>OV884040.1:1249687-2499375 GCA_930367265.1 Catocala fraxini | reverse complement strand
TTATAGTTTAACATATCTTTTATGTGTGATGTAACGTGAGCAATGTATATAGGACTGTCTACTGCTTGTTTAATTATGTAACATAAAAGGAAGGTTGCTGGTGCTTATAGTACAAGTTCTCCTTGTTTATTAAGCACCAGCCACACACATACCAACTGCAAAGTATAATATTGAATAAGTGTAGTCCAAAGTAACATGTACTTTATAGTATGTTTGGATGTAATAAACATTTATTATTATTATTATATCATATTATAGATAGATTAAAAACTTCTAGTACATGCCAACTTTAACTTCTTTCCCAAGCTTTATTTTGATATTTCATTATGTCACGCATATATATCGCACTGACGTAAATATTTCAGGAGATCACACAATCGCGAATTCGAGGGATGTCGAGTCCACCAGTGCAACATACGAGTGCAGGACTACCCCTAGAGCCGCCAGCAACGAATACTGAAGCTCGTCAGTCGGCGCAGCTTACAGAGGAGAATCTAGTAGACCCCACTGCAAGTAAACCTAATTTGTTATTAAGTATTAGTGATATATCACAGATTATTCAGAGTGTTACGCGTCAAACTAAGATTACATATAAAACAAATATTATACCGACATTTGACCCATCACAAAAGAATCAACGCATTGAAGGATGGATAGCCAAGGTTAACGAATGCTCAAAGATTTATAGCTGGACTGACGAACAGACCGCCCATTACGCCTTGCCCAAATTAGAAGGTCACGCTAAGAAGTGGTATGAAGGACTCCAAACTATACTTTTAACGTGGCCTGAATGGCAAGACAGGTTGATGAAAGCCTTTCCTTCCGAAAGTAACTATGGAGCGTTATTATCAGAAATGTTAGACAGGCGAATGGAAATAGGTGAATCAATAGATGAATATTATTATGATAAAATGTTACTATTAAACGCGTGTGGTATAGTAGAAAAACGGGCAGTCGACTGTCTGGTCTATGGAATAGAAGACAGGACCATTAGGGCTAGTGCGTCGTCGGCGAGGTGTCAAGATCCAGAAGATTTACTCAAATTCCTTAAAGATTTATGTAGGGAGGCTAATAGTTCCCGCTTTATTAAACGATCTGCATCCAATTCCACATCAAACGATATCAAATGTTTTAAATGTCTTAAGACTGGTCATCGGGCAGTTCAATGTCGCAGTCGAGGCACAAATGAAGTTATTTGTTATAATTGTAGAGAACCAGGTCACACGCTCAATAAGTGTTCTAAGCCAATAGTTCGGTGTGACAATTGCCAACGGATTGGACACAAAGCAAACGATTGTTATAGGTCTAAAAACAATAATAATCAACCAAATAACTATTCCAAATCGGATAAGAAAACTTTATTTACACAGAAATCTAGATCAGATTCCAAATATTATAAGACTGCACTCATAAATAATAACATTAGTTTACAATGCTATGTGGACTTTGGAAGCGATTGTACACTGATTCGTCAGGACATAGTTGATAAATATTCGTTGCCTATACTACAAAATGATATTCCAAATATTCGTGGTTTCGGTAACGGATTATCCGTTCCACTGGGTAGAACAAGGTTGAGTTTGCGTATCGGTGAAGTCACGGCGGATATTGACGCTTACATTATTGAGCCTTCCTTGCTAAGTGAACCGTTGTTAGTTGGTCAAGATTTTACAGAACGTACAGATGCAACGGTCATAAAAACGCATAATAGACTAGATATTTTGAAAAAGTTCTTTTTCTGATGATTTATCAAATATAAACCTTGATGACCATGAAAATCATAAAATCGTTTTAAAAATACAGGCAGATACGGTTGTTGCGAACCAACTCGATTATATCGAATGTGTGGATAGTGATAAATCGAATTGTGACGTTTATATAGAAAATAGTGTCAGAAGTGTGGACAATGCAAACTATTGTGTTATGGGAGGTGTTTACAATGTCAATGAAGGGAAATGTCAAGTTGCAATCTGTAATCAATCAGAAATGCCTATTTTCTTTCGTAATAATTCAGTGTTATCGCGAGGGGAACGGATTTTTACATCAGATCCTGCCATCAATAAAACAAATCTAGCCTGTCGTCAAATTAACAGTGACCCTCTGACACCATTTACTATAGACGAAGTAGTAATTAATACTGGTTTAACGTCGCAACAAAGACAAAGCGTGTTGAACCTAATTAACGCATATCGAGATTGTTTTGCACAAACTTTGTCCGAGTTAGGATGCACCGATGTCACTGAAATGAATATCGAACTGGATGATACTACTCCTATAGTCTACAGACCTTACCGTTTAAGTCATTCTGAGCGAGAAAAAGTTAGAGAAATGGTCCAAGAACTTATTGATAATGATATTGCAGAAGAATCAAATTCTACATATGCGAGTCCTATAATCCTCGTCAAAAAGAAGACGGGAGGGTATCGTCTATGTGTCGATTTCAGAGCGTTAAATCGGAAAACTAGGAAGGATCATTTTCCAATGCCGAGGATAGACGACCAGTTAGACATGCTTAACGGCAACAAATACTTCACTTCATTGGATTTAGCTAGCGGCTATTATCAAATACGGTTAAACAATGATTGCAAATACCTCACGGCTTTTATAACTCCAGACGGATTATATCAATTTAAGAAAATGCCTTTTGGTTTGGTTAATTCTCCGGCGGTGTTTCAGAGAACAGTCAACCAAGTTCTAGGTAATTCAAGATTTAATTCCGCTCTGGCTTACATGGATGACATTCTTATACCCGGAAACGATTTTAATGAGGAATTCGAGAGATTAGAGAACACGTTCAAACTACTTCGAAAAGCTAAATTAACTTTGAATGTACATAAGTGTAATTTTTTTCAAGAAGAGTTAGAATATCTCGGTTACGAAATAGGTGAGCACGGAATTAGACCTGGAAAAGATAAGATTAGCGCAGTTGAACGATTTCCGGCACCATGTAGCGTGCATGAGGTTAGACAGTTTATTGGGCTGGCTAGCTATTTTAGAAAATTCATACGGAACTTTGCGAGCATCGCTAGACCTCTAACTGACTTGACTAGGAAGGGCGCGTCGTGGTGTTGGGATGTCGAACAGCAGACGTCATTTGCGAAACTTAAGGAAGCGTTGATACAGAGACCAGTTTTAGGTATATATGATCCTAAGAATGAGACCTATTTGCACACAGACGCTAGTAAATACGGTTTAGGCGGCATCCTACTACAGAAGGGACATGACACAGACATAAAGAGACCAATTGCATATTTTAGTAGGAAAAATTCGCCAGACGAACAGAACTATCACGCATATGAACTTGAAACATTAGCCTTTGTAGCGTCGCTGCAGCGATTTAGAGTTTATTTGTTAGGTACGAGGTTTACTTTAGTAACAGATTGTTCCGCTTTAAGAGCCACATTCAGTAAACGTGATCTTATACCACGGATAGCACGTTGGTGGATAGCAGTGCAGGAATTTGATTTCGATATACAATATAAACCAGGGCATACGATGTCACATGTCGATGCCTTAAGTAGGAATCCATTGCCTTATGAACCGGATGCTGGCCATGAAACGGTGCCAACTGTCTTTAGAATAACTCCAGAAGATTGGCTATTGACTTTACAATTACAAGATAACGAGTTGTTACGAATCAGAAAAATTTTGGAAGATAATGAGTCTTCAGATATTAAGAAAAACTATGTTCTCAAAAATAATAAACTATTTCGGAAAATTGGTGACGAGCTCAAATGGGTGGTACCCAAAATGGCTCGATTTCACTTGTGTAAACTCAATCACGATGAGATTGGCCACTTCAGTGTTGACAAAACACTTGACAAAATTAGTAAGGACTTTTGGTTTCCAAAAATGAAACGATTTATAAAAAAATATGTACGTTCTTGTTTGGAGTGCGCATATAGTAAGGAACCAGCTGGACCGAAGGAGGGTCTTCTGCATCCGATACATAAGGTTAACAAGCCCTTTGACACTGTGCACATTGATCATTTGGGACCGTTTGTTAGAAGTACTAATGGAAACTCTTATCTTCTCGTCTTTGTTGACGGTTTTACCAAATTTTGTATATTGACACCATTACGAGGTCTAAAGTCGACACCTACTATCCGTGCTCTGGACCATACTTTCTGCATATTTGGCTATCCTGATAGATTAATATCTGATCAAGGCACGTCGTTCACTTCCAATGAATTCAAGCACTATTGTGATGATTCTAAGATAAATCATATTCTTAACGCAGTAGCCTCTCCCCGTGCCAATGGGCAGGTGGAGAGGTACAACAGAACTGTATTAGATGCTCTTACTGCTTATACAGATAAACTGGGTGAGAAACACTGGGATAGCGCTAGGTAAATTACAATGGGGTCTAAACAATATCCTTAACAAAGGAATAGGAAAAACACCGGCTGAGGCTCTTTTTGCCATTCCTATGGTTAGCAGAGGCGATAATATGTTTCATTCTATTTTGAATGAGACACGACAGCTAGGAAATGTAGAACAAATAAGGGGTCAGATAAGTGAACATATAAATAAAAACCAACAGGCTCAGAAAACTAGGTACGATAAAACTAAAATTAAAGCTAGACAGTACAACTTAGGTGACTTAGTGAAAATTTTAAAACCAACTCCTAATAACGATGGCAATAGTAGGAAATTACTACCAAAGTTTACTGGACCCCTCCGGGTTACGAAGGTCCTAGAAAACGATAGGTATGAGGTGTCGAGCATACCCGGTACAAATATAACGCAAAAGAACTATTGTAATGTTTGGGCAGCTGACCGCATCAAACCTTGGATATCCATCTATAATGTTGAGACAAATGATAAGGAGGACACTAGTAGTACCAGTGATTATGAATCACAATAGTTCCGTATGTTAAAGATGGGGTAAGTGACACCCATGAATATAGAAATCCTTAATTAATTATTGATTATAATAAACTTGCTCAATATAAATGTGTATGTGTAATACATCCAAAATAACATTTATTATTGTAAAATTTATGGCAAATATATAATATGTATGACAAGGACCGGTAGGGATACAGTAATTATTGCCAAAGGAATTGTTATTAAAGCATTTAAGAATTTAATATTGTTACAATAATATTTAGGCGAATTATTGTAGAGGAGTTTTAAATAATATGTTATAATAATTATCTTGGAATGTATTTTTGTAAGTTAACAATAAGATTAAGAGCCTATAATATAATCGAATGTAGCTGATGAATAACCTGTAGTAAAATCAATTGAAAGTATATTAAAATTGGTTTTTCTTGATTTGAATTAGTGCTTAGTCAAGGTTGACTAGGAATTAATCAGTAAAATGGCCAGAAAGGGCATTACAAATGTTTTGTTTTGATAGATC
Source organism: Catocala fraxini (assembly GCA_930367265.1). Classification (NCBI taxonomy): domain Eukaryota; kingdom Metazoa; phylum Arthropoda; class Insecta; order Lepidoptera; family Erebidae; genus Catocala; species Catocala fraxini. Next base: position 2,494,007 of record OV884040.1, on the reverse strand, counting down.
AATCAATATTTTTGATGAGGGAAGATTGGGAATATTGATTACCATGTTGATAGATCCATGGATATTCACAATCTGTATAAGTTAGGTAAATAGAGAGAAGGAAGTGAGCTCATAATGTGAGGTATTATAAAAGTGAATATGATGGCATTAAAGTGTTCGATTTTGACGGGTCAATCGGCATTTTCCTAGCCAAAATATGGAGATTGGAAATATTGGCGCCGTGTTGACAGAACCACGGATATTTTCAATCTGTCCATGTATGTTATGAATTTGAAAATGTGAAGTGGCATTTGAAATGTTTGATTTTGATAGATCAATCAATATTTCATAATGTTGAAAATATTGAGGGACCATGTTGACAGATCCATGGGTATTTTCAACCAAAATAAGGTTGTGAGAGGTGACAAAAGCACTTGAAACCATGTTGACAGATCCATGGGTGTTTTTGGTATTAACGAAGTCAGAGATATTGCGACTAAATAAATATAGATACATAGATATAGTCACTTATATATTATTAAGTTTGAGGACAAACTTATTGTCAGGAAAGGCCGAATGTTAGAATTATAGGTTGACCATAAATTATATGCTGGTACTGTCCGTATTTGTTTACACGTAGGATGTTATTTTAATTTATTTATGCTTATTTAAATCTATTCCATATTTTAATCTATGGAATTAAAACAAGTAGTAGTAGTCAAATTATATGAATTTGACTACAATTCTAAAAGTGATATAAATAATGTATGTTTAAGAATTGTAAAAGTGTTCTAAATTCATATGGAAAATATTGCACTATTTACTTCGTATTTATTTACATTAAACTTGTTTTTCTTACAAATAAGTACTGATAACAAATTGTTATAAATAAGTTGGGTAAGCGCCGCAGGGGCATTCTTGTTCGGACCGTTGAACAAGACGGACGCTTCACTAGACTATAATTGTAAGTGAGAAGATTTTAAATGGTTTTGGTACTCAGTATTGATACTCGACCCAAACTAAAGAGACACAATAAATGACAAGCGCCGAACGTCATAATGACGTCTGCCAGCGTTGAAAGATAGAACAACAATAATCAAATACAATGGAATTATGAATAAACTTTATTACTTTCATCAATAGATGGTGCTGCTCAACTTACAGTCATTACAAGTCTTTGAAATGAAAAGTTGTACCGACAAGATGTCCTTTATCTTTCGTTCAAGATACTTATGCGTGGTAGGCGGGAGGGGTAGGGTCACTCAAGATACTCTTACATATAAATAGAATTGTTCAAATTGTATTCCCGACATGAACACTTTATTGCATGTCGTAAAAGTTTAACTAAAGAAAGTGCGTACTTGTACAAAATGTACTCGTGAACGTTAGGCAGAACGGTCAATACTATTACCGTTTTACTTTATTTATTGTTAGTGCACGATTTCCCTTAGAAATGTACTGTTTATTTTTTAGATTCGAAATTAGTTTTTCTATTTGAGTACTGTTTGGATTCGATTGTTTCTATAATTAGTTACAATTTTTTTCTAACTTTAACTGTTTCAATAATGTTTTCTTTCCGAATTCATGTTTAGCCTAAACAGCAATATGTCATGTTGATTATATTTCTTTTGTTTACAATTAGTATGCAGATAAATTTTAAAATATTTCTTGCAAATAGGTGTATATACTAAGAACCATTCGTATTAAAATCAGTATAAAGTACAATAAAATGGAACTGCATCTTATTTAACAGTATATTTGATAGACAACATCAGGCGTATAAGTGCTCAAAATACCAGAGGTACAACTTACGCGTTGGCGAACTTTGAAAAACGTGTTGCTGTGCTGAAGAAGGTTAAGAGTGATTACCCTAGCACATGCCTCCCTGGTGACACCTCCTAGTCTCCTTAAAAGGCAAGGAAACACTTCCCCGCTGCAAAACACAACACAGAAAGAGAACTGTTTGGCCTTATATTATACATATTATAGCGTGGATTGGCGTTGTAATGCCTCTCTTTGAGGATAAGTGAAAATACCGCTGCATCCCATCTCTTATACAATTAAGTTTTAATCAGATAATATTATGCCACGGTAGGCAGTAGCTTGGCTGCTACGGCTATTATCTCACTACCAAACTCATACCCGAGTCGGCTGTTATTATTTGATTTTACCTAATTTACCAGGGCAATATCAGACAGTTACTAGGCTTACTGGCGGGCGATAATCCAGGTCGAAAAGTTATAACAAAATAGCACTGCTATATAATAATTATATCCCTGATGTTGCCAAAGTCCTTGAGCAGCGTAGATACTATCAAAACCTGCTCGTCGGAAGAGGCAATAAAACTTTGCAATATTACCAAAAATGCACTCTACCTGCAACATTCTATATATCTTCAATAGATGGAATTGTTGTGTAAGGAAGACGCGATTGTGAATTATTGCGGGAAATATCGAAGAGAGTGCACAGATAGGTAAAAGCATCTGGCCATTGGGGTGCCTAACATCGATGTTAAGGGGGTGAAATGGCGAGTAGCCCTTACAGCGAGCTAATAAATACTGATACACTCTGGGATCTTTGCGGATGTGTTCACTGGAGGGGAGTTTGAGTAGTCTGTAGTCTTAGTCGATTAAAAGGGTCATAATTTTTGATATCGTGATGAATTTTTAGTGATGCCAAACTACTTAATAAAGAAAATATTTGATATACAGATACAAATTAAATAATTTGATATCGTTACCAATAATGACCGATATAAACTGTAGAAAAGGGATTTTTTTTGGCTCGTGGTTCGTTGTCTTTTATAAAAATCAAAATAAATCATTAATGTAAACCAGAGGTCCTCAGACTTTTTTTCTCATAAACCACTTTCAAACTTTAGCAGGTTCCGGTGGACCTCCCATTTCTACCATATTCCTTGGCATTCGTATTTATATTGGGCTGTGCTTATTCAAATATTATCTGCCTACAGTGATAGGTGAAGTCAAGCCAACATTTTAGTTCTTCATTATCGAAAGCAAATAAATTATCGTGGACACCGCTTACGAATTTTGGACTCCCATTTTTTGTCACGCCAACGTAGACCCTCGTCGAGTCTCTTGTGGACCCCTGGGGTCCACCTGGACCGCTTTTGGAACTACCGGTGTAGACGAACGCCGCACGGACAGCGTATGGTTTAAGTAGTCGCCTCGCCACTGCCTTTGCGCCGAGTGTCGTAGGTTCGAATCCCACACGGGATTAAACTTTGTGTGATCCACAAATGATTGTTCTGAGTCTGGGTGTTGTTTGTGTCCGTTCTTTGAATATTTGTAAAGTCTCCTGCGAAATGTAGAAAACATGGATATAGGCAGATTTAAAAAAAATCATAGTTTTGGTTAGCATTCAATACAGACATGAATTCACTAGCATATTAGCGTAGCTCAACTAATGTACTAGTTATTTGGAATCCAAATTGTTTAACTTTAAAAATATTGCCTTGTAGGTCAGTATTAGGACACCTCATTCAGCTTAACGCTATAATATTAAATTCTGCAGCGCTGGTTTTCAATGAGACGCTTTAAAATCGTGCTGGCTACTAGACGGAAGTAGCTTAATTTAACAATGTTGTACTTTATGAAATGGAGTTTTAATAGAAAATATAACGTTATAAAATAGCATGGCCTCATTAACTAGCATATATACATGTTTTGTTTATCTGCATATTACACATTTACTGTTAAATTATCAGCTGTGTTAAAATGGCGTAGGTTTGTTGCCTTTAGACTCACACTTTAATACCACAATATTTTACTTTGAATACAAATTATAGGCATTATATTTCTATTTCTGACCCACTATTAAAAGCTTTATACATATAAAATAAACAATAGTTCGCCATTTTGGTTCGCCGCAGTACAGCTCTCCTTGAAGTAGAGTGCAAAGCTGCGTACGGCTATACGTGGTTGACCTAACGCCCTGTAACGTCGAGCTACGAAACATTACAATGGAATACTATTTTATTTTATATTGAAATTAATTTATTTATGAATAATTGTTAACCCAGAGATGTTTAAATTGTTCTTTAGGTATTATTGTGATAATGCCTAACGTATATTCTATACACATTTTAAATAACCTCAAACTTATATATTTACCTGTTACGGGTTAAGCAACAATATATGAAATATTATAGCTAATATGCCATGAAGTCACCTAAAAGAATTATACGAGAACGCATATCAGGATAAAAACAACACATGTATTTTTGGGACATGGCCTACCGGTGTATGCAAAGTCTTTTAACGGTTTCATTATAAGTGTGTAACCTAAATCTTCTGAAAAATAAACCATTGACTGTTAAGCGCAAAATAAGTAATTATGAAGAGGGTAGTTAAAAAAAATACACATTAATATGTATTGTATATATTATAATAGTATTCTGTTATATTCGAATATTCGAATTATAATTAATGATAATATTATATTTATTATATTCGGTAGCGGGATCATACAACTTTTAAATATTAACATTTATTTTAGGTAACAATTGCAGATTGCCATGACAAAAACAAAATCCCTTTCGCCTTGTCTTTTATGTGATCTAGACTTCTTACAACCGTTTGTATTTGACCAGTATTGTCATTTTCTATGTGTGCTTACTAGCTCTATGTAGGATGCATTAGGCGTCCAGTTTACGATCGAAATCCGCACCAAACGTGAGGAAGACCATACGATACATGACGCACAACGTTTCGACAATACTAAACTGTGTTTATTTAATTTATTGAAGGCTTTGGAACTTTATCTCATAATATAAGTACGAGTAGTGTTTCTTTTGAAAACTTGATATCACTACATATTATAAAACAAATTCTCCTACCGCGTCTGTCGGCTGCCTATTCGCGATAAACTCAAAAACTACTGAACGGATTTGCATGCGGTTTTTACCAATATCATTTATGAATATGATTTTTCACCAATATATATATAATTCATGAGGAAGGTTTTGGTGTATAATATTTTGTTCGCCGTCGATGCGGATTGCTAGTGATAAAATAGTAATAAGTTTATGTTTGTTATTACTAACTAGATTTTGGCTGCGGTAAATCTAGGTTAGGTTAGTAACCGTGCTCTTTTCTGAATGAAAGGTACCCTGTGTCCTTTTCTGTTCTCCAGACAACGTGTATAGGATATTTCATGATGATCGGTCGAATAGGTAAGGCGTGAAAGCGTAACACACAATTAAACAAACTCACATTTTGCATTTATAATATTAACTTAGGATAATAATTGCCTTCCAAAAACTTAGAGGCAAGTCCATTTTTGTGTTTATGAGATGAGTTGAGCAATCAGTTTCAAGGTATTTCACATAAGAAGTTGCTATCGAATCAATCGAGCTAATGATTTTAGATTTGGCATGGATGAAAATGGCATCTTTGGTAATTGAGACTAAACCATTAACTATTCTTCGCTTATTTTGCTCCAAGTAGTTAATACAAATCCAATTTATTCATTGCAATAATGAAAATAAACAGTAGTTTATTAAAATAAACATAGAGTTCATAACACTAACTAAAGAAATATTCTACCATCAGAATAATTCATTGAAATTAAACTACTATATACGGATTTTATCGCGTTGTTTATTTTATATAATTCATATATTCGATAAAATCCGTGTACCGTAGTTTAATTTCAATGAATAACATTCGCGTAAACAGAAGACAATATTATGTACATCAGAATAATGTTCAAAATATTACATCAACAGATATTAGCTGTCATAGCGAGATTATTGTAACGAAAAACAAAATTATAAAATTAGATATAAACTTAAACAAGATGTTAACAAGAAGGAGCGTGGTGATAATAATAATAATAATAATAATAATTTTATTTATTTCTCTCTCACACAGAATGATTACAAAATCAGGTCTTAAACTAGGTTTTACATAATCGAGTAAGTGTAACTACGTTGGTTGGTATTCATAACATTTAAAAAGGTGAGATCTGTGTGAGAGACTGGTATCCGTACTAGGCGGGAAACCTGTATGACAGATGACCAGCCTCTCCTACCTCTAAACATGAAGTTGTTAGTGTAGTTTGTGTTTCAATAATTATGTTGTGATATTATTTTAATTTGTGAGATGAGGAAGTATATCAGTATTCGTGATGTGAGTGTGTATGTGTGTGTGTGAGTGTGTGAGTGTGTGAGTGTGTGAGTGTGTGAGTGTGTGTGTGTGTGTGTGTGTGTGTGTGAGGGTAGTGCGTGTGCAAGTATGAGTTTGAGGGTGTATGTAAAGGCGTCTGTATATGTGTATGTGGAAATGGAAAGTGAATAAAGCTAACAGATTTGTCTATTTCATTAGTAGTGCTAATCTAATTGTGACCTTAAATATGAAATAACTATGATGGGATAAATAGTAGGTTTTCGGTTTCTTCATAATTTAGAGATTTTAGCCAATTTGAAATATTCTGTTTGCATTGGTACTTAGTTAGGGAATAAATATGTAATTTTTTATTTAGTTTATTATATAAGTACCGTCCGCGAAAACTGAAGAATTTGCGTGCAAATTCTGTGTGCCAACGATTGTCAATTGAAGGACAGACCCTATACTTGAGACGTTTTTTAATGGTGGAAGAGTCATATGGAAGAAGAGAATGTTGTTTTAAAACAATATTTAAAATATATAGCTGGTGCACTGTAAGAACATCCGAGAGTTTATAAAGGTCAGCAGTAGGGTGTAAGAAGGGCAAAGAGTGGCTAACCTTAAGTACTGATCTTTGAGCTCTTTCCACTTTTATTAAATTAGTCTTACAGGCGCCAATATAGCTATAGATGAGTCTATGATAAAATTCAAAGGAAGAAGTTCTCTCAAGCAGTACATGCCCAAAAAACCAACTAAACGCGGGTACAAGGTTTGGACTAAGTGTGCATCCTCTGGCTATTGTCTTGACTTTGAGATGTATACTGGAAAAGTTGGAGATAGAGTGGAGACAGATTTAGGAGGTAAAGTTGTAAGGAAGTTTTGTGACGGCCTGGAAGGAAAACACCACCGCGTGTATTTTGATAACTATTTCAATAGTTATGCTTTACAAGTCGATTTGCGAGAGAAACAAGTTTATGCTTGTGGAACTGTCAATGCTTCTCGTAAACATCTGCCGGAATTAAAAGCAGACAGTAAACTGCAACGCGGTGAATCTGATTACCGTATCAGTGATAATGAAATGGTGTCGTTTATGAAATGGAAGGATAAGCGGTGTGTTTATTTGTTGACGAACTTTCATGACCCTAAGATTAACGTTAAAATTACCAGACGCGAAAGAAATGGCGAAGCTGTTGAAATTAACTGTCCGGAAGCTATCAAAGATTATAATGACAATATGAACTTTGTTGATAAGTTTGACCAACTGAAGGGGAGTTACGCAATTGATAGAAAATCTAAAAAATGGTGGCACCGAATATTCTTTCATTTCTTAGACTGTTCAGTAGTCAATGCATTTCTTTTGTACAAGGACCTTCAAGAAGATCCTAACACATGTCTCGACAAACTCTGTCTAAAAGATTTTAGACGTAGCGTGTATCAAGATTTGTTGGCGCCTGCTTATGTAAGAAATAAAACGCTTATGAAAAACAGGTCTGGAAGCAATTCAGCCTCACCGTGTTTGGTCTCCATAAAAAAACACAAACCTGAAGTTCCTAGATCTGTTCGCCTAGCTGTCGCAAATCAGCAGCCAGTTAGAGGAACTTCCAGGCGTTGCAGTAGATGCAGCACGAAAAAAGAGCCCGTGCGAACAATTCTAGCTGAAAGAAGATCTATATGGTAGTTGAAACTTAAGGAACTGTCCAATACGACGCCGAGATATTTAATGCTGATGGTACTTTTTAGGTGGTTACAAGCACAGGAGTGATACTCTAGGCAGGTATGGGCCACAATGACGTCATCTTTAGGTAGGTTTGTTGCAGTATTTTTAATTGCGAAACAAATGTATTTGGTATAATTTGTGATAATAATACTATTAACATATTTAGCCTTCAATTAAAAAGTTATGGTATATAAATATACCATAACTTTTTATAGAGTCTCCTGCGGATCCTTAAGTAATTCAATTACTTACATACATTAATAATTTTCAAATCTAAAGTATGTATGTATGTATCTTATGTGGGGGTCAGTCAGTGCAGACCGGCGACACTTCGACCCAGTGGGATCTTTTGTGTCGACACTCTCCCAATAACGACTGGCTGGGACCGACGGCTTAACGTGCTCTCCGAAGCACGGAGCAGTCGATAATTGTCAATCAATACGCACATAATTTCGCAAAGTCATATAGCTTCCGAAGAGGTGCGCGACTTGGGTTCGAACCCGAGACCCTCTGCATTGCAATCTGTTGGTCTCCCCACTGAGCTATCGCTGCTCTTAAATCTAAAGTAACTAAAATTTTATGTATCGATTGCACTGAAATGTTAATTGTATCTGTCGAGTGAGTTAAGAAGCGGTGACGGTACGGCGTAATTCGTTTAACAGAGACTGGTAGCGCCTGATGGTCGCCTCTCGTCTATACACTGTTTCACAAATAAGGTAGGACAATCTATTTAAAGGTATGCTTAGTCGAGCCAATCAAAATACCTATTGTCAGCATTTTAGAAAGGGTCACGAGACAAGCTGATCAATTTCGCAAACACCACCAGTTAAACGCAAATAAATACTTCCAATACAACAAGTATAAAAAACCTTAAACTACATTTTCGAACTGGTAATACTTTCTCATCACATCTCAGAGATTCACGCCAGTATATTCCCAACTTAGTGCACAGTGAGGAGTAATACACCCACATTTTGACAAGATTTTATTTTGGTACCACATACTAAGCATAGAGCTTATTGCCTTCAAGACACATTAAAAAAAAACTTGCTAATTAACCTCGATAACACCTTGGCCGAGAAATAAATTACCTACTGCTGCGCCACTAATCTACCTATTCTCAATTGTCTTCTTCTCTCTTAGCCTTTATTATTCCCAAGTCACTTGGGGTCGGCTTTTTTCTGGTCTAACCGGATTTGACTGGATATCAGTTTTTACACGGAGCGGCTGCCACCTGACCTCCGCAACCCGAAGGCTAACGATACCCTAAGGCTAGACCAGTGTCAGGATATTAGAGGGTACTCACTTTCCCAATAACGACTGCCATAGATGTTCATGGCAGCCGGGACCAACGGCTTAACGTGCTCTCCGAGGCATGGAGCAGGCGATAATTGTCAATCAATACGCACATAATTTCGAAAAGTCGTATAAGTCGTATTCCGAAAGTCAGAGGTGCGCGACGTGGGTTCGAACCCGAGACCCTCTGCATTGCAGTCTGTTGGTCTCCCCACTGAGCTATCGCTACTTACCTATTCTCAATTGTGTACTGTAAAAAAGGCCTGACCCACATTTTCAAACCAGTGCTATAATACTATACTATACTATAATACTCTCGAAAGAGAACAATAACAATTTAACATCATCAGAGACACCTAAAGAGATAAATTCCAACTAAAATAGTTAAACGCTGTAATAAATTTAAAAGCATATTAGTCAGACATCCTCCCATTATATTACTATCAAAAACAGCATGCGCCGTAATAACATTAACAGGGAAATATTAAATAATGTATTCATGCTGATATTTTGTTGTTTGCGCTTGTAACTCTAGGGATTATTGTAAAGAGGAATATATGCGGTACATGGACAGATGGCCTAGTTCAGTGATGGTAATTCAGTTTTGTCGGAGTATTTATTTAAGAAAGAGTTGATGAGAAGTCCTGTGGGAATAAAAAAAATCTGACCACGTTTGACTATCACCGAACCGGAATAACTTATGGGGAACGGCATATGGTTTGTGCGTGTTGTAGTCTATGATCCCTGGTAATACCAGGTGTATGACCACAAAATGATGAAAGAAAATGTATACGCCATGAATGTCTATATGGCAAAAATTTATCGCCCAATGAGACTGCACACATATCTTCGAGAACATTCTCACATAATATAATAATATTCTACCACATACACACAACACCGTCTAGCCTAAACTAAGCAGAACTTGTACTATAGGTACTAGACAATGGATAAACATACATATGTACTTTTTTTTGTAAATACTTACATATTATACATAGAAACACCCAGACCAAGACAAACATCCATGTTCATGCACACAAATGTTTGACTTGTGCGGGAATCGAACCCGCGACCTCAGGCGTGGTAGTCGGTTACACTAACCACTACGCCGTCGAGGCCGACAACATGATCCTTTTATATTCAATTTAATAAGTTAATTGCCTCATCGGTTTCGTGGTATAAGTTTGGGCTTAAGTTTACAAACGTTCGTAAGGTTCTAAGTTCGTTTTTGATTCGAGCGACGTCACATTGAGTTTAGCTTTACAAAATGTTCAGTAACTGCACGTGTCCTGGAAGTGTCTTGAAGTCGCTGAACTACACATAACGTGAGAGCTAAAACATATCTAGCAAAATGTTGGTGTAATAAACACAGTAGAAGAGCCGTAAGCATTATGCATAAGTACCATTAACAAAATGTGTTTCTTATTATTTCTGTAAAATAACAGATTTCAATTACAAATATTTGTCGATTTATTAAAACAAGAGAAGCGCGTAGAGTAAAATAAATAGAAAGTGTTTGCTGTTACGTAAATTATGTTTGCGATGCTTATCTGTGTCGAAAATTCTGCAACCGATGTGCCTACTACCGGCACGGCATTATTTCGTTCGAAATAGGTGGATGTTTTACATTACTATATAGATACACGCTTGTATATCAGAGGTATATGTATACCATATACACGCATTTTTTTTTATTTAATAAATAAGTCCCGCTCTCGGATTAATTCGTGTGTCGCGGGGGACTTTACAAACATTCAGACATCCGCCATCCGTGCAGCGTTAACCGTATATTCGTATTTTGCCAGTTATTTTCCGTAGCGTAATAGGTCCCATGTAATAGGGCAAGGACACCGGCGACTCGCATTCCTATCTCTCCTATTACTTTTCTTTCATCCAATTACTAATTTCTTTTCTCTAAGGTCGGCAACACGCGATTGATATCTCTGTTATTAGTGACATCTATTGGAATCAGGCAGTCCGAATACCAATTAGATACCATTGCTTTATATAAAAAGTAATGTTTCGAACCAATCTTTATGTTTCCAGACAATAGTTAAGTGCACATTTCGATGCACATGCCGGAATTTTAAAATTTAATTTTTGTGTTAGGAAATCGTCTGTCCGAATGTAGAAATATGTCTTGCTATAGCCTCGCCACCTAAACACGCAGCAACTGTTGATGCAGCTTACTTCTGCTTACCGATTTGGAGACATAAAGATTGAATTTCACGTCTATATACCATCAATTAAGTACACTTTAACATGAATAAAAATACTTAGAATTGAAATTAATTTTCTTGCCGATTAAAGTACTAGACGCCTACTAGCGTAACGAAATAATTTGTTTAATATAAACATTGCTTAATAAATTTCGTGAGGCGTTTAATAGTCTCAAATCTGAATCTTTGTTAGTTTAAAGTTTAAACGTAATTATTGGTATTTTAGATTGATAATCCTTTGTAAGGAGATTTGTTTCCTTTTTTATGAATGTGCCATGGTGCTTTTTTGGTACTTTATTTTGGGATAGTATTGGGCAGATGATGATGAGGCGCTGTTAATTATCAGGCACGACTATGCTATTAACGTATCAGGCGCTTACCTCAAAGAAATGACAGCAACAACTACGAACACTAAACGGATAAACTGCATAGATGCCGTAGTGGGTTAAGTATTCGCCTCGCCACTGCCACTGCTCCGAGTTTAGTGGGTTCGAATCCGGGGCAAAACGTTGTGTGATCCACAAATGATTGTTCCGAGTCTGGGTGTTCTTTGTGCCCGTTGTTTTGATGTTTGTAAAGTGCCCCGCGACACACGATTTACTTTTTAAAAAGGGCTACAAATTATGCAGTAAAGCCAAAATATAATATGTCAAAATGAGACTGGCCGCAGCTAAAATGATTCGTTTATTGATATGAGAACCAGGCCTAAGCGAACTTACTAGCATTACCTACTATTAGTTCTAGGTCCGAACATAAGCTTCCACTGCAAAATGGCAATGACGACGCAATCAAGCAATCGGCGCCTTAATAATTAAACATACATACATACATAGATTCACGCCTGTTTCCCAGAGGGGTAGGCAGAGACTACGGATTTCCATTTGCTACGATACCAACACACTTCTCTGGCTTCATTCACTTTCATCACATTCCTTATACACGCCCGTCGGTTCAAGGTGCTCTTAACCTGGCCTTTGTCTAGAACGCCTCCGATCTGATCAAGAAACGTTCGCCTAGGTCTTCCTCTTGCGACTGTTCTATTCACACTAGCCTTATAAACTTTCTTAGTCAGTGTTTCCTCGTCCATTCTTTCTACATGCCCAAACCAGCTTAACATACCCTTTTCTATTCTTGTCACTAAAGATGATTTACCATTTTTATGACTTATCTATCCATTTTCATGATTTGCCGAGTAAAAGTAGTTAGAAACTAACTTGTTCCATTGAAAGGAGTTCGTTTTTACTTGTTCAGTCCTATCCGTTAGACTATTTGTTAGTGGAAGTACTTCTATGAAGTTTAACGTTGCGAGTTAAACAGAGTCCATACGGGGCTCGCTCAGCTTGCAGTGAAGCCTATAGTAACCTATGGTGATCGACGGTAAAGAAAAGGGCTAGTGGGCGTTGTGACATATTTTATTCAAAGTATAAAATTTTTGTATGGATATACAAAATATTTTTTGCCTGGTTCTTTCATATCGCAATCGTAGTGTATGTAATACGTAGCTGCTTTTTCAGGGGCAAATATATAATCTAAAAGTGTTTGTTAAAGATACGCCAAAAAGAGGAAATGTAATACAGCGTAATACAAAGATGTCTCAATGCTAATAATAATAATGTCCTCCAGACCGAATTTCGCCCACGGCGGCCAGTCTTAACAGAGACTGGCCATCTGCGCAGGAGATATTATAGTGCACAAGTGTGTGCGCAAACACAAGTGCACTCTCTGTTCCCTTACTCTCATGATCCGATGGGACGGCAATCCGACACGACCGGAGAGAGATCAGGCGCAGGACCAACAGCTTAACGTGCTTTCCGAGGCACGGGGGTGTCTAACACCGCCAACTTCCTAACACCGGGCTGCTATTGACATTTCTTTACAGAAAAACCCAATAACTTTTTGTTGGCCCGACCCGGGATTCGAACCCGAGACCTCATGCACAGCAGTCGCATTCACTATTGATGTGCCACGGCGGCAATGCTAAAGTACGTATGCGACATTCAGCATTCAAGTTTATGATCAATGCTATTCTGCGTTTTGGTAGTTCTCTGTGTCCGACCGCGTTTTAGCAACTGCGTAAGTCGCATAGCGTATCGCTGTATGAAACCACGCTATTCAGATATAAAACGCAAGATGGTATGAAACCCAATGCGATAGCTTGCGATGCTTTTAATGTATCAATAAAGTGAAAGAAAATGTGATTCAGAACTGGCTATAGTGTCACTTTATCAAGACCCAGTGCAATACTGAGCCCTATTCCACATACACAGAGACCTCAGTAAGGTGGCGTGATTGGTACCTACCCGATTGTGTACGCTGACGTGCGTAACCAAAAGCAGCTCAGTTACAGATTATAGTAGCTGAATACAGGGACCCAGAATACTACTAAAATTATTAAGTATCAAATCAACTGGTCACTTGTTGGAATGCCAGACTAATTGAAAACCTATTGCGTCTGGCCGCCGGTGTGCCACTGCTACTCAAAAGGTTAAGAAAGATGACTAAATCTCTGGTCACTCATACTATTCTGTATACTATGGCTCCAAGAACCGTAAAATACTACCGTGATTAAAAACAGAATAACTTAATTATATTTTAATTCTTGAATATCTTTTTTATTTTAGACTGAGACTACGAAAGATAACCAAAAACCCAGTTCACACGTATTTTCTTTGAGCGTCCATTAAATTGTCTTCTTCAATTGTCTTAAAATGCTCTTCTGGCTCATTATCTTGGGGTCCAATTAACGGGACTGTGTAAACAAACCGAGAACACGCTGGCAACATTCATTAGCTGTCATAACAGGTCCTTCAATTTCATCACTGCTTAGATTTGAACCTCCATTTAACAATTAATTAGTTGCCGGAACATAGTTTAAATGTAACACAGGTAATATTACAGAAGTCTAGGCTCAATCGTTTCTTTAAAATATGTCTAATAAATACACAATATACATTTATTTCTGAGGCAATAATTTTAAATCACTTATGAAATAGATATATGATTATAAAACACAAACATTTTAATAATTTTTTAATCATGTTTGTCATATAATTACAATTATTAAGCTAAAACTGTATAGTAACTGTTAGAAATACTACAAATATAAACATGTATTTATATTATATTAATGTTTATTATAATATTTATTAACGGATCGAGATGACGGCAATAAAAACCAATGTTTTATTAAGTTATGTGATACATTATACTACATGCTAATTAATATCGCGATCCTGAATTACTATACGAGTACCAGATACCTATGTATATTGGACGACATACATTCACCTCTATTATAAGTACTTATAATATTAAAACATAATAACGGAGCTAATGGGGAAGTAATGATAATCGCTATCATCTGAGTATTTAAATTATTGATCTTACGATTAAGCGCCTTACAAAATACTTATGGCAAGTTCTATATCTTTGACGATATAATTGATAATAGACGGATTGCTGCATAGATGAATATAAAGAATATTACAACTATGCTAGTAGTGGAGGGGAACGGGGAACCGGGGTACCGGGGAACCAACCGGGGAAGGACTACCCTCTCACAGAATATCGACGTGAAATAGCAGTATTCCTACTGTTGTGTTCCGTTCGGTGGGTAAGAGTGCCGGAGGCTCAATCACCCTCTTTCCCCCTTCCCGCTCCTTCTCCTTCCCACTTCCTTTTCTAAAGGGTCGGCAACGCGCAAGTGATACCTCTGGTGTTGCAGGCGTCTATAGGCTACGGTGACCACTTACCATCAGGTGGGCCGTACGCTTGTTTGCCAACTTAGTTGTATAAAAAAAAACTATATTTCATTTCGAAGAAACTTACTCTTTAAACTACCTACCCTTAGATTTATATCAACTTTATATCTCAGTTGATCATCTAAGCCTATAAAAGTACGAATTCTACTGTTGCGCGTTCCATTTCATCAGCCAAAAGTAAACTAAAATCTATAATAACCTAACTGTATACGCAACAACAAAATAAGAAGTTCACTTTATGCATCCCATTTATACTCACAGCTAAAACAAAACGCCCCAACACATCGTTTCTCATCCACATCATCAAACTCGCAACAACAATTTAAACTTCTGCACAATCAACTGCACGATGTCATAGTTTAAGTTTTCCTAATAAATTGGTAGTACTTTATCTTAAGCGTTGTTACAAGGAAGCGTTCCGGGCAAGTTGCGCGAACTTAGTCAAGTCTAAGGCAGGTGAAACTGGAGTTATGCTTATCCATCCATTTCGTACCAAGTTCGGAATTGATGTAAGTTAACGCTTCTTATCGCTGTACGGTGAGTGGAATGATTAGTAGAGCCTACGTGAAAATATGTAAAAGAGAATTCAGAAATTCCCTGAAATACCTACACATATTATTTGACATACTTACATCTTTCCTATGAAAGATGATTACTTCTTCGAGGATGCAGTTGTGAGACTGATCTCCTAACAACATCCTCGAAGATGTAATCAGAGGTTTATTGCACCCATATTTCGTCAACTATGTTTTAGATGCCACATAATAGAAGCTTGCCTTTTGCCGTTTACCACGGCTTTACATGGATTATAGCTCAGGGATAGATCTCGGGGCCGACACAAAAGATCCCACTGGGTCGAAGTGTCGCCGGTCTACATTGACTGGCCCCCGAAATAAGATAAGATTGTTCGGCTTGGAAATCAAACCCGAGATTCCATCTCATGCTCACCAGTCGTAACACTACTAACTACGGCTTTCGGTGATACCGAGGTGAATTCAGAATCTCGATTAATCTCCCACACATGTCATTTGACAGGTATAATGAATTTGAGTCCCACGTCCACTAGTGAAGTGTCACAGACTTGTAACGAATAAACTTGATAATAGGCCCAACTAAAGGCAGTAAGATAAGACAGAAGTCATAGAAATTTGAGCCTTATTTAATTAAAAAACCATCAATTATAATGGTGTTAAGCCTACACCACCTTTGAGCTTTGCACCTTACTTTATCATTAGATAAACGTAGTATTTAATATACACAATAAATTGATCTTTTTAAAAAAATATTTTCGAGATATAATTAAGTGCTTAGTATATTATCTGCTTCTCTTAGTGACCCAGTGGTAATATTCGTATCTTTAAAAATTGGCTTCTCGCGGCTTCACATAAGTGAATACCATAAAATTATCCTATGTATAATATCCTATATCTAGCATACGTTCTCTCATCTAAGTATCAAATTCACTCATATCCATTTAATAGTTAACATGTGATTTAAAAAAGAGCAGCGATAGCTCAGTGGGGAGACCAACAGACTGCAATGCAGAGAGCCTCGAGTTCGAACCCACGTCGCGCCTCTGTCTTTCGGAAGTTATATGACTTTTCGAAATTATGTGCGTATTGATTGACAATTATCGGCTGCTCTGTGCCTCGCAGAGCACGTTAAGCCGTCGGTCTCAGCTGCCATGAACATCTATTGCAGTCGTTATTGGGAAGTCAGTACCCTGTATTATCCTGACACTGGTCTAGCCTTAGGGTATCGTTAGCCTTCGGGTTGCGGTGGTCAGGTGGCAGCCGCTCTGTGTAAAAACTGATATCCAGTCAAATCCGGTTAGACCAGAAAAGCCGATCCCAAAGTGACTTGAGAATAATAAAGGCTAGGGAAAAGAAGATGTGATTTAAGCAAACATACAAACAACTTCAGTCACTTTACCATTAATAATATTTATAAGATAATTAATTTTAAAAGCAGACACAAACCAAGTCCAATTAAAACTTGAATAAATATCAAAGATAGTAATACCATACAAAACAGACTATGAGGCTTATTTAATAAAGACATTTCAAGTCAAAAACAGCTATTAATATTTACCGCTCAATTACATGTCTAATACATTCACATTGATATCCACTTTAACTGACTTTTAATTAAACTTGTTTGTTCAAATGAACTTAACTAGAATTAACACAAAACGCTGAGTAATCAATTAATATTATAATGAAGTAATCTGAAACTATTTATTAAACGGTCTGTAAATCAAACGATAGATAGTTACACAATAGTTTATTGAGTTAGAGTTACTAAATGTAAGCACTGATATTAATTTTGTCAATACAATCATATCAGTTACAAAGGTTTAATGTTAGTTTCGAGATTTATAGAGCTGAATTTCAAATGATAGATTATAGGTTTTTGTTAAAAGCTACTGGCTTATTTATTACACGATATAAAAAGGTATACTCTATATTACGTAGATTAACGCGTGTTTATTCTCGAAAGGGTAGACAGAAGTCCTAATACAGGTACATATATCACCTGTTCTATTTATAGGTATCATGTGACATTAGGTAACCTAATATAGTCTACCGTTATCAGTTGAAACCCAATATCATTATGCTTGCCTCAGGAATTGATCACAGGATTATTTAGAATCCCACGCAAAACAACACATACAAGTTTATCTTAAACTTATGCCACGGGTCCAACGAGGCATACAGTCAAAACATTATACAATTTTATCACAAATGCTTTTCCTTCTGAAGACAATATTAGAACATCATTACGTGTACTATTATAATTATCATAGACACGATTTTGAAAAGTAGTTGCAATCCCAATATTCAACAGGGTATTCAAATTAATACGTAGTGACTAGTATTTACTATCGAGTACTCATAAAAAACATATTAACTTAATAAGTTATAATAACAAAGAACAAAATATCAAAAGTAAAAAATCGATACTTCGTGTATCAGTCTGTTAATATGCATCCAAATCATAAAGTGATATCATAGAATTGTATTCACTCGCTGAACACAAAGGAGTATCAAATCTCTCAGTTTCACCCAATTTAGAAAAATCCACGTCATATAAGTTACGTTGACTTATAGTTTTGACCATGGGTACAAAACGGTGACCCCACAAAATATCATTTTCTGTATAGCTAGTTCTTGCTTGTACTGGCTGTCCTGTAGATTCAATAATACCTTCAAACACCGCTAAAATTTCAATTTTGTCAACTAATAAATCCGCAGCAGAAACTCCATACAAAGGGCTTTTGTTGTCAATAACGTGTATAACAGACACAGGCCATAAGAAAAACGTTGATTCACATCCATCCATTTCTACTTCCATTTCAGCTTGTTCATAATTATCTTCGTTGTCTAAACCTAACCTCAGTACAAAAACTGAAGCTTTAATATTCAATATCCTAGATTTCCTCATGTCACCTACTCTGAATATCATGCAGAGCTTTCCATCTCTCAACGTTACCACCGCTTGCCTACTAAACAGGATAGTCTTGGTCCTCGATTTTGGTCTCGTCAATTTCGCAAACAAAATTCCAACCATGAATGCCTGGAAAATATTACAGACAATGCACTGAAAACACATGACTGTTATGGTTTGAGGGCATTCTAAAGTGATGGCTCTTTTGCCATATGCTACTGTGGTATGGACTTCTACACTAAACAGAAAGGTAGATGTAAAACCATAAATGTTTTCAATACAGGGCACCCAATCGGTGGCGTTTTGATTAGGAGGCAGATGCTCTGTAGTTAGGTCACCATGGATCATTGCAATGATCCAATAAATAAATCCAAAGAATAACCAGTCACTAGTGAAGGCCATGAAGAAATGGAGAAGCGTCCATCGCCATCTTGTCTCAACCATTGTAATGAACCATCTTGAGAAGAAGCTGTGTTGAAAGGCATTTGATTTATTGATATTGAACTCCCCATTCTTGAACACATATCTTTTGGATTGTACTCTGCTAGATTTTTGGTGATGTACGGTTTCTGTGAAAGTAAGACAAAAATGTTTTGATTCTCGTTATTATTTGTATAGCTTCGTGAAAGATAATTATACGTCGTGAGACGTCTTCCCTATAACATATTTTTGGCATGTACCTAATGACTACACTAAATGGGACCGATGTTATAAATACAATTTAAAATTAATTCAGTGTAAGTGATAATCCAAAATCAGACCTTCACTTCATAAAGGTCATGTCGATGCTATGGTATATTATCATTGTAAATAAACCAGTATCTTTCTTTAACAATTACGTAAGAATTTCTTAAAAGGACTTTAGTTCTTGGTTCTAAACATAAAAACACAAGTATCATTAGAAATTTATTAATATACCTTCTTTTATAACTGCTAGAAGATGATTTGATTATGATATGTTATAAAAAGAGAAATATAGCATATAAGAATTCTATTTCTTAGCGTCAATATTTACAAAGCTGGTAAACTTTAAAATAAACAAGTTGCATAATACTTAATTTTAAGATTTTGCAATCATTAGCTTTGCTGTTTACAAAGTACACATAATTAGACATGTTTATCAGTTTAAGCATAAAGTTGATTAAATCTTTTATGAGAACATTGCCATGGGATTTCTTGATAGCTTAATAATTCCAGTAATAAGTGCAGTAGGAATATGTACAATACGATGAGCAGATGATGGAATAATATGGAATATATATATTCTATCATGGTATACAAACTAGATATTTTAGCTATTTATCATATTATTATAATTATCAGCCTATTAGTTTAAATAAAAAGAAATATATTGGGTATTTTTTAAATACCTCATAGTAATAACTATGGAGAATACTAGTAAGCTTCCACACTACTTACTTTTTTTGGGGTAGTAGATACCAGGTTCTAACGGCACTGTGTCACCGATAGAATTATCTTCACTTTCATTTAGGGAATCTAAACGGAAACATCTGAATTCTTCTGTATCATTCATGTTTGTGCTGAGCTGCAAAATAATTAGCGTATAGTTATTTCGTTTTTTTCAAATCATATCTTCAAGAATAACCTCAAATAATTTTACGTCAACTTCTGAGCTCTTTTACCAACTGTTAAGATAAAACATTAACTTCAACACATATAGCAACTTATAATTTAAATATTTATAATTGAGATTTTCAGGTACTGTAAAATATTTTAAGAAATGTAATGTATGATTACGATTAAACAGTATATTTTGCCATACGATAAATGAATAACATTATTAGTAATCTTATAAATGCATGATTATTTAATGAGTTAAATAATAATAATATTGTTCATATCATAATTATGTCAAACTATTATAATAATGCAAACAGTTTTTATATTGAGTCAAGAAGTGCGTCACTACATTAGCTTCATAGAGTTCACGAACCTCGTTCTTGTATCGTATCATTTAAGGTGAATTGTTCTTAAATGGAAGTATAAGGCAATAATATATTATGAAAATAATAAATTACTATGTAGGCACAAAGCAACTATGTCACCTCAATATTTTAGATGTACTTACGACCTCAATAGTATAACTCAATTGTGCTGAATTATTATTTAATATTTTACTTAATCATATATTTCTGTTTACATGTGTGTATATATGTATATGTATGCTCACACATGCTTAATATTGTATTATACTCTCGTGATGATTAAATAAAGATATACTCTGATCACGCAATTGTAGTTTTCACTACAATTTCACTAATGATATCAGCTATTGTAATAACATCTAATTTTAAACAACACTTTTACTTACCTTTCATCAAATGTCTTGGATCCACAAACTTAATTCTTTCACAAGTAAATTGGGTATTATGTATGGGCTAGCGTTGTATAACATTCTCGAGATGTAAGTTGCTACTGATAACACAATCTTAAGATTTCGACTATGTAATTATTATTATGAATAAGTCTATGTATGTCGCCTGGAACTGTCTGAGATAAGAAAACAGATGGAAAATTTCCTATCATCAAAATCCAGGAATAACTTTAACTATATATGTGTAATCATAACGTCTATTAGTTACGAATACCGATCTTGTGACGGCGCGACATTTGAAAAATTTAAAGATATCCATCCAATTTAAAGATGTCATCCAAAAATAATCGGAACAATCTTACATTGTAAGATAAATGCGGCATGTGGCCAAGCTACGTTGCATCCAGTGAACTTGAAACCTACCTATATCTATTTAGCTCGTTATATAATTTTGTCTGCCAATATTTAGTCCATATCATCATCAGTCCATAGTATCATCAACAGTCAAATAATCAAACCTTATTCAGCCATACTAAGACATTACAAAAGAAAAACAGAATGGGATAAAACAGTGTGCCCTGAGGTATCTTTACTTTAAATTGATGTTTAACTATTGTAATACAAAAAAAAGAGCAGCGATAGGTCAGTGGGGAGACCAACAGACTGCAATGCAGAGGGTCTCGGATTCGAACCCACGACGCGCACCTCTGACTTTCAGAAGTTATGAGTTTTCGAAATTATGTGCGTATTGATTGACAATTATCGCCTGCTCCGTGCCTCGGAGAGCACGTTAAGCCGTAGGTCCCGGCTACCATGAATATCTATGGCAGTCGTTATTGGGAGAGTGTCGACACACATAGGATAAGATTGTAATACAAATTTAGGAAAATAAACTTAGGTATTATAATGACATACCTATCTTAGTAAAAAGAATTATAATATAAAAAATAAACCGGTTACGGATATAAAAATGTGCTCGGATGTTCATTTTATGAAAGTCTAGTAAAGAACAAACGTATAGATAATTTTATTTTATCTGATTATAAATATATTTGAGTACCATAAATAGCTTCGAACACAAACAATCACAAGGATGTATTCAGAGATACAATTTTCTATATTAAACAATGTTTAAACATACTGCTACATACTGAGATAAGGTTTCTGTAACGTTCTCATTTAAAATATTTGTTATATTATAATTTAAATTACAAGAAGTTGCAAATATACGGATTTCGTACTAAATTAGATCTAATCTAATCTAATCTAATTTAATATATAAATAATACTAGCGAAAGATTATTTAATAATCTTTCGCTAGTATTATGACGTATTTTATTATTAGATAAGAGCCTCAACTACTGCATGATGAGAGAGCTGAATAATTTTTAAACGAACAAGTAAGAAAGTTCGACATTGACGTTTTTAATACTCAACCGAATGCAGTGAAGCACATGCTCAGTCTTGACTTTTTTACAAGGTGTAATGCTGATTAATTTTACTTTTTCACTGTTTAAGTGATAAAATAATTACTGTCCACGCATTGTTATTTAAGAATTAGTCGTTGAGACCATTCATCATCATTGGCTCTCTGTTGCATATTTTTTACACTACTATGTATTTCAAAGCTGTTGGTCTTCCTAATAAATAAATAAATAGTTTCTTTATTACGGCTAATATGTAATTAAATTCAATCATTACTATTACTCTCATAGTCATAACATAAGTTTATCTTTTCATTATAAAATCAGACAGCCAGTTAATGATTTTTTCGTCCTATATAGCAATAATTAAGGTTGATAAAAATAGAACTACAGAATGTACTGGTAGGTAATGGTAACCGCTAATAATTACCTTGACATTAAAATTTTGCCTACGGCTTTCAGAATATACTTGATCTCTCACAATGACAGATGACAAAAGAAAGACAGTCTATAGAAATAGGTCTCTGTGTATTAACTTGAGCTTCCAGTGCGCCATATTGTTTTACTAAATAAGACAAGAATAAATAACTATAGGTACTTCATTGAAAAAAATAAAGCTTTATTTTAGTTTTGTTTATCTAGAGTAAATATATCTACAGACAAGTTTAACATGATGAACTTATCCCAGTCAGGGATAAAAGGTTTCCATCGTGATCGACCCACCACCCCTGTATCGTAATTCATTACGACATTATCAAGGGAAGGAATTGTTTGGAAAACATCAACGCGGGGCTTACAGTATGAGGGGTATAAGTACGGGATATAATCTACTGCGTTTTTATCATAAAATATGTTAACGAAATGGCTGGACTATACAATCGCTTCAAAAAGGCGACCGACCACCTTGTATGGGACCCTGCTTGGGAGTGAACAATTTTATATTGTAATAACAATATTAATTGTATCAAGTTAGTTAAATAATAAAATAAAATACATTGTTTAAAATAAATATTTATTTTCAAGTGTCACCATCACTTTCATAAGTTATTTAAATATTTTCCAAAAACTGGGCTGGTGGAGTGACATATTCATATCTTGCCCAGCTTGGTACCATATTACAGACATTATGTGAGCACAGCAACTAAAAGTCCTTCGGCTGACTATGCAGTTACAATAATACTGACTTATTGCTTGCAGGCTGTGTGCCGCACGTTAAGCCGTCGGTCCCGGCTGCCATGAACATCTATGGCAGTCGTTATTGGGAGAGTGTCGACACAAAAGATCCCACTGGGTCGAAGTGTCCCCGGTCTGCACTAACTGGCCCCAAGATAAGATAAGCTAAGCTATACACTATACGGTGACGCCATATTAAACTAAGTGACATGTTTATTAGTTTTCGTATATGAATTTTATTGTAAATGTTGTGTGGCAAGCTAGTACACGGCTAGCCTGATGTGAAGCAGTAACCGTAGCCCACGATCACTTGCTATCTTAGCAAGGCAAATGAAATTTAACATGAAATTAATGGGAGAGGTAAGTAGCCTAAGAACCCGTAACTCGGATATTATTCTTACACCGGTTACGGAAGAAATAAGACATGGCATGCTATATTTCACATGGACTCTTCTCATACTAAGAATAAGTTGGCACGGAGCAGTGGGACACTTTATAAACCAGGCTAATATTAAGTTATCAATTTCAAAAACACTGTATCAATAATATACATAATTGTACATAATATATTGTCATATGTTTCTGCGCAGGGATTGTGAATGCAACTGCTGTGCATGACGTCTCGGGTTCGAGGCCGGGTCGGGCCAACAAAAAGTTATTTAATTTTTTAGCTAAGAAATCTCAATAGCAGGAATTTGGTGGTGTAAGACACCCCCGTGCCTCGGAAAGCACGTAAAGCCGTTGGTCCTGCGCCTGATCTCTCTCCGGTCGTGTCGGATTACCGTCCCATCGGATCATGAGAGTTAGGGAACAGAGAGTGGACTTGTATTTGCGCACACACCTGTGCACTATAATATCTCCTGCGTAGTTGGCCAGTCTCCGTTAAGACTGGCCGCCGTGACCGAAATTCGGTCTGGAGGATATTATTAATACCTTATACGGATTATGTCACGTTACAGCAGCCATTTTAGTCTCCCCGTGAACATGGCTGCTGTAAAGCAACCGAAACGTCGGTGCGAAAGTTAAACTTAAATATAAATAGTTTTAATTAATTTAAATAGCTTAAATTGTAGTAAAGTTCAATAATAATAGTGTTTGAGGTTCAAAATTATGTAATAAAAGTGTTTTAAAATAAACAACGCGACAAAACCCGTATAAAGTGTTTAATTCCAAAATATATGTACGTGCTAAGAAACCGCGTAATAAAAACATCAAACTTATTTACTTATAACGTTTCCCCACGAGGGCGCTTTAGGGTGCCATGAAAAGGGATTCTGACAGATGACAAGCAATCCCTCCAGCGGCTGTTTGTCGTTCTATTAGCAAAGAAAACATTGTCTACTTCTCTAGTTCGTTCGGGAATCAATTTGTGAAATGGCTCGATTAGCTGCGGTATTAAATTAGATCGTGTTGGTAACAACTATGTGTAGTAAGTAATTAATTGTCGCCATTTTATATTGTAGCCTTTTATGTGATGTTAAAATTGAGGTAATAGGTATGAATACAACGACAATAAGAATACTTATTATAATATTATCTGTTCTAGCCACAGTTCATACTGTCTTTCTGCTGGACATGTACATTTCCTCAATGTGATAAATTCACTACGCTCACGTGTGAACGAACTAAACACATCCTATAGGCTTTTAACTACTTTCAGGCAAAATCATTGAGTCTATGAGAACCTACAAGAACCTTGAGGCCCCTCTTTTAAATCGCCATTAAACTAAAATTTCAGTATTTAACAACTCATTACTCATGGTTAAAGTAAAAAAAATTATGTGCAGGAGAAAATACTATACAGACCTTATAAACTCAGCCATTTAAAAGTACTAACGCTTTTACTGCTTCGGGCTTTATAGCAGACCAATCAACGTTAATTCGATTTTTAATTTCAGAAATTTCCATTATTGGGAGGAGTGAGATGATTTTTTACACTTTGTCTTCCATTAAGATGATCATGATCAACCTAACAAATGACAAAGATTTCAGTCATATACATACAAGCCTCCGTTCTACCAGCAAACCGAGCAGTGAAACAGTCGTTGTGTTTTGTCGATAACGCTACGCCGATTAAGAGTTCTGAAGGCTCACATACGGACCTTTCCTCTTTTTTTCATACCAGCTTTAATTCCAAAACAAGTAAGGGTGGCAATGCCCGAGTTATAAATACTCTACTGCAAGTGATTAAGGGAATTTTATATTTATGCCATCAAAGGCCACTGTAACCGATTATCCTTAGCTGATCGTATACGCATTTGCAACCTTGGTAGTATAGAAAAGATTAAATACATATAACAGATTTGTGCCCGTGTTAGCAGGCTGGTCCTCGGACGTGGGACTTAAAACACTTCTGTCTAAATCTTCTGGAATATACAAACGCGAATATATGTAAATGAGTATGTCAATATTCCAACCGCATCGCCTACCACAAACAATTTAATAAATTCCTGAATCTATTTAGCAGAAATCCTGTGTTAAAGAGATGGTCTTAAATTAACATACGAATATATTATTTCGTACCAACAAAACTTGTTACAATGTTCTATACGAACCGTCAAAAAGCGTTCTGGCGTCGGCCATTGAATAGTTTACGCCAGTCGTTACCAAAAACGGCTGGGTCGTCCGGATATGAGCTCCGTCTGGACAGTGAGCGATGCCCCGCCTGCCGGACACATAGCTACACTGATGAAATTCTTATGTTAATATTTAGGGTTAGAACCTTTTCATTTTATATTCTGTACCCCCTGTATATAGTGGTGATATATTTTATACGGCATCGCTCAAATGTGAGTACAATCGTTAAGTGAGCTGGACATTGTTGACGGTAATATATTATTTTTAAATGGTTTTATGTTTTACAGCGTTGAAGTTAAAATATAATAAACATGTAATATTTTTATTGTAAAGAAAGTAAATGCTTTATCAAATATGTATATACCAGGCAGTCAATTCATTGTGAAATTTATTGGTGAGCTTTAGAACTATATGAAAGAAAAAGGAAGTCCAGCTTTAAGAACAATGTACCTACTTTATTAACTTTAATAAAAAATATTTTCACGATTTTTGACAATAGTTTAATACTTAATTTGAATTTTGACGATAGTTAACATGTACATATGTATAATTACTTAGCTTTAGGCAGCTATCATGGCGAATCGAAGTAACGGATCGGGACACTATACAACCTAAATTTCAACACAAATTGTATAAAAATTAATTCACATACATTATGAATAATAAGGTAAGCTAGCATGTAGGTGAGCCGTTCCCGCAATAAAATGAATAAATTTAAAAATTAACTATTTACCTAATTGTATTTCTTATAAAAACCCAAAATTAGATGCAGGGAAAATGGTAATTTTATAAGCGGAAACCTAACGTTAATGGCAATATACGAGATGTACCTATAAGAGACATACGATAGTATAGTAAGTTATATAAATTATTGAGATTATAATTATATTTGATGCATTAATGGGACACCTTACTCAGCCTAATGCTGTAATGTTACATATTACAGCGCTGATCCTATGACAGTATAGATAGCCTTATTCCTAAAATGCTTAATACCAAATTTAAATAAGAATGTATACGATAAATTCAATATAATTGAAACACCTATTTACATGGGTATATACACGGAAAAGTATTTTCATTCCGTAAATAATAATAATAATATTCTACCACATACTCACAACACCATCTAGCCCAAACTAAGCAGAACTTGTACTATGGGTACTAGACAATGGATAAACATACATATATACTTTTTGTTTTTTTTTTGTTGTAAATATATGTATACAGAATGTATTGGTCCGGTGACATCCGTTTACGCTTCGGCTTGTGTATGATCAAGTTTCAAGCTCGATTGCTTAAGTAATTCAAAGTATTGTAAAGTATTTCTGATATATTTTTTTAATAGCAGATTTCTGGTTTTGTTTCTTGTAGGCGACGTTCGCATGGGAACTACACAATAATCGGCAGAATCGAGTATAAGTATAGATTTCCTTATCCCTTAAGAAATAATAATAATAATAATATTCTGCCACATACACACAACACCATCTAGCCCAAACTAAGCAGAGCTTGTACTATGGGTACTAGACAATGGATAAACATACATATATACTTTTATTTTTGCAAATACATACATATTATACATAGAAACACCCAGACCAAGACAAACATCCATGTTCATGCACACAAATGTTTGACTTGTGCGGGCATCGAACCCGCGACCTCAGGCGTGGCAGTCAGTTACACTAACCACTACGCCATCGAGGCCGAAATATACTGGGTTAAGTCTATACCTACAAGTACATACCTATGTCTATAAGTATATACCTACAATGTTTTTTCGTTTACAATGAGTAGTACTACAGATTTGACACTACATGACACTCCTGATCAACAACAGACGAGTATTTTCCTCTTTTGTTGCAATCGATGGAATTGGCAATCTGGGGAAGACTGTTCTTCAAAACCATATTTTTCTTACAACTCCTTTCGCTCACGTTTTTTTCATGAAAATTTTCTGGGCTAGAAGTACCCTGTGTGCTACATAAAATCCTATGATACATCGCTCAAACATTCATTTTAAAAAATATTTCGTGTATATAAAATCCTGTACAATATCCGTTCAATATTTAATTTATTTTAACTAAACTTATTACACCTAGTACCGATTCTAAGCTTATATAGAATAATTGTTATTAAGTAAAGTGACGTGTCGTGTGACCGAGATAGATATATATAGATTAGATCCTCAATTTAGAGAAAAATCTTCCACCTTCCACTCCAAGGAATTTATGATCAAAACTTTAATACTTACGTCTGTCTGTTAATTTCTCGTTTTATAGAAATAGGTGCAGCATGCCAAATAATACCTAATTCTATATTAATCAATTGATAGAGTGTTAAATACCAACTAATCGACACACCAAACATCATAAATTAAATCAAAACATTAAATATTTAAGTTAGACCCTATTACGTAGAAGTTAATTCTTCAACTTTTAGTAATTAACTACAATACTCTCACCAACTAATTTCTAAACTATCAAATCGATCTTACTTAATTTTAATTTCTTAAGTTTTTCTGTGCACGTTTTCTCTTACGTTATCTCCCGTGTTGAAGCTTTTCTGTGCACAATTTCGTGCATCCCCCATTCGTGGCTTGTCACATCTTATTTTAACTTTATAATGCAGTTTATCTTAAATCCTTTTAAGCCAAAGCAGTGTTAACAACAAAAGATTTAAAGGTTAAACATTTTACTTGTTAGAAACTTTCAAATTAACTTTCAATATTATATTAATAACAATGATTGCATTTGATCTTTGATTTTATATGTAGCGAAATTAAAATTACTGAGTGTAATTAAAATTATAGAGAATGTATTAGATGTGATATTAAAATATATTTATTTAAAACGAAATACTAATGTTTGTAGTAAAGGTTCAAAATTGAGATTTAACAACGTAGCATTTTTAAATGTGTTATAATTGTTTAATAAGCTATTTTGATTATCAGAGTCTTGCTAGCTTCAGTATGTATGAGTCGGCTCGTCCGAGATAGTAAGGGTAATACGCCTCGTAATTCTCATAGAATATCGGCGTAAAGAAACACTATTACTATTATTATTATGCGAGTGCGCGTTGGAGTGTGTCAAAAGGAAGTGTCAAAGTCCAATCGTACTATGGTATCTCTCATAGCCAGTTGCACTAACTAGTCAGTTAACAATTAGCGAGGTTAAACAACGTTGAGTGCGGTCAGTCTTTAGATGGGTGACCGCTTAGTGGCATTTCATCTGAGCGTCTCCGTGCTTCGGAGGGCACGTAGAAAGTCGGTCCCGGTTGTTGTCAAATTGACAGCAGTCGTTAAGCCATGTCAGAGGCCTACGGGCGGCTTGAACAACTCTTGACAACAGGTTGGCCACTAACCACACGAAAAAAAAGAAAGAGAAAGAAAAAAGATCTCTCATTTAGGATGATGTACACGCGTAAGTGATGCAATCGATGCTACATTGCAGATAGACTAAAATGAGGCCTTACCACCAGACACTCCTTGTGGCAAGCGACAGCTGTATTGTTTCCTAGGAATTGCCTTTATGATAAGAAACATAGTGAGTAATAATTATTGGCTGCTACCAGAAAATAAAAGTGGTTGTAAGATGGACTAACTAATAACAGAGAGTCTACAACTATTTTGACTCACAAGTTCCTTATTTTAATGTAGGCATCCACTAAGGATGGGTGTCTTCAAATCTATGAATAGAAATAGTTTAAACGATCCAATTAAGTCTAAACTGGATATAAGGTCCTTTAAAAATAAATATTACGCAAGTGTTCCATAAGTATTAAATGGCATGTTGTAAATAGAAGCCATTTAATAAGTAAAATTGGCGTATTTCGGCCATTTTGAACTGGACTATCTATGCAGAAGATGTTATTATATCTCCTGTTTGTGAACTCACTTGTGTAACTTTTTGGTAACCCTACCCAGGATGCGAATCAGGCTAGCCAGTCACTTGCCTGCTGTGCTATCCGACTAATGACCTTACTTGCTTTTCTTATCCGCTAATATATATACTATTTTCTGGACTCAAGTCCCCAACTCCAACACAGCCATGAACAGTTTCATTACCCCTCATAGTTTTACGAGTCGCATGGTATAAAATTTAAATTAAGCGCTTATAAAAGTTCTCGTAATAAAACAGGGAATTCCTCTAATAACTTATTCAATGCAAGTTCGCCAGTTCAACGCATTCATGGCTATTATCCAACCTTAAAATTTCATCTTTCCCCTGGTGGTTGAGTCTGGCATCCTTTGAAAGCGAAGCGATAAGGAGGCGGAGCTTTTAGAGACTCGAATACAAAAATTTCTATAATCGACTATTTCAGTGATTAATATTTGCTAGTACTAATAAATTAAATATCGTGTTTTTTTTTTATTCATCTATCGTGGCAAACTAGCTTACAGCCCACCTGATGGTAAGTGGTCACCGTAGCCTATGGACGCCTGCAACACCAGAGGCATCACTTGCGCGTTACCGACCCTTTAGGAAAGGAATTGGGAAGGAGAAGGAGCGGGAATGGGGGAAAGGGGGTGCTTTGGCCTCCGGTACTCTCACTCACCGAATGAAACACAACAGTAGAAATTCTGCTATTTTACGTATGATATTCTGTGAGAGGGTAGTCCTTCCCCGGTCGAGCCGGTACAGTCATGCTGAAATCAGCGAAGCTCTACTACTCAAAAACTTAGATGCAATAATAATAAATATTTGGTAATAAGTAGTATCTATACACAGTCTACCTATTGCTGATCCACATCGCACATGTAATAAAACTTTAGGATTCGTAGATTTAATCTCTAATACAAATATATAAGACAAATCTTCTCCCTTAGCCTTTATTATTCCCAAGTCACTGGGGGTCGGCTTTTTTAGTCTAACCGGATTTGACTGGATATCAGTTTTTACACGGAGCGGCCGCCACCTGACCTCCGCAACCCAAAGGCTAACGATACCCTAAGGCTAGACCAGTGTCAGGATATTAGAGGGTACTGACTTTCCCAATAACGACTGCCATAGATGTTCATGGCAGCCGAGACCGACGACTATACGTGCCCTCCGAGGCACGGAGCAGGCGATAATTGTCAATCAATACGCACATAATTTCGAAAAGTCATATAACTTCCTCCGTCTTGCCCTGCATTCGCGAGATTGTTTAACAGTGGTTGTAAAAAGCGGTAAAGTCTCCCCGTGACCATGGCTGCTGAAAAGCAACCGAAACGTCGGGAAAAGTATAAAAATAAATTAAATCTAAATAGTTTTAATAATAATTTAATTAGCTTAAAAATTAGTAAAGTTTAATAGTAGTAGTAGTGTAACAGTTTTCAAAATTATGTAATAGAGTGTCAAATAAACAACCCGATAAAATCCGTATATAGTAGTTTAATTTCAATTAATACATCTTTTTTTGCGAAATATTATTTGATTGTCTTGATTAAATTAATTAAACACACCATTTTGTCCAAACGTATTAATTTGTGAGAGCTTAAGTTTACTTTTTTTTGTATATTTAGGTAGTATATCTTTTAAGCAGGAATAGTGGAGTATCGGCTTTACCAGGCGACCCTTTTGCACGTACTCGTTTTCCATTTAGTGACACTGTGTCGTGTTAGTCTTAATTATATAGTTGAGTTGTGCTTTGTAGAGTAAGGTAAAACAGCATGGCTAATTTTACATAATTCTTTGCAACGCATACCTATTTATAGTTGATATTTGGGATTCCGTTTAAGCCTGGAATGCACTGATTAGTAACGTCATTAAAATTAAATAATTTGGTGTTGCGTAACAACCGCAGAACTAACTTAGATTTTTTACAAATACAGTAAAATGAACAAAGGTATTGTCTCCATATAATACTACTGGCTGTGCCCGCGGATGTTATTTATATTATGTTCCTATCTATACATACATACATACATATATTCACGCCTGTTTCCCAGAGGGGTAGGCAGAGACTACGGATTTCCATTTGCTACAATCCTGACACACTTCTCTGGCTTCATTCACTTTCATCACATTCCTCATACAAGCCCGTCGATTCAAGATGCTCTTAACCTGGCCTTTGTCCAGAACGCCTCAGATCTGATCGAGAAACGTTCGCCAAGGTCTTCCTCTTGCGACTGTTCCATTCATACTAGCCTTATAAACTTTTTTAGTTAGTCAGTCTTCCCTCGTCCTTTCGGTTCCGTTCCTATCTATGTTCTTTAAAAGTTCGAAATAAACATTTATTATTATCATTATTACCAAGCAATTCTCAAAATAAAGAAACTATGCATGTTTCTCTTCGCCTAACCCTTATACTTTTGAAAGTGTGGACAGAGGTGTATTTTAGACGATTGCGCTACTTACGGCTTTAGGTCCACATGACAAGTAGCATCACTAATAAATATCAATAGGCTCACCCCTCATCACAGCCGGTGAAATATGACTTTTATACACCACCTTAGAGCAGCGATAGCTCAGTGGGGAGACCAACAGACTGCAATGCAGAGGGTCTCGGCTTCGAACCCACGTCGCGCACCTCTGACTATCGGAAGTTATATGACATTTCAAAATTATGTGCGTATTGATTGACAATTATCGCTTGCTCCGTGCCTTGGAGAGCACGTTAAGCCGTCGGTCCCGGCTGCCATGAACATCTATGGCAGTCGTTATTGGGAGAGTGTCGACACAAAAGATCCCACTGGGTCGAAGTGTCGCCGGTCTGCGCTGACTGGCCCCCACATAAGATAAGATATACACCTTTTCAAGGATAAAGGCTTGATGTATGAACTAATGTTATAGGCAATTATTCATCACAAGTAATTTCACCACATATTCATAACCTTTCTGTGTACAGCAGTACACAACGACGCGAGAGTCACTTCTAAAACGCTTGGGAATTTTAGAGCCGAATGGCCTTTTAAGCGTAGCGGAATTGATTTGAACATTTATAAAACGCACGGGTGTAGTTGAGGGCTCGTAATAGAGTCTTCATTTTTTCTTTTCTATTCGTGTGGTTAGTGGTCAACCTGTTGTCAAGAGTTGTTCAAGCCGCCCGTAGGCCTCTGACATGGCTTAACGACTGCTGTCAATTTAACAATTTTACGTGCCTTCCAAAGCACGGAGACGCTCAGATGAAATACCACTAAGCGGTCACCTATCTACAGACTGACCGCACCCAACGTTGCTTAACCTCGCTAATCGTTTACCGGCTAGTGATTGCAACTGGCTATGAGCGCCTCTCGTAATTGAGTTAAATTGCATGTACATATATGCATAGACTCACGCCATTATACCTAAAGGAATGTTCTTACTCCTTAAAGTATATAATAATAACATTAGCCCTGTTATAAACTGTCCCACTGCTGGGCAAGGGCCTCTTTTCAGTGTGAGAAGAGATGATCAATAGACCACCACGCTGGCCCAATGCAGACTTCACATCACTTTGAGAAAATGATGGACAACTCTTAGATAGGCAGGTTTTCTCATGATATTTTTATTTACTGCTAAAGCAAACGGTAATTAACTATTTAATACGCACGTAACTTCAAAAGATAGAAACGTGCACCTTGGGATGGAACTCGAGATCTTAAGACATACACTTATTAAACGAAATTTGGGTCTAACACACACACACAAGCCTCTATTAAGTTTAGGAGTCATATAATTTGGCCGTCTAACGAGCAAATTTCTAGATTCCATGCTAGTACTGAACATTTCTTAAAAGAAAATTTCCATTTTCGATCCATATATTAAATACGGGAGCTAAGGTTTAATGTCAAGTGTTATTAATAATACAACCAGATCAAAGAGGCAATATTTAATAGACTTTTTTTTTTTTTTTTTTTTTTTCGTGGGGGAATGCATGACGCATACCCCTCCGCGGGGGCGGGCGGAGGGGTTATGTCGGACTCGCCGGGGTAAAATAAGATGTTAAGATGATAAAGTACCTCCCGGAATACCGACTAAACCTACCACGGTGTTCCTCGATAAAACCACTATCGACGGGGCCGCGCGAATCACTTTCGCATGCGGTCGCGACCCCGCCGAGGTTTCGGCCCGCCGTATGAAACGGCAGGCCACTACACGAAAGACCTACCCTAAAGGCACTTCTACCACTCCCTACTGTCCCCCCTAGAGGGGAGACGGACTCAACACAGAGGCGCGCGTGGGAACACGCACGCCGCCTCTCGGACCTGGTGCTGAACGGATGGCGGGCAGGCCCACAAAGCCCGCCACTCCCAGGTCAAACCTCAGGGTGGCTGGAGGTCGTCCCGCGCCCTCCGGCGCCCGGCTCTGCGGTTGGGGAGAGGGTTCAAACGCTCCCTCTCCCGCTCCGCCGCCTCCTTGATGGAAATGACTTCCTCACAAAAGGAGGAATATTTAATAGACTTATTTAGAATAAGATGACCCCACTCAAGTTTATAACGTAATTTCTGCTTCACTCCCGTGGCGTAAAGATCTTTTTTTTTTTTTTTTTTTTATACTCTAATAGGCTCGCGGTTGACCGCGATCTCACCTGATCTTAAGTGTAGATGCAGTCGACGATGGAGCACGCTTGCCTAGAAGATACCTATTCACTCGCGACTTGAAGACACCTAGATTGTACTCATCGGGAAACACAGCTTGATGTTATACAGCTAAAGTAAGTAGCTTTCAAATGATAAAATTATTTATATAATCGTTTCGGTAGTTTAAGTGCTTATCATTTACAAACAATTATTATTATTTCCTCTTTATAATATTACAGTACAGATTAAAGGTCCATCATAACAAATAATCTCGCTACATCAAAAATTTAAATGTTTCAGTTAATTTAATCTCTAAATATGGAAATCATGACGATATAAATGTTACTGAATTAATTATAATAATTAATGAAGCAGATTATGTTAGGGATAAAAATAATGTTCAAATAGTTACTTAATTACGAATAAGATAAATAATATAATGTTCATTTTGATTTACTGATTAATAGTCACTGTATTTGAACAATGACACGTCAATCGTGTAAAATGATTGGTGATCAAATAGAAACAATATCTTCTAACTCACTGAGCCGAACTTTTCATAAAAGGATTCTCTTATCTACCTAACGCTATAATTAAATTATAGTCAACGACGAAAATAAACTTATTAAAATTTAATCTGCCTGATGATAAACAAAACTAACCGTTTTGTTTATCATCAGGCAGAAATGAAATTTATAGAGTAACAGTGTTTGAACCCCTGGCTGTTGAAAAGCAGTATATAGATATTATATTCTATTGTGTTTAACTGTCTGTAGCAATACTTATTAATTCCATGATATATCAAATTTTCGTGACCAAGAGGAGACACTATTTATATTAAAATTCTATAAGTAAAGCAGCTTTATTTCCATGTGTTCTACGTAAAAATAAAACCTTGCTATCGTATATATATACATATTATTATGTAATTGTTATAAAAGCTAATTGTAAAACATTACAGATTTAAAAAAAACAACGCGATAAAATCCGTATATAGCAGTTTAATTTCAATCTTAATTAAAGGTTAACCTTTAATTAAGATTTTTTTCCAATTGAGGTTAGGTTACCTTAAGGTTAGGTTCCTCAATTCGAAACTATGTTTTGTTTTTTCGTCTCCGTTTCTTAGACCTTCGCGCAAAAAAAATGATAGTTGGAATCCTAATTCACTTATTTTAAGCTGAACTCCGTTCAGAAAAGCGGTCGAAATTCTGCATAGGTGTGATTTATCTGATAGCGTTTATGGCAATGCAGGCGAAATGTTATCCAAGCGCACGAGGTCGCGGGCTTAACCCTATATAGGTACACATCTATATAAGCAACAATATTTCATTCCATGCAAAATTTAGCGATAACCGGCACTATCCAGTGTTCAATCCACGTCTCTAAATCCTATCTAACAGTCAATAAATAACCGCACAAAGCCAGACACTCAAAAACGGAGTGTCCAACATTGCGGAAGGCCAATATTTTATTTAAAACCCCATATCAAAGGCTCACGGTACACCGACCTCCTGAATTATACACCGTTCTGCGTTTAATGGCTTTAATTTCCAAACTTTTGAAAAATATCTTTGGAAAGTTCTAACGTTAAGTGCGCCGAGATTCGAGGGAGATCCAACTTGGACAAGTCAGAAATCTTTTGTGGGGATCATGTGACGTTGTGTGGTTAAATTTTTAATTCCAAAGATAATTTTGGAGTTTGCAGATGTTCTGCTTAGAGAAATGGTGGTGAACTCGGTTTTAATTACGCCGGGATTGTGTTGAGTCGTGAATTCATTAGTTGAATTATTAAGTGAAATGCGGTATCGTCTTCAATCCAATTATCTTTGGAAAGGATATTGTTTATTATGTAATTCCGAATTAAGAACATTGACTCTCGAATGGCTTATGGTAACTATGGAAACATTTGTTAGGAGCCTAATAAACATGTTGTATAAGATTTGCTGACATTCGCGGTCAAAGTTTACGGCTAAGTGCAACTGCACACTGTTAAAGTATTAAATGTCGAAGATTCAATGGCGTGACAAAAAATATTATTTGTCAATATTTGTGAAAATTGCGATATCACTTAGAAAATACCTTTTCATAACAGAGAGAGAGAGAGAGAGATTGCAGGGGCTAACATAGATGGCTTTGCAGCTATATCGCGCAAAAGAACCACGTCTATGATGCGCAGAGTGCGGGACAGTCCCAATAAATACCTAAAAGTAATCGCTTCAAAATTAGAAAGTCCTATCTGGAGGCATTGGAATAGGCTACATGTTGGCAATGTCAAATAATATTATCTTTCTTACTCATTTACCTACTAACCTTAACTTTAAGAATTTTATTAACCCCATATGGATCTCTGGTCTGAGATTTATTATTATTATTATTATTCTTCTTATAGCTAGATTGCTAAAAAAGTCTTTATTTTTTAAATATCTAAGACCGCAGCATAAATTAAGTTCTCTGTTGCAAGCTTCACAAACACACAATTAATAATAATAATAATATTCTATCACCTACACACAACACCATCTAGCCCAAACTAAGCAAAGCTTGTACTATGGGTACTAGACAATGAATAAATATACATATATATCTTTATTTTTTATAAATACATACATATTATACATAGAAACACCCAGACCAAGACAAACATCTATGTTCATGCCACAAATGTTTGACTTATGAAGGAAACGAACCCGCGACCTCAGGCGTGGCAGTCGGTTAGACTAACCACTACGCCATCGAGTCGTCAATAATACACACAAAGTATACCTAGATTCAAAATGTATATGACGGAGAACCAGGCCCCGGTGTGTTTTTAAAAAGTGTGACGTCAGCACAGCTGACGTCAAGAATATCATCATTATGGTGATCACACATCTTCAATCGTCAAAGTAAAACTTCACCCGTTTATTGAAAGCCTCGTTTATTCAACTGACTGCTTAGCAACTAATTTACAGAGCTTCGTACTGCTCGACGACTCGAGCGAGACTGCCCGAGCGCACTGTGTGGCCGTATTTATAGTGTAGCGAGCACGTGTATAATTTTTAGGTTAAGTATATAATTGAACTTGTGATTCACATCACAAGTTACATTGTAATAATCATACAGTAATTAATTCATTATGAACTAGTTTTAACACAATTGAATTATTAAACAGAATTATTATTGATTAATTGATAAATTATAGTTTTTGCGCCGATATATATATAAATTTGTAATTAAACTTAAGTGTTCGGTTACATGAACCTTGTATATTGTATTTAATAGAATTTTTTTTTATTAATAGGTATGTATATTATTTATAACAGTTTGCATGTTTTCCTCGGCATATCTTTTGTAAGGTCATAGAAACGCAGCCGGGTTGGTCGATGGCTTGTCTGTCACCAAAGACAAAATACAAGTGAGGCATGTTTGAACCATCAGTTATTCGTTCGATGTTTACAAAGGCAACTCATGGTTGATCTTTAGCCGACTAAAGAAAATAGACGCGCGTTCCTTAGTTTTATTTTTTATGTTATGATGGGTCTAAGTATGTATCGGCTGTCACTAGCGCATAGCTATTATTTTTCAAAATTACTAGATAAAGATAAAAATCTGTTTATTTGTAACAAACGTGCGTATTTACATAGAATGCATGGTGTTATAGTACATACAGGCTCATCATATTTGGCCTTTAGGGTATACAAATATTCAAATTATCTATATATTAATACGTGAAGCAAAAACTTTGTACCCCTTATTACGAAAATTGCGCGGACAGAGACGTATGAAATTTGGCACAGTTAAAGTTTATATGGAGAAGGAAGAGCGAATTCTAATATTTTTATAAAATATGCACTAGAAATACATTAAATTAATGGGAAAACACTACACGCACACAACCATGCATTTTACTCACGCAGTCGAATCGCGTTCGTATTTTGACATTGTTCGTCTGACGTCGTACAATCCTTTGTAACTATGGTTACCTATACCTTATTTATATGTAATAGAGAAAAACAGAAAACAAAGTAGCAAGCTTAGGAATTTTGGTCGAATTTTGACCAGTAGGCGACCGCTAGTATTACTAAAACCATGTATTTTAACTACACGAAAACTTCAACGACAATTTAAAAAAAAAGTATTACTAATAATAATATTGAAATTAAACTGCTATATACGGATTTTATCGCGTTGTTTATTTGACACTTTAGTACATAATTTTGAAAAACTGTTACACTACTACTACTATTAAACTTTACAAATTTTTAAGCTAATTGACAACTACCATCTTAGTCTCCCCGTGACCATGGCTGCTGAAAAGCAACCAAAACGTCGGGGAAAGTGTAAAATTAAATTAAATCTAAATAGTTTAAATAGTTTTAATAATAATTTAATTAGCTTAAAAATTTGTAAAGATTAATAGTAGTAGTAGTGCAACAGTTTTTCAAAATTATGTAATAAAGTATCAAATAAACAACGCGATAAAATCGGTATATAGTAGTTTAATTTCAATGAATAATATTCGCGTAAACAGAAGACAATATTATAATAATAATATTCAAATATTTGAATGCAAGTAGTACATGTAAACAAAAAATATAATTACCTAAATAAATTATATCATTATATTATAAAATATGCATGTCAAAATAAAGTAAAACTAAAAAGATAAATAATGTCAAATAATAAAAGTCAGGTACAGTATAGGGGGAGACAGTAGGGTTTAAATCAAGAAATGCCTAGGGTAGGTCTCTCGTGTAGTGGCCTGCCGTTTCATACGGCGGGCCGATACCTCGGCGGGGTCGCGACCGCATGTGCAAGTGATTCGCGCGGCTCCGTCGATAGTGGTTTTGTCGAGGAACACCGTGGTAGGATCAGTCGGTATTCCGGGAGGTACATTATTCTTATTCCATCTTTCTTTTACCCCGGCGAGTTCGATACATCCCCTCCGCCCGCCCCCGCGGAGGAGAACGCGTCAGGCATTCAACCAAGTAGAAAAAAAATAAAAAAAAAGGTACAGACACATAATAGAAAAATGTCAGATAGCATAATTATATAACAGTATTAAAAATAATCATTAAAAAAATATAATATAACATTATAATAAGCCTTACCAGCCAAAAAGACCTTTACCAGGTTTCGAAATAAATTTGTTTTTCTGTTGTCACTCTTTTGGTATTTTATAATAAATACTTGGACCCATACAAATTATGCTTTTATGCATACGTGTGGTCCTAGACCTGTGTGCACATAATTTAGTATTTTCATGTGTGTTTCGATTTACTGTGTCTGACAGTTTCGGAAATAAGTGTGGGTACTTCTTACAAATACAGTATTTAGCAGCGATAGCTCAGTGGGGAGACCAACAGACTGCAATGCAGAGGGTCTCGGGTTCGAACCCACGTCGCGCACATCTGACTTTCGGAAGTTATATGACTTTTCTAAATTATGTGCGTATTGATTGACAATTATCGCCTGCTCCGTGCCTCGGAGAGCACGTTAAGCCGTCGGTCCCGACTGCCATGAACATCTATGGCAGTCGTTATTGGGAAAGTCAGTACCCTCTAATATCCTGACACTGGTCTAGCCTTAGGGTATCGTTAGCCTTCGGGTTGCGGAGGTCAGGTGGCAGCCGCGCCGTGTAAAAACTGATATCGAGTCAAATCCGGTTAGACCGGAAAAACCCAACCCCAAGTGACTTGGGAATAATAAAGGCTAAGAGAGAAGACTTCTTACAAATACACAATAGGGTTACACAATACTAGTAGGTATTATTTCAAGCCCTTCAGCTAAGTTAGACTTATTGTGGTAAAAGAATGTTCAAGTCGGTAGTGCTATGAGTGGAATTCAGAACCACGACATCTCGATTGCAGATCGAATGTCCATATATTAAGTTACCGCCTCTATAGTCGAGGATATTTTGATTTTGACATTTGTATTTCTATTTTCGCGAGTTATTACGCAATGAATAGTCTGAAGAAGAAGATATAAGAAGACAAGAATATTTGAAAACAATGGATTAAATGACGTTGTTTATTTTAAAAAACATTATTACATAATTTTGTAACTTATAATATTAATACTATTGTTAAATTTGACTACAATTTAGGCTAGTTTAATTCTAAAACTATTACAGTATTTAGCTTTACACTTTCCTCGAATTTTCCTTTCGATTGCTTTTCAACAACCATGGTCCATGGTGACAAGTGCCACGAATTTGTGTTTAAACTATTCTAAGTTTTAGAGTTCGAAAAAACTCTTATATAACAGCTTTGTCCGTCCATCCGTCCGTCCGTCGTCCGTCTGTCTGTCTGTTATATAACTTTCAACTCAAGAACCGTAAGAGCTAGAGACTCGCGGTCAACGCCATTCGACTCAGCATAGTCG
The DNA here is from genome assembly GCA_930367265.1 of Catocala fraxini. Lineage (NCBI taxonomy): Eukaryota > Metazoa > Arthropoda > Insecta > Lepidoptera > Erebidae > Catocala > Catocala fraxini. The sequence continues at coordinate 2,453,097 of OV884040.1, read as the reverse complement.
ATATACCCCCGAAACTACTATCACCTTTGACTTATGACCATCATCTGGTTACGTGGTATCACCTTTGCATACCTATTACTTGAACAATTTTTTCGAACTCTAAGATTTACGGCAATTCGTTGCCGTTTCTCACTTGTTTAATTATGATTTATGGCAATAGTCGGATGAAATAAAGAATCGAAATGTGTACATATATTATAATCTGACTGCGCGCATGGCGTTATAGATTAAGTACAAGCCTCGCCGCTGCCATTACGTCGAGTAGGATGGAATACTACACGAGATAAAAAATGGTGTATTGTGTGTCTATAAAATGTGATGGTTGTTACGACACTAGATGGCTTTTTGTGTTCGTTGTTTGAACAACAAGAAATTTCTAGTGCGGGAATAGTCTTTTCAGAACGGAAATAAAATAAAAAGTTCGTACAAACGGTTGGGCCACAGAATACGTATGACTTCATAATTTAAAATCACTTTTCAACAGAACTAAAGCGTACTTACCTACTTATAACAGCTCATTTTGCATTTCGACCCGATGTACCATAAAATCGGCACCTGTAGCAAAAAACGTAAAAAGGAAACATTATTCCATTGTAAAAGTAAGTCCTTTGCATACGAAACATTTTTGTAGTCGATCAGGTGTGGAGTTCCCATGTGGATGATTTTATGCCTCATCGGGTGCCAGTCGCGAGGGAGATCGGAACTTCCACCTGCCTTTGAAACAAGACTATAAAAGTTCCTCGAGTAAAAATACGTTCACATTTGTTTTGGATTATTTTTACTCAATGTTTGTTGTTCTGTCATTTTGTTGTACGGCTGATTTTAAATGAGATGTAAGAGATATTTATTTAGATTTTTACAGTGCTGAAATTTTCGTAACTCAATGGCCCTCTTCCCTAGTCACGCATCGAATCCCAGACCAGGCATAGTATTCGCATTTACTAGTGTTACGCTAATAGGAGTATTCGCTTTTAAATCGGTTAAACAAAATCATCGTTACCAAACATGAACAAAAGTGATTAGATTGCTGATAGTAGACAGAGACAGTATCAGATACAGCTTATACTTGTTATTTTCATATTTTTAAAAGCAATTTACTGATACGGTGATTCTACCCTACTCGTAATATATCTTTTACAAGTCTTTCAATAACACTTTGGCCGACCGGAGAATCGAACCCGAGCCTTCATCTACACCAATCAGAGACACTACCGCTGTTTTCAGGGTTCGGTTACATTTGAGTCGATAAACTATAAATCCGACTCTAACACAGAGTGAATAATAAGAATAATAAAACTTGAATCAATTACTTTCTTTCTTCTTCTACCTTCTATTGGGCACGTTAGAACCCTATAGAAAATATGACGTTTTATATTGTTGTAACCAACACGATGGTTGCATCGTGTAACGCAGCCAACGCAACCATCAATATAATATTAAAGACAAATATATACCTAACAGAGACCTCACCACCTGTATGTACTGCTAATATTTATGGGGTTGTAGTTATAATACATCGCACCGCATTCCGGTAGGTACGTTACGCCAGACGGGTGACGATACAAATATTGCATACATATCTATGCAATGTTTGTTTGTATGTATGTACAGTGAGCTGCAAAAATACATACCCATGTGTAAACTAAAAGTCGAAAAAAAAAAGCCGGTAAATGACGCCATCTGACGGAAATCGATACAAGAACTGTAGAGTAGTTTTCTTATATCGTAATAGATGGCAGTGCACTACTATAAAATAAAATAAATGATTTCTTAATAACTCAATTTTGTAAAACTTACTTTAAAACAGTTTTTAATCTCTATTAACAAAAGTTTATTAACAAAAGAACACATTTCTTACATGAATGAAACCTGAGAGTAAAACTTATATAGGTAGCCGTAATTTATAAAACAACGTCATCTATTTCATTCGTATTTATTCTAATTCGAGTGTTGACAGGATTTTAGACCTTAAGGTATCTATTCATAAATACATAATGTCACTACCATATCCTCGAAAGATGGATATATCACCCAGAGGTGTATTATACCCACGTTGCCGCAAATATGGTTTTAGGTTATGCGCAATAAAAGGCGAGCAGGTGAGCTAATCAGCTCGCGTGCTTGATAAACGATTTATAAACAAGAACCTCCCGCTCCGTGTAAAAACTGATATGCAGTCAAATCCTGTTAAAACAGAAAAGCCGACCCCAAGTGCCTTGGGAATAATAAAGGCTAGGGAGAAAACTTACTAAAATCAAAAACAAATACCTAAATATCTCGATGGAAAACTATCTTAGTCGCATTATAATAAAATGAAGACTAGATCATCAATTTATTTATTAAGCCTCAGACATAGAACCAACGCTTTCAGAGGCAGTTTTATGTTTGCTGACACCCGCTGCTAGCATGACTTACCACCTTTTCAAGTAATTATAACTTTAAACACTTTTATACTTTAATATTTATATTTCCATGTGTGTATGTGTATGCTCACACATGTTTAATATTGTATTATAAATACTCTCATCGTGCTCAAATACAGAAGCATTCTGAACACGCAATCGTATTTTACTACACCTATTTGCAAGCAATACCCACTGAAACACTACAAAAATATCTTATCAGAGATTTCATTAGCAACGGGGTACCTTTCTTTCCACTTCATATGTATGTCGGAGAGTAGGATCAGCAACTCACTTTTGACATGATAAAGCAACAAAATATAGGCGTGGTTTTATACTTCGTACGTATACTAATGATAGGCAAATACAAGAGAAATAAAACAATAAAGGTTGACTGTGATTATCTCTGATTTGATCCGTAACGCAGCGAGTTCGTCACCCGAATGTACCCGCGCGCGAGTCTCCAGCGCTTATACATATAACGTCAATATGACACTGACAGTTATAACTGTCACTCTAACTGACACATTGGCTCTATGGCGACCTCACTCAAGCTTACGCTTGACGTTCCAAAACAAACTAATAGATGGCGCTTTATTCAATTACGGAAATAAATTGCAATCCAATGATTATTTTCTTGGCGCTCCGACATATAGTAAATACCACGTTCAAGCGAGTAATACTCCAAAACACACACGTAGTAGCACTTACACAGGGACATTAACAATTCGACACTATTTCCACAAATCACCTTAGTTATAAATAAACACTATTAGAAAAAAACTCGAATATAAAAAATAAATCTGTTAAACAAACAAATAAACAGTCAAAGAGAGTAAAATTATATGATAATCGGCAATGTTATCGTAAACACATCCGCCATTTTTGTGCGTCTGTATTCGCGCCACTTAAGGTGCGTGCCACTTAAGCTCCCTTTTACTACATAATATTAGTTTCCACAAGAAATTAAAAAATAAAAAGCCTTGAAGATGATGTCAGGAACGCTTCTTCCAGGAATCACTCGTCTATAACATGCGACAAATTAAGGGTGCGTTCCACTAAGCGTTCACCACGACACACGCTCACGACCACGGTTTTTACCGTTCCACTTGTTTCCGAGCGTTACAGTTGTAAACTCAAGTGGAACGGATAATGGAGTGTCTTGAGCGTTGATGTAAATAATACAAACGAGTGGCGAGTTATAAAAAAAAATGTGATACCTTATAGAGGCTAGGTTAAAAAACAAACCATTCTGTCAATGTGCCACTCATGTAAACATTATAGATTCGAAAAAAAAGAAGTTTTTGTTTTGTCTCGCCACGGATCTGACCCACCGTATTACGGATCTGACGTAGCATATGAAACACGAGGCAGCATTGCGCGAGAGTCGCTTATTTACATGAATAATAAATGAAATTGTAAATGAAAAATAATTTTACTAAGTAATTATAATTTTTATTCGCTTTAATCTATTACATTAATATCAAAATCAACAAAACTTAGATGAAGATTGAATCATATGAGTAGATATTGTAAAAGAGTCTCACAAGCATGCGAAAGTAAGGATTAAAAAGTGCTAGAAATATTCAACATCCATGTCCAATTCATCTAAGCTGCAGTCCAAGTCAACCTCAGCGACATCACTGTTTGAACATAAGTATCAAGAAAATCTGCCGCACCGGAGGCCCATCTCCCGCACCTTATCCTATCCCTTCCTTCTATCTCATCCTTTCCTTTCCTCCAACTTCCCCATTTCTCCTTTAGGGTCGGCAACGCGCGAGTGATACCCCTAGTATTTGCAAGCGTGCAAAGGCTACGGTAACCAATTACCATCAGGTGGGCCGTATGCTTGTTTGCCACCTTAGTAGTATAAAAAAAAGATATGGAATAAATTGTATACATGAATTATCAAAAACATGACTGCCTAGGTGGTCCAGCGGTAGCGTAAGCGAATGCGGATCCGAGGTCCCGGGTTTGATTCACGGGTCGGGCAAATCGTTATTGAATTTTTCTGTTAGGAAATTCTCAGTAGCAACACGGAGCTGCAAATGTGCCCGGGAGACGGCAATAGGCTCGCCGCTATTACGTTGGGACCGATAACAATATATATATATTGTGATAATGTAGTAGTACACGTGGTACTGCATTTCTTTAGGTGAATAAGAGCGTCAGAAGCCCAAGCAACCTCTGGGACCCTTACTTCCCTTTCTTTACTAACTCTTATCCATGTCCCTTCACATAGGCCAAAGTAGTTGATTACCAACAGGCATTCAGTGTGCTTGTTTGCCACCTATGTGGTATATAGTAGGCAGCATTTTGCTGTCATAAATCCATCGTAAGACAATAACAGCCTCACAAATCAAGGAACAAAATTGCTTTAACACTTCGAATAATGCTGCAGAAATCAATAGCTTAAAAGCCGTGCTTAATTCACAAATATTTTAAACTGCAGCAGATTTTCCGATACACTATCCTGGTCCCTTTCCAATTAACGAGACATGGTACCCTCGGGGTCCCGACTTATTTAGCTGGAGGTAAATAATCCACTTGTCGGCATATTCAATCGAGTCTGACTTAATTCAATGCAAATTCTTGGTTAGTGTCGCTAAATAGACTAAGCTTTTTAGTGATTAAAAGAATGGTGAAACGAAATCAAGATATTTCTGATAGTATTGAGGTCATGTTCTTAAACATTCTTTCATAGTACTACGCCTGTATTCTTTAAGAAATAGAGATGTACTACAGCTACATATATTTCGCCAGCAATGGTTTTACGTACCATGTAATAGCGGGCAAACCTATTGCTTTCTATTGGAGACAGTTTCAGACTCCGTTCTGCTACTGAAAATGTCTTCACATACATACATACATAGATTCACGCCTGTTTCCCAGAGGGATAGGCAGAGACTACGGATTTTCATTTGCTACGATCCTGACACACTTCTCTGGCTTTATTCACTTTCATCACATTCCTCATACACGCCCGTCGGTTCACGGTGCTCTTAATCTGGCCTTTGTCCAGAACGCCTCCGATCTGATCGACAAACATTCGCCTAGGTCTTCCTCTTGCGACTGTTCCATTCATACTAGCCTTATAAACTTTCTTAGTCAGGCTTTCCTCGTTCATTATTTCTACATGCCCAAACCAGCTTAACAAACCCTTTTCTATTCTTGTCACTTTATCCACTTTCATGACGCATCTCTCTCTAATCACACTATTCCTTATTCTATCTTTCAGAGTCACATCACATACATATATTTCTCAGCGCTCTCATTTCTACAGCATTTATTCTGCTCTCATGCTTCTTTTGCCATACCCAACTTTCACTTCCATACATAAGTGTGGGCACTAATAGTCCTCTATGAACAGCCAAACGTGCCTTTTCGGAAACATTTCGACTGTTCATAAAAGCGCGTAGAGCTCCATTCACTTTGTTTCCCGCAATCGTTCTCCTTTCAATATCTCCCTCATGTTTACCATCCCTTGTAAACAACGTACCCAAATATACAAACTCTTTCACTTGCTCTACTTTTTCTCCATCAATCATAATATTACACATCGTCACGCACTCTTCCTTTTCAAATACCATTACTTTCGTCTTGCTTACATTTATTTTCATTCCTTTACTCTCAAAATCATGCACCATGCATAGTAGTTACCATCGCCTGCAACTCTTCTGCTGATGACGCAAGTATTACTTGGTCATCGGCATAAAGAAGACATATGACAAGTAACTCATTCATTCTTAATGCCCATTCACAATCTTTTAAATCTTTTAAACAATTGTCCATGTATAGGTTAAACAGCCAAGAAAAAAAGAATTTTTTCACAGTAAAACCTAATAACACATTAATCGACCCAGCAATCGCACTGTCACAGCAGACGCATTCACTGGCGCTGCACCACCTAATTCCATAGACTTATAATGAAATATAAATCTTTTAATATAAATTTATGTTACTTACTCAATACACTTGAACTGTCATACATATTTGCATAGCCTTTGCATTGCGTGATTTCTTATTCATCTCTAGTATATAGCGATACAGGAACTAAACGGCGGAAGTCTTACCCACAGAATTAGCTCTCTTACCATGCTTTTCTTCATATATTTTGATTACCATACAGTAATAGGTATTAACTTTAATAGTTTCACATTGTATGATTTATGATAATATTTTGGAATTCTTAACAAAATATTTAAAAACATAATTATTATCTTACGTTTACGCAAATTTATTTACTTTATATGTCGTTGACGTGGTTTATTTGAAAGTACTACATTTATATAAATATAAAATCTTTTAAACTACTGTAACGAAGGTCAAATATCGCTGTGCCAGTCTGTAACCACGGCCAGTGAAACCTGGCCATAACGTTAAGCGTTCTAAAAGAGTAAGGAAATAGCATGATCGCAATAACTTCCCTTACGTATCACATAAACGATAATATTTAATAAACAATCAGATATTATTTCAATATTCATTTTAATACTTTTCCTCGACCGTGTAATCTGACGCATATTATATAATATCTTCAATAATAATTTCATACACGTGAATTATTTAATGATACATGAACATTTGACTCTCAAATCATTGGAAGTGAACCGAACCCTAATTTAATGTTTTCATATTATTATATTTCGGTGGAATCAGATTTATATAGAATCTACATATCTTCATACATATTAATGTCGTACGTACTCGGGTTTTCATTATAATATGGAAGATCAAATTCAATTTGAATTCTTTAGCTGTTTACCTTGCAATGTTTGGTTTGACTGAATTCCTTGACTACCGTTACTTTCTTTTAAAATCAACGCATTTCCTTGTTCCAGTTAACTTTTTAATTTCGGCCCTTTACTTCACTGAGGCTATTGTTCCATCGGTGACGACCAGTTTAAAGTTCATATTTTATTTTATTAATATATAAGGTGGGCAATTATTCTTGTTTTATAATAATTGCAAAGAGAGGCATCGACTACCGACCTTCGAATAATTGCCAAACGCAGCAACTGCAATAGCCGAAGGTTGACAATACCGATCGCCTCTGACGATGGACAACCACAGCATGGAATCCGGATGTACTCCAAATTGCAATATGTCGCATCGAACAAAATATGCGTCGTCACATGTTGCGCTCGGCGCGAGACATCAGGACAGTTTGGCAACGAATGAGCTCCTCTCATAGCAATTATTTTATTACAATGGATTTAAGCCAAGTAATTCCTAATTAAAATTGATTTATCTTTAGTCTTGCATTTTTTTTCTTGGCAATATGACCACACTCTTCCTGGTGGTAAGCGATCATGTGGTCTAAGAGCAGTGGCCTCCACAGCATCCTCATAGCAGCTGAGGCGATATTGAGGTCCCGAATTTGACGGTCTAAGGAGGTACTTTGTCACGCCCCGTTTAATAGACCCAGGATTGTAGGAAGAAATAAACTCGTGCCTTGGCAGAGAATTCCATGCCTTAATTGTTGACGTTACGTTTGCGCTAATCGCAATTGCTTCGATATCTGCGTCGAGAAAATTGTTATTGCTTTTCAAATAAACCCTTAGCAGCAACATTATCTACAAATGTAACCATTAGACCAAAATCGACTCGCTTATTATTCCGTGGACAAATATAATTAGCGAAATATATACATTGTGCCTATTTCTGAAGTATTAAGTTCGTATATATGGTAAGGTTTTATTTTATTTTTCCTCAGTTCTTAATTTAAAATAGTAGAAAGCACTGGCAACACTTTCGATGCGTTATAAAAATAACGAACCTCGGCATTTTGGGGTATTCTTGTTTTGAGCTCACTTCGATAACAACCTAGAGAATAGTGTGTTACAAGAAAACTGTAAGTAAGGTAGATTACCAAAGTTCTGTATTTGTACAAATTAACAGTGAAATAAAGATATTGTGAAAAGCAGAAATATCCTGACGCAGTTTTATTATACCTGAAGTTTTATTACAATATAAAGTGAATTTAGTTTCTGTCAAACATTTTAATATTCAGATCGAAACAAATACAAATGATCGAAAAATACTTTTCAAAAGTCGTCGTTCAAATCTCTCGGGATATTCAAAGCATGTGCTCGGAGCAAATTGATGTAGTAGCTGGAGGGTTCACGTGCTAGATATCGTATTGTCTTCACTTGAAGAGGTTATGAGGATACTTGGAAGATGCATTTTGTTCGTAACTACCTTCTTAGTAACATAGTATATTCTCAAAGGAAAGGCAGTGGATTACGGTATCATTTCACCGGTTATGTTTATGTCAAGTTTTCTCGAAGGCTATTAGTATAACTTCATAGAAGGATATTATCTCTTGAAAAACGACTCTACTTTGTTTACGCTGAAGTGGCTTTTAAAATACACGTTTATAGATTTTTACAGAGTTTTAATAATATTAAAGATTATGATCGAATAAAGTAGGTACATACATAAAATTTCTAACTTGGAGGAGCAACAGCAGTGCATGCTGTGTAGAAAAAATTGAAGTAAATTTTCTTAATAGGATAAGTCAACACCAAGCCAAACCCCATATCTAATATTATAAATGCGAATGTGAGTTTGTTTGTTTGTTACGATTTCATGCCTTAACTAATCGACCGATCATCATGATAATGTAAAATTAGCATTTATACAAACTGTTTTAACAGCATAAAAATAAACAGGCAGTAAAATACACGAATACCAACGGTATAATAATATAGCTCTCAAGCATTTGCCCGCTGTTTCGCTCGGTATCAGGATTTTCTGGATAAAAGTACCTATGTTAAGTTAACCTATGTTAAGTGTAAATATTATATCCTTCTCTGCACCCCTCTCTCTGTGTAAGCGAAATTTCATAATGATCGGTGGAGTAAATAACTCGTGAAAGCATAATATGCAAACTCACATTCGCATTTATAATAATACCTAGTTAGGATTCTCTGAAAACATTGGGCAGAAACCACCATGTTTATATAACATAAATATGAAAAATATATTCTCAAAAATTCTCTATAATATTCTCAGTGATAAGCGAAGACTGCTAGTATCTGAGAGTAAGCCATTGTCTAGCAGTGAGACAATTTATAAACAAGCCTTCTTTTATAATATTTTATAGGAACGTATATCTAAGTGCAGACATTTTCCAACTGTAAATATAAGTTAACTGTATAGTAAATGAAAACTTAATAGTCCAGGTTTCACTGCAGATTCAATTAACGTTCAGTCCAGGTGCGACTCAAACTGGTTAGGAGCGGCTACGACCAGAATAAGGCAGAAATATCCGGGAATATGTGGGAATTTACGGATATTTCTAGAAATTTAACTGCGCGAGGCGGGTTAATTTCATTCAGTGGAGAAAACTGTGCACCCGTTATTACTCCAAGCGTTTTTGTTTATAAATTTTTATACACTTTTAGGAGTAAAGCTGGTGGCGCTTTGGATTTTATTTTTGGTTCGGAATAGTTTAATTTTTGTGGGAAATAAAGGAATAGGAAAGGAAAAAAAGGTTTTGTAATTGATTTAGGAAATACCAATAGTGGTTTCTATTGAACTGAAACTGCTTCTGTGGCGACTGTAGTTAATGCAACTGTTAGGTATACATGATGTTTCATTTCTTAGCTGGTTAATGTGTTATTGGGATTTTCTGACAAATTTAAATGACGAAACCTATATTTGATCTAAATTTACACTTTTCGCGACGTTTCGGTCGCTTTTCAGCAGCCACGTTCCCTGTTGTGACTATACATTTATAGCACAATAGTAGTTCAAGATTTCAAAATAATGTTTTACCTAATAGAATTTTCAAAAATAAACAATTCAATTAAAGTATAACATTCGCGTAAACGTAAGACATTATTAAGTAATTCAAAAGAGCAGCACGGAGTCTAGACCTGCGCCTGGTAGACGGCAATAGGCTGGCCTGTGCGCCTGGTAGACGGCAATAGGCTGGCCTGTTATAACGTGATGCCTAAAACCATGACTAGAGATTCGCCTACCTATAAAGGTAGTTGTTAGTCTTAAGCCTATATGGCCTTGAGGTAGGCAGAGGCATATAGAAGTAATACTATCAAGCTCATTATGAATTCACTAGCGCGATATTTTACTGTACACACTTGTTATATTATCTATCTCTCTCCTTAAGTCCCACATGGTGGTGGGGTCAGTTTTCCTAATTTTCTGCGTCCACATCGCTTCACAGGTCTTCGACCTCGTCTTCAATCACTTGACACTCACTCATATCTTTACACTTGTTAAGTTGTAGTTGTCGTAAATATAATCCACTGACTGTCAGCAATTAGTTTTCAAAAATATGTGATATCTTGATTGAGATTTAACAACATGGGTTTACTTAAGAGGACAAGTTTAGACGCTACACGTCACGCAAATATGTTGTCGTAGGGATGGACAGATTGTGTGTAAAGCTAACAAAAGATATAGACATGACTATAGACCATCATATTAATATACACTCGGACTAATTATTTTTCTTTTTTAAAAAGACAACTCCCGCACTGAAGATGTTTTTGTGGATCACACAAATTTTTGTACCGTGTGGGATTCGAAACCACAACACTCAGTGCAGTGGCAGCGGTGAGGCGACCACTTAAGTTATTACGCCATCCGTGCAGTCAAAGATAGATATTATGCAATCTATCTATTCATTTCACACTCACTTTTGCTCGTGACTTGGTACGCGTGGAATTAGCAAGTAGGTATTATCTATATTTTTAGACGTCTAGGCGGCATCAAGATAAAATAAATAATAGTTTAAAAAAACTAAAAAACACGCTATAAAAAGAAGAAAATAATTTAATAATCTTAATGTAAAAAAGCGCGGGGTCATCTATCAAAATATCTTAGAAAGCACCCCACGCTTTTTACATTAAAATTATTAAATTATTTTTTACTTTTTAAAGCGTGTTTTTTCTAAATTATTGTATTATCATCGGTCCTCGATAAGTGTGCAAAGTTTCAAATCAATCTGTCGGTTTGAAAGGGGTGAAAATCACGTTCAAAGATTCCGTTACATAGATTCATAGATACATACCAAGCTAATAAAAGCGTGTTAAAATGCACCAAATTTTAAGTTACACCGTCAGCAATACGATGTTGAAGATTTAATATAAATGCTTGTCTAGTCTTTGCGCGATGCGCTTACAAACATACAGACCGGCAAACATTTCAAAAATATTTTGTCTTCTCGAGCTTACAAGCTTATAAAGACCTTTTAATTTTTATAATGTATACCTATGTACAAAATTGACATCAAACAAACATCGATCAAAAGATCGGGTAACAATTTTGGACTGGTCCAGCATGTATCTTTATTTTAAAAATATATGAGACTACTTGACACTCTCGTTTGTCTGATGGTATGTTTTCATGTATGTTTGCAACTGATCGTTAAGTCTTGATTCCCGGAATAATTCCCGGAAAATGCTTTAGAATTTTTCTATTGGAAAATGCTTGGATGCCGTTCTAACGTCGGGCGACATACCGGAATAACAACAATAAGCTCGACTCCTGCTACGTGGATTGTAAAATTTTGCCGGCAACGTGGGTAATATATCTCGGCCACCGCTTAACCCAATTGTTCCTGAATCAACTAATTACGTTATATCTCAAACAATTTTATATATTGTGCTAATGTTGAGATATTTTAAACGGAAAAAATATTTAAAAATATATTCTAAATGTGGAAAACCTGGAAAACACCGTTCTTTTAAAAGGACGCTAGCAACATGTACTACTATTATGATCAGAGACGAAATTAAAATTATTATTATTTATGTCGGAACATGAAAGTTTTCAAAGTAAGCCTTGGGATGCAATGTAACATTACATTTTGGACAGTAACAATTTGCTTTTTTATGACATTCAAAGCACCGAAGCTGATGGACTCTGTACCTTATAAGGTGATCCTTTCTATCAAATCGGGAATCTTATGAAAGTTTTAGGAAACACGAGTTACTTTACGACCTGTAAATTTTCATTTAGCATGTTAAAGAATTCACGTAACTTTGCAAACTTGTTATCAGACTTAAGATTCGTATTATTGCAGCCATGCAAATTGGTCATAATAAACGTAAATCTATTTCTGGACATGGCTTTGTACACCAAATGCATACCACAGTCTGCAGCATTTTGCCAGTACACACTTCTTCTAGGCAGCACCACATATCCACTGTAAAGAAGTATACACAAAGCAACGCATTTCATCTGTGCTGACATTGACTGATTTGTTTAATTTTTTTTGAGCTGCATATTTGTACCGTACATGCATATTCATGATGTCATCGCCAAACATCAATTGAAAATATTCTACAGGACTATACTGTGTAGCAGTGGTCTGCATATCCTGCCAGTGCTCAAAACTATATCTTGTGCTACCCAACTGTACGATTTAGTTTTTGGAACAGTTACATGACTCGTAGACCCAATAGTTAAAGTTGATTGAGGAGAGTAATCAAATTCCTCAGAAGCCACGCGTCTGTGTTTCGACAACTGTATGAGCGGCACATCACCTTAATCATCACTCAAATCTTCTGATTGAAAACAGACCTCTCCTTGTGCCCGTAACTGAGACCCAAATAAATTGTGTAAAGATATTTGGTTTTCGTCACCTGAATCCTCGTCAGTGACATCAGCATTACAGTTTTCGAGAGGCAGAATAATGATATAATCAGGTACTCTTTCTTCTTCATCCTCTTCCAGCTCTGCGATTATTTCATTTATCTTTAAAGGCTGCGGCCACTATTTTTTCAACCTGAAACACATAGCGTATGACAGTAGCATATTTTGCTATTGGTCGTTTAAAAGGACGGCAACTAAAGCTGTATAAAATGCACATACAAAAAGAAAATAATATATGTTTAATATTTTTATTCAGTAATTGGCACTTTATTTTACTAATTTCTGTGCTTATTGGTAAAATAATAGATAATAAAAAATAAAAGATAGATAATTATTATAACAGCTCAGTGGGGAGACCAACAGACTGCAATGCAGAGGGTCTCGGGTTCGAACCCACGTCGCGCACCTCTGACTTTCTGAAGTTATATGACTTTTCGAAATTATGTACGTATTGATTGACAATTATCGCCTGCTCCGTGCCTCGGAGAGCACGTTAAGCCGTCGGTCCCGGCTGCCATGAACATCTATGGCAGTCGTTATTGGGAAAGTCAGTACCCTCTAATATCCTGATATGGTCTAGCCTTAGGGTATCGTTAGCCTTCGGGTTGCGGAGGTCAGGTGGCAGCCGCTTCGTGTAAAAACTGATATCCAGTCAAATCCGGTTAGGCTAGAAACGCCGACCCCAAGTGACTTGGGAATAATAAAGTCTAGGGAGAAGAGATTATAATATTAGTTCATACCTTGAATTATCTATAGTAGAAAGAGTGTTATTGAAATATATTTATAAAAGAATATAGAAGGAAAAATATATAGAATAGAAAAGGTATGTTAAGCTGGTTTGGGCATGTAGAAAGAATGGAAGAGGAAAGACTGACTAAGAAAGTTTATAAGGCTAGTGTGAATGGAACAGTCGCAAGAGGAAGACCTAGGCGAACGTTTCTCGATCAGATCGGAGGCGTTCTGGGCGAAGGCCAGGTTAAGAGACCTTGAACCGACGGGCGTGTATGAGGAATGTGATGAAAGTGAATGAAGCCAGAGAAGTGTGTCAGGATCGTAGCAAATAGAAATCCGTAGTCTCTGCCTACCCCTCTGGGAAACAGGCGTGAATCTATATATGTATGTATGTATTTATAAAAGACACCACCACTTAAATCACATTCAATGAACAGAGTATCCGCTCCGTACACATACGACGTGTCGAATGAAAGTTAAAAACAATATTTTGAGTACCCTTATTATATATAATAATTTTATTTATCCGGTGACCTTTTAAAAGGACGATATCAACAAGTGGGTTTTAAGAGTATATTTATGTACGTAGTAATAGGTACATATTAAAGAAAAAAAAGTCAATATACATTTAAGACGTAATCTTCAAACAATCTATAACTTACAGTAACGTTTATTTATAACTAGATTTTGCAAGCCGCTTCGCTCGCGTAAATATAAATCCTGTTAGTAACAGTACTTTTTTTTAATGAAAGGCGCCCTACGTCCTTTTCTGTTCTCCTGAAAATGTATATGCGAAATCACATGATGATCGGTCGAGAATTTAAGGCGTGTAAGCGTAACAAACAAATAAACAAGCAAACAAACTCATGTTCGCATTTATGGTAGCGGTTAGGATTTTATTGGTTTTAAATTAGAGATTATTTTTATGAAATTATTAATATTATCCAAACATACGGTGAGTAATTGATACTCAGTATTTAATTACTTACAACGGCGTTGTCTAGCAATCTGTGAGGGAGCGCATGTCCAGCAGTGGACGTCATACGGCTAATGATGACGATTCAATTACTTTATAATTACTATAATATGCACTAATCAAGAAGAGAACAGACAATTACAATTTATTACTGACTAGATTTTTCCCACAGCATCTATTTATAGATATGAAAAATAACTATCCCGCAAGAACCAGAAATTTAAAAAGATCAAAACGTAAACTACATCACTCTCCAATTCATACATTGTCTCCTTGCTTTGATGCAATGTTAAAAGTAAAAAGTTAATTAATATTGTCTTCTGTTTACGCGAATATTATTCATTGAAATTAAACTACTATATACGGATGTTATCGCGTTGTTTATTTGACACTTTATCATAATTTTGAATTTTTTTTGCCCTATGACTACTATTAAACTTTACTATTTTTTTTTCTTTTTATATCATTAGTATCGTGGATCTCGTTGGAAATAATTGATTTAAATTTAACAATAAACTGGTACGACAAACATACAGCCCGCTTGGAGTAACATATGATCTCTAGCGATGCCGCGAATATCACAAGCGCTATACCGATCGTAGGAGTATTTATTTATTTATTTATTTTTATAATAATATAATAATAATGTTTTATTTACGAAATCTTAGGAACTCCAACAAAGGATACACAGTACACGCTTCAAAAACAGGAGAACACGTCGTGAGTACATTATCATTTCACATTGTTTACAAAAGAAAAATAATAACATATTATACAGGTTGGTAAATTTACACGAATACAAATACAAATTCAACAAAACACAGCTAAATTAAAAATGAACGTTAGTAAAAAAATATCAGAGAAATTTAACAAAAATAAACTCTAAATAAAAACAGAACATAATATGGCAAAATATAGAAAATAGCAACTATAAAAATCTGTTGAAGAACTAATCCTTAACTGATCATACAGTTTCTTTTTGAATTTCTCGAAACCATTGCTGAAGACGACTATATCTGCCAAAATACGCGATACACGATTATAAGTAGATGTGAGTCTAGCAATTGGGGCGTGTTTACCCAGATTGGTGCGATGTCTAGGGGCTACGAGTAGATCGCGACGATTGCGAGGTCTTGAGGGAACATTAATATTTATCTTTGCTAGTAGGTCCGGGCAGTTTATAAAGTTATTTAATAATTTATATAGAAATATTAGATCTGCAATAGTTCGAGAATCTTTTTTTGAATTTAACTAAGATAAATGGTCAAGTATAAGAGAGGTATCTCAGACTCCGGTATTTTTACTTAACAGACCAAATGCAGTACCAGTTTTCTGCGTTTTGGCGTAAACGCAGAAAGACTGGTACCGTTACTGTAAATTCTGTAATAATTGGAAAATATAGCCCCTTCCACTTAAAAAAGCTTTAACTTTTGATCTGCAGTGGCTCTCTGACGGCCAGAAGCAATTGTTTTTCAATTATGTCTGGCATTCCAGCAATTGACAGATTAAAAGTCAGTAAAATACTTGACACTGTCCTGAATATCGTTATAATCAAGTTGTCTCACCCCTAGCGTATCAAACGACAGTTTAATTGTCAGCTGGCCGAAGGGATGAGCGATGTCTTCCATGGCGGCGTATACACCCATGAAGTTGCGATGTTCATTAATTTGAGGTGCCACAGCTGGGACGAATGTAACTAAATATATTGAGAGATGGATAAAGGGTTATATGCTAAATACTTTATTTGTATGATAGATTTGTTTCGGTGAAACAAATATCACTGTTGGTTTCTAGAATTATTTAAAGTGTTAGGTCATTGGAACTGCAAAGTGAGTTGACTGTTTGAAGACTTTATAGTCGGTATGAAGCAAAAAGTTATGATTTAAATGGGAAACATGCCGCATCGTGTGTTTTTGAATTTAACGTTATTCGTATAAACCTACTACCACCTACTATTTAACCTACTTACAATAAAAATATTTATTTGCCGTAGCACAACAGTAAAAACAGATTGAAGGTAGTTAGGAAAAACAAATATTGAAAGTGCTAGTCTGTGGTACATACGGCATAAACCATTCAGTGACATAAAAATTAAACTACTATAAAACGCTTATTTTATTATGATTTAAACTAATAACAACTCGATATTAAAAATTCCTCCTTTTTTAATGTGGGTTAAAAATAAAAGTGACCAGAAAACCCGAAATCCGATTCCGAATTACCTGTTCCACTCGATTATTCTTATAAAAACTGACTGTTGTACATAAGCGGTTTTGTTAGTACACTCTAGTTCAAAGTCATCAAGATTATTTTCTTCTAGCGCAAGGGCTTATTGGTACAAAGTTTAACTATTATGTTGTAGTTGAGGCTTGAGGACGCCACGATATTACGTCGTCCATGGTCAATTATGTTAATTATGATTACTTACCAGATAATTTCAATATGAATGCTCATAACTGCTTTGAGTAATCAGTAAATGTTTGCTTGTGTTACGTAAGTGTTGGTTCATACAAAAGTTTGAGGAAAACTTAAGACTACAATTATTTGATAATTGAGCATTAATGGGTCATGGTTTGTAGCCTAAGAAGCTTTATGGGTAATTCTTGTAAATCTAATAATATATTTATTTAGAACTAGCTGTTGCCCGCGACTTCGTCCGCGTGGACTTTAATTTATTACCCAATACCTACTTTTAATTTGTTATCTAATTTTAATATATAAAACTACAACTAAAGAAATTAATAAGTCTAACTACACCTATATAGGTCTAGTTAGCTATATATATATATATATATATATATATATAGCTAATACTTAAAAACGACCTACTAATATTTAGAAACTACCTACTATATCTAAAGAATTATATCTTTTGAATGAAATGTACGATTTTAATAATTTAAGAAGTATTTGCCGGGTATTGAAACGGTCTTTAACAAAATATCATTTAAAGGGATAAGGATTAATACAGAGGTATGAATAATATGGTTTGATTATTGTCGGCACTTTTATCAACTTTGAAAATGTAAAAAGTAGTTATAGTAGCATAACTACAGTAGTTGAACATATGGTATTGCGGACTTTTTTGTAGATATTAATACGTTCTATAATACTGTGGAACATTTTTTTGTTCTATCATCAATAGTTTCCGCAGCGCACGTGATGACAGATTTTTTATGACTAATTTTTTCACACCTTGGGTTATATTTTTGCATTTTTATAAAGGATCCTTATTTTTTTAAAAATGTAAAATAGCCTATATCACTCAGTGAAGAAGCAGCTTTCTAATGGTGATAGAATTTTTGAAATCGGTCCAATAGTTTTTGTGTGAAAACATTACAAACATACATACGAAAACACAAATGTTTCCTCTTTATAATATTAGTTTAGATAATATTAAGCTAGTAACTTTATCCTATAGAATATTATAGGTAACCTGGTATTGTATTCCTTCAGTGAGTACCTTCAGTGAGTAGACCTGTCAGGCTTCTTAAACAAATGTTGGACTATCAGACCCATCAGTGATCTCAACCTTTTGCGCTGGCAACTGGAGACTTCCTCTAAGCCTCTTGCAGTTTAGCATGCCATTGTTTGTAGTACCACCTTATAAGTTCAAATAATCACAAAGTCATTATTTTTGGTAATCAAAATTCTTTGTTTTTGGGATGTATACACAAAGATAGTACAGATAGTAGCTGGTGATCTTCACTGCATAGAATTTATTTAATATTAATGTAGCATCAGGTAATTATATTTCTAATTAGTATCAGGTATAGGATGAATAATTCATAGCTAGCTAGCATTCATACCCAGTGGAAGCAGATATGATATTAAAAAAACATCCGTTCTGTATTCTGCTCTATCTTTGGACGCTAGTAGAGAGCTAAACGCGACGTGAATCTACGCTTTTCTACAACTTCAATACTTTACTTTCACTTCAAGAAAGCAAACCGACCTATGAATTACTTAAACATATTCCATTCCAGTCCATCTATAGACGCATTCTATTCCAACTGAATCTACTATTATAGGACATAATGTTAACAAGACAATTATAATTCCATAAGTAGCAGTCTATTCAATTCCAGCAGTTTACCAAAAGTTTGTTATCTACTAACCACCCCTTGGTCGGTCAATATATTACTGTAATTTTCATTTAAAGTCAGCTCCCGCGCTATGCATCAAGATCTGTTTCATGGCAGATTTTACAAACACACTAATATCGAACACACATGAACCCAGACTCGGAACAACAAAGTGTGGGACACATGTCCAGTGTGAGATTCGAACCCTCTGCGCGGCGGCACTAGCAAGGCAACCTCCTGCGCTCATCGCCATCCGTGCAGGTAAATGTAAAAAAAAGCGATGCATTCGTTAAATGTTTAGTATGAAAACTTAAATGACGTTACCAAACAATTTTATTGTCAACCCAATAAAAGCTTTCAAAAACACTTTCGCAACAAAAAGTTGAGCTTTAAACAATCAGAAACAAAATCAGGACGATTACAAAAATCGGTGCAGTCATTATAGGGGAACTTCAAAGTTTCGATGCGAGACTTGTGTTGGTGTTACCAGTTAGGAGAGAAAACCGGATATCCGGAAGCGGAAGTTCACAATGCGGGTAGGTACATAAAAGAATAGCCCAATTCGATGGGTTTTACGATAAACGATGTTGGTGTATCGGTTTGTCGGAGTTGTTATTATCTGTGATTGTTCGTTTGTAAATATGATTGCATTATAATAATAATATTCAGCGTAATACCTTGTTGGTTAACGTGTGTCAGTGTGTCAGTAACGGTGGGCTGGACCCAGGTCCCAGCGTAAGAAAAATATTGGAAAATATTTCTATAAAAAAAATCACAGTATAAGAGTTAAGTAATCTGCCCAGTACACATACAAACATATATATGCTACCTTTTACGTGAGATGTAAAAGAAAAGTTGGCAAAATGGAGGTACAACGTCTCTATCTACCACTTTGTAGATATATCAGAGTAAGTCTATGTTATATTGAAAAGATAGTATGGTTGAATAAGATTGTCAGACTTCTTAAGAATGCGCCGAGCGAAATGTGCCAAAATATACATTTACCATAACAATGAATGTGTTTACAATTGCTCCGAATAAAAAACTTAAAATAATTAATATTTTCGCCTACAAAATTAAGTAAATTTGATTTTGATTGTAGATTATAACAGTAGAAATCTATCCTATTTTACAGCATAAAAGAAAAATAAATAGTTATATTACAATTTGTCCGTCCCAAATATTTAAGTTATTGGTTGACAATAAAGACACATAATTAACAAAAAAGCACTTTAAATCCTCCATACAATTTTACTATGGTGGCCGCGCGCCGATTTGAATATACGCAGCACGAGCTCTGTCATTATCTGTCTTACGCTCGGCGCAGTCTTAAAGAACAGCAGGAAACAAGCGATCTTTGTTTAAAGCTTTAATAAGAAACGGTTAATGCTGATGGTAAATCAAGCGTTGTATGTCCCCTTAGTAGCAAAGAAACACTGAAACCAAACTAAGAGGTATACAAATCAACATGGCTATCAAAAATCTAAAAATCACCGCTCCCATTAACAAAACATTCGTAAAATGAACATCCAACAACGGAACACGAATCCGTATTGTGATTGGAAAAAATGTTTTGTAATTACCATTCGGAAAACAAATTTGAAGGTACGTATAAAAAAATTTAGCATTATTGCATTCAAAGGTAGAACCGGCCGGTATCAATTTACTTATCGCGAATCAATCAGTCGAGTTTTTTCAATAAACATAGAGAGTTTTCGATTGAAAATGTCGACCACTTTTATTTATTTTAGCATAGTTACTTTTCGTGCGTCATTCCTTTTGTTTACGTTTACCTACTGGTTTGGTAGAACATGTATATCATGCCTGCACGTCCTCAAAAGTATAGACAGAAGTGTATTATACTACATATAGACATATCCTATGTTTATTTCATAAACATTATACATATATCACAGTTAATATTTAAATGCAAAATTAAATAAATAAGTTATATTATTTTCATTATAATATTAACTTATTATAGAAAAAGAGCAGCGATAGCTCAGTCGGGAGACCAACAGACTGCAATGCAGAGGGTCTCGGGTTCGAACCCACGTCGCGCACCTCTGACTTTTGGAAGTTATATGACTTTTCGAAATTATGTGCGTATTGACAATTATCGCCTGCTCCGTGCCTCGGAGAGCACGTTAGCCGTCGGTCCCGGCTGCCATGAACATCTATGTCAGTCGTTATTGGGTAAGTCAGTACCCTCTAATATCCTGACACTGGTCTAGCCTTAGGGTATCGTTAGCCTTCGGGTTGCGGAGGTCAGGTGGCAGCCGCTCTGTGTAAAAACTGATATCCAGTCAAATCCGGTTAGACTAAAAAAACCGACCCCAAGTGATTTGGGAATAATAAAGGCTATGGGAGAAGCTTGAGTATGTTCAGTAATAGTTCATGAAGAAATGGTTGCAGCACCTTACAGCTCTTATGATTTGTAAACAAAAACTTGGCGATTAAAAAGAGTGACCATGAGTTTCTTGCCCGTTCTTCTCATGACCCCTACACCCTTGCTTTGCTGAACGTGGCAGTAAATGTAAATTCGCAGAAAAAAATAGTGTAACTTTGACATTCATAAGTGTTACCTTGTAACCTAATCTGAATAAATTTATTTTGAATTTTGAATTTTATATGCATAAGAATGAATCAATCAATCAGCCCACCGAATAAGAACGAATAGATGACAAAATATAGATGACCCTACTGCTGATAACAAACATGTCCCAATCTTACTAAAACAATATACTTATTAGAGGTTATGGATTAAAATAACACACTGTACAAACACTTTAACTATTTATTTTATACTTTGACACAAGGAAGTTTTATATGTCCGTTCACTTATAGGTCACAACAAGAAGTGATAGATAGCAGTATTGTTACGTCTTTTATAGCTAATCAAACTGTAAAGTATTTAACTACTATTTATATTGTATGATGTTATATTATACAATTACTAAGGTGCAATAATTGTAAATAGTTAAATAATATAATAATTAATTAATTTTTGCATGTATAAATGTATATAATTCAACACGCCCCCTCAAAAATTAATCACTGCTTTATACAATTCAAAAATGAATAATTGTTGCAGATATTTATAATATCTTAACAGATCATATATTACCTCCAAATGTTTACTGGGAAAATGTATAAACATGGTCCAACATTTGTTGCTAGGATTAGGGAAAACCCAGAAAAACCTAATCAGACCACTTACATAAGTTAATCATATATGTACACACTTATGCACAGTAATAATACTTATTCTAAACCCATTTTGTATCTTAATTCTTGGAAAGAAGTTGTTGGTAACATCTTTGTCAAAACATCACAGCCAGTTGTTGACCTGTGGGAATATAATTAATTTAATTATATTTCTTTCAACTTGCTCTCTTGAGAAACGATATTTTATATCAATATGTTTTGACCTCTTATGGCTAGTTGGATTATTAACAATGCTTTTACAGCCATTATTTTCCTTAAATATAATAAATGGTTTATTAATTCGTATGTTAATACTTTCTGCTAGAGACTTAAACCATAAGGCTTCTTTGACAGCCTCGTAAAGGACCATATATTTGGCTTCAGTAGATGAAGCTGCAACAGAAGTTTGTCTCTTTGTACATCAAGTTATAGTACACTCTTCAAATAGTTTAATAGTACTTTTCCGATCAGAATAGTCATGACCACCGTAAACAGAATCTACAATTATCCATATAAAACATTATCATAATCATTTCTTTTATAGGTTAACTTTATATGCATAGTACTTTTAAGATATCTTAACACGCGTGTTAAAACGACTTAATATCTTTACAGATGTACTTAAATTAGGGCGAGTACATAGCATAATGTACATTAAACATCCTATAAAGTTACGACATGGAGCATCACATTTTTTTTTTAGATTTAAAGATTCATAATTAAGTTTAGCTTCAGTAGTGTACTCACAGGATTACAATTAATCATATTGAACTTATTCAACACTGTTTGAATATAAGCACATTGATCTAATGTAATTATATCAGCATAACTAATTATTTTGATGCCATGAAAGAACTTTATGTCATTTAAATCAGTCATTTCAAATTCAGTCATTAAATAACGTCTGAATTCGTTCATTGTTTGAACGTCAGCACATACTATAACCAAATCATAAACATATAATACAATGTAAATATTTTTCGTGACATTTCCTTTGTCTAACATTCATATATGTATATATACACCTATCAACCGATGTATTTTGAAAACCCCTTTCTTCAAGAGATCGCTCAAATACTTCAAACCAACACCTTGCAGCCTGTTTCAACCCATATAATGCTTTATTTAATTTACATCTTAGGACGCCTTCAGGTATATTCATAAATATCTTCCTTTAAAACGTCATTTAAAAAAGCGGTTTTGACATCCATATGATGAATTAATAATTTATGTCCATTTGCAAAACTAATTATTCTAGCGACAGGCGCAAAAGTTTAGATATACTGTGCTGAAACCTTTGGCAACAAGACGAGCCTTATATCTAAAAGGTTTTCCAAACTCATCAGTTTTAATAGTAAAGACTCATCTAGTTTACAATATTTCTATCATCTGGTCTTGGCACCATATACCATGTATTATTTATTCTATGGGATTCTAGTTTATCTTCAATAGCTTTCTCCCATTAAGACCTATTATCAATTGACTATCTCTTGAAATGATTTAGGTATTATACATGTAAATGAATTGATACTAAACAAATAGACATCATTATCATTACTTTCTTTATAACAAATACGAGGACGAGCCTTGAGCCCATCATTCCTAGGTAAATGTGTTTCATTTTTGTTTATAGGTAAGGAAACCATGTCAATGTCAGGTTCACATGCAACCTCATTAACTATTTTGCGAATTTTACTTATACTGTCTTGTATATCAGATTTTAAAGTATCTGATTTACGGATACTTATATTTTGAGATTCGTTTGACACTGATTTCACCACTGAGTCCACATCAGTTTTGTCTTGGGAATTTCTAAAATTATTCCCTTCAGGCTTTAGTATAGGCCTGGACACCAAAAAATTAATCTCATCTACTATAACATCCCTAACAGTTATATATTTATCGCATTCTGTGTTCCATATCTTATAACCATTTGGACTATAGCCCACCAATATGACTTATCATCAAATTTACATTTATTGGTTTTATTATGGATATACACAGTTGAACCAAACAACCTAAGGGATTTAATAATTGGTTTTCTATCATGCCATAACTCATTAAGTTTTAGACTGATTTAGGGCTTCTGTAGGTGTAATATTTATTAAGTGAACAGCAGATCACACTGCTTCAGCCCAAAAGTGTTTATCTATAATTGCACTAGTTAACATAGAACAAGCCTTTTCAGTTATGGTTCGAACCATACGTTCCGCCACACCATTTAAGTATGGAGTTCTGAGTACTGTTAAGTGATAACTAATACCATTTACTATACAGTAGTCTTTCATTTTAGTCGACAGATACTCTTCACTATTATCACTATACAAAGTAACTCATTTTGAATTTTTAAACGTTGACTCACTTTTTGCAACAAAATCTTTGAATACCGAAAATACATCTGATTTATAAGTCAAGGGATAAATAACACAATAATGAGTGAACTGGTCCAGAAACAAAATAATTCTTATTATCAAACGTTGACGGAGTGATTGGTCCGCATACATCAGAATGCACAATGTATAATAATGGTCGCTTAATGTATTCAGGTTTAAAGATTTTATTCTCAAAAAGACAAAGTCACTTACATGAGAGCATTGGATAACATTGTGTATAAATACATTTCAAATGGTTATCCTTTGTTTTTAACCTTATTAAAGGGTAGTCTAGTCTGTTTACCGTTTATGTAACCTTTGCATAAATCATCAGTAGGTAATACTGTTTCAATCAGTTTAGTCTTCATTTAAATTATTACACTAACTCAATAAATTTACTTTTACTAATATAACCTAAGTGTTGATGCCATATGTGATTTATAGTTATTTAAATTACACTGACGTGCTTGGGAAACAGACTGACCCCTCTCAATAGGTTTTCTAAAATAATAAGATTACGTAAAAGCTTACCCTGCATAATTATTTTACCTTCCTTTATTATAAAAATCCCATGCTGATCAAAAAATAAGCTTCAATTCGGCCTGCTGCATCTTTGAAACTGATAATAAATTATATGGTACCTCAAGACAATACAATACATTCTCCAAAACACCTGGATCACCATAGCTGCTTACAACATTGATTGTACCTCTTTTTGTAACTGAAATAAATAAATCATGTTTAGCAACAGATTTTTTAAATTGGTATTCAGGCGGCAATGACGTAGTGGCTAATGCAACCGACCGCCACACCTAAGGGTTCGACTCCCACAAGTCAAACACCTGTGTGCATAGACATGGATGTTTGTCTTGGTCTGGGTGTTTCTATGTGTAATATGTATTTACAAAAAAAGTATATATGTATCTTTATCCATTGTCTAGTACCCATAGCTCATAGCTTAGTTTGGGCTAGAGGGTGTTGTGTCTATGTGTTAGAATATTATAGAATATAGAATTTGTAAATGTTCATAAGTAATGAAAATACCGTCCCTGTTTATAATGTGATCGGATGCTCCTGAATCCAAATATAAAATAATTTTGTTTACATTATCATCTTGTTGGAATTCTCCAGTCATAAATGCATAACCTGAAAAGTCGTCAGATTTCGACTGTTGCGATAAACTGACTGTTTGAATTGTTCTCGTTCTGTCCGCCATATCTTTTTGTTTACTTGCTCGTTTAAAATAAACGCAATCCTTCTTAACATGTGCCTTGCGTCCACAATCATATCCATTTCACTAAGTAATGAACGTATTCGTAACTTCCAGATACTGTATTTATCGCCATCAAACGGCTTAATATTCTTCTTTTGCTTTAAATGTTCCATGACTTACGAATATCGCATTCCTTTACACGACACAGTAGAATCACGATTTGAACACTAGATTGTGGGTAGTTGTGATTTATTTATTACACAGAATTTTCGATCGCGGCACTGGGCCCATAACCTATTAGAGGTTATGGATTAAAATAACACACTGTACAAACACTTTAACTATTTATTTTATACTTTGACACGAGGAAGTTTTATATGTCCGTTCACTTATAGGTCACAACAAGAAGTGATAGATAACAGTATTGTTACGTCTTTTATAGCTAATCAAACTGTAAAGTATTTAACTACTATTTATATTGTATGATGTTATATTATACAATTACTAAGGTGCAATAATTGTAAATAGTTAAATAATATAATAATTAATTAATTTTTGCATGTATAAATGTATATAATTCAACAATACTTACACTAACTAGCAAAGTAATAATATTATATAAATATAATAAAACCTACTAATTAAATCGTTTTTCGCGCGAAAGAGCGCTGTAATTGCTTTTCGGTATGTTTTACTTGGTCCTGAAAGTAGCGAAAACCACAAACCTAACATTAGCTTTCTAATTTGTCATGCGAGACCACAAATATATTACGAAGTCTTTTTTGGCTAGCATACTTACTAAATAGCTGAAAAATATTTTATCATAGGGGACACTATGTAGTGGTAAGCCTATATAGCCGAAAAGGGCGAGACAGCTGAGGTGTTTAACACTCACACTTTAATAATTATGGTTTTTATGTTTGTATGGGTTTTAAGGAACAAACCTATTGCAATTTACCGGATCCAGTTCCAGTCTATGTGCTGCTAATAAACACAAAAAGTTGAAATAATATATTTACGCGAATGTTATATATTATATATATACATTAAAATTAAACATGGATTTTTTCGCGTTGTTTATTTTACTTTTAAACCCAGGAAGAAGCAAAACACAGCTAGACTGCATGATACTTTGAGCTCATTTGGCGTAAATAGAAACACCAAAGATTAAATTATGTTCGGGTACTTTGAAATAACTAGGTACACTTCGGAACATTGAGACAACTACCATCTTAGTATCCCCGTGAACATGGCTGCTGTAAAGCAACCGAAACGTCGGGGAAAGTGTAAACTTAAATATAAATAAGTTTAATAGTTTTAATAATTTAATTAGCTTACAAATTAGTAAAGTTTAATAATATCTAGTAGTAGTGTAACAGTTTCTAAATTATGTAATAAGTGTCAAATAAACAACGCGATAAAATCCGTATATAGTAGTTTAATTTCAATGAATAACATTTGCGTAAACAGAAGATAATATAGTATACGTTTTTCAAAATTATGTAATAAAAGTGTTTTTAAATAAAATAAATAACGCGAAAAAATCCGTATAAAGTGTTTAATTTCAACAGAAAGGAACAATTGAATAACACAGAAAACTGAATAATACTTTGCATGATCCGGAAATCAAACCTGAGACTTCATGCAAACCAGTCACATTCGTCACCTAAGCAGCCAGTATACATCTACTAATAGATTCGATAAAATTATTGAAATATCTAATTAAAAACAAGCGTACGACATATGGTAAGCGGCTGACGGTAAGCAGTTACCGTAGCCTCAAATTGTAATAGACTGCGCAGGAGGCGTAGTACAGGTTCAGTGACAGGCTCGCCGCTGCCACTGCGCCAACTACAATGGGTTCGATCCTCACATGAGACAATAATTTGTGTGATCCACAAATTATTGTCCCGTGTCTGGATGTTCCTCGTGTCCGTTGATAAAATATTTTCAAAGTTCCCTGCGACACAGAAATTAATGAAGGGCAAGTCTTGTCTTCAATTTCACAGGTAGGCAATATTGAAAATTGTGTTACTTTTAAAAACACACCTACATTTCGCTTGCTATGTCTTTAATTCCTTCGTAATAAGCGGCGGCTCTGTTGTCGTATATCCGGCCCATTATCAAACATTAAACTACAACATAGAATTTTTAACCAAATCTCAATAATACTTTGTCTGACCTGGGAATAAACCACGAGACCTCACAATCAAATGTTAACACAAGCACAATCACGCCACGATACTAACGAGACAGTTTTGCTTGCGGTATGTAGTTGATTTTATCAGTGGTTTATTTACTCTAAGCGTACAATTTATCATTTAAATTATGTTGCATATGTTGCAGTATAAATGGAAAAATCGAATCTTTGCGAAAATTCTAGGACGATTGCAAAATACTGGGTCCTTATATCTCTGCCGGACGATCAAGACATGAAATTCTACGCCAAGGCACGTTTTTCCTTCTACCTTCAATCCTGGGTTCTTTAAGCGGGGCGTGAAAAAGCACCTCCTCAGGCCGTCAAAGTAGAGACCTTAACATGGCCTCAGCTGCTATGAGGACGGTGTGGAGGCCACTGCTCTTAGACCACATGACTGCTTACCATCTAGCGGAGAGTGGTCATTTTGACAAGAAACATAAAATAATTTTCCTTGTTCAAACAATCTATAGGTATATTAATACGTGAAAATAATTTAATAATTTATATTTAAAAAAGCGTGTTCTTTAGTTTTTTTAAGCTATTATTTATTTATTATAATTTTTTTTCTCGTTTATTGTATTGTCACCCGTCCTTGATAAGTGTGAAAAGTTTCAAATCTATCCGTCATCGGTTTGAAAGGGGTGAAAATCACGTTCAAAGATTCCGTTACATAGATTCATAGATACATAGATACATATCAAGCTAATAAAAGCGTGTTGAAATATGATTTAATGTTTAGATATTTTGAAATGTTAACTACACGGAAGGCGTAGTGATTTAAGCGGTCGCTTTGTAACTGCGCCTAGTATTGTGGGTTTGATCCCCACACAGCTTCCACAAATAGTTGTTTCGTGTCTGGGTGTTCTTTATTTCCGTTGATTGAATGTTTTTACAATTCCTCTTGTTGTCTTTTTTAGAGCAGAAAATAAAGATCGGCCTAGGATTTTTGCAAAGACTTCACTTTCTAATTATACTACAGCAAATAGAAATCACATGGAAAATAAAACATTTTATTAGCAAAACTAATTATTAATTATATTTAGTTAGTTGGAACTGGTATGTTTATTTACAAAGCGTGTATGTTTGTATCTAATAAGCGTGTTTATTAATGACTAGATTTTGCCCGCGGCTCCACTCGCGTTAATCTAGATAAAAAATTTAATAATCTAGGTTAAAAATTTATTTAATTAAACATCTAGGTTTAAAAAAAAAGCTCTGACCTGTGGGGGCACGCAACGATCGTGGCGGTAAGTCCCATGTTTGAGGAGTGGCTGGAGAGTCGGCATGGCGCCCTCACCTTCCAGCTGACACAGGTAAGGCCAGATCCTGTGTCGTATAGGCTGGCGAGAGACGTCCGGATGTCATCACTGCGGCGACTGCCGCGATGTTGTTGTGGACACGGCGCTGCACACTTTGGCGGATTGCCCCGCCTGGGCATCGCAGCGTCATGAGTTGATCGCGGCAGTCGGTATGGTTGCACTCTTGCTTCCAACCGTGGTTCAATCTGTAGTCCGGAACGAGAGAGCGTGGAATGCCGTCGCCTCCTTCTGTGAGAAAGTGATATCTATCAAAGAGGCGGCGGAACGGGAGAGGGCGCTGATTCGCGCGGCCCCGCCGACTCTAGTTATGTCGAGGAACACCGTGGTAGGTTTAGTTGGTATTACTGGTATGTCGCCATCTTTTCCCGTTGTGTCCAACGTTACCTCTCCGTCGCCCCGCGGAGAAGTATGCATCAATGCATTCCCGCAAGAGAAAAAAACCCTTTGTCTTTTTATGTTCCCCTGGCAACGTGTATGCGCAAGAATTATATATACTAAATATTCAGGAGAGGCAGTAATACGCAGTTGTGCCTATAGGTATCTATTATATACCGCTAGCAACTATACAATCTTTTGAACACTGCCCACCCGGGTACTCAACCAGAGACCACAAGATCGTTCGCACTAATAAACACAAACTTATATCTTAAGACCAACAAGAAAATTACTGTTAATTACGGTTATATTAAATTTTTTAATTAAATTAAAATAATGTAAAGCTTTGCATGCAGCCATTTTTAATTCGGAAGTGAATTATATAATTTGAGAATTCTTTTAATTAAATAAATAAAATATTTCTGTTGAAATATCTATGAAAAACAAATACCCGCGGCTTTGCTCGTTTTTAGGTGTAGTCTTTGTAACAATCCGGATCATACTAAACTATCTCTATAAAAAAATTTTGTCGATTTGTCGCTCCGTGTTACGTGAAAAAAGGATAATGTATTAACACATTTTCTAATGTATATCCTTACTTAATGTTATAAATGCGAATGTGAGTTTATTTATTTGTAACGATTTCACACTTTAACTACTCGACCAATTATCGTGAATTTTCGCATAGGTACATGTCGTCAAGGGAACAAAAAAGGACATAGGTTACCATTCATCCAGATCAACCAATCCAATTTACTGCTACATACCTAACCTACATTTACTCAAGCGAATCCGCGGCCAAGATTTAGTATAATATAAAAATAAAAACACAGCCATGTTTACGAAATAAATAATTTATTGTTCAGTAGGATGTTGACATGACGATAAAATTAAACTGGATCCGTCGTGTACCAGGAAAATGTAAGTTAATGCAAATAGATTCTGAATCAATTCAGTGACAACCACATTTTGTTTGATGATTCTCTAAAAGCTGTATTTTATAATACACAGTGGATAAATAATTTGATAAAGTCGCGGATTCGAGGTCTGCTTTATGGATTGACACTAAATGTGTATGCTAAAAAATATTCTTAATATACCAGTAGCTGTCTGATAATAATAGTTAGAAATAAAGAAATGACTCAATGATGATTGAATGAATGTAATGATGAATAAATTAATGGAACGACGAATGAATGAATGTAATACCAATCGTTTGATGACAGTACGAATGAACCAGCGGGCCCGGATAAGTACCAACATAATACCGACGTACTGGTAGGTAAGCACAATACATAGATATCCATATTTTTTTTGTCATTCCTATTTATTAGGGACTGAATATAGTCCGAAAGCAATAACCGAAAGGTTATATAACGAGATCGAGTTTTAAAAAAACTTCCTCATCAATACCGTTCCTTTTTTTTTTGTTTTAGGGAGCAAACGAGCAGATGCGTCGCCTGATGGGGTAAGCGATTACCGCCACCCACGGACACCCGCAACACCTTTTATTGCATGTTTCATTGTTTTCCCTAACATTAGGAACGTGCTGGTGATAAGACGTGCTGGTGAGATTGCAATAATGGGAGCCATATATTTTTGCCACCATAGAAATATATACGAAAAAATATCAACAAATGTTACTTGAAAGGCAGTATACAACATAATATCTTCATACAAACATAGCCTTAAGCTCCTATTCCTCAAAGGATAAGCAGAGGTATACGAGGAATTTAAAGCTATATCTGGCTAAGTGTGGGTGTAGCATTTAGCCAGCCATAGTTTTAGATGCCACGAAATTAGCAATAATAAAATAATTTTATGAGTAGTAGAGCCTCGCTGATTTCAGCATGAATGGGCCGGCTCGACCGGGGAAGGACACTCACAGAATATCGACGTAAAATAGCAGTATTCCTACTGTTGTTTCGTTCGATGAGTGAGAATGCCGGAGGCCCAATCATCCTCTTTCCCCCTTCCTGCTCCTTCTCCTTCCCACTTTCTTTTCTAAAGGATCGGCAACGCGCAAGTGATGCCTCTGGTGTTGCAGGCGTCCATAGGCTACGGTGGCCACTTACCATCAGGTAGGCCGTATGCTTGTTTGCAAACACAGTCGTGTATAAAAGAATAGGAAGCGAGCCTATTGCCGTATACAAGGCACAGTTCTGAACCCCGAACAAATGCAAATATGTTTATTAAAAATTATTTGCACGCCCCGGGGATTCAAACTTGAAACCTCAAGCATAGCAGTCACACTCACGACCGCTAAATTATAGTTAAATAAACTGTAAACAAATATTGAAATTATAATTTTGTTGGATCACATTCATTCATTTTGGGTTTGCGTTTATAACAAAGTGTAGTTATTATCCGGCCAAAAATTCAAAATAAATTTATTCAGATTAGGTTACAAGGTATGATCAGATTTAAGTAAATATCTTCTCATAGGTTCAATCCCTTGCCTGATCTTAGGAGCTGTAAATATTATTTCAGTAAACTTTGACATTTGTGACTCCTCTGGTGTCCATGGGCGGCGGTAATAGCTTACCATCAGGCGATCCGACTGCTCGTTTGCCAACTATAACATTAAAAAAATCACAAATCTTTATACATATAATTCATCTGTACGTGTTCGTTGATATATTAATAATAAGTTTATATACAGGACTCGTATCTAACTATCTCACTGCTGAACGTGGGCTATTCTAATTATAGGAAGGGTTAGGCCATAGTCTGGACCTGGAAGCGGCGCTTCTGGCGTCACTCTTCCACTGGCGCCGGGAGGCACTGGCTCGGGGCGAAGGACCTGCTCTTCCCGCTCTCGAGGCGGCAAGGTCCGAGCTCCGCCAGGTCGTAGTGGAGAAATGGAAGGAACGACTTGTGCACCCTAGTGCCGGGCACGCCACGATAGTGGCGGTTAGTCCCGTCTTTGAGGAGTGGCTGGAGAGGCGGCATGGCGCCCTCACCTTCCGGCTGACACAGGTAATGACTGGCCACGGTTGTTTTGGCCAGTTCCTGTGTCGTATACGCCGGCAAGATACGCCCGGTTGTCACCACTGCGGCGACTGCCGCAACGTTGTTGAGGACACGGCGCTGCACACTTTGGCGTACTGCCCTGCCTGGGCATCGCAGCGCCGTGAGTTGATCGCGGCAGTCGGACTGATTGCCCTCTCACTTCCGGCCGTAGTTCAGTCTATGGTCCGGAGTGAGAGGTCGTGGAACGCCGTCGCCTCCTTTTGTGAGGAAGTCATTTCCATCAAGGAGGCGGCGGAGCGGGAGAGGGAGCGTTTAAACCCTCTCCCCAACCGCAGAACCGGGCGCCGGAGGGCGCGAGATGACCTCCAGCCACCCTGAGGATTGACCTGGGGATGGCGGGCTTTGTGGGTCTGCCCGCCATCCGTTCAGAACCAGGTCCGAGAGGCGGCGTGCGTGTTCCCATGTGCGCCTCTGTGTCGTGTTTTTGTCCCCCCCAGGGGGACAGTGGAGGAAGTATTTTCTGTGAAGTGGCCTGCCGTTTCACACGGCGGGCCGAAACCTCGGCGGGGTCGCGATTGCATGTGAAAGCGATTCGCGCGGCCCCGCCGTCTATGGTTATGTCGAGGAACACCGTGGTAGGTTTAGTCGGTATTACCGGGGTATCTTTCCCCCGCTGAGCCCGACATAGCCTCTCCGTCGCCCCGCGGAGAGGTATGCGTCAATGCATTCCCCCACGTAAAAAAAAAAAAAAAAAAAAAAATAGTCTGCCATGTTGGCCCAGTGCGGGTTCGCAGACTGCACTTATCTTCGAGAACATTTTAAGAACTCCCAGACCGTTAAAGAAAGAAATAATAACAACAAGTCAGCTGACAAGACTTAGGATCGAACTCGAGATATCTTCATAGCAGTGCAACTAGGCTATCGCTGCTAGTTAATAAAATTAATGATCAAAAATACAGCTACTAAACTTAAAAACAATTCAACGATAAAGTCGCTGCAATTTAAATAGCATTGACCTACATTTAAAGAAACTTAAATGAAAAAGCAACTTACATTCCTATTTACTTACCCTCCTGCAAAGATGAGCTCTATATTTATCCAAAAGAAATTACATGAGAAGCCAATCGTCAATTACACAGAGTCGACCAGGCAAATACAACGTTAAGCCAGCTAGCTGACACTTTTAGAGAGAAGCCTCCTCAAACATAGTTTCCAATATTTACTTAGGAGAGAAGAATTTGTCGGGGCCTCTGGCCGGCAAAGTCGATCCCTTACTGCGATACGTCACACTCTCGTTTATCTGTTCAAACATGGTATTGATGATATAGCGAGGGATGTAACTGAAATCTTAAGAAACGGTGAGCTCTTGAATGGGCCAATGTAAGATTGTGTTTCGATTTATTTGCGTTATATGTATATTTGTGACGAGAATTTTCTGGTTCATGTTTATTTGAATAAATTTGAATACTTTATTGGTTACTTTATGGGGTATGATCTTGTGCTTATTTTTGCGTGTGATCATGCTCAGTTTCGGCTCTCGTATCGTTATGTAATGTTCTTTTATTTTTTAGTAGAATTTTCTCTATAACAGCATGTAGTATCTGGAATAGGCTGGATAGACGAATAGTGCCCAGTTAAGAGAGTGGTACATACACATTTTAATTCATATCTAATTAGCTCTGTAGTGCAACATTTATGTTGAAATCAATAGAGTCCGTTGTATTCTAATAATCGCTTTGTCGCAAAAAACCTGATAAGGAGTTTAAATGATGGACGCAAATGAAACCTAAAATCGAAGTAACTATCTGCGGATTGAGAAAATTGTTCTCCGAAATTGCCTCTGGACTGCTAGCCCGTAAGACTTCTTGACTAGTGACCTAACCACATCTAATGATATTGCCTCAATAAAAACTACTTAATAATCTCGATATGACTTGAGATTTCAATCGAGCTTTAAAGAAAATTAAAATGCGACTTTCCTTTATCCCTTGTGACTTAAGCTCTTCAATGGAAATTTAAAAATTCCATTAAATTAAGAATCTGCTAAATCGCCAGTGCCTCTCTCAAACTATTCTTTGCAATCCACTCTACAATATCACTATTCCCGTTTCTTTCTTACTTCAAAAGTTGAAAAGAGACAGATGTAAATAGTCGGTTCAATAATAAGAAGCTCTTGGAAATTCGTGAACCCAAGTTACCAAAATGGGATTTGTCTTTTGAGGCATCGCGTAAGTGCTGACTGTACATTTGTCATTGGATCATAAGATATTTCAGAACTTTCTTTGGCTGATGCTAGTTTGGACTTGTTAATGCTGATCATTTAAATGGATTACAAGTCAAAGCTTTGCATATAAAATAATGTATTGCACTTTTGATATCTTTAGAAGTCAATTATATTTAATTTGTTTAGGATTTTAATTTAGTTCAGTGTTACTGAGATTACTGGTGACCGCGCTCAAATTTTATTATGACGGCTAATACCTACATGATTGACAATCTGTGAAATATGGTATAAATGCATAAATAGTCATGTAGTGTAAGTGTGGACATATTCAAAGCAGGCGATTATACAATCCTAGATTCAATTCGGATTCTGCATAATTTATTAGATTTCAGACAGATTACATGGAAAATATATAAAATATTTGCAATGGTTTGATCCTAGCACATGAGTGACAAAGTCAAAAATCATTAATACACTCAGGTCATAATGAGTTAGTAAGTTTAGTGAAGTTACTGAATTTACATTTAGTTTAGTTTTTGCGCTAGGTTCCGGCAAAAGGTTCAGCCTATGAGAAAATACCCGCAAGAAACTCACAGCCACTCTTTTAAATTGCCATTCAATCATAATTTCAGTATTTTATAACTAATAATATATGTAGATTAATAATGTGATCTATTCCAAGTTATAGGATCTTTAGGTCTGCTGTTTCAATATAGTAAAAGTCCACCGAAACCCCTGAGATCTTCCTAGTGCAAGAGATAACTACATAATGGTGATATCTTTAGTTGAAGTGTATACAATATACGCTTTAACTAAAGATATCGCCTCTAAGCAAGAAACAATAATACAAATTTAACTACGCTCTCCGAAAAACTCTTCTTCTCTCTTAGCCTTTATTATTCCCAAGTCACTTGGGGTCGGCTTTTCTGGTCTATCCGGATTTGACTGGAGATCAGTTTTTACACGGAGCGGCTGCCACCTGACCTCCGCAACCCGAAGGCCAACGATACCCTAAGGCTAGACCAGTGTCAGGATATTAGAGGGTACTGACTTTCCCAATAACGACTGCCATAGATGTTCATGGCAGCCGGGACCGACGGCTTAACGTGCTCTCCGAGGCACGGAGCAGGCGATAATTGTCAATCAATACGCACATAATTTCGAAAAGTCATATAACTTCCGAAAGTCAGAGGTGCGCGACGTGGGTTCGAAGCCGAGATCCTCTGCATTGCAGTCTATTGGTCTCCCCACTGAGCTATCGCTGCCTTTCTGCTCTCCGAAAAACTATTCAAAGATATTTTCCAAAACATCTCTTATCGCCACACCGAAAGAAGTACAAAAAACAAAAAAATACACTTAATATTGTTACGTGCTGGGTTCGACGGATAAGAATATAAACAATATTACCGACTAAAACACGTTTTATTCAAACACAATTAAATTAATCACAACAAACACTATACCACACTTTTTCACTGTAATTGCTTCAAACTCCGTAGTATTTTCGCTTCCGTTCGCTTCGATGAACACTTGACCGCTTACGATTGTAAACTGACTGGCGGTGCGCGTGCGCCCTATTTATACGCGGGTAAAGCGTTTCTAGGGCTTTCTAGTAACGCAATGCCCGGTATGTAAACAGTATGATGTTTCGAGAAAGTACCAGCATTATCTTTACGATTCTCGTACGCATACCTACTACGTAGTTCCGTAAGATTCCAATAGATGGCGGTGTAAATTATTAGACGGAACTGCTGAGTCTTTCCCACAATGCCAAGAGATGTCACTGGGCGTAACAATATTACTAAAAAGATATTCCTCAAACGTCCAGCGAACTAAAATCCCGCAAACATATAAACGAGGCGTCGTAATTATTTTATTTACGCGTTAAAAACAGCCCAAGGCCAGTGTTTATTGTGCCACAAAAAATATATTCCCCTCGAAGCTAGCTGATAAACTCCTTAGCAATTAGGAGACGGGGTACTCGTAAAAGTTGAACAGTGTAATGCTTAATATAATTTCAGTTATCTCTCGCTTTATAACAAACGTTTCATGAAAGAGTTCTAATTATTAAATGAGTGATGACTGCGGAGTCATCGCCTTTAGTTATCTTTGAAGCTTTCGGGAGAGTAATGAGGCTCTAGGTATATGTTTGTCTTAGAAGTTTATTATATACCGTACTGCTACTGAGAAACTGTTATTATAATTATAAAACTGAAAAGAAGCCAGGCTGCTCATTAAATAATACTTTAATTCATCCATCCACGTATCCGTACAATGGACGAATTAAAATATTATTTTACAGACACAATGCTTTTATCATTGTCTGGATATGATTAAGCTGACAGGTTAAAATATACCACTCTGATCCAACTAATTAAAGTTTTCTGAATGCGAAGTTAAACTGCTTTGTTTGTTTTATTTTCACGCAAGAACCACGGTACGGATATTGATGCAATATTTCATAGTTTGTAAGCTCAACTTAAATCATAAGCTTCCTTTCAACTATTTCCTTTGAGTAAAACCTTTAGAAATATGACGGATAGTGTGGTCCACGCAAATATAATTGCGGGTAAACCGTTGTTCAAGCGGCAGAAGTCAAGAGCTCTACAGTTCGTATCGTTACATAAATTGTTAAAATATTAGCTCAATGCCACTTCGTCAGATACAAGAATAAACCTACCATATTATGATTACCAGGGGGCGTAAATTGACCTGGAACTACACATTAGTTCTAAAAACTAACATACGAAAATCAAAATATTACAAAGTTAATGTTTATGTTTATATCAATAAACATAAACATTAACTTTGTAATATTTTGTTAATTTCATCTCTAAGTCCAAATTAGTCACATCTCTAACATATCAATGTTAGAGATGTGATTAACTTGGCTTTTCTTTGAAAATAAACTACTTTATACGGACTTTGGCGCGTTGTTTGGTTTAAAACACTTTTATTACATAATTCTGAAACTCTAACACTACTATTACTGAACTTTACAGAATTTAAGTTACTTAAATTAATTAAAACTATTTAGGTATATTTAAGTTTACACTTTGCCCCGACGCGGCGACGTTTCTGTTGCTTTACAGCAGCCATGTTCACGGGGAGACTAAGATTGTAGTTGTCTCAATGTTCTCAAGTGTATTTATTTCAAAGTACCCAAACATTATTTAATTTTTGGTGTTGCTATTTATCTATATATATAAAACTCTTCCGTTACTGAGTGACTGACAGACAACGCACAGCCAAAACTACTGAACGCAAGAAGCTGAAATTTGGTATGTACGTTCCTTGGAGAGTGTAGGGGAGCACTAAGAGAGGATTTTTGGAAATCCCACCGCGAAGGGCGTGAAAGGGGTGAAACCCGATATTCACACGGGAACGGGACTTACGCGGGTGAAACCGCGAGAAAACTACTAGTATCGTATAAAATAGTTTAATTTCATTGTATAACATTCGCGTAAACACAAGACAATATTGGATTTTCTTTGTATAATTGTAGGTATATTATTTAGATGTAAGAAATGTGTATCATTTGTTGGCGATCCAAATAAATAAATACATATTACCAAAATGGTAAACCAGCGTACGACCCGTCTGTTGTTAAGCGGTAGCCGTATGTATATATCTTATGTGGGTGCCAGTCAGTGCAGACCGGCGACACTTCGACCCACTGGGATCTTTTGTGTTGACACTCTCCCAATAACGACTGCCATAGATGTTCATGGCAGCCGGGACCGACGGCTTAACGTGCTCTCCGAGGCACGGAGCAGGCGATAATTGTCAATCAATACGCACATAATTTCGAAAAGTCATATAGCTTCCGAAAGTCAGAGGTGCGCGACGTGAGTTCGAACCCGAGACCCTCTGCATTGCAGTCTGTTGATCTCCCCACAGAGAAAAGCGGTAGCCGTAACTTATGATTGCTTCTTATACCAGTTATCACTCGCACGTAACCAACCCTACCAAAGGTATTAAAGTTGGTATGAAACTCCGGACCTCTGATTCACCGGTCGAAGCAAAGTATCAGTCTTTATACTCTCACATTGGTTTATTGAAATCGGGAGTATCTCCCCGGGCAAGCCGGCTCATTGCCACCGACACTAAATAATTGACAACAGCGGATACTTTCATTTGTATTTTGTTTTGCGGAACGTCCTTAGTTAGGAGAATTGTAATAGGAATTATCTGATGGAAATCTAATCCAAAGCAAAACATTGTGACGCAACTAAAGCTTATCGTCGACTAATTAACTACTATCATTACAAAGAATCAAGGTTAGATTGACAAATAATCTGTAGGCAACAACAGGAAGATGACTGGATGGAGCAACAGTTTTGTATGTATGTATCTTATGTGTGGGCCAGTCAGTGCAGACCGGCGACACTTCGACCCAGTGGGATATTTGTGTCGACACTCTCCCAATAACGACTGCCATAGATGTTCATAGCAGCCGGGACCGACGGCTTAACGTGCTCTCCGAGGCACGGAGCAGGCGATAATTGTCAATCATACATACATACATAGATTCACGCCTGTTTCCCAGAGGGGTAGGCAGAGACTACGGATTTCCATTTGCTACGATCCTGACACACTTCTCTGGCTTCATTCACTTTCATCACATTCCTCATACACGCCCGTCGGTTCAAGGTGCTCTTAAGCTGGCCTTTGTCCAGAATGCCTCCGATCTGATCAAGAAACGTTCACCTAGGTCTTCCTCTTGCGACTGTTCCATTCACACTAGCCTTATAAACTTTCTTAGTCAGTCTTTCCTCATACCCTTTTCTATTCTTGTCACTATATCAACTTTCAAGCCGCATCTCTCTCTAATCACACTTGTCAATCAATACGAACATAATTTAGAAAAGTCATATAACTTCCGAAAGTCAGAGGTGCGCGACGTGGGTTCGAACCCGAGACCCTCTGCATTGCAGTCTGTTGGTCCCCCACTGAGCTATAGCTGCTCATGAGCAACAGTTTTACTAGTCATCTTAGAAGATAGAAGAGAGAAAATGCAGCAATTGTTTGGATGTTTGATTTGCGCCTTGTGATACTGGAATTGTAATTCCTGTCGGTGTCTGTGCTTAATCGGGTGTCCTTAAAAGAGCAAGTATTTCAAGTAGTCATTTTACCACTGCTAGTACGCCCCGGAAGTGGGTTTCGCCGTAAGATAAAAAATTGTGCGATACAATGGCCGTTCCGAGTCTGGGTGTGCTTTGTGTCCCTTGTTTGTAAGGCTTATTAAGTCCTGCGCGGTACAGGCACTGCAGCTTAAGCATGAGTTGTTTTGAAAATAAAGAAAGTTCACGGACATAAATTGCAACCTGACTCGGAACAGTTACCCATATGTTGATTACATAAATGGTTGTCCTGTGCGAAGAGACTAGTTTTTCAAAGTTTGGGTTTTCCTTGTGTCCGTGATTTAAATGTTTGTAGCGTCCATTGCGACGTAGTAATTATATTTAAGAAAAGTCCTATAAAATCTAAAATATGAGATTACTAAACTTTTTTAGTTTTAAGAGTTTTAATAAGGAAGCGGCAAGTTAGAAAATGCAGTATTTTTTGTAAGTGGCGGGTTGTTTTTCACAGTGAGTGCATTTTGTTTGTTATAAAAATTTCAGAAAATCATGCTTAGTTCAATACGCATACTGCAACCCAGAGTTGATAAGATGTTAGAGACGATTGCCGTTCCAATTATTAGAACAATGATATATTTAATTAGTTAATTATTAGCTCATATTTCAACGATATTAGATATTTAACCGTATTCCCAAAATAGATGGTACTGGGTACACTGATCTTTAAAATCATGAAGATGATTGTTTTGGTATTAAAAACAGCGGTAGCTATGAAAAAACATATTTTTGTAAGTATTTATTTTAATTCTTTAAAGAGTAAAATGCTGTTTCTCGTAAATCGATATAATAACATGCTAAAAAAAAATAACTACTTTTATAGAACTTTACTATAATTAAGGCTATTTAAATTAATTAAATCTATTTATATTTAAGTTTACACTTTCACCCCGACGTTTCGGTTGCTTTACAGCAGCCATGTTTACGGGGAGACTAAGATGGCGGTTGTCTCATAGTCCTGAAGTTTAGTTATTTACACTAGTAGTGTAATGGTGTCATAGTATAAAATTATGTAATAAAATTGTTTAAAATAAACAACGCGACAAAAGAATTCAAAGTCATAAGTAAAATCAAAGACCTTCAAAGAGTCTTTGAAATGATACACTAGTTAACAGACTATCAATATGAATGAATACCCCGAATGTTACATAACTTGTCTGTTTAAGAAACGTCATGAAAGCGGCAATATAGTATTTAATTCATAATATCAGCTCTAATTAACCAAAAATCCTAACTAATATTATAAATGCGAATGTGTGTTAGTTTGTTACGCTTTCACGCCTTAACTACACGACCAATCATTATGAAACTTCGCATACACGTTGTCAGGGTTACACAATAGGACAAAGGGTACTTTTCATCTACAAAAAAGTACTGTTACTAAACTACGTTAACGCGAGCGGTGCCACGGGCAAAATCTAGTCATACATAACACTCCTATTATACCTTTGAAAGCTGACGTAACGTTGGTGCTATACAGAGGTATAGCACCAACGTTACGTCAGCTTTCGAAGGTATGATGTGATGCTCACGCCTGTGTTGCCGAAGGGTAAGTAGAGGCCTACCCTTCGGCAACACAGGCGTGAGCATCACATTTTTACAGTAACGGAAATTGATATGACAACAATACACAGCAGTGCCCAATAAAAACTACATAAACGTCAACCACCATTAAAATTCCCCCCACGTTGACAATGTTACGCAATCATGAAATATTTTTATATCGACACCCAGAAACACAGATGTTTATATTCACGAAGCTTTTGAGCTATGAATATTTTAATTTCCGGCTCTCCCGTCATTCAGATTAAAGAGATTCAGTTCAAAATACTTTATTAACTGTTTACCC
The DNA here is from genome assembly GCA_930367265.1 of Catocala fraxini. Lineage (NCBI taxonomy): Eukaryota > Metazoa > Arthropoda > Insecta > Lepidoptera > Erebidae > Catocala > Catocala fraxini. Next base: position 2,411,406 of record OV884040.1, on the reverse strand, counting down.
TCCTTTGCTTTAGCGTGATTGTACTTTCGCGGAGCTTCTTTTCTGTCTGTGTGATGAATTTAAAAATGTTGGTGTATTCCGCGCCAGTTTGTGACGAGACAATGTACAATAAGTTTATAAATGGAGGTTTTGTGTAACTTATTGGAGTTTCTCGCTAGATATTTGTGCACATACTGAAAAAGAAAAGGTTGTTTAAGTAAATAAGTAACCTTACAATATTAAAAGCTTTAATACCATCCCGAATGTTCAAATAACTAATTGAATGACATAATATTGTCTTCTATTTACGCGAATATTATTCATTGAAATTAAACTGCTATATACGGATTTTATCGCGTTGTTTATTTGACACTTTATTACAAAATTTTCTCCCTGTGACCATGGCTGCTGAAAAGCAACCGAAACGTCGGGGAAAGTGTAAAAATAAATTAAATCTAAATAGTTTAATAATAATTTAATTAGCTTAAAAATTATTAAAGTTTAATAGTAGTAGTAGTGTAACAATTTTCAAAATTTTGTAATAAAGTGTCAAATAAACAACGCGATAAAATCCGTATATAGCAGTTTAATTTCAATAATTGAATGACTTGATATGATTTTGCTTAAATATCGTCGTAAACTTTTCGATCTATTTCAAACATCGTACCAGAAGATTGAATTCAATTATAAATTGAGTTCATATTAGAATAAGAATAGCTTATTTTATCAAATCAATATTGAATTTTTTTCTCTTAATCTACATTTAAATATATACACATAACAATGATGTAAAAAACCTAAGACACATAAGTATTCCACTAAACAAGCTCAGGAAGGGAAATATGTGACTCTGTAACAAACTACTATGGCGAACGAACTAGACCATGCTTAACTCCTGTAATATATAATAAAATATATTTTATAAGAACTCACACGGAAGGCATAAGCAGGGTAACTTTAAAGAAAAAACTGAAAAATGAGATGTTAATCGTCATTAATAGTTAGGCACAATACAAACCGTTGTAATACACAAGACCATAATTAATTTAAATATACATTTAAGTTAAATATTGTTTCAAGAATATATAATAATTAAAGTAAGTAAAGTTTATGTAATGTATGAAAAACTCCTCTAACATAATAATATTATGTCAATAAATTATAATTTAGTATAAGTACCTACGTAATTAGAATTAAGAAAGAGCGCCTCTTTCGCCAACAAACTGTGTTTACAGTTTGGCGAGTTTGTTAAAAATGTACCACATTTTATATTTTTTATGGAAATAAACGAATAAAAATTTAAATTTAGAGAAATGCGTTGACGACTGTACTAGTGTAAACTGTGTCACAGTCGCCAGCGTCTTCCTGAGTGGATACAAATTAGAACATTGATTGTGTCAAGTTGATGGTTATACCCGAACGATAGACACAGATGTATACATTCAATGAAATGAAATGTAGCAGTTTTATTAGGGAACTACCGACAACTTACCGATGATGTCATATGATGAATACATTCATTATTCATTACACATTTGACGCCCTCGATGGCGTAGTGGTTAGTGTAACCGACTGCCACGCCTGAGGTTGCGGGTTCGATTCCCGCACAAGTCAAACATTTGTGTGCATGAATATGGATTTTTGTCTTGGTCTGGGTGTTTCTATGTATAATATGTATGAATTTACAAAAATAAAACCTAATTATGTATGCTTATCCATTGTCTAGTACCCATAGTACAAGCTCTGCTTAGTTTGGGCTAGATGGTGTTGTGTGTATGTGGTAGAATATTATTATATTATTATTATTATTAGCAACATAAAAAAGGCACCTACACCAAACGTTAAAAAAAAAGTAATTTATCGATGTGTTTTAAGTGTTACATGACCGTGACCATGGCTGCTGAAAAGCAACCGAAACGTCGGCGAAAGTTTAAAATTAAATCTAAATAGTTGTGTTATTTAAATAGCTTAAATTGAAGCAAACAGTAACTAGTAAAATTGTTTAACAATAGTAGTTTAAAGTTTCAAAATTATGTAATACATATAACTATTATATTTACATAATTAATTTTAAAATGAAATAATCTAATAACGTATATTTACAAACGTATTAAGAAAGATAACATAATTACAAAAACACAAATAATTATAATACTAAATATTTAAAAATGGTTTAGGCATCGTAGAATTCTTCAGCATCGCTGTCAACTGGTAACGCGTCCAGAATACTGGCAGCATTGCCACATTGAATGGCAATGCTGATTCTTTGGGCTAAGAAAAGACTAGCCTTCTGATCACGCGAAACGTCAATCAGGCGTTTTGTAATACTAGTGTTTTATAAAATATAAACAACGCGATTTAATCCGTATAAAGTTTGTTTAATTTCAATGTTACATGCTTCTTTCCTTTATTTTCTTGCATGATATGTAATAGTTATAACCGTTTTTTTTCTAAGTCTATGTATAAATTTTAACTTTTTTAACTTGTATATTGTATTAATGTAGCAAATTGTTTATTGCATGTGTTGTTTACCTGTAACGATTGTACAGTTAGCGTTTAAGTAGTAATACGTATGTAAATCGTTTTTTTGTATCACTGTAGCAATAGCTGGTAAATCTGAGTAATTAAATAAAAAATAAATAAATATCAACATGTCTTGCCTTCCTACAGTGAGAAGGGATTTCAGACAGAAATGTGAATGAGACAGGCAAAACGAGAACATCGTGCTAAACGTATGTTTAGCACGATGTTCTCGTTTATCTCTTTCTTCTCTTCTTTTTTCTTTTTCTTCTCGTTTGGGAATAAGTACATGTTTAAGTTATATGAACTGTAATTTTGTTTTAACACTTAACCTAGACGTAAGAGTATTCTCACGTCTAGGTTAAGTGTTAAAACAAAATTACAGTTCATATAACTTAAACATGTACTTATTCCCAAAAAGGGCAAGACAGAGGTATCTTATACTAACGTTTCGTAAACTACTTGGTTCCAGGAGCCAATTAATTATTATTCTTTTTATGTAGGCGAATGCGTTTACGCATAACTCTCTGCGGTGAAGAGGGAGGGAAGAAGTGCCGGATCTACCAACTAAACCAACCACGGTGTACCAACCCGTTGCCTTGAATGGCATCTCTTCATCGCGTTTTAAAATAAGTGAAGCTTATACCTTGGGACCAATGATGCAAACATACAATACAGGGAGCTTATAATAATTCCTCTACCATGTTTCTCTCTTGTAAGTCTGTCCCGTATTTCTTTCATATCAACGGCAACCGTAACGACAATAACAAAACAACATTTTATATAGGTACTTATTTACGGACTTGCTGTGCTCGTGATTTCATAGCGAGACCATTAAATATCTTAATAACCTTAATAAAATTAATGATTGAGTAACCTGCAAGCATATTTAAAAAAAAAATATTTTTAACCAATTTTGACATTATAAATAATTCAAGTATGACGGGAGATCAGTCATACTTGAAAAGCTGCTAACGTCGAAATTGTTTAAAATAAATTCGTTTTAAATTATGCTAGCAGGTTACTCAAACATTTTTAATGTTGACTCAAAAACCCAGTAATGGAAATAAATAAATAAAAATAATAATAAAAAAAGATTCGGTACAACTATTTACTGATCACACACTTTTTTGTCCCATGTCCCTCTTTTTTGGATCGAAACACAACACACTAGGCAGTAGCCGTGGTGAGACTACCACTTAAAACACCATTCGCGCAGTTACAGATCGCGCAATCTATGATGGCCGGACTGAACACAGCGTCACCGAATTGTTGCGCATGTACAGTCTGTCAGTCAGTACGGATTGCATCCCGTCCCCGCCCCCTGTCACCAAAGAGACCTAAAACTTACAACTGCGACGCCACTCGCGCAATGTTCAGACCAGCCATCATACAGTGCGCGATCTATACAACTGGTTGAGTCGATGTGGAGATTATTGTGCACAAACGCACAGGCAACAAACAAAATCTGTTCTGTAAAGAAATTTTAATTATTCAAATGTAATTATTTAGCAGGTAAAGCACAAATTGAGATTGTAACATGCCAATTTACTTAGTCAATTAACATTATAATATTAAATTATTGGGTTGTTTCGTCCAAACTCGCCTTCATTAGGTATTTTGGTGAATTACAGACAATTCGGCTAATAGTGATTAAATCTCTGGTTTCTTATAATCGTCAATTTGATGTTAATATTTTACCTGTTGGCAATTACGTATTGGTTTAAACACTGTGGTCATACACTTTCGGCCATAGTTAATTTGACCGTATGGATAGTAAAATGTTGCAATCAGTGTTGTGGGTTCGATTCCCTCATGGAACAAAAAATGTGTGATACATATACATAGTTGTGGCGAGTCTCGGTGATTTTAGTGCCTATCGTTTGAATATTATGCCTTCTTCCTTCAATCCTGGGTCCTTTAAGCGGAGCGTGAAAAAGCACCTTTTCAGGCCGTCAAAGTAGAGACCTTAACATCGCCTTAGCTGCTATGAGGACGGTGTGGAGGCCACTGCTCTTAGACCACATGAATGCTTACCATCAGGCGGAGTGTAGTCATTCTGACAAGGAAAAAAGCAAGCTTGGCACAGAAGTTGCCTTTTTAAAAAGAAAGGAATAAGAAGTGTAAATGAACATATATAAGCTTGACTTCAATCACAAATGTATGTTCTTAGTGTGGGTGTACCTTGTGTCCGTTAAAATCGCCCGCGACAAAGAGCAGCCTTTTAGTTGTATACATTTTTGTTATTTACCAGCGTCGATACGGAGTGGTCAACGCTTACCATCTGACGGGCTACTAGCTCGTGAATGAAATGAAATGAATGAAACTCGTTTTGGATACACGCTATTCTCGTGTACATTAACTACCAGGTGGACTAGGGCTTTAAGGATGTTAGGTGTCACGTTAAATGGGACAGGCTGTTGCCCTTCGCCTAGGGCGTATTTACAGGTTCCTTGCTGAATCTATTATTTGCTAACAGAAACACTCAACACCATCTCGCCCAACTTGGGCATCGAACCTCGTTACAATCGGCATCATAAGCTAGAAGTTATACCACGAGACCAAAAAGGAAATATTTTACAATTTATAATTAAATTGTAAAATATTTAGTTCTTTAGGCAGTATTTATAAATGTTTAAATACCATTTAATTGTATTATGCGTATCAGGAATACAAACAATTTATTTAAAATGGCCGTGACTTTCTAGCTAGTGGTTTTGACAAATTTTAATTAAACGTTTCTCTTAGTTTCATTGTTGTGTTTTACATTTGTTCCAGAAATAATATAATAAAAGACTTATGGATATTTATGTTTAATTTCAATTTTCTATTTGCTTGGACATAGTTTGAGCAATGTTTCTGACGTCACTAAGAGTCTGGAGATTATTATAATATTCTGCAATAAGAGACAAAGGTTCTTGTTATTTTAATACAATTACCGCATGAGATTCAAGTCCTGTGTCGCGGGTAATCGGAGGCAAACATACAGTTATCGGGCACAGAGTACAAGCAGGCACAAAAAAAGAGTGTATCACACACCGAACCCACAACACTAGACGCGCCGGCAGCGGCGAGTTGACCGTTCGCTTTCTACGCCATCCATGCGGTCCCCTCTAAAGTACGCAGCGATCTTTTAACGTATCGTAAATGAAAACCTCAGTGACGATCCCAGCATTGAGCGAGAGCGCATAGGAATGAAAATTCAGTGCAATATGCTGGCTCGCAGGTTCACTAAATGCTCCATAGGAGTTAAAAACTCACTGTTTCGAGCTTATGCTCAATAATTTTACACCTGCAGTCTGTGAGCAAGTCACACGCAGCGAGCTGTCAGTGCACTAAGAGTGCAATTAGCAATACAACAATGCTTTTAGGATACTGATGGGACTGCCTCGGTACTGTAGCGCATCGGCGATGTTTACAGAGGCTAACATAGATGGCTTTGCAGCTATAGTGCGCAAAAGAACCGCGACTATGATGCGCAGAGTGCGGGACAGTCCCAATAAATACCTAAAAGTAATTGCTTCAAAATTAGAAAGTCCTATATGGAGGCATTTGAATAGGCTACATGTCAAATAATATTATTATTCTTGCCCATTTACCTACTAACATAGAATTTTTAAGAATTTTACTTACCCATGTGGACCTCTGGTTTGAAATAAATTATTCTCTTTATTACTCTTCTATTCTCATAATTACATTTTTAAATATAAATATAAAAACTGAAATGACCCACCGACATCAGGAACAGGGTCCAAGCTGCCGGTGGTTAGGGCCCCAGAGAGAGGAATCTCCTCACAATTCGCGCCGCGTCGAGTAGTACTGCCTTTTGCATCAAGGACTTGATCCAGCCATCTAACGCGAGCTTCTGCAGGTGGTGGTCGAAGCTCTTAGTTATTAAACCATTGACTGTAATGACTATCGGCACAATGATCGCCGAGTCCACACGCCACACGTCGACAATCTCGTGAGCTAGGTCCAAGTATTTCAACTCTTTTTCAGCTTTCACAAGATTCTCGTCATGCGGAATGGTAACATCGATGATCATTGCTCGGCGCTCCAATCGGTCTATCAGCACAATATCTGGCTTGTTCGCCACAATTGTCCTATAAGTGATGATAGACCGATCCCAGTACAAAGTAGCAAGACCATTTTCGAGAACTGGATCGGGCACATACCTGTAATACGGCACTTCAGATTCCACAAGGTCATACTTTAAGGCAAGTTGCTGATGGATAATCCTGGCTACTTGGTTGTGTCTATGCAAATACTCTCCATTGGCAAGACGAGAACAACCGGAGATAATATGTCTGAGAGATTCTCCGGGCTGGTGACATGCCCGGCATATGTCAACCGTCCCATCCTTCAGGATATATCTCCGGTAGATTATTATTATTTAACAAGCCTTGTAGCCTTACTAACAATAAAAAACTCATAAGCTGGGCTGCTCTAGTTTAAGTCAAGTCGCCGGTGTGCCCAAGCCAGACTGCTGAAATAGCTAAATTACAACACTCTGCGAATGCATTTCCCAAAGACGATCACCATAATATGAATAGAGCACAAAATTACGATCGTAATTAATAAATGTTGATTTAGCATTCAACCACATAAAATTAAATATTCAAATTCTTAAAACAGTGGCCCCGCGATAACGTTTTACTGTTACGAAATTGTGAAATTCTCTTATCTACCTCCTAAATGTGGGGGAAAACAAAATTTTGGACCTTTATGTTAAGAGCAATGGATTTACGGTCGGCATAACTAATTGAAATTATCATTAAAAGTTTTTATTGTTTAGATAAAGGTACGGTTCCGTCTAATTACCGTTTTTCAGATTGTCATAGGGCGTTTAAATTTATTTGCCGGTTTCTTTGTTTTGCTTGTAATTGAAATTAGATTACGTTGTAGTTTTAGAGTTCGGAAAAATTCTTATACAACAGCTTTATCCGTTCGTCGGTTATACAACTTTCAACTCAAGGACCGTAAGAGCTAGAGACTCGCGGTCAACGCCATTCAACTCAGCATAGTCGATATAACCCCGAAATGACTATGACCTCTGATCTCAAGGTCACATGGTATCACGTGATCTTTGCATATATTGTTTTTCGTACTCTAAGATTTACGGCAATTCATTGTCGTTTCTCACTTGTTTTATAAGACTAGCACATAAGCAAAGTTCAGTAATAAGTGCGAGGAGATACGATTGAAGAAATTATATCGGTATTGCTAATACCTAACCTTATGTTTTAGCGGTAGTGAATGCGACTGATGTGCATGAGGTCTTGGATTAAATTCCTGGGTTGGACAAAATATTACTGGTTTTCGATGTCATACTAGCAACATGAAGTCTGGAAATATGTTCGGCAGAAAACAATAAGTTCGGCCACTATTACGTAGGACCTAGAATCAAACTTGACGAAATACTGGGGGTCTACCGTTAAACGCGTTATACGCAATTGCGTACGTTCGTTCGTGCTTATTCTTACCATGAAACATCATTCGCGCCGACATTCGTCACGAATATCGTATGACATTTGCACGTGTTCATGGTAGGTATATGCTTAGTATTTCGTTCGTAATTCGTTTCGGCACGTCATTGCGTAAAAACATTTTCACGGTAGACCCGCTGGTATAATACATGTTACATACATACATGTATGTATATTTGGAAAACTCTCAATACAAAACAAGGTATGCTGTCATCCTTTTGCAAACTTCCTGAAGAATATATCGTATAAAATATTTGGCTAATATATCGTATAAAAAAGGAGGTATGTGAATTACGTCCCTAATGGACAAGAATATAATTTATTGTAAAAATGTCTCATGATATTTTATTTATCGCCATCGTTTTCTTTTAACCAAACCTAGCGGTAAAATGCTTTCATTTTTTAAAAATTTTATTGATTTGGAAATCCATTGTGGCTAGGTACGACATTGCCAGTGTTCAAAAAAAGGTATTTTTTATAAAAAGTGAAAATATTACGAAACATTATTATTTATATAATTTTAAGTTTTTACTAACACAAGTAATATGTGGTATGGCGCTCATTATCATTAGGGGAATGCTATGTCCAGCAGTGGACTATTATAGCCTGATGGTGATGATGAAACATATAATAGTATCAATTTATTAACGTTTCGATTTACTGTACAAATCAATAGATAGACCAATTTTTAATTTAATGGCATTTTTAATCTGTGGTAATAGCAACACTTTTCGTTGGGCAATCGATCTTCAGTCATTTATCATGCGTGTTGTGACAATGTTATGAGAGAGTTATCAAAATTACAAATGCCTGGATTTTAAGAGGTAAAATACATTTCACGCATGTAAGCCGTAAAACATGCTTTTTGAACATTTTAAAAGCTCTTTATGCCAGAGAAATGCTATCATAGAGCATTACTGCAACTGTATAGTACATAATATTGTCTTCTATTTACGCGAATGTTATTCATTGAAATTAAACTACTATATACAGATTTTATCGCGTTGTTTATTTTACACATTAACTAAACTTTTAATTTCAATGTATAGTACATAGAAGGACAAAAGGCTGCTGTGCACATATAATGGCCATCACATGGTATTTAAGTTGAGCAAGTTTTCAAACTAATGTAGCGCTACCTGCACCGCACCTCGATAATATGATAATGTAGTTGTAGCATAATGAATGTAATGTAGTTGTAGCATAATAATGTAATGTAGTTGTAGAATAATTAATGTAATGTAGCTGTAGCATAATTAATGTAATGTAGTTGTAGCATAATGAATGTAATGTAGCTGTAGCATAATGAATGTAATGTAGTTGTTTACTTTAGCTTTTATTTCTTAGACCTATAATAATGAAAGCTATAACAATAAAATAATATTAACTATAGTTATTTGATGCGTGCTGGTTTTGTAGAGTGAGCACTGCTACCCCGGTGAGCTATAAACTTATTAAAGGTGTTTAGACAGAAGCAAGTATAATTATTACAATCATTTTTAAAAAAGCTTTGTGCAAAGTTATCGCCTTAGCAATTCTGTTCATTTCGGAAGCCTTATATATCTGGAACCCAACTAGATAGTGTGATAAAAATTATGCAAGGCGATAGAAGAACTATTAGTTCTTCATAAAACATAGAGTTTTATTTTTGTCTATGCGTGGCCGAAGTTGTCTGTGTTTGTTGCATATCTCCTTTAAACAGTCTCATAGATTTTTGACTTTTTAGAAGATTGACTGCACGTATTTCGAATTGATTTAAGTCGTCGTCTTGCCACTGTCACTGCGTCGAATGTTGTAGGTTCGAATCCCTTACAGGACAAAACTTCGTGTGATCCGCATATGGTTGTTCCGAGTCTGAGTGTTCTTTGTGTCCGTTATTTGAATGTTTGTAAAGTCCTCCGCAACACAGGATTTATTCGTAATGTAGGAGTTATCTTTTTAGGAATAGAATAGAAAATAGACTAGAATATTTAAGGTATTAAACTTGCAATCGATACGTCAATCGATATCTCATTGCACTATTGAGGTAAAACCCAAGGAACAAAACTACAAAACAGGTACAAAACAGGAAACAAAACTTCATAGCTACAAGAATACTAGCAATTTACAAGCCAAAATACCAATACAATCCTAACTAATATTATAAATGCGAATGTGAGTTTGTTTGTTACGTTTTCACGCCTTGACTACTCGACCGATCATCTTCAAAAGTTGCGGTAGTCCAATGATCAAATAAATGTAAATGCAGAACTACTAGGGAACTATAATCCCATAAGCCCAACCTACACTTACTAAGCAGTTTATACCACTTCCAATACAGCCGCCCCCGTCCAAAATCTTTGAAGATAAACAAGTAGAGCTTACCATTTAACTTTGAACTTTGATCCATTGTCGAATTTTCTCGCTGTCGTTTAGTTATCGATTACATTGAGTTTTTAGAGACGTTGATAGATCGCCCCGGGCCGGGCATTCTGCTTTCACCGGTTATACTCGGAATGTGGTCCAAGGAGTAGCCAATTTAATTTAAAAGGCAAATTGTAGAATGTAAGATAAAAAATTGAGTCCCTCTACCGTCTTTTTCATAGGTGTAGCGGCAGAAAATGCGGCTTCCCAGGTCGATCATTTGATCTACATACACACATAAAGTTTGTTATATGAGGCGCATTTTAAAATTGGTGATTAATATAGTGGCTGTTAGTTTCTTGCCTGTTCTTCTTATTGGTTCTACACCCTTGCTTTGGTGCATATAGCACCTGGTAAAACAGGTAAATGAAAATATAATTTATATATCTATCTATTTGATAGTGTAGTTCAGTTCGTGTAATCTTGACCTTCATAAGTTATATATTATGACTTCAAGGAATAAAGATATTTTCATATTGATTAGTTTTTCTGTTTAATAATTCTCTGTTCTGTATAATTCTCAGGAGCAGCACGGAGTTCGGAATTGTGCTCGATTAATGGTAAGCTCATCTGCCGCTAGAGACAAAACAAATATTTGAGGAATACTAGTCAGTGTAAGCTGTTTTACAAAGCGCCTTAAGAAAACTATTACTAAATTTACCAACATAGCTCGCGGAATAAGTAAGCTCTCGTAGCAATGGCCTGACCATATCTATCGAAGTACAGATGGCCGTTGTAGCAAACGAGTCTTGCAGTGGAGACCGCGAATTGGTAAACGCAAGATAGGACGTCTACCAGGCAGGTTGCTGAGTTAGACTGAATAAAGATGGTGGGATACCAAACGTTGTGCAGTAATACAGCGCCTTTTATATAAAATATCCTTGCATTATAAATCCCTGTCTAATCTACCTATAACTGCCTCGGTAGCGCACAGTATACGCGACTGTTGTGCATGCAATCTCAAGTTCTTTAATAAGATATTTTTGTCAAGAATTCTCACGTACTTAACATAATGCTAGGCAACGGGTCTTACTCGCGATAAAGTATTTAAAAGGTAATAAATACCTATTGATTGCCCGATGTTTCGACCGACTTGTATCGATCGTGGTCAAGAATTGACTGGCGTCAAAAAAGAATGAATTGTCACCCACGGATTCCAAAACTTTTGACGGCAATAGTCCTCTTACATTAAACGTAACAATTTAAGTATTGAATTGTGGATGTTGTACACTTCTGCCTACCTCTTCGGGATAAAATCGTATCTTCTTCTCTCTTAACCTTTATTATTCCCAAGTCACTTTGGGGTCGGCTTTTCTGGTCTAACCGGATTTGACTGGATATCAGTTTTTACACGGAGCGGCTGCCACCTGACCTCCGCAACCGGAAGGCTAACTATACCCCAAGGCTAGACCAGTGTCAGGATATTAGAGGGTACTGACTTCCTCAATAACGACTGCCATCGGGATAAAAGCGTATGTAGATACTTACTATAGTTTTCATAAAATCAAACATTACACAATACAAGCACGCCATCAGCTTACCATTTGAAGCGTACCAACATACCTACTTACTTTCATTTACTAAGCGTAAATATAGCGCTGAAACGTTTCTATTACTGCTTTGAGATTGGCCAGATATCTCGCAGTACAGGTCTTCAATCAAGATATATTTTTTCTGTGTATTGCACGATATATTCCTGTATAATGTCATCTGAAGTATGTTCGATATGAGCTATGAGAAATCGTTCCTTATATTGAAAGATGAAAAGAGGTATTTGGGGTTATTTCCTAGGTTGACAGCATTTTTTTTGTATCGGCTACAATCTTGCGCTACCGCATCTCTCGTGATACGACGCCATGTAGTTCTATGTTTGATGGCCTGGGAGTTGACATTGATGCTCGAGTGTGTCACAGATTTGATGAGGTCTGTCCACCTTGTTGGAGAGCGCCCACGGGATGTCTAATGTGAAGCAGACGAAGTTGCGCAGGTCAGCTAGTTTATATATAAAGCTAATTTGATTGTTTTATAATGTTGTCAAATGTGTATTATAGATTTCAGTAAACTGGTCAACTCGGTGACAAAGTGGTAGTGAATGCGACTATTATGCGTCAGCACTTGGTTACAATTCTCGGACTGTTAAAAAATGTATATAACATTTTCTATGAAGTAATTCTTAGTAAGTCATCACTCGCAACAGACACTGGTCAAAGGCTTTTGTCTTGAGACACTGCAGAATATTGGAAGATATATCGTAGCTTCCCGAACGCTGCCCAGGCGAGTTGGATTCGACGACTCTTTCTCGAAGTTGGACCTACCTAACTGGACTATTTGTCCCAGATATATATACTTGTTGACAACAGTATGGAATAAGGAGTCTAGAACTGTGCCCGGTACACGGTAATAGACAAGTTTTCTTATTTTATACATCGTATTCATTAAGGTAGCAAACAAGCATATGGCCCACCTGACGGTAAGTGGTCACCGTAGCCTGCAACACCAGAGGCATCACTTGTGCGTTGCCAACCCTTTAGGAAAAAAAGTGGGAAGGAGACGGAGCAGGAAGGGGGAAAGAGGGTGATTAGGCTTCCGGCACTCTCACTCACCAAACGAAACACAACAGTAGGAATACTGCTATTTCACGTCGATATTCTGTGAGAGGGTTGTACTTCCCCGGTCGAGCCGGCCCATTCATGCTGAAATCAGCGAGGCTCTACTACCTAAAAAATCCTATTATGTTGGACGTAAAAGCGTAGCTAGCGAAATGTGAATGTAACACCTCTGCCTATCCGTTCAGAAACAAAAAGCGTGAGGCAATGTATCTGTCGGGGACTACGATAATTTAGTGATAATAAGACACATAATTAACTTCATTGTACACACAGCGACACATCAACCTAGACTGTTTGGACTTTGAATTATTAGAAGTTAAACGCTGTGAATCATGCGAGAGAGTGCGTTATATTTTTGTTATTTTGTCTCACTCACGCTGAACGGGACGCGACGCTCTATCCTTACCATTGCATCGACACCACTATGCACTGTCCCTTTCTAACAATTTTCTATTTTGCATGTAACGCAGTTATGCATACATAGGTTGTCTAACTTGATGTGTAGATCACCAAATGATAATTCGCTCACGTGATTCGTTGAAAATGCTTATATTTAGAAGTGAAAGAACCGTCAAGGGCATTCCTTCGCAAGCTACGAAGAAGAGCGGACCGGTTCTCTGGGCTTAAATTGTAGTTAGTGGTAATATTTATACTCTGTAACCATTTAATATACATACGTCAGTAAATGCTGTAAAATAAAGTGTTTGTAAGAAGTGTATAGTTGCAGTCTGTTATTTACGCCATGAACCCCCTACCAGAGAACCCTACTGAAGGCTTCTATGCCGCTTACTTATCGCACCCGTCGACATAATATGTATGTATGTATGTACTCGTGCTTGTACTACGAGTATTAAGTTAAAAGTTATCAAAATTTGCATTATTTATTCGGCAAAGATAGCCTCGATGGTTCAGTGGTAGTGAACTGTACCGACTCCTATGCATTAGGTCACAGGTTTAATTCTCGGATCGGGCCAAGCTATAGGCTACTTCTGTTTTGTTAAAATTTACAATAAGATTTTCATCATTGCCTAACTGAACTGGGAAACTTGCCTCGCAAGCAATCATATACTGCTACACCAACAAGGCACCAAAGTAACGTCATTACGTAGTTACCAGCGAAAGATTATACTAAATATAGTTCAGGTAATTCTCAGAAGGTATTTTCATACATTGTTGTAAAACTTTCCGTTCTACTTGCAGCTTTAGCATAAGGAGTTTAGTATTAAGCGCATACAAGCGAATTCTTAAGAAAACGTTATTCTGAAGTAGTTCCGTTAAAAGCTACGCAGTTTCTAGCTGTAGAACAAGCGGCATAATCAGCTTGAATAATTCTGACGTTGGGTGTAGAGCGTACCTTAAAATCTTTCAAAGCATAGGCTTGGATTACATACGTATATTTAAGGTCATATTGCCCAGAAGATAAGATAGATGAACTATAGTGCCCAAACTCAGCCAGCATGTAAGTTGAAGGTCCATTGTAATAGTAACTGTATAGTCTTCAATCGGGTAGTCTTAGATCCCATGCTACTACTTTGACCATCTCGGGTATTGAACCCGGTGATCTCAGTATCAGTCACTTATGCCGTTGTACTAACAAAAGAACTCTCAGCGTAGACATCGTTTAATCTGCAATCGAGATTCGAAGCCAAAGCCATTGCACTACCGCAAGAATTCTACCTTAACAACAAATATATTTACAACATATATAAATATATACAATCTGTTAATTGCTGGCATGCCAGATATCACTGAAATATAACTGTGTAGAGCCGTCGTCGTTTAAAAACGTTTAAATCCTGGTCAAAAAAACCTCTGAAAAGAAAAATAGTACCAAATTAGGTATTTTTGACCTTTGAATGTGTCAAGGGACTAATGTACTGTTATTTAATTCATAATTTAAACACGTACCTAAGTATATTTTTGTTAATGGTCACACATTATTATCCTCAGTCTGCGTAATAACATTTGTAATGCTCATAATATTTTAAAATCTATTCCATTAACATTATAAACCACATTTCGTTTTAATGACAGATGAACACAAATGTTCTAGACCATTTTTATCACAATAGTAAATGAATAAAATTGTAGAAACATCATATAATTGTTTTTAGACTTTGCGATGTATACGTATTATACAATATTAGACATCGGGTTCTAATCGCATTGGTAAATATTAAAAGGTATAAATGCCTATTTTCTCGACGTTTTGTCCGACTTGCATCGATCATGGTCACGGGTTGACTGGTGTGAAGTGTGGGTTATAGCAACCCAAGAGAGGGTCTCTTGATAATTTTACGAACGTTTGTACTGTCTATATTTCTACACATTCCTACACACTCCGTTAAGATTGGCCGCCGTGACCGAAATTCGGTCTGGAGGACATTATTATTATTATTATTTCTACACAAAACATTAATGACGTCTACACATTTACGTATGCAGTCAATACGTATTAACTGAAATATTTAAAGGCAATAAATATGTAATAATGTCCTCCAGACCGAATTTCGGTCACAGCGGCCAATCTTAACGTAGAATGGCCATCTGCGCAGGAGATATTATAGTGCACAAGTGTGTGCGCAAACACAAGTGCACTTTATGTTTCCTAACTCTCACAATCCGATGGGTCGGTAATCCGACACTACCGAAAAGAGATCAGGCGCAGGACCAACGGCTGTACGTGCTTTCCGAAGCACGTGGTGTGTCACACCGCCAACTTCCTAACTCCTGGCTCCTATTGAGATTTGTTAACGGAAAAACCCAATAACTTTTTGTTGGCCTGACCCGGGATTTGAATCCGAGACCTCATGCACAGCAGTCGCATTCACTACCGCTGCGCCACGGAAGCAGTTACATATAAATATCTACTTATTCCCCGACCTTTCGATTGATTTGCATCGATCGTAGTCACGAGTTGACTGTAAACTTAGCGGCGTCTTCGTGAAGTGCGAATTTCGGCATCTACCCTCACTTGGTCGTCGACCGCAACTGCGATCGTGAGATCCTTGGCTCGACTATTAAAAGCATAGCTTAAGAAGATTAGTAAATATGGCTCTTTGAAGTAATTGTATCATTGGACTGAAGGTAACATCGTGAAAGGGAATATTTAACAATTTATTGAAAGCATATCAAAACGACTACCGTGCATAAGTCAAGAAGATACTCAGAGACAAAGCTCGAAACTAGGAAGTTGACGATGTTGTATACAATAGTTTGAAACTAATTTATAAAATGTGATCTATTATCACATTTTATAAATGACTGTACTGTATAAACAACAAACTACTATAAACAGTCTCTAACATTGAATTAAATCAAGAAAGTCTTTCTCTATAGTCATCTTGAATAAGACTTGTTGATTCGAGATTTCTTAGAAATACTGTGATTTGATTCGACCATTCTCTCTATTTTATGAGAAGACCTCAGGCCTGTTGCAACATAACATCACAACATAGTAATGACATTAAAAACTCCATTCAGTATAGTATAATAGAGTTACATATTTCGTCCCATTAACGTGGGGTAGCGTGTTATTTGTGTTGTATTCACAACCAATTCAAGTATTATGGCGTGAGAAATGAGTTACGGTAAATTACCGACAGTCGCTTGCCTTATACGATCATAATTACCGTGAACTAGGCCATCGTAATTAGCTGTACCTACTGATTGAAATGTTATCAGTGTTCTACTGCAACATGGTCACATTAAAGCGACGGTAGGCTCGTTAAAATATAGTATTTATGATTGAAAGTTCGTTTGTTTATATGCCACTACATTACTGACAAGAACCTTTTCGTAATACAAGGAGTGGAGAGGTTAACAAAAATACTAGTAAGTTATATAACCTATAACATTAGAAAAATTTTCTTTTTCAAATCTTGCACATCAAAATGACTACACTCCGCCTGATGGTAAGCGATCATGTGGTCCAAGATCAGTGGCCTCCACACCATAGTCATAGCAGCTGAGGCGATGTTGAAGTCCCTACTTTGACGGTCTGAGAAGGTGCTTTTTTTGTGAAGGACCTAGATTGAAGAAAGGAGGAAAGACGTGCCTTGGCAGAGAATTCCATCCTTGATCGTTCGGCAGAGGTATGAGGACCCAAACTTGTTGGTGCGGGCGCCAATAAGTTTGGGTCCTCATCATCATATTTTCATTAATTCATCCCCTGATCGATTCTACCGTGTAAGGATAGCATCTGAGCCCATCACGCGTTGTTCTGGATAGGAAAGGGGAGGGGTGGATAAGGTAGAATAACTCTTCACAGAGGCTTAAAAATAAAAACAACATTTATTGAATTAAGTACAATCACAAATTTTTGGTGATTTAAATGTCGCCTCGTTTGAAGAAGTCTTTATTAATTTACTCTTACATGTAACGGGCAGGCATTGTTATATGAGTAACAACACTGTTACTGTATTTTACCAGATGAGTAAGAGTTCCAGAATTTTACACATGCACCTTTCCTGGCACTTTCCTTTCATGCCATATTTAATAGCTTCTTCCTAAAGAAGGCAACATGTAAGTAATGCTAATCTCTTTTGCATAGAAACGGCAACTTGTGGGTAAAAGCCCTGGTATAGCAAACAGTTATAGACTATGGTTGCCGCTTACCATCAAGTGGCCAAATTCGTTGTTTGGCACTCTTGACCATTCGAAAGCAAGGAGCTGTCGACTTATCGACGTATGATTGTCTATGTCATCCGAATATTCGATTACAATTCGAATAAGGTATAACCAGTGTCAGGAATCAACTAACAATTTCGATTAATCGATTTTTCATAGTAATTGCACACCGCTATTCCTTGGTAACTAATTCATTACCAATGTTTCACTGCTCGATTTCCTCAAGTTAATTCGCCTGCCCATCCAGCCATCGATCTTTTTATTTCTCACAAAGCATCCAAGAAAGTAATTTCAAAAGTTTCCCTTGGTCTCCAAACACCTAAAATGTAATTTGGAACATCAAAAAATGTCTCCCGACTTCTATTGACACTTACCGTTTTAACTTTTTATGAGTGTTATTTACTTTTATGAATAACAGGATAACGTGACGAAAATATGTGTTGTTAATATTAATATTGAAACGCCTACACTATACTAAAATTTTATACTGAACTAGCTGTTACCGCGTCTCTGCTCACAATCGATTTTTTATAAAATGTGTCTGCTTTTTTGCTAAACCAAATTGCTAGTATTCAACTAGCAATTTGGTTTACACAAAACTATAGTCTGTTTCAAATACGAAGTCCCTTTGACACTTCTTAGCACGTAACTCTGGACATTTCATATAAATTGCTAAAATAAACAATGATTACTTATGGTACTAAAGACTATTTAAAAATAATTAGGATCTATACAAAACATGATATAATTGTTTCACAAACATAATCAACTAATAATTTCTATTGATATTACTCTTAAATAATTTAAACATCAAAATAAAATAACATTTTACTACAATACCATGGTTACGCACTAAGGTAATTTTTTTACTTTAAGTCATAGTGACGCGACAATATGAATCGGATAAAATTGAACTAATTCGATGTAAAAACAATTGTCCGAGAAATACTTTTGTAAATTTGTATTTGGTATTAATTATTATTACGTTGCAACGTACCTTAAATCCCATTCTGCAAAACCTTAATATATTTTCTTTATCAAAAAATTGATTTGAAGATGCAATACTGGACGTATGGTTTAAATATCCTATAATTTTTAAAGAGTAGTCGTCTAGAAATTTAAAATCGGTCATACCACGTTTATTTCACCCTTATACTAAGTAGAGTAAGTAAGGAGTAAGTATGTGTTACTAGGAATCAATCAAGGATAAGACCAGTATTTTTTTTACAATTAAACACCATATACATGGATGTGACTTTTCTATTCTTTCGATATGTCAAACTTAGATAGACTTCTTTTTTGTTTTTCTGTTTCTATCATTTTCGTTTCGATTCTAAACCCACGATTACAGTTTGTTTGGAAAGTTAATCGGTAATCGATTTCGTGATAAGTCGATTGAAACAATCTCTTCACTATCGCTGTTCAACGATCATCTGTCAAATGGGACTTCGTATTTGAAACGCACTATAGACGGAGAAACTAAAACAAACATAAACGAAAATATATGTTATGGGAGCAGTCAGTTTCCAGCTTACTTTTACACTGTCAATTGTTGGAATGCCAGATGTAACTGAAGACCTATTGTGTCTGGCCGCGCCCGTGTGACGCTGCGACTCAATAGGATAAGGTACTTCTAAACAGGCAATATTTCACTGCAATATGTAGTAATATTATTTTCACGTATTCTCCGGCTATCTTAACAATTTTTTTATGCGTAAGCCATACCAAATATAATTGTCCTGTTGTTAAGCAGATCATACGCAATCTATTGTCGTGTATAGAGGCTATTGCTAGCAACGATGCAGGGCGCTATACTAGACCCACACATTGCAGTAAATATAATGCCGATTTAGAAAAACTTTTACTAAAATATAAATTAACCATACATTATTATGTAACTGACTTAGTCTAACCGACTGCCACGCCTAAGGTCGCGGGTTCGATTCCCGCACAAGTCAAACATTTGTGTGCAGGGACATGGATGTTTGTCTTGGTCTTGGTGTTTCTATGTATAAAATGTATGTATTTATAAAAAAAAGTATGTATGTATGTTTATCCATCGTCTAGTACTCATAGTACTAGCTCTGCTTAGTTTGGGCTAGGTGGTGTTGTGTGTATGTGATAGAATATTATATTATACTAGCTGCCCGGACAGACTTGGTTCTGACAAAACTAATTTTTCTTTTTTTTATGTTTACTTTATCACTAAGCGGTATGAAAAATAGATAGTAGCCGATTCTCAGACCTACTAAATATGCATATAAAATTTCATAAAAATCGGTCAAGCCGTTTCGGAGGAGTATGGTAACTAACATTGTGACACGAGAATTTTATATATAAGATTATTATAAATCGAATTTATGTCTTTACTAAACTTTCTATAAATAGTGCAAGCAGTTGCTATTGCCTGACCTGTCAAGTATTTCCAATTTGAGTTTATGATTGAAATAATTAGCGGTTAAAGTCGGGAACTAAAATTGTTTCCCGAGTTGCAATAGTTTCGTCACATATACATAGTTGGCAGTTCTTTAGACTGCCACCAATGATATTTGAATTAGATATTATGTTATTCATTGAAATTAAACTACTATATACGGATTTTATCAGGTTGTTTATTGGACACTTTTTTATATTTTTAAAACTATTTATATTTAAGTTTACACTGTCCCCGACGTTTCGGTTGCTTTTTAGCAGCCATGGTCACGGGGTGACTAAGATGGTAGTTGTCTCAATGTTCCAGTGTAGTTATAAGTGTAGTTAAATTTCAATGAATAACATTCGCGTAAACAGAAGACAATATTATATAATGTTATTTTCATAGAAATGGACATTGAAAAGCTGATGCCCAGACTATTTGGTAATAAATAACTAAACTTGTTTTGATAATTTAAACTAATAAATAGCTAAATATATGTACATATATGGAAAGCTAAGTAAAAAATTGCCATTATTAGAATTGTTGAGAGTGAAAAAAAATCTGAAAATGTTTTGTAAAGGTTTATGTTGAACCGATTTTGTATTCAGACCTATAAAAAAACGTCTTAATAGGGGCGTTTTTGAAACTTAACTTTGCGTCCATAGCTAGTAACATATCTGTCTTCTTTTTGTATAATATCATTGACGCAGAGGTTTTGAATATCTGCAGCATGCACTTCTGTATATTCGAAATGATATGTCGCACTCTAAATAACACAGAGACATTATTTGGGCATTTTGGATGAAACAAATTAAAAATTTTTGCAATTGCTTATCTATATATTAATACGTGAAGCAATAACTTTGTACCCCTTTTTACGAAAATTGCGCGGACGGAGCAGTATGAAATTTGGCACAATTAAAGTTTATATGGAGAAGGAGGGGCGAGTTTCACCCGTTTCACCCCCTTAAGGGTGGAATTTCCAAAAATCCTCTCATAGTGCTCCCCTACACTTCCAAGGAACATACATGCCAAATTTCAGCTTCTTGCGTTCAGTAGTTTCGGCTGTGCGTTGTCTGTCAGTCACTCAGTAACGGAAGAGTTTTATATATATAGATTGTCTTCTGTTTACGCGAATGTTATTCATTGAAATTAAACTACTATATACGGATTTTATCGCGTTGTTCCATACACTTTATTACATAATTTAGAAACTGTTACACTACGACTAAGTACTATTAAACTTTACTAATTTTTAAGCTAATTAAATTATTTAAACTATTTACACTCTTTCAGGCTTACTGCCAGTGTCTGTACACGAGTAATCTATGGGTCAATTGTACTAAGAGGTCGTTGGACGCCCTACGCATCCAATATAATAATGCTTTCAGGATGTTGCTGGGATTGTCTCGTTACTGCAGTGCGTCGGAAATGTTCGCGCAAGCACGAACGAATGGCTTTTACACAATTGTGCGCAAAAAAACGGCCTCGCTACTGAGGAGAGTGATAGACAGTAATAACAGCATCCTAAGAACCGTTGCTGAGAATTTCCATCCTCCACTTTTAAAAAAGTTTGTCGCTAGGTTAATTTATACACTAGGAAATAAGTTAAATTGTATTACTAATAGTCTATGGATTCATTGGTCCGAAATAAAGCTATATTATTATTATTATTATTATTACTTATTTATATTTAAGGTTACACTTTCCCCGACGTTTCAGTTGCTTTTCAGCAGCCATGGTCACGCGGTGTAAACTTAGTGTAAACGTATAGCTAGCTAGTACTTAATTACTAAAGTAATCAGAGTCCCGATTCCTTACTTGATCTAATCATGATTTACGAGAAACCTACATCTAATTAATAAAATTTAAATTTAATATTTTACATTAGTACCAAACCGTTAATGAGAATGTTTAAATCAAAATTCACAGAAAATCATATAACCACGCACATCATTCCCTAGAAATTAGAAACCGCTGTGTTTAAAATCAGTAATGGCGACCATTTTATGTATTTAAATCTGTGGCGCAATAGTTTAACGAAATATTCTATTAATAAATAATTCAAATATGTACAATTGAAAATAAACTTAAATGAAAATGACAATAATTATAATATTGTCTTCTATTTACGCGAATATTATTCATTGAAATTAAACTGCTATATACGGATTTTATCGCGTTGTTTATTTGACACTTTATTACAAAATTTTGAAAATTGTTACACTACTACTACTATTAAACTTTACTAATTTTTAAGCTAATGAAATTATTATTAAACTATTTAGATTTCATTTATTTTTACACTTTCCACTGTAAATAGAAACACCAATGATTAAATTATGTTCGGGTACTTTGAAATAACTACACTGGAACATTGAGACAACTGCCATCTTAGTCTCCCCGTGACCATGGCTGCTGAAAAGCAACCGAAACGTCGGGGAAAGTGTAAAAATAAATGAAATCTAAATAGTTTAATAATAATTTAATTAGCTTAAAAATTAGTAAAGTTTAATAGTAGTAGTAGTGTAACAATTTTCAAAATTTTGTAATAAAGTGTCAAATAAACAACGCGATAAAATCCGTATATAGCAGTTTAATTTCAATGACAATAATTAATTTGAAATAGAATACATTTATGACACAAATTGAGTTTTGCAATTAAAATACAGAAATTCAAACGTATTGCCTAGCGATTGTACTTTGATTGTCGGCCTCGATGGCGTAGTGGTTAGTGTAACCGACTGCCACGCCCGAGGTCGCGGGTTCGATTCCCGCACAAGTCAAACATTTGTGTGCATGAACATGGATGTTTGTCTTGGTCTGGGTGTTTCTATGTATAATACGTATGTATTTACAAAAAAAAAAGTATATATGTTTGTTTATCCATTGTCTAGTACCCATAGTACAAGCTCTGCTTAGTTTGGGCTAGATGGTGTTGTGTGTATGTGGTAGAATATTATTATTATTATTATTTAAATGGTCATGACTCAGGCGTGGCAGTCAGTTACACTAACCACTACGCCATCCGTGCAGTCAGATTTGCTTTGTACGCAGCTTCAATCGCAGCGTAACACGCGTGTCATATTGAAGGACCCGCGCGGTAAACGGAGTACCCGTCTACGTTTGCCGTGTGTCATGTGTCTTATATACCTACTATTAAAAACAGTATTAAGGTCATAGCACACATATCAACTCGGAAACGGATCGGCACCGAATCCACTCGAGCCGTGCAGTATTCTTTGTGTGAAACTCCCTACAGCAACGCACACTAATGGGAAACGTAACGTAATCGCCTCGCCTCGGGACAAGCTTGCAGTCCTCGCGATTACGGTACGGCTCGTCGTCCCCGCGCTTACGTCTCTCCGTGCACTACTGTTGCCGAACGTGCTATTATTCACAAGATAACTAACTGTCGTGTAGCGCGCGTATTTTATTGAATTTGCAGGTTAGATTTCAAACAAAAATAACAATGAAAAGGGATCAGTGAAAAAGTGAGAAAATATTCATATTAATATGATTTAAGTGAGCGCGGCGTCGCCTAGCCGTAGCTGAGTCGACGTACCGGAGCTGTTGATCCGCTTTGGTTACGTTAGGTTGACGCCTGTTTGACGGCGAGGCGAAAGGCGATACGGTGACGATCCCTTTCCTAGTTGATATGTGACCTTTATACTTCTTCCACTCGTTAATACTTTTCTTTCTTTTTAAAAAAAAGCTCCTTTTGCTGTGCAATTAGTATTTTTGGTAAGCATATTTTGTTGTGCAATTAGTATTTTTGGTACAACAAAGGCAAAAAATTGAGGAACAATTAAATACTACCCTTAAAAAATCACAGTCGTAACTTTTTTTCGTGTCTGTATAAATCTTAAAATGTATCAATGGGATCAGTTGCCCATGAAATCGTTATATTTAATCCCATTTTTTTATATATCAGTATAACCATGCGATGGTGTGTCATTTCTTTCCCCAAACACTTTTGTGCACGTCTGTACATATTTATATTGCATAAATTCTTCTTTTTAAAGTGGGATCAGTTGACAAAGCAAAAATAATAAAATTAATTATTAAGTCAACTCATCCCGCGGGATATGTTCGAGCGGCCTCAGTTGACTAAGGCCCGGCGCACATTGACGGCACGGCACGGCAGGGGATCCTTCGGCATCCCTACATGTATGCGCACACTGGCGGTAACTATGCCGTGACATCCCTAGGTATGCCGCGACGTCTTTAAGCATACCGAAGCGTTCGACAAGGACACGTTTCGGCATGAACGACGCTAAGCTAATGAAGCTACGCGCGGATCCGCGGGTTACGGGAGGGCGCTGTCTTGTTGCGGTATCCCGAAGACAGCCAAAGCGCTCCGAGGGATGCCGAAGCGTTCCGAAGGCTGCCGACACGGCATGCCTAAGCATACCGCGGTATTGTTTTTGTACTTACGACTGTTAACATTGAAATTTAAACTTTATTACTATTCAATTAGGTTATATTTTTATTTGTCGCCTAAAAATACCTTGCCATGCCGTGCCGCCAATGGGCGCTGGGCCTAAAGAGCCACATGTTTCGCTTGCTTCCCACTGCGGCCACTAGCCATGGATTTACGTAACACTATAACATGCGCGCTTAAAGTATTGTATACGCTTATAATCCGTAAAATATAGCTTGAGACCTGTGGCAGATGATATCCGTATCATGCTCATCAAATTCCGCATTTTATAACGGTGAAATGTACGCAAATCAATATCATACTTTATTGGTAGAAGTGCACAAAAAGTGACGTGCTTTGCTTCATCTTAACCAGTATTGAGGTCTATAAAGTATTAAGCGTGTCAATGTAATAAATCGAAATTTATATTTGATTATCAAGTTTACAATAACACGACATAAATCCGGTTAAAACGCTTTATTTTAGGTAGGTATATGGCGCAAAATGAGAAAACAATTTTACAGATCGAATTTTTATATCAAATAACGTACTTGAGAGTACTTAATATTGTCTTCTGTTTACGCGAATATTATTCATTGAAATTAAATTATTATATGAGGATTTTATCGCGTTGTTTATTTGACACTTTATTACATAATTTTGAAAATTGTTACAATCCTACTAC
Organism: Catocala fraxini; assembly: GCA_930367265.1. Classification (NCBI taxonomy): domain Eukaryota; kingdom Metazoa; phylum Arthropoda; class Insecta; order Lepidoptera; family Erebidae; genus Catocala; species Catocala fraxini. The sequence continues at coordinate 2,386,256 of OV884040.1, read as the reverse complement.
TATTAAACTTTACAATTTTTTAAGCTAATTAAATTATTATTAAAACTATTTAGATTTAATTTAATTTTACACTTTCCCCGTCGTTTCGATTGCTTTTCAGCGGCGATGGTCACGGGGAGACTCCAATACAAGAGAGCAAAGACAATACAAAAAAAAATTAACACATAATATACATCATAATTACTTTATATTTCTCGTGTTTGATTTATTATAATACTTACATATAATAACAATTATTATACACACGTAAATGAGGATAATATCATTAATTTTAAATCGAATATTATGAATGTAGAGAAACTGCTGACGCTTTACTTTTATACAATCAGGCGCAAGTATGCAGTAGCGCCACGCGGCACTCATCTCCCCGCAACCACTCACTTAGGTCGTAATACAATGTGTGCAACAGGGGACCAACCACTACCTTAGATTTGATAAACCACAGATTCTCGCTAAAGAACACCGATTCCTACCAAGGATGCTTCGCGAGGCTATTGAAATCAAAAAACATTCTAATTTCAATAGAGAAGATGGTTGGAATGTACCACCAGCTTGGGATCCAGTAATTCAAATAGTCAAACCCAAGAAGAAGCAAACCACAGCTAGACTTCATGATACTCTGAGCTCATTCTGCGTAAATAGAAACACCAATGATTAAATTATGTTCGGGTACTTTGAAATAACGACACTGGAACATTGAGACAACTACCATCTTAGTCTCCCCGTGACCATGGCTGCTGAAAAGCAACAGAAACGTCGGGGAAAGTGTAAACTTAAATATAAATAGTTTTAATAATTTAATTAGCTTAAAAAAAAGTAAGGTTTAATGGTATCTAGTAGTAGTGTAACAGTTACAAAATTATGTAAAAAGTGTAAAATAAATAACGCGATAAAATCCGTATATAGTAGTTTAATTTCAACCAATGTGTATTTATTTGATTTTTAATATATCTGGTACCAGAGAATATATATCCATATACTATCAAGTTATTTCATTTGACCATCCACAGGAAGAACACATCTGGTTACATCAGCATCATCCCATGTCATAGGAATTAAGCTATATTTTACAAACTCAAATTCAATTACTTTGATTTGTGAAACCCCGTGAGGATTTCTTCTAGGATTATCTGAAATTGATTTTGACGAGTTATTTGTGTCCGTTCTTAATATTTCTGATGATATGATAACCGCATTACGTTTTCATTTATTACACTTATTTAGTAATAGCAGCGATAGCTCAGTGGGGAGACCAATAGACTGCAATGCAGAGGGTCTCGGTTTCGAACCCACGTCGCGCACCTCTGACTTTCGGAAGTTATATGACTTTTCGAAATTATGTGCGTATTGATTGACGATTATCGCCTGCTCCGTGCCTCGGAGAGCACGTTAAGCTGTCGGTTCTGGCTGCCTAAACATCTATGGCAGTCGTTATTGGGAAGTCAGTGCGCTATAATATCCTGACACTGGTCTAGCCTTAGGGTATCGTTAGCCTTCGGGTTGCGGCGGTCAGGTGGCAGCCGCTCCGTGTAAAAACTGATATCCAGTCAAATCCGGTTAGACCAGAAAAGCCGACCCAAGTGACTTGGGAATAATAAAGGCTAAGAGAGACGAAGACACTTATTTAGTAATACGTCGATTAAAATCAATTAAAGAAAGAAATTGTATTCATTTTTTCTATATTAATATATACATAATGCCACGCCTGTATCCTCAAAGGAGTACACACGGGTATACAGAGGCTTGTTACATTCACATTTTGGCAGTTGGTTTATAGACCTCATGTAATATGGAGCTGCAAGCATATTTCCGTCCACCAGGCAGAATTGCAGACTCCGTGCTACCGCAGGCCGCTAAATTTTTTATTCATTTTCATTAGCCCAACTCGGCAATCGATACCAAGACCTTATGACACAGCTATAGCTTCCACACCCACTGCACCACCAAGAATAACATATAAACAGAAACACCATTTCTAAAACATAAATATTTTTATACCTACTAACACTTTATCACTACATCTAAATGAAAATTCCTACCGAAAAAAAAACATAAATGGTCAGTATGGGGTCAAGTGCTAGTAGTCACCGACAAACTGACATGTCCACTCGACGCCTAAACAAATATTGAGGAAACAAGTCTGTGTCGCTGTAATAATGTTTGCACCTGATGTTTGCTTTATTGGATGTAATGGTGCAGGTTGCATGTCGACGAGGCCTAGTCATGAAACATACAATAGTTAATACAAAGTTTCTAAAGAACAACAGTTATGCTAAAAGTAATTATTTGAAGGCAGTTTATTTTGGTTACTAGTTAAGTTACGAATTAAAGTATTCTTGTATATGAGACATTATACTCATAACTAGTGTACCTACTGTATGTACTTATCTTTTTTATTTCAGGTTATTTTTTAACTTTTGTACTGTGTGTATCAGTGGCAATTAAATGTTTTTTAGGGTTCCGTACCCAAAGGTAAAACGGGACCCTATTACTAAGACTCCGCTGTCCATCCGTCTGTCTGTCCATCTGTTACCAGGCTGTATCTCATGAACCGTGATAGTTAGACAGTTGAAATTTTCACAGATGACGTATTTCTGTTGCCGCTATAACAACAAATACTAAAAAACAGAATAAAATGAATAATATTTAAGGGGGCTCCCATACGACAAACGTGATTTTTTTGCTCGATCTTGATAACGGCAACAGGTAGACGCTTAAAATATTCACAGAATATCTAGTTATATATTCATTTTCAAAATAAAAAAATAAATTTAAATAAAACAAATATTTAAGGGGGGCTCCCATACAACAGACATGATTTTTTTGCCGTTTTATAGATAATGGTACGGAACCCTTCGTGCAAGAGTCCGACTCGCACTTGGCCGGTTTTTCTTTCTTTCTTTTTACTTTGTCGACCTTACAGTTTTTTTAATGTATTCCTCTTTTCTTCGTAATGTTATCTTTGAATGTTTTTTTTAATTCTCTGTTTGTATTTTTAGTAATTGTCATACATGTTGATATGCTCGCTTTCCTAGCGTCCTATAATTTCAACCGAATGGCAACTTTTGAATGGGCTACAGTACTACCTACTTTTAAGTTGATTCTGTTGTTTTTATTATGTAATACGGCTGTTTGATGTTTCTTTCTTAATAAAATAAAGGGCTGACATTTCTTATTGTACGTGTCATCATCATAATTTCAGCCATAAGACAATTCCTCCTGGGGGGGAGGCTATTATAAAAGGCTGGCAACGCACTTGTGACTTGTCTAGTGTTGCGGGTGTCCATGGGCAGCGGTAATCGCTTACCATCAGGCGATCCGTCTGCTCGTTTGCCACCTATACCATAAAAAACGTCCACTGCTCGACATAGGCCTCCTCCAAGATTTTCCACACAGACCGGTCTATACGTATACCTTGATTAATTACATTAAGTAAGTCAACCCAAATGCAAGAGTTTTCAAGCTCTCGCAGCTGAATTTTCTAGATAGCTAGTTGGACACTGTTATCGCAAAGATTTATTTTCTTTTTAAAGTGACTTCTGTTTATTTAAGATAGGCATTTCAGCACACTTTTTATTAAGTGTGGAAGAAAGTTGTGCTAATTTAAACAAACGTTAAATCTGGTCAGGTCATCTGATAAATTCCTATAAATATTTTTCCATTTCAAAAGTAAATATTTGCTTCTTTTAATTTATTTTAAGTTCATGTCAACTTGTGCCCATTTTCTTATTATTATTTTACAACCGTGTTTCCGGACAAATTTGATAGAGGCTTTTAGGAAATCTTTCATTTTATTTATTCATCGAAGTTTTTATCGCTGGTTTAAGCTCGATCTTGTACATGGCCACACCTTTGTATTACGCGTTGTATAAATCATGCTATTTGAATTTTTCTGCAACGGCTTTTTCCCTTCATTGGTATGTAGACTAGACTATACATAGAAAAATAAAATTATTAACAAAACATAATGTAAACCCACGCCTGTATATTCTTAAAGGGGGTACGTTATCACACTAACATTTGTCAGCTCTGTTGTTAGTTCCATGTAATAGGAGGTGAATCTGTAGTATTTTCGGAGTTCATTTTGTAATAGAAAAGCAATTAACTTTGCCGATCCAATTGCCAAAAAACATAAGCGCAAACTTCTGTCATGAATTCGACAAGCTAGTAAATATCTTAAAACCCTTATTGTCAAGACAAATTAAGCCGCGCGTTTCCCTAGAAGTAATCCTAAAATAGTAAGATTTTTCTTAAAAAAATATCTTTTTGGCACTTTGCCTGATAAATGGATGCAGTCTGCCTTTAGCATCAGGTATTTTAATAGCGTCTACGACGATCCCTGAATACGATTATTTATTCGTAGTACGACGCAAAGGTAGTTAGTTCAAAAAATCTATAAATACTTTCGTAATACATTGATTCTTATTAGAATTTGTGTAATTGCTTCTATAACATGAAAAAGCTATTTTAAATTCCGTTAACTAAGACCACATTACATATTATCATAGCACTTAATCGCCACGAAACTTTGCAAGGGTGTAGAGTATCTATATATCGATACCATCAAATGGAACATAGTTCCGGACTCCATGTTACTGAGAGATTTATTACTATAACACCAATAAAAGTTTATCCAAATTGACACCGGGCTAATGCAGTAACGTTTACTGTAACTGAAAAGTATTCATAAGCGATGTGCACGAATGCATTCAAAAATTATGTCGACAACACTACAAATAAGCACGCAGTTGATCATTGAAAGTATCATGTTGACACAACTTGAATTCTATTCGATATCGGTCGAATGGTCGAATGCAATTATGCGTCACTAGTCTTCATCAAGTGAAACTGGAACTAATAAATAAAACATAAAATGTACTTGCACCATTACATAGGCCATGCTACTTTAATTTGGACAAAGGTAACGCGACACTCGGGAATGGAAACGAGCGTGTTTCAAACAATAATGATCGTAATTTGTTTTTTACCCAAAATTTACAATTTGACCTGCTTTAAGTTTTATTGTTTTTGTTTTCTGTGATGGCTTTTGTGTGTGGTGCTTACGGTAGTGCCGTGACCGTGAACAAATGTGAGGCATTAAAAGTGTCTGTGTGAAAATTGTTCGTGTCGAATTAGAATGATCTTGTTTGTCATACAGCGTAATGGTTAGCTCACGTTTACTGATGGTGGATTGATCATTTCTATTTCTGGGTCGAGCACTGTATTATTTAATGGAGTCTCAAATTTTGTGCTAAATTATACTCATTTGTAAAAAGTGATGCACCTCTGCCTATCTCTTTGGGAGTAACAAGCGTCATGAAATATATTTTATTATTAACCAGATATATTATATTTCTCCATTATACATATTCACGCTTTTATATCCGGCCAGCCGACTTTTAAGTTATTACCGTTTACTGTACTAATCGTCAGACTGTGTGACAGAATTTCTGAGCATAAATCATTTTGACCGATCCCGAAATAGAATCTGGAGTCTTACTTTGGCAAAAACAAATTGAATGTAAGTGACGTCGCCGATGTAGTTCGTTTTTAATACTTTTAATGGTTTTATTGGTAATTATAATAATAATTAACACAAGGAAATGTTATACTTCAATGTATCTTGTATCTTATGTGGGGGCCAGTCAGTGCAGACCGGCGATACTTCGACCCAGTGGGATCTTTTGTGTCGACACTCTCCCAATAACGACTGTTCATGGCAGCCGAGATCGATGGCTTAACGTGCTCTCCGAGGCACGGAGCAGGCGATAATTGTCAATCAATACGCACATTATTTCGAAAAGTCATATGGTTTCCGGAAGTCAGAGGTGCGCGACGTGGGTTCGAACCCGAGACCCTCTGCATTGCAGTCTGTTGGTCTCCCCACTGAGCTATCGCTGCTCATAAAATATTAAATATTATACTTCAATATTAACTACCAAAATTTTTTATAAAAAATGTTGTTCCTGGCAAAAGCCGTAACAGCAAACAACTGCGTCATCTGTCATCATCAATCATATTCATAACCTTTAAATCATCTGATCCACTACGGTGAGTACTTTTCTATAATGAGCAAAGAAACACTTTGATTCCATTAAAACGAATTCTAACGTGCCGCGTTACATCACACCCTCTACCCTAACTATTAATAGGTAAGTTAAACAGATACCGCTAAACATCATCCTACTTTAACACAAACATTTAACTAGTAACTGTAAAATAAAAAATGCTTAACCGAGATATATTTGGAACAAAAACCTAAGGAAGCATCCATTTAGAAACACCTCAGTCTCCCCCAAAATTAAGACAACACGCCATTTAACGGAAGCACTACAAAAACCATCCCCGCATGAATTACAATAGACAGCGTGTTGAAGGAAAAAAAATAATTAAAAAAATACGGCACGTGGAGACGCGGACGGAGCTTTAAAGCGCAAGTTCTGGTCGCTTTTGTGTATGCGTGGAATGCATTTGTGTGCGTGCCGCTGCAGGTATTCGTATTTCGTACAGACCTCAGTCCCCATCGGGCAGCGAGGCGAGTCTGACGTCGGAGTGCTAACCGTCGCCGGCTTCGAACGAATTCTACGAATTACGCTCACGGCGTTTTCGCGACTACAGAATTATTCTGTTCATAAAATTTGAAAATTTAACTGTGCACTATTGTGTTTGTGTGATATGACTAGTGGATTGGGTGTTGTTTAATACTTGTCAATAGTGGGTTTAGTGAATGGATGTCCAGGTGAACTTGTGTATGGTTTTACATTAATTACATCATATTGTGGGATTCAGAAGTTTTTGCAAGTAAGTTCGAGTGCAGTTTTATTGTTGTATCTGATGTAGTAACTCAAAAATTCTTGCAATGACATCCATTCCAAGAGGATTCGTATAGGAAGCTGTAGTAAAAATGCAATAATTTAACGGAAATTAATTTGAATAAAGAATATAACAATGACACATTTTAGAAAAGAGATCGGATATCTATAATGGGTTAGTTATGTATTGTGTTTTTTTTATTTGTACGTTGTAAGTGTTTTATTTATTGCCTCGAATGATTTTATAATATAGGTAATTGCTTTAGGGTTTACTCGGCTTATAACTGGATAGGATACACCTATCCTTTTAATTATTTTATAGGCTGTACTTATTAATCTTAAAATCATTGCGTAATTACAACACAGATGATACAAAATACAGATGTTATAAATTGGCATTACAAATAAAATATAATCATTCAAATTAGTCAATTAGTTCATACAGAGTTACTGTTCATATAATTTCTGGCGTGTCCTAAAAACAAATTAATTATTCCATCTTATTTATCAATTAATCAACACACGTTTAATTATTTAACATGAGTTGTTACACAACATCAATCAATTAACTAAAAATAATTGATATCTTTTTGTGACTTAAATTGTTTTTTCGTTTATTTGTGTTACACAAAAAAGAAAATGACTGTTATTGTGTTTATAATGACTTCTTTGTCGGCACAGACCAGCTGAATTGTCATTGAAATAAAATCGTATTCGGTACAAAACAAAGTTTAGTAATTATAGGTATAATTATTATAGATAGGTAAATATTGTAGTGCAATTTGTTAACTAGTGTCATGTCAATGTCAAGAGGCCTATTACAATAACCAACGTCAAAAAATTTTGTTTAGCAGTGATAGAAATTCAAAGAATTCAACTTAGGTAGGTACCTTGATAGGTACCTCGAGTTTTATTCTATAATACGAGCTAACTTCGCCAGTTTCGCCACATAGTTTTTTTTAGCTACCGGTCATAATAAACATAACAAGAGGATACGTAACTGGTTGTTATTAAACGCTATAAGATAATAGTGTCGGAATTGAAACGAAACAAAGATAGGTTATGTAGATGCCTAGGTACGTCTACGAGTGACCATAAAGTGAATTTAGCACCTCAAGCCAGTTAGTTTCGAGGGTAAAATAGCTTTGAAATCATTCCCCAATTGTCACTTTATTATACTTTTGTTGCTAGATATACCTATTTAGTTATTTTAGCAACTGCCCAGCAAATGCCAAGACACAATTGAAAGCACGGATGTCCTTTTCATCTTGTTAAACTGTTACTTCTATTTGAAGAATCTACATAGTGTTATTTTGCGTAGATTCGTATTAGGTAAGTACTTGGCAGTCATGTTATGACTTCAAATTATTTTATTGCAAAGTAAATATTTTACAATACATTTTAAGTAGGCAAATCAAGGTTCGAGAGAATAAAAGATAAAGTAAGTACCTACCTGTCTACTTATGTACATAAAGGTACATACTTAAATATATATATAAATATATTACTATATTAATAATGTAATGTTAATTGGGTATTTTATTGTGTACAAATGATATCCAATGAAATATATAGACACAATTTTTTCTTTAATTGGTGACATTATAGGTACTTACTAGGTACATAGGTGTTTGTGTACTTCAGCAAATTAAGATTACAATGCCCAGTCTCTTGGTAGTTAATGTTGAAAATAATCCATTATGTCGCTGTGAAATGTGCTTGTAGCCGATAATACCGATGTAAAAATAGATCAGCCAAAATACCGATAAACGTAATAAACGCGACAAAATCCGTTTATAGTAGTTTAATTTAAATGTATGACATTCGCGTAAACGTAAGACAATAAAATAGATTAGGTCATTCAATTAAGTATTGCTGTCTATACCAAGAACTTACCTAATTTGGTCTATATATATACCGACCAAATTAAGTAAGTTCTTGGTAAAGTTGGTTGGTTTTAAGTACATACATAACTAAGTAGGTACCTAGGTAAGTACCTATATTGTTTAAAGGAAGACTCAAATCAAATCTTACGTTATTGCTACAGCTACAGTATAATCTTGAATATTCAACACGAATTAAGATACCACGAAACACATGAGAACCTATTTATATACATCCAATAACTGAATTTCTATATAACTAATAAATAAATATAGGTACCTTCAAACCGCTGTGATAATCTTAGAAGCCATAACGAATATTTACTTGAACATATTATGTATATAGGTAGGTAGGGTACATAGACTCACGACAGTTTTATCGGAATGTAGGTATTCAGACTTCAAATATCTATTTGCTACAATCCTGGCATAGCTCTCTTGCTGTATTATTAACCTACCAACTTCTTCACTTTAATATTACTTTACCTATCTAAACTAATATTATAAAGAGGAAATATTTGTGTTTTTGTATGTATGTTTGTAATGTTTTCACACAAAAACTACTGGACCGATTTCGAAAATTCTTTCACCATTAGAAAGCTGCAATTTCACTGAGTCATATAGGCTATATTACATTAAAGAAGTAGGGATCCTTAATAAAAATGCAATAATATAACCCAAAGTGTGAAAAAATTAGTCATAAAAAATCTGTCATCGCGTGTGCTGCGGAAACTATTGATGATAGAACAAAAAATGTTCTACCGTATTATAGAACGTATCAATATCTACAAAAAAGTCCGCAATACCATATGTATTTTTTGAATATATAGCTAACTACACCTATATAGGTGTAGTTAGACTTATTAATTTCTTTAGTTGTAGTTTTATATATTAAAATTAGATAACAAATTAAAAGTAGGTATTGGGTAATAAATTAATTAAGCTTATAAAAAGCATTAAATGTTTTCTATATACACTTTCATGACTCTACAAATAGATATAAGTAACAGGCACCCAAAAATTGTATGATATGAAATAATAATAATAATATTATATAACATGCACACAGCACCATCTAGCCCAAACTAAGCAGAGCTTGGATGGATGGATGAATGGATAAACATACATATATGTATATACTTTCTTTTTATAAATACCTACATATTATACATAGAAACACCCAGACCAAGACAAACATCCATGTCCATGCACACAAATGTTTGACTTGTGCGTGAAATCGAACCCGCGACCTCAGGCGTGGCAGTCGGTTACACTAACCACTACGCCATCGATATATATCCACATAAATTAAATGAAAAAATTAAGAAATAATTTTACTTTTAAGCTTTATAAAATGTTGATTTTATCTACATAGCTTAATAATAACATAACACTAAATTTATTCAACGTTATAACGAGTTTAATTTATAAAAAAATAAACAACGTTATTCTAAACGCTTATTGCTTAGTGCTAAATGTCGATAATATAAAAGCTATAAAAGGTTACGAGCCCGTTCGTCCCCTAGTAGGAATTTGTTAGGTTTCTTCTTAAAATCCACCCAAAAATAGGTGCCCCGCGAAGCTGGGCTCCGTCTTTCTATGAAAGGGGCGAAAGTCAAGGGGCGTACGGGCTCGTAGCCGTTTTAAAACTACCCTGGCGTTCCAAATTGTTTTCACCAACCGTTCTTTCGCAAACTGAGTTGTCAAGTGTGTCATTGTTTTAAAGTGTAAGTTTAAAAACTACTCTAGATCGGATTATAGTAGAGTTTACGCAGAATACTCGGAGTGTCTTAGAGCTACGTTTTACTTGGTCTTGATTACATGAATCACTAAATCCTGAGGCCTGCAATATGCGGCACAGCCGCAATTGCATAAATAATATAGGTAATGAATAACAGACGAAATAATTGTGACAGAACAGAAGTAACAGATGCACCCTACTACGTTTAAGAGGAAACACAAGGTCTGTTTTTCCATACAAATGTAGTCCCCTGTTTCCTCCTTGGATAAAGCCAGTAGAGAAATATTTTTTTTCAAAAAATGTATAGCCTCTATCGGCAAGTTTTCCTTTATTCATAAATTAATTATTAAAAGAGACATGAGCCTTCAAAAACCTCAAAAATTGGCCATTCTTACCGCTATGTTTAAAAATCCAGAAAACAAATTTTACTAAATTATATATAAAAAGGAAAATGTAGGAACACGGCCAAAGCATTTTTTTAATTTTATTGAAAAAAGGTTTTAAATCGGTCAACTTTTGAAAAAGGAATCAGGGGACTACAAAACATTGATTTTGTGTACTTTTTATCGGTATTTTCGGTCCAAGCTGCAGTTGTCACTATCGCGCTCTGCGGGCACTGCGCGACAGCAATATATTTTACAAATACCTATTTTTCAATTCTCTCGCCCTTAGAGTTTCCTCTTAAACGTGATACCTTTCTGGATGTTAAGTTGTCATCTAACACTTAATGCCATGATTTATATTTATATTTCAACTGAATTATAAACATAGTATTAACACGCTCACTTATATTGATAATTATACACTATCGCTCTTCATCTAATGTGTGAGCTGAGTCATCTTAGACTAGCATTCATAGGTACTATATAAGTGACACAACTTAATATAAAAACATACATTATAAAATGTATTGAAACGATAACAAATACTAAAATATCTGATTGCAATCTTCCAATTTCAAAATACGAGTCGTTTTAGCTGTGGACAGTTAAATTTAGACGTTTTCTTTTATAGAATTTGTGTCACAAATTAACTGTCTGTAAGTAAAACTACTCATTCCTTGGATGTAAGAATCAGGGCTTAATCAAAAAGGAGTAACAAAACCTTAGTTGACTAATCAAAATGTCCCACTCAGTCAATTTAAGCTCATAAATTGCTATAATTTATTTGAAACTAGTACGTGCCTCTAGTTATAATCTAGGCAATGTCTAGATTTTTTTGTCACGCGTTCGTTCGGCATTGAAAGTAATTTGTTTTTGGTCATAGAACTATATTTAGGTCAGAGCTGTCAGTCCTAGGTGTTTAAGCTTGTACATTTCAGTTTATTTTGGACGTGACTAAGAAATATTTTGTTAACAAAAACATGTAAACTGTTTTACAATTACGATAAAAGCGAATTGTTAGGTCTTTTAAATATTAGACCGAAACAATAGTTGTTTCTGGAATATTTTAAATCTATACTTATATTATAAAGCTAAAGAGTTTGTTTGTTTGCTTGAACGCGCTAATCTCTGGAACTACTGGTCCGAAATGAAAAATTCTGTTGGATAGCTCATTTATCGAGGAAGGCTATAGGCTATATAATATCACGCTACGACCGACGGGGGCGGCGCAGTTATCATTAACGCGGGTGAAACCGCAAGCACATCTACATACATACATACATACATACATACATACATACATACATAGATTCACGCCTGTTCCCAGAGGGGTAGGCAGAGACTACGGATTTCCATTTGCTACGATCCTGACACACTTCTCTGGCTTCATTCACTTTCATCACATTCCTCATACACGCCCGTCGGTTCAAGCACATCTATGAAGTAATAAAGTGGTTACTATGGAATAGGCGTCACAAATAGCGTAGTGGTTTAAACACATACAAAGCTTCAGCCCTTATTTTTCCGAAGGGGTAGGCAGGTGTATGTTATAGCTACATTTCGCCAAGTATGGTCTTTTCTCTTTGTCTTTCATGAGCAGCGATAGCTCAATGGGGAGACCAACAGTCTGCAATGCAGAGGGTCTCGTGTTCGAACCCACGTCGCGCACCACTGACTTTCGGAAGTTATTTGACTTTTCGAAATTATGTGCGTATTGATTGACAATTATTGCCTGCTCCGTGCCTCGGAGAGCACGTTAAGCCGTCGGTCCCGGCTGCCATGAACATCTATGACAGCCGTTATTGGGAAGTCAGTGCCCTCTAATATTCCGAAACTGGTCTAGCCTTCGGGTTGCGGAGATCAGGTAGCAGTCGCTCCGTGTAAAAACTGATATCCAGTCAAATCCGGTTAGACTAGAAAGCTGACCCTAAGTGACTTGGGAATAATAAAGGCAATTATAACCGTACGCAGCGATAGCCTAGTGGTAGACCGTTGGACTGCCACGCAGAGGTCTCAAGTTCGATCCCAAGGCACGCATCTCTGACTTTTCGAAGTTATGTGCGTAATAATTAATTATCGCTCGCTTTAGCGGCGAAGGAAAACATCCCGAGGAAACCTGCATGTCTGAGAGTTCTCTATAATGTTCTCGAACACATGTGAAATCTGTTAACCCGCACTGGGCCAGCGCGGCGTCCCAAGGTCTAATTCAGAGGGTCCCAGACTTCTTTTCTCATAGACCACAAAAAATTATGGCAGCTACATTTCTACCATATTTCTTGAAAGAAAGAAAGAAAGAAAAACCGTTTATTTGCCACAGATACAGTTCAAAAAGGAAATACATACTTACAATATAACTTGGCATTACCATTTCTTGGCATTCGTATTTATATTTGATCAAATCTTTACGGGCTGTCCACTATTTTTTTTAGATTCTCAGGTCTGTACCCACCACGGTAGACAGGCAGACCATTTTTTTTAAACCACTGCTACTGAATATCGTATATGCAAGTTTTTACAAGTAACAGTCGCTGAGCTACATTGATAGGTGAAGTCAAGCCAACATTTTAATTCACTATCGAAAGCAAATTACTCATTTTCACTGAAATATTGTAACATTATTCTCTTATAATCTAATCTGTGTTAATACTTAAATCCGAATGTTTTCCGTAAATGCTGTGTTTGCCGATTGATATTGTGCACCCATACCTTATTTGTTATTACTTGTAAGAAATGTGTAACAATTGTAGGTGAACCTATGAATAAATAAATACATTTTCGTGGACCCTCGCTTACGAATTGTGGACCCCTTTTTTTGTCACGCCTACGTAGACCCCCGTCGAGTCTCCCGTGGACCCCTGGGGATCCACCTGGACCACTTTGGGAACGAATGGTCTAAATCCTGTGCCGCGCGGGGCTTAACCAACATTTAAATAACGGACACTAGGAACACCCAGACTCGGCAACCCATTTTTGGATCACACAAATAGTTGTCCCGTGTGGGATCCGAACCGACTCGGCATAGTGGCTATGGCTAGGCATCACCATACGCCATCCGTGCAATCATAACCGTACCCTTAAAACAGGTTACCTTATCATTCAAGGACTATTAACCAGCATCCTTTGGCTGACCCCTCTCACAGAGATAAGAAACGGACAAGCCTTTAGCGGTCTCGTTTTTTGTACAAAGATCTCGAAATAGAGTGACGATTTAAATTACGTCGCGACTACCTACGCTTTGTTTGATCTTGATATGTTTTGTATGTACGGGGAGTAGACATAGAAATATAAGTAAATTTGTAACTTATCTAATATTATTATTTTATTATTTCTGAGCAGCGATAGCTCAGTGGGGAAACCAACAGACTGCAATGCAGAGGGTCTCGGGCTCGAACCCACGTCGCGCACCTCTGACTTTCGGAAGTTATATGACTTTTCGAAATTATGTGCGTATTGATTGACAATTATCGCCTGCTCCGTGCATCGGAGAGCACGTTAAGCCGTCGGTCCCGGCTGCCATGAACATCTATGGCAGTCGTTATTGGGAAAGTCAGTACCCTCTAATATCCTGACACTGGTCTAGCCTTAGGGTATCGTTAGCCTTCGCGTTGCGGTGGTCAGGTGGCAGCCGCTCCGTGTAAAAACTAATATCCAGTCAAATCCGGTTAGACTAGAAAACCCGACCCCAAGTGACTTGGGAATAATAAAGGCTAGGGAGAAGGAATACAATTTGTCATTTAAATATTCATTTAAGCTTTGATAACATTTAACTTCAAGCAGGTCTTGTAATGAAAGAAGAAAGAGTCAACACGTAGGTAGAGGTGAATTACACTCACTTTTCGGGAGATCTGCTTTTAGTCTCCGTAACGTGTCTATTAGTCTTAGTCTGTCGTAATGTCTGTCTGTCAGACTAGTCTTAGTTTATTGCCACCTACCTGTTTTAGACTTCGTACGGCTACTGACATGACTTTATTTTTAACAGAAAACGATTCCACCTTACATGATACGAAAATCAAACCATGTCTGCCACGCCACCATGCCTTGTGCAGTCAGCAACTTAAGCAGCTGAACGTTTAACTAATTTGTAAAATAATTTTATAAACTAAGTAGTTTTTCCCCGCGGTTTCACCCGCGTAAGTCCCGTTGCCGTCGGAATAACGGGAGAAAAAGCCTATGTGTGAATCCAGGTCTCCAGCTATCTACATACCAAGTTTCATCGCAATCGGTTAAGTAGATTTTACGTGAAAGAGTAACAAACATCCATACCCACAAGCTTTCACATTTATAATATTAGTAAGGATATCATAATAAGTAATATATTGCTAGATAACGGGTCTTACTCGCGATAAAGTATTTAACCTAACCTAATAAATACCTATTGATAGCACGACGTTTCGACCGACTTGCATCGATCGTGGTCATGGGTTGACTGGTGTGAGCTCAGCGGCGCCTTTGTGAAGTGCAGGTTTCGGCTACTACCCTCACTTGGTCAGTATTATTTATATTCGCACTGTCGGTATTTCGACACACAACACTAACGACGTCTACACACTGACGACTTAAGTCACTACGGCGACGTTTACATTTGCTGATGTCTGGATTCCAAGATGTAGACAAACGCTATCCAACCTCCCGGTTTAAATTGCGATATTTCTTAATTTCAACCGCTTCACGTGCTATCCTGGAGTAATAGTGACGATCAGTGGATAAAACCTGTGGTTTATGTAACTTAATCCAGAGCGTGTAAGTATGAGGAATGTTATGAAAGTGAATGAAGCCAGAGAAGTGTGTCAGGATCGTAGCAAATGGAAATCCGTAGTCTCTGCCTACCTACCTCTGGGAAACAGGCGTAAATCTGTGTATGCATGTATGTAATCCAGTGGTTTGGTCCAGACTCCAGCAAATGCTCGGCTACAGCAAACTTGTTTACTAACCGTTTCTTGACATCTGTGATATGTTACTTCAGCCTTTCAGCGATTGTACGTTTGGTCTGTCCGTTAAAAGAACTACCTCAACTGCAATCCACCTTGTAGACGCCAGGTTTTGAACCCGTTATCTAGCATTATATTAAGTATGTGTACAAATCGCGAAGTCTAAAAACTTTTATCATAATAAGTATTCTGTATTCTTCAACTATTTGTAATTATTACTCTTATGAAAAACTAACCTTTATTATGTATCTTATGTCGGAGCCAGTCAGTGCAGACCGGCTTCATTTCGACCCAGTGGGATCTTTTGTATCGACACTCTCCCAATAACGACTGCCATAGATGTTCATGGCAGCCGGGACCGACGGCTTAACGTGCTCTCCGAGGCACGGAGTAGGCGATAATTGTCAATCAATACGCAAATAATTTCGAAAAGTCATATAACTTCCGAAAGTCAGAGGTGCGCGACGTGGGTTCGAACCCGAGACTCTCTGCATTGCACTCTGTTGGTCTCCCCACTGAGCTATCGCTGCTCAGATAAGATACAACCATTGTTATAACAAAGCACCGTTTTTATCGAAATAATAGTTAAAAGATAGTGTCTATATATATATAGATAGTGTGTATAACCTTCCAAATTATAATTTTGTAAAGTAGACGCAATCAAAATCTCGCAATTGTGTATCGACGTATGTTGCTTAGTGTATGCACATAGCTCTATTGTAATGCTTAATATAAAATTGGCTTGGATATTGAACCTAAAAGTCAGTGACCGAAAACCATCCTTGATAACCCAAAACCACTCCTTGTAATCACAAGTGCCGCTACACAAACAGTTGACCACGTCATGTCTGTCTGTACAAATGTTTGTGCCTCACAGGGGCCGAAAGCGGGACATCGTACAGAAGCCGGCATTGCGCCATTTAGACTGTCAATACACTTGTCAAATAATATAGCATGTGCCTTTGAGGGACAGCTCAGGTTGCAGCTCTCTCGAAGGTAAAGTAGGACCGCTGTGATGTTTATTTGGCTGATTATTACCGTTGAGAACTCTAACTCTAAGTTGTTTGATCAAAATTCTTTTGTAATTACTTGTCAGAATGTAATTTAAATACGACGCTTAAAAACGTACAAAAATTCCTGTAAATGTTGCTTTAAAATGTTTTTGAATACGGTGGTTACTCAATTACCCGTTGACCGATTATCAGATTTAGACGAAACTAACTTAACACATAGATTAAACATGCGTCCAATAGCTTAGGTTTAGGTTTAAAGAGATCTTTATTATTACTCAAAGGACATTACAGTTCACTTAACGATCATAACATAACATTAAAATTAAAGTAAACAGTTGTACGATCGTAAGTATATTATATCATATAAACCATTAGTTCTCAAACCACTTTGAGAACTAATGGTTTATATGATATAATATACTTACGATCGTACAACTGTTTACTTTAATTTTGGATTCTGATTCAGTATCAATTACTTACACGATTAATTTTGGAGATTCTGGACCACTCCAGGTGGACCCCCAGGGGCCACGGGAGACTCGACGGGGATCTACGATGGCGTGACAAAAAAATGGGGTCCACGACAATTTATTTGCTTTCGATAATGAAGAGCTAAAATGTTGGATTGACTTCACCTATGAATGTAGGCAGATAATATTTTAAGAACTTCAGCGACTGTTACTTGTAAAAACTTGCATATTCCATATTCAGTAGGTACACTGGTACCTTACCAGACCACTGGGTCTCGAACCTACCGATATTACGGTAAAGAATTTCTAAAACAAAAACTCATCCCGCCTGCCGTGGCAGGTTCAGTCCAGAGAATATAAAAAAAAAGATCAGCGCGTAGAAATTTGATCTTTTTTAATATGCCTATATAATATATAAATACGAATGCCAAGGAATATGGTAGAAATGTAGCTGCAGAGGGTCCACCGGAACCTGCTAAATTTTGAAAGTGGTCTATGAGAAAAAGTCTGGGAACCTCTGATATAAACCAATGACTCAAAAACATTATGGTTCCGATTCCTATTAAGTACGTTTGATAACAATAGAAACATCATTCTTTTTATAAAATATTATGGTCTAATGATGGTAATTTTGTTGTTTGTCATTGTTATAATTTTTTTTATTAGTTGTTACTTTACTCATGTTTATTTTTTTATATGGTAAAAGTATAATATTTGAATATATAAATATATATAGGTGGCCTCGCGACGTAGCAGTTAGGAAGGCGCAGCGTAGTACTTTGGGAATATATATCTACACCTCAGGAGAAGACTCCCCAAAGGTATATTCTCAAATATCTCTAGTATATCTACTACACGGAAGGCGTAGTGGTTTTAGTGTTCGCCTCGCCACTGCCACTGCGTCGAGTGTTGTGGGTTCGAATCCCAAACGGGACAAAAATTTGTGTGATCCACATATGGTTGTCCCGAGTCTGGGTGTTCTTTGTGTCAGTTGTTTGAATGTTTGTAAAGTCCCCCGCGACCTATCTAATGCGGGCATTGTATTAAAAAAAAGATAAAGTAAGAGGCGGCAACATATCGTATGACGCATAATCGAACTCAGCGCTTTATACGTGATAAATAGTAGGCCGCGGCAATCGTAATGCGTTCAACACAGCGTATGACGCGTAAATGAACCGAGCTCTTAAAATGGTGAGAGATTTAATTTATATATTTTGTCCTGTGCAGCTTGACAAAACAAGCGAAACAATAGTGCTCTTGACTAACGGTAATTCAAGAGTTTTAGCTGAACATAGATCGCGTTACGTTTCCTAGTTAAATCCGACTCCTTGACCGACTTAAACTTCAGACGTTAATTGCAAAAGATTTTGTTGCCGATACGATTTCAGTATTTAGATATTGGATACGCAACTTCGGCAAGGAATAAAAATCTCTTGTAAATGATCAGGGTGCTGAAAATGCTTTTAGCGTTTGCCGCTATTTTCTTTGTGTTTATTTTCGACGTAAAGTGTTGCTTTTATTTTCTCGTTTGCCGGATAAAAGGCCGTTTTGGTCATCGGTGTTCTACAACTTTACCTAATTGAAGTTTAAGGACAAACATTTTGATTTGTTTATTATTTTTAAGAAACAAGAAGCGGTTTTATCTAATCGGGAGAAGATTGGACTGCCACGCACAGGATTATCCGATTCGATACCAAGATTAGCTCCTCTGACTTTTAAAATAGTAAATTGTCGCTTGTACTTAATCGAATCGACTCGTTGTCCATAATGTCGTATGTAAATACATGATCGACGCGGGAATCGAACTCGAACATGAAATGCAATGGAGCAATTACATTCAGTACAGTACTAAATAAATAAATACTCGCCATATTCGCATATAGTACGATATATTACATACGCGCCCATATTATGGTTAGTAAATAATTTATTTATTTATTGAACATGGGAACACAAGCAGTAGTATATTAGGAGGATTCATGAAGTACTTAACACTAAACTTAACAAATATACTACCCATAATATTGTCTTCTGTTTACGCGAATATTATTCATTGAAATTAAACGTTTCAATCTCCCCGTGACCATGGCTGCTGAAAAGCAACCGAAACGTCGGGGAAAGTGTAAACTTAAATATCAGTTTTAATAATAATTTAATTAGCTAAAAAAATAATATAGTTTAATAGTAGTAGTAGTGTAACATAATATTGTCTTCTGTTTACGCGAATGTTATTTATTCATTGAAATTAAACTACTATATACGGATTTTATCGCGTTGTTTATTTGACACTTTATTACATAATTTTTAACTGTTACACTACTACTACTAGATACTATTAAACTTTACTAATAGCAAATAGTTTTAATAGTTTTAATATTCTGAGAAGAGGGTCGTGCCAAACAGTATAACAGTTCATAAAAAGGTCTGAATTTATTAACTTTAATTAAAAAATATACAAAAAATATTTAAAATTCAGTTTGACTACATCCAGTGAAATACTGATTAAAGCCATTACCTTTGCATTTGTTTAAATTTAAAGTGTATGCCATCTTTAGGTATAAAAAGAACTTTCTATTTTGCTAAAAGTAATTTCTTTAAGTTTGCAACTGTCTGAAATATATGTCACTACCAATACGCCGCCCGCTGTCACAGGTTCGATCCCCGTCCGAGATCTATATATTAATACGTAAAGTAAAAACTTTGTACCTTTTTTTACGAAAATTGCGCGGACGGAGGAGTATGAAATTTGGCACAGTTTAAGTTTATATGGAGAAGGATCCTAATATTTTTATAAAATATGCATTAGAAATACATTAAATTAATGAAAAAACACTACACACCCAACCATGCATTTGACACACGCAGTCGAATCGCGTTGGTAGTATTTCGGCGTTGTTCGTCTGACGTTCGTACAATTCTTTGTAACTATGGTTACCTACCTTATTTATATGTAATAAAGAAAAAAGAAAACAAAGTAGCAAGCTTAGGAATTTAGGTCGAATTTTGATCACTGAAGCTATTAAAAATAAATATGTGATTGAAAAGTTGTTTCTGTCAGTTGTTCTATCCGAAGGATATTTATAAGTATCAGTTTAAAATATAATTAGCATCGATAGGACTTTGAGTGTAATTTTTAGGGTCTTATGTTTGCGTAGGATGGAGAAGTCTCAAGTTCTGTTTTACGATCCGTTATCTTCTTCTCCCTAGCCTTTATTATTCCCAAGTCATTTGGGGTCGGCTTTCTAGTCTAACCAGATTTGACTGGATATCAGTTTTTACACGGAGCGGCTGCCACCTGACCTCCGCAACCCGAAGGCTAACGATACCCTAAGGCTAGACCAGTGACAGGATATTAGAGGGCACTGACTTCCCAATAACGACTGCCATAGATATTCATGGCAGGCAGGACTGACGGCTTAACGTGCTCTCCAAAGCACGGAGCAGGTGATAATTGTCAATCAATACGCACATAATTTCGAAAAGTCATATAACTTCCGAAAGTCAGAGGTGCGCGACGTGGTTTCGAACCCGAGATCCTCTGCATTGCAGTCTGTTGGTCTCCCCACTGAGCTATCGCTGCTCTTACGATCTCCTTACGATCCGTTATCGTATAAGAAAAATTTCGGTAGCATCACTGAGTTTGAAAACATACCAGCTAGACAGCAACAGATCTCTGCCTAGCCTGTCGTGGATGCAAACAGACTATGTATATATATATATATATATATACAAGAGCAGCCAAACCTTACCACCATATAAACCTGATGTTGTACACATATAATTTATTTACGTTGTATACACAACCACTGACCGTTCTTATTAAACCTTCTACATACCTAGTATGTATGTAAGCAACATGGGAATTCGTCTGTCTTCGTTGACATTGAACTTGAAATTAAAGATCAACACGGGTAAGTCAACTTAGGGAAAAGGGTTACGTGAAACTGTTATACGCTCGCGCACAGATCTGACCTTTGTACTAAAAAGATTCCTCTTATAAAAGATTTCCAATTGTGATGAGAAATGGAATTGATGATATTGTTTACTATATCGATCGGGTGTAAGGGTTGGGTTTTGACTGTACGTAGCCTTACGCTATATCCCCTAATGGGTAGCCAGAGGTGTATTATACCGTAAGAATCCTAATCCTTCCTAACTAATATTATAAATGCGAATGTGAGTTTGTTTGTTTGTTTGTTTGTTACGCTTTCAAGTCTTAACTACTGGACCAATCATAATGAAATTTCGCATACACGGAGAAACAGAAAAGTACATAGGATGCCTTTTACCCGGAAAACAGGACTGTCACTATCAAACTTAACCTAAATTGACGAGAAAATCTTATAATCTTCTTCTTTTCGTGTGGTTAGTGACCAACCTGTTGTCAAGAGTTGTTCAAGCCGCCCGTAGGCCTCTAACATGGCTTAACGACTGCTGTCAATTTGATAACAACCGGGACCGACTTTTTACGTGCCCTACGAAGCACGGAGACGCTCAGATGAAATACCACTAAGCGGTCACCCATCTATAGACTGACCAAACCCAACGTTGCTTAACCTCACTAATCGTTTACCGATCCTATAATAAATAACTATAATAAGGATTTTTCTGTCAATATTTTAAGTATAAGCATGTAGGACCCAAAACCATAGCAGGCAAATGTGTGTGTATTACACTTCTGCCTATCCTATATCAGAGATTATATAGGCGTGATACATACATATATATATATATATATATATATATATATATATATATATATAATATTCTACCACATACACACAACACCACCTAGCCCAAACTAAGCAGAGCTTGTACTATGGGTACTAGATAATGGATAAACATACATATGTATATACTTTTATTTTTTGTATATATATACATATTATTCATAAAAACACCCAGCCAAGACAAACATCCATATTCATGCACACAAATGTTTGACTTGTGCGGGAATCGAACCCGCGACCTCAGGCGTGGCAGTCGGTTACACTAACCACTACGCCATTACAACTTAATTTTTATAAATAACATAGTTTTAATAAAATAACAAATTTATTTGTTAGTCCTATTATTAAACGCATATTTCGTGTGAGCTATGTGGTGGAGGCAAGCCTATTGTTGTCAACCGAGCTGAATTGCATAAACGAAACCAGTTTTTATCAATTATATTAAGAGAGCACAAAAAAAAACATTCATTTCGCAGCTCTATCCATCCAGAAAGCCCCGACAAACACGGATGCTCTTCACACTTAAAATAAAAAATACTCCAAAATTGTAGAACAAGGATATTCAAATACTTGGCAGCTTCCATTATTTAAGGGGTCTGCTAATTTGTGCGATAAATCTCCGGAGATTACCCTTCGAGGGGCGCTAATTATGTTTTTATACGTTACTGGGGTAAGATTGTTCGCTAAATAATTACTAAGGTGCCTATGGAACGAGGTGAGTGCCACATTTTTGGTACCTCCATGACCTCCGTTTTATGTACAATTTTGAATGTGTTAATGAGGTCCGTTATAGCTTTATTTTGTTTTATATCGTGTTGTTGTATTGCAGATATATGCTCAGTTTTAATATGTTGACAACACTGCATAAGTCCACGCGCTGCGTTATATGTATTAGAGGTTATGGATTAAATAACACACTGTACAAACACTTTAACTATTTATTTTATACTTTGACACAAGGAAGTTTTATATGTCCGTTCACTTACAGCTCACAACAAGAAGTGATAAACAGCAGTATTGCTACGTCTTTTATAGCTAATCAAATTGTAAAGTATTTGACTACTATTTATATTGTATGATGTTATATTATACAATTACTAAGGTGCAATAATGGTAAATAGTTAAATATAATAATTAATTAATTTTTGCATGTATAAGTGTATATAATTCAACAATATGTAGATATCATGTCGTGCACAACTGTATTCGTATTACAACTGAATGCACACAGGTTAGGGAATGTTAGTAACTGTACTTCTTTCTGGATGAAACGTATCCTGTGTCTTTTTCTTCCCCTAACAACCTGTATGTAAAATTTTATGATGAACGGTCGAGAAGTTAAGGCTTGAAAGCGTAACAAATAAACTCACATTCGCATTTATAATATTAGGATTTGCAGCTGTATTAAATGCGATTGCTGTGCATTCTTATGCACAGCAAGACGCGAACCTTGTAGCTCCCGGAATATATCAGCGCCTATAATCAAATCTATGGCTGATGGGACACTAAAATTAGGATTAGCTGATTCAACGTCACTAGGTATGTTTAAAGATTACAAATCCACCGGCCTACTGAGGATCATATTAGTTATTGAAGACAAAAAATAATTTTACTTTTACAATAACTCTCATTTAAAGATTTCATTGACGCACGTACCATTTTACATACATAAGAAATCGAATTATTAATACATAACACAGGCTTGTCTACCTGATATGTTGGTAGGTTTAAACGAGTGCACATGTTCTCGGTTAAAAGACATGATGTGCTGCCACTGTCAAAGAGGGCTTGAGCAACGTGTGGCCTATTGTCACTAACATATATAATATTGTGTTCTGTTTACGCGAATATTATTCATTGAAATTAAACTACTATATACGGATTTTATCGCGTTGTTTATTTGACACTTTATTACATAATTTTGAAAACTGTTACACTACTACTACTACTATTAAACTTTATAATTTTTAAGCTAATTAAATTGTTATTAAAATTATTTAGATTTAATTTAATTTTACACTTTACCCGACGTTTCCGTTGCTTTTCAGCAAGTTTACAAGTAGTTTATAAGTAGAAGTGTTTGTTGGTTTGTCCTTTTTACACGACAGAACAAAGCGAATATATCTCCATGATTTGTGGCATACAGATAGTTTATGGGTCGGAAAGTGACATACATAAGCTAGTTTTTATCCCGGAATAATGCACGGGTCCTGTGGGATAGTTATATTTCCTTAGGACCAGGGGAGCGGAGCGGGCACACAGGTTAAGGGCCGGAGGGTAGATAGAGGCCATCCTATGCATGTATGAATGTTAAGGTGTGTCATAACTTCATTGTTTTTCTTTTGTATGATAATAATAATAATAATTTCTACCGGCAACTTACACTCTGTTCCCGATGCCGGTACGTCCTTAAACATTTTATATTTAAATTATATTGTCATGGATCTTTGTCTGGGTGTTTCTATGAAAAAAAAATATATATGTATGTTTATCCATTATCTAGAACCCATAGTACAAGCTCTGCTTAGTTTTGGCTAGATGGTGTTGTGTGTATGTGGTAGAATATTTTTGTTCTTTGTTGCATCGTATTTTCTTAAAGAATACTTATTTTGTTTTTATACATAAAGTTAAAAAAGAAATTGTACCAACATTAACAATACGATAATAATAATATATTTGCTAAGTATTTGTAATATTTACAAATTACATATATTGTTGAACAAAAATATTTTCTAAGCAAACTAAAGTAAGCCTTTTCGTTGAACTCAGGTTACCAGCGCTCATCAGTCATTTCATACATTTAATATATTAAACAATTCAACTTTAATCTTATTGAACAATATAGGTCTTTAAATTCATGGTTATAGCTTAAAAATAAGTCAATAATCAATTATAATAATCGCGCCCCGAACACATTCTGTCCCAATTTCCTATAGAAGCAACTTCACAAACGCAGTCATCCCATTCGATTTCATATTCTTTACGGTAAGGTATATTAAAAAGAGATAAACATAATAAGCTACCGCAGAGGTTCTTTTTAGTGCGCATGTCTCCCGGATAAGAATATAGACCTCTACTTGGGGCCCGTACTTACATCACAATGGGTAATTGCGAAGGAGGAAAATATATAATGTAATATATTTGCGTTGATTTTCTCCGTATAATGTATGTACGCGACAATTTGATGTGGGTGAGGCTGTTTTGAAAGGGTACATTTTGTTTGAGGAATTTGAATACCTAGGTATTAAGGTATGGAACAACACAGGAACTCGACACGTGGGAAGAATGAATTAAATAATATACGTAGATGATGAAAGTATAAGACCAATTTCTAATGCGATTGTTTAAAATTTAATTTAATTTGTTTATTATTAGGTTATTTAGCAACCATTATAAATTAAAGTTGCAGTTGGGAGATCTCTTCTTTGATGGACTTGATCAAGGTAATTATGGGACAATAGGCTGTTTTATGTTTTTTACTAATTAGTATACCTCCTTTGGATCTTTTGTTCTTTTTGTCATGTCTACTTTTTTACATGACATCCCAAAAAATTAATTGTATAAAATTAATTTGTCGGCCTCCATGGCGTAGTGGTTAGTGTAACCGACTGCCACGCCTGAGGTCGCGGGTTCGATTCCCGCACAAGTCAAACATTTGTATGCATGAACACGGATGTTTGTCTTGGTCTGGGTGTTTCTATGTATAATATGTATGTATTTACAAAAAAAAAGTATATATGTATGTTTATCTATTGTCTAGTACCCATAGTACAAGCTCTGCTTAGTTTGGGCTAGATGGTGTTGTGTGTATGTGGTAGAATATTATTATTATAAATTATAGTCTTAGGTCCTAGGTAATATGCGGCAATCCGATTGCCGTTTCCCAGAATCTAATCCAGATTTAATGCTGCTACTGAGAATTTCTAACACTGCCCCACTCAGGAATCGAACTTCAAAAGCAGTCGAAAGCTTTCGAAAGCAGTCGAATTCACTACTACTGCGCTACGTGGTTTTTGGTACAGTTGAAGTATAATGTGTTCTATTACAGCACTTTAAATAAGGTAACTACATATTGCCGGTATCGAGAGCACAATAGTTGGCGAGTAATTGCGGCGTACTGCCGTATGGTTTCGATTCGCACTGGTTTTGAATTCGCCTCGAAATGACTTGTTAAGTACCAAGTTATTGTGGTCGTCGTTTATGTTACATTTACGCCAGTACTTCGTATTGGGGCCTAACCATGGTAAGGCAGATCAATACAAAAATTGATTAGCAGATGGTCTGGATGGATCCGTAAACTAATGTTTAAAAGCCATAACAATTGTAATTAAGAGTAGTCCTATTTCATCAGTGGACATCTTTCAGTTGAGATGATGATGCAGTGTCAATCAGTCAGCTAGACTGAATTCCACTTAAGATGACTTGAAATTGACACCCCATTGATTATATGATTTCAGAAACCAGATGTTAGTATCTCCGTTTCACTGGGGTTGGAAAGCACTCATATATGTACATACTCATATTCACAGGTTTTTCTCGTAAGATCAGGCACTTGCTTTGATCCTTTCATATTCATTATATTCCGACTTGACTTACATTACATTTTTCTTCTTTGCTACCCGCTTCTTGGAAAGAGAGGTAGAGATGAAAGAAAACGTGATGAATGTGAATAAAGTTAAAAACATATGCAACTACCATAAAGAGAATCCGACATCTCTACATGACTTATCAGGTAAATACACTGATTTGCAGTTGTTTTAAAGTTTGCATAGATTTCTGGCTTCATTTACTTTCACCACATTTTTCACGCAAGCTTCTTGGCGTATTGTTTTTTAACCGGCCCTTTCATCATCATGTCTTAATCTGGCAGAGAACTTCACTAAAATATGGGTTTTAGTTGTTGTATTATACATAAGTAACCGTTACCTGCAACTTCGTTCACATTGCTTTAAAACGCCTATATCAAGTTCTTTGATTCAAGCTATCTTCATACTGAATTGTATGTAAATCCATTAAGCAGTTGTGGAGTGATTTAGTAACAAACATACATATTAGTATCAGGCATATAAACATTTACATAATATGATTTAATGCGCAAGATTAATAAATAAGGAAAAATATTATCAAATTAATAATCATGCTCAAGGTTTTTATTAATACGTTTATTATCAGTAAATAGCCGTACCTACAGTTCACCTCATGGTAAGCGGTGACCGTAGTCTACCGGTGTTTGTACCACCAGGGTTATAACTCGCACGTGTCTAGCTAAAACCCTTAAAGAATTCCATACATCTAAGGAACTACTCCTTGGCAATATCGAATAGATAAAAAATCGAAGTGAGCAGTATTCTGGTGATCTAAACAATACTGGCACATTAATGCCAACAGAAAAATTAAAGAGAACTTATACACGGTACATGTTGAGATACGTCTTGACGGTCAGGCTGTTCCAGTGGCAAAAGCTTGCGTCGATCATGAGGTCTCAGGGTTCTTTCTCATCGATTTCTGAGTTAAAGCACAAAGCATAATTCGGTTTGAGAGATAAATTTTCAGTATCCATGCTACAAAGACGGGCAACGCCTCATCCCCATCACTAGGAACCTAAATGAGCAAAATGTGACTGTCAGACGTCTCTGCCTACTTCTTTTGGAAACGTGTTAGATTGATATTATGCAACTTTTAACAGGTTCAACAGAACAGGTGTTATTATTGAATAATAAATCTACTAGAACTGACATTTGAGGTTTATAAATATTGCCATTGATATATACGATCAAAGGTCAAGAATTAATGTTTTAATTGGTAGATGCCTCTTAAGTATTTATGTATAATTTTGTTGGAAACAACTTATATCCGAATTTGGTAAGTCGATGAAACTTTGATTTATTGGATTGAATTGCTATATATAGTCTCGAGACTGTTTATTTTCGAAGTTAGCTAATGTAGATACAATCTTTATATAAGCTCGAAAGATTTAACTAAACGTTATATTCAAATTAGTTTTTGCCCGTGTGAATCTCAAAGAAATCTTACACCGGGATAAAATCATCCTATGTTTAAGTTCAGGACATGGTCTATTTGTTTGGCAAAATCCATCCAAATGGGTTAAACACGCGTGATTGAGAAACAATCATCCAAACATTTTCACATACTGTCACTTTCATAATAGGATTAGCTCTAGTATCTGCTTTTCGTGTTTGGTGAACTGTCCATTTCATGCATGTATTTATATTATATTGTTGTTATTGTTGTAAGTGGTCGAAAATAAAACGCAATCCCACTTTTTAGAGTTCGAAAAACTCTTATACAACAGATTTGTTCGTCCGTCCGTCTGTCTGTCGTTTATATAACTTTCAACTCAAGAACCGTAAGAGCTAGAGACTCGCGGTCAACGCCATTCGACTCAGCATAGTCGATATATCCCCGAAATGACTATGACCTTTGACCTCTGACCTCAAGGTTACGTGATACCATCTTTCAAATCAAGAACTGTAAGAGCTAGAGACTCGTGGTTAACGCCATTCGACTTAACATAGTCGATATACCCCCAAAAGTACTATGACCTTTGACCTCTGACCTCAAGGTCACGTGATACCGTTTTTTCGAACTTTTCGAAAGATTTACGGCAATTCATGGCCGCTTCTCACTTGTTTATTGATATAATACGAGGGGCGTTCAATGTATTCTCGGTATGGATGTTAGAAAAAGGATAGAACCTTGAAAAAAATTATTTTTCGATATAGTCTCCCATGATTTCAATACATTTGTTTGATCGCGAAATAAATTTTTCTATTCCCTTAAAAAAATAATTTTCTTCGTGGGCCGAAAAATGCTCATTTACAGCGGACTTAAGCTCATTATCGTCAGCAAATCGCTTTCCCCTGAGGTCTTTTTTTAAATTTGGGAATAAAAAGTAGTCATTGGGGGCCAGGTCCGGGCTGTAGGGTGGGTGGTTAATTTCCTCGAACCCGTACTCTCCTACAACAGCCTTGGAGAGCCGCGCAGTGTGAACCGGTGCGTTGTCGTGAAGAAGCAACACATTCTTTGCCAGCTTTTCTCTTCTTTTTTCTTTTATTGCTTCTCTCAAACGGCGTAAAGTGGTTGAGTATTTTTCTGCGTTGATAGTTACACCTTTTTTTGTGTACTCGATGAATAGAATTCCTTTAGAATCCCAAAAAAAATGTGGCCATGATTTTGCCAGCGGATGGAGTGACTTTGAACTTCTTCGGAGGGTCGGATCCCTTTTTGTGCCACTGCATAGACTCCTGTTTACTCTCGGGGTCATAGTGATGAAGCCACGTTTCATCACCTGTAACTATCCTTTCGAAAACACTTGCTGGATCGTCGCCACACAGCTCTAAAAACTTCTTACAAGTGTCAACCCGCGCCCGCTTTTGAAGCGCAGTGAGCATGCGCGGCACCCATCTTGCGCTAACTTTTGTAAGGTTGAGATAATCATGTAGAATAGTATGTATAGTACCAACGGATAGCTTAGTTATTTCTGCCAACATCTTGATTTTTACACGTGCATCTTCTAATACAAGTTTTTCGATAATTTTCTTTGGTAGCCGCCATGATTGGCCCACCTGGGCGGGGATCATCCTCGATACTTTCCCTGCCTCTTTTGAATTAATTTGACCACTTCTGTACGGTCGATAATGAAAGAGCAGAGTCTTGATAAACGGCTATCATTTCTTCATGGATAGTTTTTTGAGATTTTCCTTGTTTAGTGAGGAATTTAATCACCGCACTATGCTCGATTTTCTTCAACATTGTCGCGTCAGTCATTTTCGTCGTCGCTGACTGGAGGTAGCAAACAAACTAATGAAGTTATCAACATGAAATTTTATATAAAAACCCTCAGATAATGTTGTTAGCTAATAATATATTTTAATTACCCACAATAATATCAAATCACCCCGATACCGAGAATACATTGAACGCCCCTCGTAGCTTTCTGCACAAATTCGACTTATATGACAAAATGACTGCACATGTGGAGTAGTGGTATAAGCGGTCGCCTCGCAACGGCCACCACGTCGAGTGTTGTGGGTTGTATCCCCTGGGATCTCACAGGGGACAAATGTTGTGTGATCCACAATTAGTTGATCCGAGCCTGGTGTACTTTGTGTCCTTAGTTTAAATGTTTGTAAAGTACTCCGCGATATATTATTCGATACGATTATTCCTAGTGCGGGATTGCTTTTTAGCACAAAAAAAAATTATATTAATTCGAAGTATGCCAAATCTCATACTCTTCTGTGCGCGCAATATGCTTACAATACATCAGAAAAATAATTAAATACATTAACGTCATAATAAAACACTTTTAAAACATTAATCTACCACTTAATATAAAAAAATAATTGATAATCTATTGTAGAACTGGCCGTCAATTTGTCGCTGCTACTCAATACGTTAATATTTTCTTACGTTTACGCAAATGTTATACATTGAAATTAACTTACCATATATGGATATTATCACGCAATAAGATCCGTTAACAGTAGATTAATCTTAATAAATCTATTTCCTATAATTATTTAAAATTAATTATTATGCCCTTTTAACCTTAAAGGAAATCATATTAAGCAGTATTATATTCCTTGAACTTGTTTAGATACATTTGTCGTCTAAACTGTCTCATATTGAAGTAAACAATATGTAAATATATACTTGAACCAGTTGTAAGATATGTCTTTTAGATAAATGTGACATATTTATTTAATTACCAGTTTTATTAATTAGTATTTTAACCTACATAACAGGTCTGTACATAGCTAATCCGCTATCGTTAAAGAAACGCCATTCGACTCAGTATAGTCGATATACCCCTGAAATGACAATGACCTTTGACCTCTGACATCAATGTCACGTGATACCATTTTTCAACTCAAGAACCGTAAGAGCTAGAGACCCGCGGTCAACGCCATTCGACTCAGCATAGTCGATATACCCCCGAAATTACTATGTCCTTTGACCTCTGACCTCAAGGTCACGTCGTATCACGTGACCTTTGCATATTACTTGAACCATTTTTTCGAACTCTAAGATTTACGGTAATTCATTGCCGATTCTCACTTGTTAGCCTTCATCCGAAAACGGGTATTTAATAGGAACATAACCAAATCGATGGCGTGAAGGAGAAACATAGACTAACGTTTTCATCCACAAGGGGTAGGCTGAAGTGTACTAAGCCTGCATTTCGCGAGTATGGTATTATGTATTATATAAATACTATTGTGTGTATGTGACCAATAAAAAAAAATGTAACCATACGAAATTTGTCAGCTATGTTTTCTAGGATTGCCGCTTACCGGGCAAATTTTCAAACACCGTGTCTTCTGAAACTTTATTTTAAAATACCCCAATAACACAAAGCTCAACCTGCGAATTGAACCCAAGATCACATGCACAGCAGTCGCCAGCTCTGCGCGTGGGAGAAAGTTTGTTTTGATACATCCATATTAATATTACAAATGCGAATGTGAGTTTGTTTGTTACGCTTTAACGCCGTAACTCTCGACCGATTAGCATGAAATTACGCATACACGTTGTCAGGGGTACAGATTACGACGTAGGGTACCTTTAGTCCAGAAAAACTGTTACTACGCGAGCGAAGCCGCGGGCAAAAGCTGGTCTATTATAAATTATTAGATTCATCAAAATTATTATAACATTTTAGTTATACATTTCAGTAATTTATGTAATATATGTGGGTAGTTGCAGATGTTGATCTATTGTTTTCCATACATTTGTTTGATATGTACGAACAAACATAATTGTAATACATTCATATTGATCATTACTTAGAAGCTCTTTTTGCGTCTTATGCATAATATAAATCGAATATATTATGTATAAGGAAGAAAAAGAAGATAATGTTTAATATTTATTATACAGATAGACAGATTTAAAATATTTTCTCGGAATTAATAAGGTAAGATATTACATTATTCTAGATTCGTGACATTTATCACAATATTTAGCAGCGATGGACTAGTTGGAAACCGTTGGACTGCCACGCATAGGTCTCGAGTTCGATCCCAAGACGCGCATCTTTGACTTTTCGAAGTTATGTGCGTATTAAATAGTTAATTATCGCTTGCTTTAACGGTGAAAGAAAGCGTCGTGAGGAAACCTATGCAGGTTTATATTAGATATGCATCTAAGAGTTCTCAATAAATGTTCTCAAAGATATGTGAAGTCTGCCAACCCGCACTGGGCCAGCGTGGTGGACTATGGCCTTACCCTTCCTACACAGAGAAGAGGTCTGTGCCCAGCAGTGGGACAGCTTAGTACAGGGCTGATACTATTATTATTATATCAGAATATTTAATTTTGTAGTAGGCAATAAAATCGCCTCCAATTACGTGAGATCTAAAAGTAAAGCTTTGATGTGAGTGTTTGAAGCGGTGGTAGCCCAGTGGATAAGGTATTGGACTTGCGATCGAGAGGTCGCGGGTTCGAATCCCACCCATTGCACTACTGACGTAAACCCACTCGTAATACAAGCATTCTAGCTTAGCTGGAGGGGTTAACTAGAATTTGAAAATCAAATGACTAGTAATCTATATACAAAAGAAAATCTAACCGAACTTATGCCACGGTACCAACGAAACAGTTATTTAATTTTAGTCATAATAATTTTTATGCAAATACACAAATTCGGAAGTCCAAAAAACATCTGTCCTTAGCAGAAAGCCGTAGTTAAAACGGGATATCAGATAGAAATTGATTTAGTGAGAAATCAGAATAGCCATCAATGTCATCTTTGAACCAAAATCAATCTCATTGGAATTCATTCGGCTATCGTCATAGACATGTTAGAATTCAGATGAGTGAGAAATTCAACATGTCAATAAGTAGATATAGCGTAGACTGATGGCCAATCATTTCTGGAATGGTATGTAACACATCGTTATGGCTTTATTAACAAAAAGGTATTGGATTTGTGATGAAATATTTGATGTTCATATTGAATTCTATACGTTCGTGTTGTATTTAAAGATGCTTTATTGAATTAAACGATCACGTATTTTTCTATGCAAAGTATTTTAAATGCAATGGTTTTCTGACCGGTAATTTTCCATAACTGCACGTAATCGGGCAATATCTGAAGTAGACTGTAATAGGCAGCAGTTCAACCTAAAATATAGCTGGAGACAGGTCCGTGTAATCCAATTCTGCCAATCCTAATGTAATTATTTATTATGTAATTTACAGTAGCATTCCTGGATAGTGGAAACTGTAAGTTAGGTTTCTCACCATACTAGATTTAACGTGGCAATCAAGCATACGGCCCACCTGGTAGTAAGTGGTCACCGTAGCCTATGGACGCCTGCAACACCATAAGTATCACTTGCGCGTTGCCGACCTTGTAAAAATCTTTTAACGCCCTTTTTCAAGAACCTCATACTGTATTCTTGGGGAAAAACCTTTACATGGAGTTCAGTCCACAACCTGATAATAATAGTAATAATAATAATAATAATCATTTATTTCACAAACACACGTACCATAAGTTACACATGAAATGTTACAGTTTTGTATAAGTACACTATATATTTGAACACCGGTACCGATGCTAAGATTTAACTTATGCTATGGGTACCAGAGCTCTCTCACAAAATAAACATCAACCTGAGCGTCCGCGGAGAAACCGCTTAGTTCGGCACAATTAGGTTGTAATATTGGACCCTAGATAATACATGAAGGCCTAAAGCACAAAGGACCAGGAGTCCTACCATACCTTTGTTATTAAGGCCAACTAATCTTCCGAAGTACCCTTAAACAATCGTGAATATTAAAGCAAACCCTTCTTTGTCGAATAAAAAGCAAACTTAGAGAATTACCGGAATCTATGTAAATATTGGCGAATGGCCCCGACCCTTTTACCCTTTTTTTAGGGATCCGCATGCGAAGGTCTAAGCCTTTATCTGTCTGTCAGGGTCTCTACGCTGTGAATTTAAGATAGACGACCGTTTGACCCTTTAATGTACTAGATTGGCTAAGAGGACTGTTTTTGGCTACAAGTTATAATTATATTATATAAAATAACTTAAGAACACTTAAGATAACTAAAAAAACCCAGTCCTTTGCACTAATATTTTATTTGATATATCTATACCTACTAATCTATATTAATATTATAAAGCTGAAGAGTTTGTTTGTTTGTTTGAACGCGCTGATCTCAGTAACTACTGGTCCAAATTGAAAAATTATTTTAGTGTTGGATAGCTCATTTATCGAAGAAGGCTATAGGCTATATAACCCACGAGGGTGGCACAGTATCTATAAACGCAGGTGAAACTGCGGGCACAACTAGTATTATATATATATGCTTTCATATATTTATGTTACGGCTATGTCATTGAACTGGTAGACAGATGTGTATATTTAGATAATTATTATTTGAGGTCTTACGTAATAGGGGCAGGCGTATTACTGTCTATCGCACAGTTCCAAACTCCGTGCTGATCAGTATCAGCACGGAGTACACTAGGCAGTACATTAGGTACCGCCGACGTAGGCGGTACCGTGACCTGACCGTGGAGGCACGGCTGCGGGGCGCGTACAAACAGCGTCAGTACGCCCTGAAGTCCGCCATCGGCGAGGCCAAAGCCCAAAGATGGGAAGAGTTTCTGGGGACTCTCGAGGCAGATCCGTGGGGCCGTCCGTACAAGGCGGTCAGGGGCAAGTTGCGCTCCTGGGCCCCGCCGGTCACCGAGAGTCTCCAGCCCCGGCATTTAGAGGAGGTGGTCTCCGCTCTCTTTCCTTAACGAGCGGAGCACACGTCTCCCGAAATGGCGCCGTCCGAAATTGAGGAGTTACTCAGTAGTAATTATTGATAGAACAATCCCATAACACTGTCCGACTCGGTATTAGAACCTGAGACCTCGCGGAAATCAGAAGCATTATCTGTCCCTGCGACACCGAAGCAGTAGAATAATGCTTTCGTAAGCAACAAATCGAT
Organism: Catocala fraxini; assembly: GCA_930367265.1. Taxonomy (NCBI): domain Eukaryota; kingdom Metazoa; phylum Arthropoda; class Insecta; order Lepidoptera; family Erebidae; genus Catocala; species Catocala fraxini. Next base: position 2,351,320 of record OV884040.1, on the reverse strand, counting down.
GCGCTTCGCAATATCATAATATTGTGAACATAAGCGATGCAATTGATCGAAAAAGTAATTTATTTAAGCAAGTAAATAAAATTAAACTGCTATATACGGATTTTATCGCGTTGTTTATTTGACACTTTATTACAAAATTTTGAAAATTTTACTCTACTACTACTATTAAACTTTACTAATTTTTAAGCTAATTAAATTATTATTAAACTATTTAGATTTACTTTATTTTTACACTTTCCCCGACGTTTCTGTTGCTTTTCAGCAGCCATGGTCACGGGGAGACTAAGATGGCAGTTGTCTCAATGTTCCAGTGTAGTTATTTCAAAGTACCCGAACATAATTTAATCATTGGTGTTTCTATTTACGCAGAATGAGCTCAAAGTATCATGAAGTCTAGCTGTGGTTTGCTTCTTTAAAATTAGTAAAGTTTAATAGTAGTAGTAGTGTAAAAATTTTCAACATTTTGTAATAAAGTGTCAAATAAACAACGCGATAAAATCCGTATATAGCAGTTTAATTTCAATGAATAATATTCGCGTAAATAGAAGACAATATTAAGTAAATAAAACTTAAATTTGCTTTAGTAGTTCTTTATATAAAATATATGAAGAGTACAAACAAGTTTTAAAGAGATACGTAGCTTGAAATAATTATATCAATATAAATACTACTCCATTGGCCTTTTATTTTCTCAATACTGTTTCAGACGTTTTAATTATCTAGATTCTAAGAACAACACAAAGATAAGCTTTCGAAAATGTATCAGTTATTTCGTTATAAGTACGTATGAGATGAAAAACTGATATTTTTTGCTTGAGACTTGAAAGAAAATACATTACTTTGATATAGTAAACGAATACCTGACGTAGCGTATCTTAACGCATATATGATTGTATACTCGTATATATAAATACACACATACATAGGTTCACGCCTGTTTCCCAGAGGGGTAGGCAGAGACTACGGATTTCCATTTGCTACAATCCTGACACACTTCTCTGGCTTCATTCACTTTCATCACATTTCTAATACATGCCCGTCGGTTCAAGGTGCTCTTAACCTGGCCTTTGTCCAGAACGCCTCCGATCTGATCGAGAAACGTTCGCCTAGGTCTTCCTCTTGCGACTGTTCGTCTGACTGTCTTGTGACTGTATATATAAAATGTTTTGTATATAAAAAACATTACATAGGACTAAAAGGCCTTTCAGAACTATTCCTTCATACAGTAACCCTCATAAAAATGAAACATAGGTGCAAGGACTTGCCCCCATATGTTTCAACGGTATGAGGGTTATTGGCTATCCTGATTACTTGTGGCCTTAAACACAGATGATACTATGTGAGTGTAATATACCTAAACCTACGTCCTTTTTACTTTTTTAATTTTTTATACTTGGAAGAGTGGTACAGACGATATCTTTGCAATATTATAATTTATAATGCCTTACTTATTTATTAGAACCCATTTCTGTTGAGATTGACTACGACTAATGGTGATTCTTTCTATTTATAGCACTGTTTTTTATTACTAAAGAATTGTTCTTTTTTAATGAATATGAATATGAATGAATATGTTAGTAGTTTGAGATTAGAATTTAGGTTTTATTTTGAATCTCTCACTTTTATTTAAATTAAGTCTTAACGATGAACCATATAGATGCAATGTCCTTTTTATATTTACAAATAAGGTCTGTTTCTATCTCTTAAAACAATATAAACATTAATGATGGTATTACTATCCATACGAAGCAGCGATAGCTCAGTGGGGAGACCAACAGACTGCAATGCAAAGGGTCTCGGTTTCGAACCCACGCCGCGCACCTCTGACTTTCGGAAAATATATGACTTTTCGAAATTATGTGCGTATTGATTGATAATTATCGCTTGCTCCGTGCCTCGGAGAGCACGCTAAGCCGTCGGTCCCGGCTGCCATGAACATCTACGGCAGTCGTTATTGGGAGAGTTTCGACACAAAAGATCTCACTGGGTCGAAGTGTCGCCGGTCTGCACTGACTGGCCCCCAAATAAGAAACATATGTAGATACATCCATACGAATACAACAAATGTAAAAGTAATTATTTGTTTGTTATATTTTCATGTCTAAACTTCTGAACCGATTTTGATAAAATTTGCTTTGATTGCGCACCTTTAAACCTTTTCAGGATAGGTTTGCTTCAACACGAATGCAACGCAACGAAATCACGAGCAACAGCTTATATTATATGTTTAAAAAATAACATTCAAACACTAGGTTCCTTTTAAGAATCAAATATGTATATCAATCGAATTTGACAACTAACTATCGTTTCGATAGCCTTTACGATAATATATGAACCGTGAGCATAACACGAGCCGGGTAAAGTCTTATCGGGTTTTGGTAAGTACGGAATATAGCACTAAAAATGTCCCGGGGAATCTTCAATAAGTTCGCAGCCTGTTTCACCTCAAAACATAGCTAGCGAAATTAGAAAGCTAGACTTCTCTATCAGGTTTAACAGGTTTAGGTTTTAAAAAGACAACTCCCGCACTTGGAATAATTCCTGTCGCGGGGGACTTTACAAACATTCAAACAACGGATACAAAGAACACCCAGGCTCGGAACAACCATTTGTGGATCACACAAAGTTTTGTCCCGTTTGGGGATCGAACCCACAACACTGCGCGGTGGCAGTGGCCAGGCGACCATTGAAACCACTAAGCCATCCGTGCAGTCAAGAGATATATATATAAGCTTGGTTTTAGGTATATATCTTATATACTATATATATATTTCGATAGCCCTAGGATAACTTATGAACCGTGCGCATAACATGAATCGGGCAAAATGCTATCGATATTTTCTTATGGTGTCTAAAAATGTTCTAAGTAGACTTCAATAAATTCGCTTCTTATTACACCTTAAAACATAGCTAGCAAAATTAGAAAACAAAGCACCCTTCCCTACCTCTTCAGAGGTATAAACGCTTGTCTATAGGGATATATAAATGAAATCTAAAAATTCTAAACTGGACAACGGTAGGAAAAGTTTCCGTTACCTTTATGGATTATGTTAATTTCTGGGGACCAGAATATTTCGCTCCTACCTACATTTTAAATAATTTCCGTTTAGATACAGTAATGGAACAAGTTTGGAGGTACTTATCGACGTTTGTTGGCCAGTTATAAGGGTTAAGTTTAATCTGATTAAAGCTTAGCCTTGTACTCGTATTTGGTACGAGCCTAGATACTGTACTTACGGTTTGTTGGTCGAAGTCTCAGTGTAGCGGTTTGAAGCTTTAGTTTACTATTACAGATTACTTTATTACAGAAGGCGGTCCCAAAACAAACGCTATTTTACACAGACACAACCTTGTGTTGTGTTTCTTAAGACTGCGCAGAGCAAAATGTGCCAAAACAGGCGGTCATAGTTAAGTGAATAAAATCAACACTTTTTGTTTAATACAAATATAAAATATACATTTACCATTACAATGAATGTGTTTACAATTACTCCGTGTAATAAACTTAAAATAATTTTTCGCCTACAAAATTACGTAAATTTGCAAAATTGTATGGAGGGTTTGAAGTGCTTTTTTGATTAATATGTATCTTTATTATCAACCAATAACTTAAATATTTGTTGTAATAATTATAATTGTAATATAACTATTTATTTTTTCTTTAAGTTGTAAAATAGGATAGATTTCGACTGTTATAATCTAAAAATCACGTAACACGAGCTTACGTTGCAAATTTACGTAATTTTGCAGGCGAAAATATTAATTATTTTAAGTTTTTTACTTAATTGTAAACACATTCATTGTTATGGTAAATGTATATTTTATATTTGTATTAAACAAAAAGTGTTGATTTTATTCATTTAATTGTCACCGCCTGTTTTGGCATATTTCGCTCGGCGCACTCTTAAGCACATGGAGCTATTATGCAATATGGCTTAATATTTGCATGCTTAGCGATGCAAGCGACCATAAAGAACACAATAATAACTGCTTATCGGATTGACTACAAGTTGGCCGTTAATACTATAAAAAAGTATATCCATAAACGTGATGACTGAACAAGGTTATCTTTTAAATACGCTTTTTATTAGAAAAGCCGCACACTTTGAAAATGCACCTTAATAAATTTTACCTTTTCAAATATTTACTTCCAAGCGCAGAAATTCCATCGCATCTAAATTAAAATCCTTCACAAATTTTCTATAAATGCAGACATGATATTATTAAAAATGCAGGTGTTAATTTAACGTTTCATATTTTGTCTAGAATAAAGTAACAATATATTGTAAATGTTGAAACTCATATTGTATTCATTTAATTTCGCTTATAAGCTGGGCTGATTAAATGTTAAAGAAGATTATTTTCGACTAAATGAACGTTAACTGTTTAAAGTATCTGCACCTACGAGGTGCAAATTATTTAATTTTATAATTTGGTTCTGTGAAGCAATGAAGACGCTTTATAATTTAATAAATTTTTTTTGAGATTTTCTATATTTTACACATTCTACTCGAAAGAATACTAAATTATTGAATAATATTGTCTTCTGTTTACGCGAATGTTATTATAATATAAAATTTTGTAATGAAGTGTAAAATAAATAACGCGATAAAATCCGTATATAGTAGTTTAATTTCAATAAATTATTGAATTTAAACTACTATATACGGATTTTATATAGTAGTTTAGTTTCAATTAATAACATTCGCGTAAACATACATACATACATATATCCATATTATCATATATCCATTGTCCAGTACCCATAGTACAAGCTCTGCTTAGTTTGGGCTAGATGGTGTTGTGTGTATGTGGTAGAATATTATATTATTATTATTATTATTATCTGCGCCACTAGCGAGTAAGGTCCTGCCATTCCTCTCACAGCTGCTGTCAAAAGACGTCACTAATAACTTTCAAACTTTTGCGTTTTTACTGTTGAAGTGACTAGAGTAAGAGGTCTAGACACCTTACCGTCAACTAGAACCTGTAGTGGTGAATTCAAACCAATATATAGTGATTAGATCGCTGGCACTGAAATTACAACAGCGAAAACTCTCACATACCAAGCTTAACCCAGTAACTGTTTTACTATATACACACCGCTGTCATTCAAAACCATTGTCAAATAAAAATGATTCAACTGCGTTAGTATACATAGATGATCCAATATCATATTCGGGCGTACAAACACACGGCCACGCTTGAATAATCTGAGACACATATAGATCACTCAGCGTGTTATAAATTTCACTTTCTTCTTAAGCACAAGTGTGTACTTTAGGTTATTACGTAAACGCTTTGTACGGCATCATGGCAGCGTAAGGTTTGTAGTATATTTAAGGTTATTAGATAACGCGGTACTAGGGATTTATGACATAACATACAAATGTGAAATATTAGATGCGGCTAATGAAGTGATGGTGGGTGTATATCGTTCGTTTATTGCATGTGAAATCGTTTTCGACATCATTTTAAACCTTATAGTTTATGGCACAGAATGATCCTAACTTATTGCACATACTTAGGTCTTTCTTTCTTTCTTTCCGTGTGGTTAATGACCAACCTGTTGTCAAGAGTTGTTCAAGCCGCCCGTCTCTGACATGGCTTAACGACTGCTGTCAATTTTACAACAACCGGGACCATCTTTTTACGTTCCCTCTGAAGCACGGATTCGCTCAGATGAAATATCACTAAGCGGCCACCCATCTATAGACTGACCGCACTTAACGTTGCTTAACCTCGCTAAACATTTACCGATCAGTACCTAAGTGCAACTGGCTATGAGCGCCTCATACTTAAGTATAGTAGGTACATACATTTTCTCTCTCTTTCTCTTTTGTTAAAAAGGAGTTCTGCGCTAGAATTAATTCCTGTGTCGAGGGAGTCACAAAATAACACCCAGACTAGGAACAACTATCTGTGGGTTACCCAATTTTTGCCTCGTCGATCGAACTTACAAGACTTGACAGGAGGTCGGGGCAGCGACAGGGTCTCAAAAAAAAAACATTATTCGGACTTAGTCCGGGTATTGTTTGTGTCCGTTGTTTGAATGTTTTTAAAGGACCCCGCGATACAGGGTGTACAACTAGTGTGGCAGAGGTACTTTAAAACATAAACAATATAATATAAATATGTGTGTATATTTATCGAAGAGCAGATTAGGAGGAGAGTATTAAACACTCATTTACTTTACCACGTAATAGAAGCCTATCCTTCGAAACAGAACGTCTTTATGGCCCTGTGTAAAGACGTTAATCCAAGTACGTATTTTTTATTGAAATTATTTTATTGCCTGGAAATGTCGATATACTTTTGGGTTGCCAAGTTCAAAGTGGTTGTTTCATCGAACTTTAATAACCGCACAATATCCTTGGTAATAATTAACTGTAATAGAAGAATGACTTTTAATATATGGATATTGTTTAAGGTTGATTACAATCGGTCGTATCTATTGCAAATCTACAATAGCCTAATCTAAAATCATATTACTTTAGATGATTGCAATGATAGATTGATATCTATTCATTTATAAAACTGTAACGAAGCTCTGTATTTAAAATATTATAAAGATAAGTATGTTTGTCTGTCTGTTTCTCTTTTGCCGCATATTGCAAACATCACTGACCCTATTTGAAGCGATTTTACAAAATCAAAATATCTTTATTCATTTAGGTAACAAGTGACAGTTATGGACGTCTAAGAATATATTATATGAATAGCTAACTTAACAATAGTATGAATTGACAGCCTATTGCCAGAAAACCAAGGGCGTTAAACCAATGAGAAAGACGGGTAGTTACAGTTGACAACTTAGATTTAACTTAAAACTGCCTCCATGGCACAGCGGTGGTGAATGCGACTGCTGTGCATGAGGTCTCGGGTTCGAATCCCGGGTCGAGCCAACAAAAAGCTATTGGGTTTTTCTGTAAAGAAATCTCAATAGCAGCCCGGAGTTAGTAAGTTGGCGGTGTTAGACACCCCCGTGCCTCGGAAAGCACGTAAAGCCGTTGGTCCTGCGCCTGATCTCTCTCCGGTCGTGTCGGATTGCCGTCCCATCGGATCATGAGAGTTAGAGAACAGAGAGTGCACTTGTGTTTGCGCACACACTTGTGCACTATAATATCTCCTGCGCAGATGGCCAGTCTCTGTTAAGACTGACCGCTGTGGCCGAAATTCGGTCTGGAGGACATTATTATTATTATTATTGAAATCACCTTTATCAATAACACCAGGAAATAACAATCTGTCTGTTGCACCAATATAATAATTGTCAAAGTAAAAGTCCAAAAATAATATTCTGTCATTTACACAACGTTCATTTAACTGTTACAATAACACTAACCGGCTGTTATTGAACGGTTAAAATTTTATTTGTGACATCTTTTTAGCAATTGTTAAAACGGTGCATCTTGTACCTTTACCGGGGATTAGATAGCTCAGTTATCGTTTTAGTTAAGAAGCTGTTGAAACGAAAGCAGCCAGACAGGTTTAGCCCGGCCAGCTAAAATCATGTGAATGCATCGGCCACTCCAAACATATTTTTGACATGTGTTTTTTTAATCTGTCAAATGGACTACACTCCACTTGATGGTAAGCAGTCATGTAGTCCACGTGCAGAGGCCTCCACACTACGTCCTTACGTAAAGTGGTGCTGAGGTCTCTACTTTGACGGCCTAAGGAGGTGCAGTTTAACGTCCCGCTTGAAAGACCCAGGAACGAAGGAACGAAAGAAGAAAGAAAGAAAGAAGAAAGAAGAAAGAAGAAAGAAGAAATAAAGAAAGAAAAATGTTTTATATTTATTAAAAAAAACAATAATGAATACAATTTAAATAGAAAACGGTACATGGAGATCAAATTAGGCAACTGCGTCAGCTATTATTGCAGTATAGACTGCAACGCTGGTATTCTCGCAGGCCTACTAACAATAGAAGAATAAGAAGAAGAATAAATAAGAAGGAAACACGTGTATTCTATACATTGCAGCCACACATTGCAGTAAATATAGGTATAATCTCCATTAGAAGCTCATTTAGTTCGTGGAACTGAGCTTAATTCTACTAACTTAGTTCAGTAGAAACTGATATAATGTCGCGAGTCGTATGATCCACAGAAATCACGTAGGCAAACTGCCCACGTGCACAAATACGCGGGCAGACGCAAGTTGAAATGTGTTTTTGTTAAGAACTCATTATTCGGTAAGACCTTGATTAATTAATATTGAAATAATAAGCTATATATCATTAAGCAGCTGCTAATCAATGGCCATTGTTATTTTTGGGCGTGTCATGTATGAGGATATACTTCTACTGAGTGTAGTAGTTGCGGTAGTAACATAATGATTTAGGTATCGGACTTGTGATGGTGATGTCGTAGGTTCAATTCCTAACCGCGCCTTCGCGCGCCTAATGCCGCCGTAATGAAGGCCGCGGGCGGGAGAACAGGGATCTCCCGCATCCATTGAGTCGGTCCGACGCCCTCTATAGTGCCGGGGCGTCGCCTAGGAGTTGTAGACTGCTGGGTGGGTCCCTGAGGTAGTAACTTTTGCCAGCGGCCCATCCACTATAAAAGGCAGCGAGCATGCACACCGTGGGGTTTTGGTCCGTAGGCCCGAAGAACGGGAGAGCTGGACAAAGCCCTCTCACCGGGAGGTGAAATGTGCCTGATGCATATCCTCTCGCCAGAAGGGGAGTTCTGGCGAGAGGATATGCATCAGGCACATTTCCCCACGATAAAGAGAAAAAAAAAGGTTCAATTCCTAACAATCCCCAACTGACGTGAATCCATTCATAACAACAATTTTAGCTTAGTTGGAGGGACTAGTGATTTGTAAACCAAATGCATAGTAATAATAATGAATATTATCAGCCTTGTATTAAACTGTCTCATTGCTGGGGACGGGCGTCTTCTCATGTGAGAAGGGTTGGTTATGACCAACCCTTCACCATCTGTCTGTCCATCACGCTGGACGTGCAGATTTCCTCACGATGTTTTCCTTTACAGTTAAGTAAGCGATAATTAACTATTTAATAAGTTACGTGCAACTTCGAAAAGCCTTGGGTTCGAACTTGAAGCCTCTGCGTGGTCCAACGGTTTTCCATTTGGCTAGGATATAGCCATCAAATTCATTGTAATCTTTAAATATTGCATTCTGATTGCTATTCATGTCTGAAGACAGGGCTGGGTACGAATATTTAAATAGTCACCCATCCACAATCGTGATAGTAACATTGCTTAACCTTGCAGTTCACAACCGCGTCAAGTGTCGATCTTAACTAAACCATTGCCAAGGCAAACCGAAATTACACAAGAGACAATTTTTCCGCCGCAAAGCGAAACTTAATTAATATCACCAATCAAATTAAAATTACCATAAAGTTTACATAAATGGGACGCAAACGCTACGTTTCCCCATAGAGGCCTTGCCTCGTCAACTCACCATTGTATGGGACCCCATGAATACATGTTTTGATTTCTCTTATGTCAGCGGCAAGCATATACGACAACTTCTCAAAGAAAATACAGCCTTATTATAATAAAATAAAGTTCAATTTGCTGTGGCTGAGTAGTAGTGTAATAAGAATCTTGACTTTTGACATGAGAGTCATGTTGGCATGTATTGACATGCAATTAATATAAGTTTTTTTGTTGGCATCAATTATTAAGTGTTGGTTATTGGACGACATTACCTTACAGTACCGACACACTTAGTATGATATTTTGTTATGTAAAGATTTCGTCGTAGTATTTTTAACAGTTTTATATGGTTTTTTTCGTTGGGTCAGTGAAACAATGTGGGGCACGTGGGGGTAGTTTTGACACTGCCAGTACGCGGAGTGTCGTGACTTTGACTCACAGGGCGAAAACTTGCGTGATTCGCCAATAGTTGTTCGGGGTCTGGGTGTTCCTTGTGTCCGTTGATTGAATGTTTGTAAAGTTCTTTACGAATTATTCCCAGTGCAGGGGGTCTACCGTGAAACGCGTTATACGCAATTGCGTACGTTCGTTCGTGCTTATTCTTACCATGAAACATCATTCGCGCCGACATTCGTCACGAATATCGTCGTATGACATTTGTACGTCCTAAAAAATCCGAAATGTTTTCATGGTAGGTATATGCTTATTATTACGTTCGTAATTCGTTTCGGCACGTCATTGCGTAAAAACATTTTCACGGTAGACCCGCAGGAGTTGACCTTTCAAATAACATAAATAACATAATTGCGATTCATAAAGGAGTATCAGGTTTGGTGCCCGAACTAAATGTTATTACTCATAATTAGCGCGCGAACACAAGCAATCAGCAGTATGCATTATTTTTACTAAATGTACATATGTTGATATATTGTTGTAATATGTAGATGTAATTGTCCGCGTAATATTTTATTTATAACTTGAATCATTACAAAAACGTGCACCAATTAAATATTTATGGTTTGATATGCACAAATATTCATCTCCATTATCTGTGGATTACATAAATATTTGGGATAAAATTGTCTGTGACAAGGACATTAACAGATTGAAACTATTGCGGTATTTAATCTTGTTTATAGGTTTAATACATAGACTAACATCTGTCATTTTTAAAATAGATAGAGGTTCATTACACTTACTACATTTGCCATTTAAGTCTGAAGTTGTATGGTTGTATTGTCCTGTAACGAATTGTTATGCCGTGACTGAAAGTTTCTGTCGGACGTAAATATCGAAAACTTGTACCACAGTGTTTCGCGATGCTTACACATTCTTAATATTAGACATAATCGCGTTTGTAAGTATTATAATTATAAATACTTATTTATGTCCCGACATTTGACCGACTTGCACAGATCGTGGTACATACCTTTAACGCTTGAAGCTGCAGCGGCCCGCCGGCTGCCAGTCACAAATGTTTCAAAATTATGTCTGGTATGCTTCAATTTCGAGTAATTTACAGGATAAATATAACCACGCGATCGAGCCAACGAACGTCACAGGGCGACGAAAAGTATTTTTATAAAGCTTAATTAATTCCGTTGCGGTCTTATCATTCTGAAAACAATTCGGTCTCCAGACTTCAGGGTCTAGGAACAAAATACTTCTGAGTCTAATTAAAATTATTATAAAACTAATCCGCTTACCGTTTAAATTATTATCGTACGTACCTTTGACCCTAATTAATTAAACAAAGGGTGTGATTAAAAGGTAATGGCCCTGTGAGGGGTTAGCCGCGAGCTAGTTTCACAGGAGCGTTTCGCATCACACGACACGATAACGAAACGACATCGATACGTATGTATCTTATGTGGGGGCCAGTCAGTGCAGACCGGCGACACTTCGACCTAGTAGGATCTTTTGTGTCGACACTCTCCCAATAACGACTGCCATAGATGTTCATGGCAGCCGGGACCGACGGCTTGACATGCTCTCCGAGGCACGGAGCAGGCGATAATTGTCAATCAATACGCACATAATTTCGAAAAGTCATGTAACTTCTGAAAGTCAGAGGTGTGCGACGTGGGTTCGAACCCCAGACCCTCTGCATTGCAGTCTGTTGGTCTCACCACTGAGCTATCGCTGCTCACATTGATACGTAACTCTCACTTCATCATCTACACTAGTATATTAAAGCTGAAGACTTAGTTTGTTTGAACGCGCTTGTCTCTGGAGTTACCTAGTGGATTTGCAAATTAATATTGCATTTATTAGACCAAATCTTGAAGAAGGTAGCTACTAGCCACGAAAGCGAAATAGTTATCGTAAATGTAGGTACAACCGCGGCGGATAGTTAGTTAAAACAAATACAATAAAATATTGAGAAAAGTATACGATCAAATGCCTCTCACAAATCTCCCTCTGATCCAAACGATTGCAATAGCAAATTATTGTATTTTATCACATCTGTTTGTCGAAATATTTATACTATTTCTTGCCATATCCTTTCAAGCAATATGATCTACTATTACACTATAAAAATACTAGTCATTTGGATTGCACATTACTCAGTATGTAATCTAACATCATTAGTATTTGAGTATTAAATTAGTAATCTTGAGCTAGATTACATCTTAAATGAGAAGCTTCTTATGTCATAGTCACGACCTGTTTTAGCTGTTAAATTAAATTACTATTGGAAACCCTCCAAACTTATTTGGTTCTATAGTCACATATTATGCTTTTTGCTGCATTAGAAAGCACACTTACATCCTATCTTAATATTATAAATACGAATATGAGATCGTTCGTTTTTTACGCTTTCACGCCTTAATCACTCGAACGATCATCTTGAAATTTTGCATAAACGTTGTCAGGGGTACAAAAAAGAACCTTCCGTCCTGTACTGTTCTCAAAAGATAGAAATTTATTGACAAGATCTACATACATTAACGACAAAGAAAAAGCAGGCAAAATTACTCACATTTTTCCAAAACGATCTCCAAACATAGATTTACACGAAGATCGTATCGTGTATTATAAAAGTCTTATAGGAGGTTAAGCTAGAGAAATACTAAGCACTATGTTTGGTGCGATTATTACGCGATTAGATATAAGCTAAGGAATTACCTGGATTACGAATTAGCGCTAGTTTGAGGGTATCAGACTAAGATGTTGAGTAACGGTCTGGCAGTTGGCTAAACGTCTTAGTAAGGTAATCATTATTATACGTCTTACCGCCTTAGTGTCGACCGCTGAAAGGGTTAGGGTAGGAAACAGACCCGCGATTTCATACTTTCAATCACAATGAAATTAATTTTCTTAAACTAATGGGATTGCGCTAAAGGGTTTAGTTCTGTGGTAAATTGAGTAGTAGTAATGAATTCAACACTTTAAAGTTATGACTTGTAAAATACAACGCTTGTAAATTCCTGGTGGTTTTACGAATGGTTGTGACTTTTTTGTTTGCATGCGTATTTAATATAATGCTAGATAACGGGTCTTACTCGCGATAAAGTATTTAAAAGGATACGTAAGACCCGTTGTCTAGCATTATATTAAGTATGTGTACAAATCGCAATAGACTAAAAACTTATAAGATTTTCAAGGGTATCATTACTTTATTTGTTTGACTTCATCGGAGTGCATCACATGGGAACCATTACCGTAATATAATATATTCTATGTATTTATCTAGGGCATAAAGAACACCCAGGGCTCGGAACAACAATTTGTGGATCACACAAATCTTTGTCTCTTGTCGGGATATCGAACCAAATAAACCGATACGCCATCTATATCCAATAAAGCTTAATTTACTGTTCAAACACTTCTTGCTATTACTGCACCAAATATAAATTTAAATAGGAAACAATTTCAGCAACGTATTATATATAGAACAGTTCAATATAGCATAGTACTTTTATTTCAATGCAATGGTCAGCTTATCGTAGAGTACCATTGCAAATATTCAACCACTTGCCATACCCTGTAGTCGGATAATAAGACTGCAAATTGAATTCGTTGCTATTACTGGCTGTAAAAAGAAATAGTAAAGTTGTACTATTTATTTTCAATGCCTCTCAAGACCATTTCTCAACAGCTACTAACGATTAAGAAAAAATAATGACAGTACGCAAGTCCAGGCCAATTTTCCGCTCAGCGCACACGACTGCAACGGCACATTATGGTGATTGTTTTTTTAAATGTCCACTGTCCAGCAATTACTGTTTATTGTATCAAAGATAAGGCCTTCTTTGCTTTAATTGCTCTATAGCAATCTAAGAGTATTTGAGAATGGCAATGGATTTAAAAATGTTTTGAACGCGAGAATCGCCTTTAAAAGCACACTTTGAAACGCTTAAACTTGGACGAAGTATGGCGATTAGTCAGTCTTCGTGTAGTGTCGGTCTGCGTGCCCCATATGAACTTTGTCACTTTTACAGCTCCGTATTTATATAGACAATTGACCGGTTTTTATATTATAATAGCTAAGGAGGCAAAAATGAATACGGAATCTGACGGTGGGCTATCAACGCCAAACGTGCCCACTCTTGGCAACTCTCAAAATAAATCACATTGCATTCTTAAGCAACTATGGCAGTTCTATTCAATGCCAGCAGACAATAAATAGTTTATTTGACTGCAACCTTCTCTAGAGTGGTAGTACTTCTGTAGTTAGACAGAATCTGCTGTGCCTGAGCTTTAATTGCATGCCACTTTACTTTTTTCTATGGATGCACCCAGATTGCTTTTCCATTTACGTTGTGTTAATTTCATATATACAAATAGGTTACTTATTAAGGTAACAAAAGTGTTGAAAAGTAAGTGCATCTACCAATTTGTGGGTCTTTAAAATCTACTTTCAGATTCGGTTGCAATAGCTGAGTGAGTCATCTTGGTTTTAGTTGGTCAACATTAAGCTTGACTAATTTAAAGAGTCGGATATTGTTTATAGATAGGTTTCAACATCTATTATATCAACAGTCTGAAAATTTGACCTTCTCACGAGCTCTCAAAAACTGTGTTACAACTATTTTTGAATGTCATACTTTAAATATTACAGCGTTATGATCACAATCATTACCTTTAATATACATACGTAACCGTTTTCGCCATAATCGGCTCTGAGGTCACGCTCTGACATTTTAAAGAATTCGCTCTAAACAATAGAGTGGAAAAATCTGTTGTTTTCGTTCCCATTGTGTCTGAAGTCCATTAAGGTTAAAAAAATATGTCTAGAATTTTCTCGTGTACGTGCGTACTCCGTAAACTGTGGTTTAAAATATATGTATGGCACTCACCTATTTTTAATTTTGACTCGGTCTATGCAGTCCATGCGTTACAGACATGAAACCATCTAAAGTCTGGCTAAGCAATGTCTCATAAACGTCATGAGTTGCAGTTGCAGCATGATGATGATGAAACGGTTCACATACCAAAAAGTAGACATTCATGCGAAAATTAAGTACCTATATTAAAAACCCTAAATGTGTTAATGGAACGAATAATGACAAAAGAAGGCTTTTTGGGCTTTAGAAGAAAGGTTTTTTTATTATATTTGCTTTCAGTTTCACGGCTATTATCCGGCATTTCTGTGTTTATTTTGAGCCTGAACTTTTACTTTTGGTTTTGAGACGACTTTTTAATTTATTTTGCTGGAAATTCGTTTTATAACCGAGGTAGCATGCATCGGAGAAGAACTCTCGCGCTACCGACTCTCCTAAAAGGGGCTGCTTTGCCGATGTGAAGTAAAAGCATATTGATACTCCGCTGATGGCATGACCTTTAATTTTTATTATTATACATCGCAGATGCACAAGTATGTTTAGCAGTATTTACTGCTAAGGATTATACACCATCTTATATAAGCATATCTCGTTATTGGGCAGCTATTGTAGGAGTCGTAAGGAACTGATTAACTCATAGTGTGAAGCGATGGATTATATTACAAAACTATTAAGCTAAGTCTATTGTATACAAGTACTATTTGCAATGACCTGATAGCAGATAACCGGGGATGGTGATTTTCCTGCCGTTATTGGCTTCAAGATAAGAAGCTTTGTTACTACATCTGAAGGAAAATAATCTTGATAGTACATCATACTTTGAATTTCGTCTACACGCTGCTTTATGGTAAACAGTATGTGTAACCCAAAAATGAAACTGTAAAACCCATTATCATAGCATTGAAAAAGTTTATTTAATAGAATATGGGTGTGTGAACTAAATGAAATTATTTTCGATGGGTGAATGCAGAAAGGACACAAGATTTTATTAAATTTTACCTTTTTACAATTCTAGATTGTTTACTAACAGTCCAAGACGTATTACTTTATTTGGCTTGCTTAGAGGAATATGTTGATTTATGCACATTAATATGTCCTTTCCTTCGGCAGATAAAAAGTTCTCATACATTCTGCCATAAAATATATTCTTTAGCACATCACCATACCAGCACGCATACTCAAAATATATTACGGTCCTTATTTTAAAGAGCCCGTTGATATTTTAAGACGTAAGCCATTTTAATATCGGCTTCCCATTGAAGGGTCTTTATTGGCGAAATATGAAATTCTCCGAGAGCGCTTCCTTGCTTAAGGGGGGTCTTTCAAAGGAGATTGTTGAGTAATTTTGTGTCTTATAGTATTTCATGGTATCGGTACGCTTAAATAAAAGTCCATGGAGTTGTTTCGTCGAGTAGTTAATTTGAATGCTAATTTACTGCTATATAATCGATCTGAAAATGAATAAGTAATTGTTGCTGAAATTCTGTCAACTTTGTCTTGTTGGCAATTTTAATTCACTGATTATGAAAGAGCAAAACTGTTAGCTGCATGAGTTCTAAAAATAACAAGGCAAGTATGACTTCACGTCTATTGTGGAAGCAATGATGGCGCAATAGATACATTTTTGGTTATATTATGGTACATGAGAAAAATCAGCGATTTGCAGATAATTTACGTTAGTAGAGCTTCGCTGATTTCAGCATGAATGGGCCGGCTCGACCGGGGAAGTACTACGCTCTCACAGAATATCGACGTGAAATAGCAGTATTCCTACTGTTGTGTTTCGTTCAGTGACTGAGAGTGCCGGAGGCCCAATCAACCTCTTTCCCCTTCGCGCTCCCTCTCCTTCCCACATCCTTTTTTTTCTAAAGGATCGGCAACGCGCAAATTATGCCTCTGGTATTGCAGGCGTCCATAGGCTACGGTGAACACTTACCATCAGGTGGGCCGAATGCTTGATTACACCAAAAGAGGTATTAAAAAATATATTGTTTGGAGATTAGTTTACATTTACACGATATGTGTAAGTCGTGATACTAGCTCGTGATGAAAAAGAGTTGTGCTTGATGAATCATATCAATATATATATCTTTGGAGGTTCTGATTTGTTTTCAAGTAGCAGATGATTTATAGATAATTTATAGACTTCAGTTCCAGAAATTCTACTGCAAATGGCAGAAAACTTATTTTAGAAGTTTTAGTTCAATGTCTTTGGTAGAATTTTAGTTAATCATTACAATTGGTGTCGATTCGAAGAGCCTGCGACTAATTTTATATCAAATGTAGGCTATGGATAATGTAGATCAATAGTCTCCGCAGAGCCGCTTAGACCTAATAAGCCTCTAAATATGATGAATGCTTGACATTTTTGTGTCCACGTCGCGGCCATATATCGTTTTCGTTTTGACAGTAATAGAACTACGTACTTAGAGTACACCCATTTAGTTTACTATATAGTAGCAAAAAACTTACGATTGTCATTTTCGCCACAACAGTGAGCGATAAAAATATTTATTATTTCATCTTTTTTTGTCGCCTCATGCCATTTCTTTCATCTTATCCTGAATTCCTTTTCTTGCAATCTTATACTCATGGTCACGTGCGGCTAAAGAGACATATACATTGGCATTTAGGTGTTACCTGCTAACAAAAAACCAACTCAAACAAACACACAACCAAATTAATATCAAATTCGTTCACTTGCAATCTGACCATACAACAAAAGGTCCACGTCGTCTTTGACGTCACATATCCAATATTAATAAAACCACAACACTAATTATAGTTTTTCTATGCTGACATTTCGTGAATGCGGCTTAACAAAAAAAAAACTACCCACGTCCTTTGTTATTGTATCATGTAATAATTAAATAACCAAATGGAGGCTATGTTTAATGAAATTCTTTATAAGTTACAATTTTATATTTCATTATGTATTGTTAAAACGTGTCATAACTTGTTTGATTTAAAATTGATATTGAATGACAACGTCATGTGAATTCATGTACGTTAAGTTTACAAGTAATGTGCTGTTCATTATTTTAAAGAGTTTATATTGCTGGGGAATTAATTACATATTGTGTACAAAATGTACTATGTAGAGGTATGAAAACATTGGGTTTCATTGATGTTCTGATTTATGTATCCATCTATACTATTATTAATGAGGCTGTCGTGGCTGTGTTGTATTGAGGATATTATTATGTATAATTAATTGGGATTGACTATTTAGAGGGATCAGAACTCCAAGCAGTAGCTTTTAAATTATTTATTCGTCTGTATTTGCTGGCATAATGTAAGAATTACTAGACAGATTTTGATGCGATTTTTACGTTGTAGTAGATTTATAAAATAGAAAGATGTTCTTTCTTGCAAAAGAAAAACTGGGAATTGGCGTCTATGACGCGCTTTGGCGATAATCTACGCCCAATAGTAGAATGCTTCTATCCAGTGTTGATAAGTAATAAAGAGTCAATAAAGACGTTAAAAATTTACAGAAAAAGGTATGATGCCACATATCTACGTCCCATTCCTTTCTTTCCAAAGGCTAAGCATAAAGCGGTCCAGTATGATCTGAAGAACTTTTTTATAATATTAGAATTATCTTCATTAAATTAAGCATAGATTTACGCCTATATGACAACTTTCCTGATGTTCGAGGCTAGGATATTTTTTTTATCGTGTTTTCTTTTTTAATTTTTACGCTTAGTATGTTCAATTCAATAGTAGGCAAATGGTATAATCGTTGCAGTTCCTTACAAACATAATTTGTAAAACAAGCCACATAGTAAAATTGGCGATTAAAAAGAGTGGCCGTGAGTTTCTTGCCTGTTCTTCTCATTGGCTGTACGCCCTCGCTTTGCGTGGTAACAGGTTAATGTAAATGTGAGTTCATATAATTGTTTAGTTAGTGTAACTTGACGTTCATAAGTGTTACTTTGTGACCTAAGTGAATTAAGATATTTATATTTTTGCCGAGAAAGGTGAAGAAGTATCACACCTACATTTCGTCAGATATATTTAATTCCATTGTACCAAATAGCTGTATTTTAATTGGTTATCCGATCCTACGGCTATAACCTCAAACTTAAATCTAAAACGTTAGTTAGTGTTAGTCCAAATAGGTGATCTGAAACTCACCGCTTAAATTCAATAACGTCCCTGTTGCGTATAATTTGGAGACACAATATCTACTAACGGGATAATTTAAGGTAGCCTAGACCACAACAGCTTGTAGCAAACTTTGCTAATGATCTAACGGGGGATAGTTTCTGATGTATAAATTGTGATCACCTTTATGTTATATACAGTACTTGCCTTTGATTTGTAAGTAATGACTTTGTGAATAGCGTTTGATAATATAGTAAAAGCAATATTTTAGACGTAAAGCATTTAGAACGAGTCTCCAAAAACGTAAAATAATATAACTTAAGGCACGTACCACTCGACACTGAGGCAGGTTTCTGCCAGCTAGAAATTTCTCAGTTACGATACGATTTTAGCTGCAATCCACGTCGATAATGGCTTACTATCACAAAGACTTCCATATTTGTCACTAAAATTAGTAAACGGGAGAACGTTATCTAGGAAAGTATAAAACTCATATAAGCAGATGATCAATTCTCGTAATAACAACAGAGTTTCGATCTAGACTAATTATCGTCAAATGTGGACTGAAAGCCAATTCATGATCTCATTTGTCATTTATTTCAGATACATTCAGTAATTTTATGACACTAAATTCGAACTCTATTTTGAACAGTCTTTATTACTAGCACTTTAAGCTTTCAGCGCCTATAACATTGTTTTCAAAGATTCGGCCAATGACACCTCTAGGCGCAACCACAACAACCAGCATAATCCAGTTACTGTAACCCGAACAACTTTGCTAATGATGCCGAATACACGGACAGTTTCCAATCAACAACTTGCATATGCAAATAGCTTGCCCTCTGCCGGATTCGGCGTTATCCCATTTAGTTCCCATTTTGGACCAACATCCGAGCTCCTAATTGCTCCCCCTGTATTAACGATTCCAAAGGGTTGGATTTATCAGAGCAGGGATTTTGTTCCCCATAGATTTTTTGATTAAGGGATTTAGGAAATTTAACGCAATCGTGATTGGTGAGAAGAATAATCAGTGTCTCGATTTGGGAAAAGTTAAATCGAAATTATAATCGAATTTTAAAAATACGGCAGTCCGAGATGATACCTTTCGATAGGAAGAAGAACTTATATGCAACAAAACTGGATGTTATGTCATAACTGGAGAAAAATCAAAGGATACTTAGAAAAGAATTCTTCGATAGTAACGAATTTTTGACATAACAGAAATTAAAAGAATCGTGCGTAAACTTAGGCATAGTCCTATCTCCAAGACTTTGTGAGGAACTAATTGATGAATAATTAGCCAGACTTATGTATATTTGATGTAAATTCAATCGTTAGACAGATAAATAAATTAATATACGAGCTTAATATCTGGCTCTAGAACTAATAAGGACCGGGCTTAGATACACATCTTTCTATTCCGAGCCCTCAGTGAGTAATAGTTCCAATAACATATTTACCATTCATACATCTGGGCAATTTAGTTCTAAACTCCCTGTGGGCGTTATATATTATTCAAGGGGGACAGGGTGGAAGGGGAACACAATTGGCAATAAATATGCGTTACTTTGCAATAACATGCGATATGAATGGTTATTGTTAGTGGTTGCGGTGCAAAGGTATCTGGATCCAAAAATATGGGCGGTCCTTGTTTAGATTTCGGTAGCAGTTCTGGCAATTTTGAGGATGCAAATATTTGGCGGATGATTGATTTTTTTTGTTTTATTTATCTGTAGTTGGGGAATGGGACTAACCGAGATATGTATTGTGAGGAAATTATAGCATAAATAGACTAGTTACTTTTAGGGAGAAAGTACAGAAGAGACTTTTACTCAGCAGTGAATTGATTTGGGCTGAATACGTTGATATACGTTATGCTGTGGGTGAATGTGAGAGTTACATATTCTAATTTCTTTTTTAAAGGCTAGCTGGTTTTTGTAAGTTTATTAAATTTATTTATTTGTTATATATGTCTTCATACAACAGTCATTAGTTTTACATACCTAAAGCAAAAGCGTGGTAACAAACATCAATACATAATGTTAACCTTTATAGACATAACAAACTAGTGAGAAACGGCCATAAATTGCCGTAAATTTTGAGAGTTCGAAAAATTGGTATCACGTGACATTTATGTGACCCACAAATGGTTGTTCCAAGTCTGGGTGTTCTTTATGTCCATTGTTTGAATGTTTGTAAAGTCCCCCGTGACACAGGAATTATTCATAGTGCTGGAGTTATCTTATAAAAAATAAAATAATGTCGTACCGTGACATCACTTTGTGCACCCACAACGCGTGCGAGAGTGACGCGTGGTGCAGTACGTTGGTGCGGGCACTGGGTACTCGCTTAATATGTAGATTCAGTTCCAGCGACCCACCCACCATTCAAGGCAGCTAGTTGGCACACCTTGGACGTTCAGTCAGTAGTACCCGGATCGTTCCATTTTTCCTGGGTGAGCCCGACATAATCTTTCTGTTCTTTTCCCGCGGAGAGGTATGCCAAAATGTATTAAAAAAATAAAAATAAAATGGACACTCCGTGAATATAGATGTAAATAAATTAATAATAATAATAATATTCTACCACATACACACATACCCACCATCTAGCCCAAACTAAGCAGAGCTTGTACTATGTGTACTAGACAATGGATAAACATACACATATATACTTTTTTTTTGTAAATACATACCTATTATACATAGAAACACCCAGACCAAGACAAACATCCATGTTCATGCACACAAATGTTTGACTTATGCGGGAATCGAACCCGCGACCTCAGGCGTGGCAGTCGGTTACACTAACCACTACGCCATCGAGACCGACAATTAATACCGATAGGTTTCAGTAATATAAATAACCGATAATTAATATTACTGAAACCTATGTACATCGCAATTAATAGAAGTTGAAAAGCTACAAGGGCAATACCCTCGTGTGATGGGATTCGTTTATGTACAGGATGAAACGTTTTGTCGTTTCTGTTAAAAAGATTACTAACAATTTAGTTTCCAATTACTAGTAGTTGTGTTAACCCTTCAAGCTAAGCTAGTATGCTTGTGTTTCTAACACAGTAGGTTTACACTAAATATGATTTCCGGGTCCAGCAACATGTCATTGGGTTTTGCTATCAAAAAATTCTTAGTACCAGTGTGTAGTCTAGTACTGTGATCGATAAAGGGCAAAAGGTTCGCTTCTTGGTACCTACATGGGACCTAAGTTCATACCTGTATAAATGTGGATGTAATACACCTCTCTCTTCGTCTTCGGGTATGTGTCCTAAAAACTGTTTGTACGAGTAGGTAACAACGCAAAATATATTCTTTTATGAACTTTTACTATATAAAATAGAAATTGAACCATTTTCCAAAACTTCTAGTACTGTTATAACTGAACAAGACATTTTTTATTTGTCCCAAAACGCTTATGACAAATTTTATTGGCCAGTTTGAGTCGCACCTACTTCAAACTACGTTTGAAAACTACAGTTTTGCCCTAGTTACAGAAAATATATTCCACTAGAAAGTAACCCTCCGCTCGTTGAAATATGTTTGCTAAGCTATCTATGTAAAATGGTGCTGTTTTGTATTAATTTCATAAGTTTTCAAGTTAAAATTGGCTTTTGAAACTATTTTTGGTATTTTGTAAAGATTTATATGGTTGAATTTAAAGTGGAAAGAGCTTAACCATATTGAGACAGTCATGATGATAAAAGCGCTGTGTTTGGATGTCGGCGTCCGAATTATGGTTAATGAGTTAATGAAAACTTAAGGAGTAGTAAATATTTAAATAAAAAATTATTATTTCGTGAGGAAATTTGCATGTCTGAGAGTTGTTTATAATGTTCTCGAGGATATGTGAAGACTGCTAACCTGCACTCGGCCAGCATGGTGGACTATGACCCAAACCTTCTCACACTGAAACAGTTTACATACATACGGCGTTGACATTATTATATAAGTATCATTTTGGTGCTACACTCATTGCTCGACTAGGTCTGTACCTACCAGAATGTGAGCGGAATGGCTAAAATCGACCAAGCTGGCCGAGTGCTAGTTGATATGCATCTTGAAAACCATCAGAGAAAAGTTTTAAACATAGTGGTTACGTTTTTACCGTTGAAGCGAGTGATAATTGCTATATACCTTACACAGATTTCATCTAGTTAAAAGTGTGCGTGCCAAGGCTCGATTTCGAATAGTTTATTTTATAATAATTAGCATTACTAGCATTTTAAGAATATTCATAGTACTTAGTTATGCTATTTGTAAAAAGACCATGACTGAATTAATAAACCTACGAATTTATTCATTAATTACCGTCATTTTTACTAAGAAGACGGTTGTAAGACATTGTTTGTATAACATGTTAGAGTGCATAGGTACCCTCAGACTCACTTAGCCTAAAACATGCACTTACAGCAACTATACACCTATGCATGCAAAGTATGTACCATGTGTACTGTGCTGTTTATTTAATTGTGCACTCAAATGTGTCGTTGGAACCAATTCCACAGTTGTATATAAACCAAAATCTCGCCTTATACAAGCACAATGAATTTGAAAGTTCAAAATAAATACTAGTGATGTGCAACTATGGGTAACAGAAAATAATGTTGATTTATAAGAAAGGTAAAGCACCAAAAAGGCCAAGATGACTCCAAAATTAGGCCGTGAGGTTCGCAACGTTGCTAATTATTGCAGACCCAAGAGGCAAAAGCATTATTCTCTTAAAAAATAATAAACTTAAAAACTTTTCTCTTAAATTTCTAAAGAGTGATGTTACTACAAATAGAGAAGAGCCGTAAAACAAAATTCTAAAAATATTTTTCTTCGGACATCTCTATACAATTTTACCCTCTCTAGAGATTTTTAACAGTACAGAAAATATCACACTCAATTACGACCTCTCCTCGCGGACGTTTTAAAGCTTCTAAGTAATATTTAAGGGTCTAAAAATCCCTACGCCTTCGGAGACCGACCTTAATGTATTTTTGTAATACGCCTGCGTTACAAGGATTTTTTTAATTGAACATTTTGCTGTTTTCAAGATGGAGTGAACAACTGAGCCAAAGAACATCGTGACTGTGTTATCAAATTGTTGTTTACAAACTTAAATACAGTTTGCCAAAAATCTGTATTTAAAATCAATTGCTTAAAGTTTTACATTATAATATATTTTGTACACACAGCGACTCATCAACCTAGACAGTTTGGACTTTGAACTATTAGAAGTGGAACGCTGCGAATCGTGCGAGAAGAGTACGTTATATTTTTGTTATTTTGTCTCATTCACGCTGAACGGGCCGCGGGTGTCGCCGCACGCGCTAGTGCACCGTGATGGGTCTACACCACTATGCACTGTCCCTTTCCGATAATTCTCTATTTTGTATGTAGCATAGTTATGCGTATATATGTAGGGTGTCTAACTTGATGTGTAGCCGTGTGCTAACACTTAGTAAAATCTTTATAAGATGAAGCAAAGAAATTTAAAAAACATTGCTTATACATTTTTTTATTCATATATTTTAAATTTTATAATTACATATTGGCTCGTGCCCAGCAGTGGGACAGTTTAATACAGGGCTGATATTATTATTATTTGTTTCTCTTTCACGGGTATTTCCCTAATATGTTAGGAAAATACCCGGCCCATTGGGAGGCTTACACGGGGACATGGGTCCAACATGCAGAGGCCTTCGAGAGTTAGTTTAAAATGAGATGAGACACTAGCCGCGGCAGGCGTAAGAGACTATTGCTTCATATGGATTCTAATTATTCTTGTCTATAAGGACGGGTTTTTGATGGTTTGGTGAAACGCAAACTATAGTTAAAAAACGGCGTCTGCCTGATATACTGTCCCAGTACAAAGTCGGAATGGCAGACGGTGACTCGCCGACTCACTAGGCCCCCTGAATAGTTGCCATAGACATACAGGCCTTAAAAGCAGCAGAGGGCAACACAGGTGTGAGCGGCTAGGGTGTCGAGCGGTGCGGCGCCGGTTTCACTATCACGGGTCTCGTGTCAACGGAGACCCGGAGCGGGTTTCTCCGCAGTTATGCCCTTAAAAATGACACTTCCACTCCCAAGCATATACCTCTAGCGGCCTCGGCCGACCAAGGCAAGCCAGAGTTGAGAGTCCTACGGGCGCTCTTGGAGTTCTACCCCAGCCAACCAGTAAAGGCAAGCCGGGGACGAGGCCCTAACCGACTCTCTGAAGCATTCAGGACCGCAGTGTCGCCACTCATATTCAGCTCGCCACAAGCTGCCCTGCGGTTTGTGCGCTTTTACTTAATCTGGTGATACATTTTTTGTTTATATCACAAGGCGAAGGTGATAGTTTAAAAGCTAGTGTACTGTGCCCTCCGATATCGCGTTAGTCTCATGAGGAGATAACGACTGTCCCAGAGGGGTTTAGGTTTATTATAATTATTATTGATTACTTATTATTATGTATTATATATTGCAAGTATACCAAATAGTATGAACATTGAACGTATCATGTAGACAATTTATTGGTGTTACAATCTTTCAGAACATTTTATTAAAATGAAGAAACATTTAACGTTATTAAGATTAGTATTATTCTGTTTTCTACTATGTAAAGCAAACAAAACACTATGAAATCTATTGTCACAATATTCAACCCGTAGAGCCAACTTAACATTTGACACATTTCTGTAATTCCGAAACTGTACTTACAAGGTCAGCCAATTTATTATTTGCTCCAACATTTGCACCAACATCTTTTCTCCGAATTTAGCCCAACACAACATTGTACTGTTCAAAAATATATTTTCTTTAGTTCTCACTATCCTCCAATAAGCCGACAAAACAGCTGTAACAACGTTTCCCTTTCTCGGATCAGCATTGGAATATCTATATAGATAATAAAAGTCCATTCGTGTAAAAAGACGCTCCGGACCGGGATGATTCAGTGAGGGACAAGAGAAGGATAAAAAGAACTAAATGGACCGACCATTAGTCCACATCCCTTACCGGGAGTTTCCATTGGTTTTATTTTACACTAGTTTTGGCCGTGGCAGCGGTTGGTCATTTCTTTTTGGTGTTTATTGTACTGGTAACGTAAGAAAATATAATGCTATACGAAAAAAAAACCTTATCTTTATTAATGCGACTTCTGTGCAATAGATCTGAGGTTCGGTTCACTTGTCAGTAAAAGTTATATGAGGTTTTTGTTTTACGAAAATCTCAGTAGCGCGGAGCTTAGAACAATGCATGAGAGTTGTCAATAAGCTAGCCTTATATCACGTAGGATCTAAAACGAAATTTGCCTTTGTTTACCCCTGTAAGTATATAGGCTGATATTTTATATTTTGTGAGTAAATATGATAAAAGTCTGAGTAAATAGATAACTGGAGAGACAAAAAATTCGTCAACAAACACCACGAAGATATATAATGTCCTTTCTAGTGTCTTTTGAGTCTATCGTAGGTTATTCAGAGCACGTATCTGAAGCTAATGATACAGAAAATAAAATCCAAAGACCTCGACTTAGACATTATTACACGACATCGTTCTATTTTCTTTAAATGTAGCAATAATGTTTGCCAACGTGGTACTGATGGTTTTAAGTCAAATAGTGCAGGTGCCTTACAATCGTCCCTTAAAGCATTGTCATTACATGCGTAAGATTGAGATACAGCTATACAATTTATAAGGCACTCCTCATTTTCGCACATGCAATGACAATGATTTCAGAGATGGTAGTAAGATCCTAGTTGACGTATATAAAAATATTAATAAACTTAAAACAATGACAAGAATGGACTACTGAATGAGCGATTGAAATAAGTATAATCATAAATAGATTATTTTTTTCATAATATCGATTATGCCAAGAATTTCGGTAATCACTTAGCCTGATGAAAATATAAGGAGACAGATATTGGTTCCGTAATAAGCTTGCGCTTGATTGCTATAGTGAGGACGAAATATTACTAAGCTTTTCTCAGAAGAAATGCTTCTGAGAATTTCTATTGAAATAGGCTCGCTCTCTGTCATGTCAGCTATTACGAATACCAACTATGTTATTAAATTACATACTTCTTTCTACTCCGTAAGGGATACACAGGCATCGGTCTACGTCTTTCACCTGCAATATATTGGAGGGTAATTCATCAAAAATCGTTGTAACACTAGTACTTCATCAAATACATAATCCTTACTAATATTATAAATGCGAACGTTGGTTTGTTTGTTAAGCTTTCACGCCTTAACTAATCGACAGACCATCATAAAATTTCTCACAACACGTTTTCAGGGGAACAAAAAAGGACAAAGGGTATCTTACATTCAGAAAGTGCTGTTACTAACGTAACCTACATTTTGCAAGCGAAGGCGCGGGATAAAACTAGTTTCTAATAAACCTAATCAAACTAATAAACTATACATCCACTTTCCAGCTATAAAATATCAGCGAACTTACCGCAATATTCTATTTCTTAAACTGGAATTTATCTTATACGGTAAGATTTTCTTTCCCTGCGTAAGCAATTAGGTGTTTCTGGTACAAGTTGATTAATTAGCTTGTTAATGTTTTTTCCTGCAGCTCGTTTTTATTCTGTAGCTTGAAAAATGGTCCACGGACGTGATCGAGTAATAGGATTTTAACTGGATGTTTTAATGAAGACATTTTGTCGTTTGAATACGAGTGGACAGGTTGCAATAAGTGCTGCTTCCTACATTGCAGATATTTCGGTTGTTTTTTGGAAGGTTTCGTACTTTTCGTCTAGTATACTTTTAATTAAAATAAGTAGTTACAGAATAAGATGGTTGGGTTAATGTTATATGATTAATTAGAGAGTAGATTAACTGATATTAAACAGTAATAAACCAAGCTTCGATTCCTAAGAGGGTACTCAACTCAAAAATGAGTCAACAAAATTGATATAGCAATAATTATAGTGTTCTTAAGTCAATGGGTAACTGAAGGTCAAACGAATGTCAACTGTTGCGATTGGCAAACTGAATCAGCAACAACCAATCAAATCACTTGAGTTTGATTACACGTTGTTGATCACTAGTTCAGAAACCGGAGTTAAACATAATTTAAATTATTATGTTTGCAAAAGTTAGATTTAAGAATTTGCGAGATGAGCGATGACTAATAAGAAAGAAATATAAAATGAAATATATATTTCTTTCTTTCGTTTAATTATGGTTTTGTTTTATTGTCTAAATTTTGGTTTATTATACTTTTGTAAAACTCAGTTCTTTGTAAATTATTTAACCGTAAAAGGCATTGTATATGCGTGGCGCAGCGGTAGTGAATGCGACTGCTGTGCATGAGGTCTCAGATTCAAATCCCGGGTCGGGCCAAAAAAAGATATTGGGCTTTTCTATTAAGAAATCTCAATAGCAGCCCGGAGTTAGCAAGTTGACGTGTTAGACACCCCTGTGCCTCGGAAAGCACGTAGAGCCGTTGGTCCTGCGCCTGATCTCTCTCCGGTCGTGTCGGATTACCGTTCCATCGGATCATGAGAGTGCACTTGTGTTTGCGCACACGCTTGTGCACTAAAATATCTCTTGCGTAGATGGCCAGTCTCCGTTAAGACTGGCCGCCGTGGCCGAAATTCGGTCTGGAGGACATTATTATTATATGTTATTATGTCGTAGATATATACTTGACAATAATAATAGATAACAACTGGCATTCATATATAGTGTCACGCCTATATAACAAAGACGTAGGCAGGGGTACACCCAGCCTGCCTTTATGCTGAATGTCTTATGGCATTACATTGATATTGCGCCAGACACGCTTTCAGCATGAAACAGAGGGCGAGACTATTACCGCAACCAGTTCCAGACAACGTTGTTACAAAAAAATAGATTAACAATATTACTTTAACACTGGCCAAACTTACGCATTTTTGAAACCTTTTTCTATTGCAATGAAGCAAAACTCATTAATTCCTTTAGATCTTCCGCTTCTCAACTATGTTTATTTTTACATCTTGTATACGCATGTTATTTCTTATCTTCTTCTCCCTAGCCTTTATTATTTCCAAGTCACTTGGGTCGGCTTTTCTAGTCTAACCGGATTTGACTGGATATCAGTTTTTACACGGAGCTTCTGCCACCTCCGCAACCCGAAGGCTAACGATACCCTAAGGCTAGACCAGTGTCAGGATATTATAGGGTACTGACTTCCCAATAACGACTGCCATAGATGTTCATGGCAGCCGGGACCGACGGTTTAACGTGCTCTCCGAGGCACGGAGCAGGCGATAATTGTCAATGAATACGCACATCATTTCGAAATTTCATATAACTTCCGAAAGTCAGAGGTGCGCGACGTGGATTCGAACCCGAAACCCTCTGCATTGCAGTCTGTTCGTCTCCCTACTGAGCTATCGCTGCTGTTTATTTTATTTCTTATACGTAACTGAATAATGCCAGTTTGCATAATCATCCCTTTGCCTTCAGGGTGCCAGCCTCACGATGTTTTGATAAAAGTAGTGTGACGCCATGTTATCGTCTTTTATCTCATAAAGTGTCATGTTTCCTTGCTAGTAGCTAATACGACAAACTTCTGAAGGATTTAAGTCGTAAGCGGTTGGAGTTTCAACTGATATGGCGTGGTACCAGTTAGGTTAGTGTCCTTGTTGCGTGGATTTTATTTATTTACGAGATGTGCCCGCGGTTTCACTCGCGTTTATCGTTACTGCGCCGCCCCCGTGGGTCATAGCGTGATGTTATATAGCCTATAGCTTTCCTCGATAAATAGGCTAGCCAACACTAAAATAATTTTTCAATTCTAACCAGTAGTACCTGAAATTAGCGCGTTCAACCAAACAAACAAACTCTTCAGGTTTATAATATTAGTTTAGATTAAAAGTTACGCTATCGACACATTACAATTATAATTTAAAACAGTAGGGAATAATACGAAGTGAAATGCCTTTACAGGTGTATACAATACTTACAACACATTTGTTACGTTTTTACGGCTTAACTACTCGACCGATTATCATGAAATTTAGCGTACACGTTATCAGGAGAACAAAAAACTTTTCTTTACACAACTAAGGTGGCAAACAAGCACACGGCCCACCTGATGGTTAGTGGTCACCGTAGCCTATGGACGCCTGCAACACTAGAGGTATCACTTGCGCGTTGCCGACCAGCTGTTTTAGGAAAGGAAGGAGCCGGAAGAGAGGAAGAGGGTGATTGGGCCTCCGGCACTCTCACTCACCGAACGAAACACAACACTAGGAATACTGTTATTTCACATCGATATTCTG
The DNA here is from genome assembly GCA_930367265.1 of Catocala fraxini. Classification (NCBI taxonomy): domain Eukaryota; kingdom Metazoa; phylum Arthropoda; class Insecta; order Lepidoptera; family Erebidae; genus Catocala; species Catocala fraxini. Next base: position 2,321,230 of record OV884040.1, on the reverse strand, counting down.
TGAGAGGGTAATCCTTCCCCGGTCGAGCCGCTGAAGTTCGATTCAGGTTGAAATCAGCGAGGCTTTACTTACTTTTGTTTTCACGTGAAAATCATGCGATCCGTCGGGCTTATAAATATATTATATGTAATATAAGTTGGAAAGAATATAATATCTGTTAGAGTTACATTATTTTGATGTGTTACGTTCGCGTAAACAAAAACAATACAATGACATTTTACTTTTATTACAGAGTGTCACTATTGACATAGGTATTTATCTTTTATTTCGATGTCATGGAAAACTGGTTTAGTTTGTCATCCAAAAACATCTTCATGAAGCTCATCTATCTTTCGGGAAGTGGAAAAATCTATGTGTATCATTGTTTCTTTTCTTTGTGTACTGATTAATTAATTTAAATTTTAGAACATTGCTTCAGCAACAGAGTCCATTATACGCCCTTTTCACACGACCACACCTTTTATTTATTTATTTATTAAATAAAGGTACACCAACAGCTTCTGTATATTAATTATAAAATAAATTACCTTTTAGTCACACTTTGTTTAAGCCCACAAATGTGTGGGAATAATTCCACTTACATATGTTATAATTTAAAAACCTGTCTATGTAGCACTAACTCATTTACATACAGCCTAAGAATATTCCTATATTCATTGTTTGTGTTATACGATACTAATAATTCTCGTTTAAGATTCAAATATTAATTTAAGATCAACAATAATTAACATATTTGTAAGACAAATATTATTAAATTGAACTCTAGAGAGAGCAGAAATTGATTGTTTACATAGACTTTATACTCTCGAAGTGATAGAAGGTGTAATTCAACCACTACACATCCCAGCCAGTTCTTCTGCTATGATTTTAAGTTCTTTATAAATAGGCTATCATCTCACCATTTACCAGGCAAAAATGACTGCACGGATAGCGTAATTTAAATGGTAGCCTTTTACTGCCACTGTGCGCAGTGTTGTAGGTTCGAATCCCTCGGGGGACAACTTTGTGTGATACGCAAAAGACTACATTAAATATAGTTTACATAGATCGAACCGTGTTAATCTCTTTGCCTTGCAAATTTATAAAAACAATATTTCTTATTACAATCCGCTGGTAACAATGGCTAGACAATATTATAATGAATTAGTAACAAATAATTTACAGTTAGACATTTTTCATCCTCGATTTTACACATTTTTAAATACTCTTAAGGATATCCTCTATCCCAAATAGATGTACAAATAGTTAATAATTTTTAAGATATTGTATTGTTGTTGTGTTACGAAATTAAACCTATATATTCTTATATGTATATTTGTGATCTCTTCTGTCTGTTAACTTGATGTTTAATTGTTTCAATGTATGCACATGTGATGAGTTGCAATCTAGAACTAAACATAAGCTTTGATTGTTTTTAATTTTTATTAAGATTGTAATTTATTTTGTGCAATGAATAAATAAAAATAAAAAAAATAAAAACAAGAACCGAGTTTCGGTGTTTTTTTTGTCCGTTGCTTGAATGTTTGTAAAGTTCTCCGCGACACAAGAATTATTCCTACTGCGGCAGTTGTCCTTTTAAAACAAAATAAACTAATTACTAAGGTTTATGCTACTGAGAATTTCCTAAAACAAACCAATCACAGATAACCTTACCTGGGAATCAAACCCATGGTCAACCCTCTAGATCATTCGCAGTCATAACCGGAATCGGATATCTTGACGATAACTGACTATAAAATATGACTATAAAAGATAAGTATTTGAATGTCAAAAGGTCACATTTAACCGGTTTTCTGGTCAGAAATAATTTGGCAATTGACGCCAGAATATAATTAATTAAGCTTGATAAATAGTTTTAAACAAATAAATGAGTTTACATACCAATATGATTAAGAATAAAAAATGGATGATCATTGATAATCGTTCTTGAAAAACGTGAATAAATGTAATAAATAAGTATATTTAATCTTAGCAACGTATAGGTAAAAATAAAGTAATATTTTAAAGTGTTGTAAATAAGCTAAGCTAAATAAATACAATCTATTACAAGATTGGATTTATTTAAATAATTAGTTAAAATTATAAACTTGTAGCTAAGCACGTCTTAAGTCGGTAGTTTTTTCTGTATCACTAAGGTGGCAAACAAAATCAAGGCCTGCTTGAAAATGGGTGGTTATCGTAGGCTATAGACAATTGAAACGTCAGGACTCACTATTACTACTAACTAATAAAGCGCAAAATTGCATTCAAATTATATTCGAATACAGATGCGCAGGTATGTGATACGATTTACATTGTCGAGGACGATAGCATATGCGGTTATTTAGGTACTTCTACTGCTGTCAACACATTCTACTATATTATTCGAATGCAGTTGTGACATCTCTTCTGAAAGTTTAGTCACTATGCTGCAAGTGCAAGTGGAAAAGACGCATAGTAACCAGCTGACAGCATACATTACTTACGCTGCATGCATTGTCACACATGTGTGATCGATCTGTAGGTTCGATATTGTACCAAGGCTTAACGCGAAACTACCTAATGACATCACAATAAATCGCTGACGATTCAAAACTTACACCATTCCACTAACGCGTCTCTTTGAGTGAAAATTTTGGCGGAAAATGATAAATAATGGTACTGACGTTCACCGAATTTTGATGGCCACCCTTTTGTATCGTATCTTGTTTCAAAGTGGGCTTATCCGTTCTTCGCATAATAGTGTGGACATTCGTTGTTATCCAAGAGCCGTCGACCGATATCATGGTTTAATGGATTTAATGGCAGGCCCGACTTGATAGCTGATAAATTTTACATAAGTTTTGGGTTGAGTAAGGATGGGACGATGGGAAGAGTCTAATGACAGGTGTTGTGTAATGTTGCTAAGGTAATTAGCGTCGGATTATGTTGCTGAAGAATACACGTGTCTTACAAGGATGCTTGTTAATTAATCAGGCGATTGTATCAATATCCGTGTGGGTAATAACTTTTATTGTTTTGCGTTGTATAGTTTATGTTATACGTACGGGAATGAATACGTTCCTGTTTGATATCGACGTACTTTCTGTGAACTGTTGTGGTTTCGTCTTGGTTGCACGGGTCGTGGTCAAACGTAGACTGGCACGGTATATGTGTATGTTGATATTTAAACGATTAAAAAGTAGAGCTAATGGTTATGTGAGGGTTCTTACTATATTAAAACTATTAAGACTTTATTGATTTGAGGTCGATCCTCGCCTAGATCAAATTGTATTACTCTGTTAGGATTATGTAGGACTAATAGCTGTAGAACTAAGTCTAAAAATGTGGTTAGAAGAAGGCATAAGGCTGGCCTTGTGTTATTTGGGGATGTATCGATCCCACAAAACTGAAGTCCAACAATATGCGAATTTACCAACATGTTTTAACTTAGCCAATTAAATGTAGAAGTTATTTGCTCTGCCTCACTCCTTTGAAGCTACCTATATAGGCGTAAGTCTAAATAAATATATAGCTCCGCACAATTTTTATTAATATATTCTTGTGTACGAAACACTAATTTGACTAAAAAAACAAAGTCGGTTACAAAAATATAGGCAATACTTTAATTTCTTAATTAATAAATTACACGTAATGAGCTAAATAGAATTTACACAGAAAAATGTTAGATACAGACAAGATGTTGTCTCCACGATGGCTGGCGGCGGAAAAAGGGCGACGTTCGGTGCGCGCTGGTTTTATACCCTCTGCGATGCTAAAGGGATGTGACCTCCAATACTATATCAATTATACATGTAAAATACTTCGTAAATATTTATAACATTATGGATAAAATGTATTAATTTAACAACAACACAGTTGAAAAACAATACATAGTCATAACTTTTAAACTTTCGCGTTGCATGATATATGTATATATAATATGTAACGGGTATTAACGGGTATTGGTCGAAACGTCAAGCATAAAAAAGGTAAACATTATGCATGATCGCGTTAATACCCGTTACATATTATATATATAATACATAGTCAATCATAAATTGCGATAAGCTACAAACTATATGTACTTTCATTAAAACTAAAAGTAATACTACTAGCATGTTACTTTTACATAGAGAGAGCAGCGATAGCTCAGTGGGGAGACCAACAGACTGCAATGCAGAGGGTTTCGGGTTCGAACCCACGTCGTGCACCTCTGACTTTCGGAAGTTATATGACTTTTCGAAATTATGTGCGTATTGATTGACAATTATCGCCTGCTCCGTGCCTCGGAGAGCACGTTAAGCCGTCGGTCCCGACTGCCATGAACATCTGTGGCAGTCGTTATTGGGAGAGTGTCGGCACAAAAGATCCCACTGGGTCGAAGTGTCGCCGGTCTGCACTGACTGGCCCCCACATAAGATACATACATACATGTTACTTTTTAAACAATAATTACGGTACTGGGAAATAATCCATGTATCGCGATTATCTATACAAATACAGAAATCATGAATACAAAGTAGATCCACATCCAATACAATTATTGCTAAACCACTTATTTTTCCGTGTGAGTATCAAATATACAATGTACACTGTAATTTATTTTGAATGGTACTATTTACATATATACATAGACTCATACCTTTTTCCCGGAGAGATAGGCAGGTACTACAGATATCCAGTTGCTATTCTGGGTCATTAACCTGTCTGTATTTTCTCGCTGTATATTTGCCTTCTTGTATGGAGTACTCTTTACCTGGCTTTTTCCAGAATGTGATACTAGATCGGAGTTTGGTTAAAAAACGTTTGCCTAGGTCTTTATTTGCATTCTTGTATGGAGTACTCTTTACTGGCTTTTTCCAGAATGTGATACTAGATCGGAGTTTGGTCCAAAAAACGTTTGCCTAGTTCTTCCTCTTTCGTCTGCTCCATTCGCCTATTGTACCTTCTTGGTCAATCTTTCGTCATCCATTATTTTTTTCCTTGTAATAGGTATAGCATCATGTTTTCTCGACGGGAGACATGGCTTTTCATAGGCCTGACATTTCGATCCATTTACTCTAATCATGTAGTATATGCGCGCCAGTAAACCTGTCTTATTTTCGATTTGTACTGAGAACATTAAGTAGCATACGTTTTCACTTTTGTATTGAGAATATTCGCGAAAAGGTTTATTTTCACTATTTTTATTACTTACACTTACTGACATAGACTAAGGGTAACATATTCAAGAAGTGATAAGCAGTAAGCGGTGGAGTATGACACTATTTCGCGCTAATTACCTAATTTGTAAGTTCCGCGTAATAAGAAGCGAGTCATTGGCGCATGTCTTTGTTGTATTACGAGACATCGTGCTGCTTCTGAACATTTTCAATAGCCTGACCTAAAAATTTAGTCCGAGAGAAACCTCTAAATAGTCGATCCCAGTTAGTATTTTGTAAATATCTTCGATTTATAGATTTCTTTACAGTTCTATAATATATTACGTAGCTGACGAGATTGTTTGTTTGAGGCTGCTGATCTCTGGAATCAACCAGTCGAATTTGAAAATTCTAGTTGCAGTAGATAGCACACTTCTTGAGGAAGGGTAGGCTATATAACATCGTTCTACAAGCAACGCGAGAGGAGCATATAGCGAATTACTTTAAATGACTGCCTTAGAAATCTTAACTATATGGAAAATTTGATAGTGACTGTCTTAAAAATCTTAAACTATTTTGGGATGATGCTCTGAGCTAGTTTCTATCATCGCACTGCTCGCCATCGGCAGGGATTTCATTCTCACCCCTTACAAGCTAATTTGTCCCGCACCAAGCGGTTCCAAAGGAATTTTCTACTACAGTATGAGGTTCTTCAAAAAGGGTGTTAAAAGGTTTTTACAGAGTCGGCAACGTGCAAGTAGCGTTGCAGCGCTGTAACGTGTAGAACAGTAATCATAGACGTAAATAACGTAGGGGACAGGTTGTAGTATAAGTATTAGATAGATGAAGTAGTTTCCACATACAAAGGTCAAGATAATCTGATACACTTTTTCCATCAAAACCAGTCAAACAGTGATAAATTCATGGAATGCAAACTAATTAATACGGTATGGTAATCAGATGATTTGCATACCAAAGCAATGTTATCGTACGCATGTACTAACATATCTATCGATAATTATGTATACGTTTATGTTACAAACTTGGACGAACTTGGGTTAATGACGTTGTTACTTCGATATTGCAAGTGTAATATTTTCTTATGCATGATATGCTGTATCTGATTTTAAATTTGGTATCACAGCTTCTTTATTTAAAGGGCCCGAAAGATACTTGTTTAGTTAGACTGTTTTTATGTGATATTAGATGACCCGGTGTTACTCGTATCACCTATCCTAACGAATTGTTCTATATTTTCTCACCGTTTAAACCTTTCCTGGACTATGACAAACATTTCAAGTCCAAAATCAGCTAAATCGGCCCAGCCGTTCTCAAGTTTTAGCGAGACAAACGAACAGCAATTGATTTTTATATACATATATATAGATAAATAGGGTTATGTGGAAAAAAAGTCCAATTATAATTTCTAATGTAATTAAGGAGTGCTAACAAATATATTTCGCTAGACTATATAGTTTGCTAACAGATTAATTTTTTTTAGTATTACTAGCGACCCGCTCGCCGCCGTGGGTACAAAACCTTAACAAATTATACACCTAAACCTTCCTCATGAATCATTCTGTATATTGGTGAAAACCGCATCAAAATTCGTTTTGCAGTTTTTGAGTTTATCGCGAACAAACAGACAGACACATAGACATACAGGACTTTTTTATATTATGTAGTGAAGACGTAAAAAAAAAGTGAAACCTCATGGTATATTTTGTTCCATTATGTATATTATATGTATACCAAATAAGTCTACGTTAATTTTATTAAACTATTGAGTTGCAGTGGCACACACCGGTGGCCAGAATAATACGTTATTAAATATACAATTGAGAGGTTAATGAGTGCAAAGGTCGTATTTTAATATTTTATTGCATTTGTTACTTGTTAAACCTAGTAATGTTTTAAATATTTGATTGCTTGTAAACTAATTATTCAGACTTAAAGTAAAAATCATTTATTTATTTAGGTCAGGTTATACTTATGATACTCATTGTTTAGTGGTTATTCGTTTACCTAAGTTATTAAAGTTACATTTAAGTTAGTTGCAAGGTTCAGTCAGTATGTTCTGACATGCGAAAGCATAACAGTAATGGTGCATATGCGGTAACTGTTGTGTAAAAACGGTAGATAATATTATACCAGTCTACGCATTTTATGCGACTAATTAAATTATGGTTACAATAAATCAGCAATATCCTTAATAGAAAATACAGACATGCTTTTTTTTGGCATCGATGTCATCGATTCTTTTTAAAAGCTGGTTATAGTAACCAAAGCTTTCTCGAATCAGAAGCTCAGTGACTATTTGGGCAATTCATAATAATAATTAATCGGATTTAGGTAATAAAACTGTAATAAAATTTACTAGTATCACCTGTCGAGAGAATTAAAAACAGTATAAGCTATAAATCAAAGCTACTAAAACGCACAATTTTAATATTGTAAGCGGCTGTAATCAGTATCAAAAAGGTGGTGTATTATGATTATAATTGCTTAATCACCAACCACTATATAGCATATTAGCAAAACACTAAATTTACACAAGTTATTTTAATAAACATACGAACATCTCTTTCTAAAAACTACATACCTATGTCATCTCTTATATTTTCCAAGCAAAATCTAGGTAATATACAAAAAGACGCCCGCAATTAATTTAAAAAGATCAACATTTCATCTTAACAAAAATGAGGCAGTTATAAAGCCATCTTCAACATCATCCGACAAGCCGAGACGTGTCACTCCCAAGCCCTCCCATAGTCTAATCTAACTGTTATCATCGGAGGTCTCAAACGGGCCCTCTGAAAATGGAGAGCCATTATCAGTCCCTCGGCCTTTCACTCTGAGGGCTCTGAGGGTTCTATAGTGTCCATTATGGAAATTCACTGCCTTATTTTTTTAAAGATATTTTTATTAGCGGCTTGGATTACTTAATTATTATTTTTTAGATGGCCGCGGTGTTTAGTGGGTTTTAAGTCTAGCATTGGCTATCTACGAAAAAAATAAGTAGCAGTAATCCTAAGGTTGTTTTAAAAAGCGTATTACAGACCAGCATAAAGTTAATCCTAGGAATATGATTAACTTCAACATTTCTTTTATGTTAGCAATACATCAATTTGTATTCACATCTATTTTCCGGGAAGTACGCAGAGATTACGGATTTTCATTTGTTAGGTCCTTTAAATTTTTCTTCCTTCCTTTACTTACCCGCATTATAATATTATAATTATTATAACTTTATAGATATTTGTATATAGAAAATCTTGATTTTATGGTTTCTGGATAGTTCTCTCTTTTGATTTCAATATCCCTTTTTGGTGAACATTGTAGCCGCCTAGACTTATTTGCTAGTGGCAAAATAATACAATATAAACAAAATACAACATATATACTACATAGATAGACACAAGCCTGTATAACTCCTGACATACAAGCACAGGTGTACAGAACACTCATATTTCGCCAGCAAAACATAGTTGGCGAAATGTGGGTCTATGTCTCATTTAATAAGGGTTGACGCTGTAGCTGAAGCAGTTCCAAGCCCTTTATGCTACCTTCAACAATGCCCTAACAACACTTTTCTCTACTAGGAAGTCATACCCAGGACATCACAATCTGCAGTGAACACAAGTGCATAAATATGCCACAGGATTAACGAGGCATCCATCAGAAACCTATGTTCGTTTCTTACCAACCTTGCAATTATAAGAGCAGGCTGCTGTATCGCCTTGTTCCCGAAAAGCCTTCGAAGACCAGCTATGACGAGTGTTGTCTTTAAATCTACACTTACGGTTTTCGTAGTAGCGACCTACCTCCTGCCCAGGTGATTAAGGAAGCAGTCGTCAGTAAGAGATATAAACACAAAACAATTTGTGCTTCATAAAATTCTAAAATAACTGTATAAAGAAACTAAAAACTTCCGCGTCCATTCTCCACATTAAAAAGTTGTACACAGGTATATACAGAATGTATCAAATTAAAAAGGCCTCGCGGCGTAAGGGGTTCTCTTTAATTACATACGCATTGACCTGGCCACCTCTTTGCCAGTTCTTGACACCCTTCCCTGGCACCTTTGTGAGAAATGCCTGTTCATACTTATAATAAGGCCGGCTGTAATTTTAACCGACTGCCTGGAAAATAGGGTATTCTCGTTAAGCCAAAAACGACGTTGTGTGATTGGATGTGTTCTGTTGAATGTTTGCATTACTCAAAATACTTTTACATATGAAGTATATGGTGGGCATTATTTGTGCCATGAAATGATGATGATAAATATGCTGTTATAATGGTAATTTTGAAGCTTCCACAAAATCATGCAAAATTTATTTATTGAAATTAAACTGCTATATACGGATTTTATCGCGTTGTTTATTTGACACTTTATTACAAAATTTTGAAAATTTTTACACTACTACTACTATTAAACTTTACTAATTTTTAAGCTAATTAAATTATTATTAAACTATTTAGATTTAATTTATTTTTACACTTTCCCCGACGTTTCGGTTGCTTTTCAGCAGCCATGGTCACGGGGAGACTCCCCGTGTCCCCCCTAATAGTAGTAGTAGTGTAAAATTTTCAAAATTTTGTAATAAAGTGTCAAATAAACAACGCGATAAAATCCGTATATAGCAGTTTAATTTCAATGAATAATATTCGCGTAAATAGAAGACAATATTAAATTTATTTATGCTAACTAAATAAATTGAAAATTATTTCTATGTTAGCAGACAAGTTTTGATGTGATGTTCTTATTATACTTCTTTCCTTATTAATATTATAAATAAGAAAGTGTTAATGTATTAGTTTATACTTCTTTCACACAGCAACGAACAACGTGAGTTTTGAGTTTGTCTAGCGTAGTTGCGAAGAGTGGGATGCATGCTTTTTGTGGTCCATGTTCCTTGTAATAATGACAGTGAAACCGCGTGTAACAGGTAGTTCGGTTTAAAGAGTCTATTTCTCAAAAGAACATTACAGAGTTCACCTAAAATATGAGAAAATTCAAACAATTATAATATTACAAGTACATATTAACATTTTATTTTCGAATAGTCGAGTTTAAGTTCAAGTTAAGTTAGTTTAATAAGTACATCTTTAATTTACTTTAACTAGTCTTCTTCTCTCTTAGCCTTTATTATTCCCAAGTCACTTGGGGTCGGCTTTTTTGGTCTAACCGGATTTGACTGGATATCAGTTTTTACACGGTGCGGCTGCCACCTCCGCAACCCGAAGGCTAACGATACCCTAAGTATAGACCAGTGTCAGGATATTAGAGGGTACTGACTTTCCCAATAACAACTGCCATAGATATTCATGGCAGCCGCGACCAACGGCTTAACGTGCTCTCCGAGGCACGGAGCAGGCGATAATTGTCAATCAATACGCACAGAATTTCGAAAAGTCATATAACTTCCGAAAGTCATATAACTTCCGAAAGTCAGAGGTGCGCGACGTGGGTTCGAACCCGAGACCCTCTGCATTGCAGTCTGTTGGTCTCCCCACTGAGCTATCGCTGCTAATATAACTATATACTATACTATAATGAATCTAGTTTAACTAGTCAAATTTTTAAATGTCATTCAGTTGAAGAATGCCGCAATGCTAGGTAATGGCCTCCTAGACTGCCAAGCTAGCTATTGTAAGTAATCTCCGGCCAATCTTTGTTAATCCAAACCCAAGTCATACACCATCTCCGCAGACCTTCTTGGTTGCTGTCGATTGCCGTTCAATCGGCAAAAATGCCACTACTTGAACCTTTCAAATTATCATCATCTACATATAGTATACGAATGTCGGTAGGTGTAGCGTACTGTTATTAAATAAGACCAGTATATACTTAGGAACTGGGATATATATGGGTATATTTAGGAAAGGTATATACTAAGCATTTTTAGTAGCAGTATGACGAGTGCAAAGATTTTGTATGTGTCGTAAAGGTCAGCGTGGAACTATGTCATACTAACAGTATCAAAATTTATCATTATCTGCATTGAGAGAAGTATACAGTGCCATAGCTTCCGAAAATTTGCAGGCATTTCTGTGTATTCCATGACCCTGATCCTCTTGCGTTACTGTACGCGCGCTTTTTACTGTTGAGTATTGACGATCGCTTCGCTTACGCATGAGACACCAATTAGTTTCAGTAGCAATGGGACAACACTGGTAAAATATGAGTGTTTTAAAGCTTACCCTAAGAACAAGTAGGTTTATCTCACCATTCTTCGGAAAACTAATGCAGTATTGGTACACAATTACTCTTTAATTCTTAGTACTTAGTAATAATCAGTAACAAATACCTGCGATAATAATTTTAATCGTACAAATTCACCACAATAATAATCAAGTATAAATATCTGGAGGCAAAATTAATTCACTGTCAGTCAGTCAGCGCAAACAAACCAAATTTTATTCAACACACGAACACACACAACATTAAACAAAGTTTAACAGTATAAGCGTTGTTCTCCGCTGTCGGTTAATTATACAATAACAATTTTCCTAATGTTATTGACTTTTTAAATTCAAACACGTTTACTGAATGAAGGTAATTTCGAAGAGTTGAGTTTAAAAGAGCCCTTTTAGGGCAGAAATTTTGGCCTAATTAGACGGTATTATTGTGCTGTGTGAACCTTTTTCGGACATATTTGATTTTATATTATGTTGATAAGGAATAAAAGAAAGGGAAATGTATAAAATGATTGTTATTGTTTCTCGTGTTGACTTTTGTTCGGCTACTTAAGGCTTTTGTAAGTTGATGGAGCTGCTTCTTTTGTGAGTTAGGTCGCTAAAGACTACCTGTGTTTTCTGTGATGTAGTCTGCCTCGGTTGCGCTGAGGTCTCGGGGTTAGTTTTCGGATCGAGCTAAGATTATTGAGTTTTAGAACAGACAACAAATACAGTAAAACAAACACAAAATAAATACGTCTTAGCATGGTTAAATAGGATTTAGCTTAGTAGGTTTTTGCCGCTAGTTTTCGACGAGCTTTATGATATATCCCTCATATATATATGTGTCGGAGCGTCAAGAAAATAATCATTGGAATGTAATTTATTTCTGTAATTGCAGTTGAATAAAGTGCCATCTATTGGTTTGTTTCGGAACGTCAAGCGTAATCTTGAGTGAGGTCGCCATAGAGCTAATATGTCAGTTGGAGTGACAGTTATAACTGCCAGTGTCATATTGACGTTATATAAGCGCCGGAGACTCGTGCGTGGACACATTCGGGTGATCAGAGATAATCACAGTCAACCTTTATTGTTTTATTTCTCTTGTATTTGCGTATCATTAGTATACGTACGAAGTATAATACCACGCCTATATTTTGTTGCTTCATCTTGTCAAAAGCGAGTTGCCATCCTACTATCCGACATATACATGTGGTTAATGTTCTTATCTTATCTTATATGGGGGCCAGTCAGTGCAGACCGGCGACACTTCGATCCAGTGGGATCTTTTGTGTCGATACCCTCCTAATAACGACTGCCATAGATGTTCATGGCAGCCGGGACCGACGGCTTTACGTGCTCTCCAAGGCACGGAGCAGGCGATAATTGCCAATCAATACGCACATAATTTCGAAAAGTCATATAAGTCTGAGGTGCGCGACGTGGGTTCGAACCCGAGACCCTGTGCATTACAGTCTGTTGGTCTCCCCACTGAGCTATCGCTGCTCTTTCGTGGTTAATGTTAATAAAATAAAGTAAAGTCTAGTTAGATTAGATGCTAGCGCCTAACACTAATGCTGTGTTTAACCAGCTGATAATTGATCGCATCTATCCCAAGGTATCAAAGCTGTAGGATGATTGCTGATCTTAAGATCGCGCAGTAAATTTTTCTTTCTATAATTTCGGAATTTATTTCTAGTAGCACGGCGTTGAAGTAATGGTTCACAGGTTATTTACAATAATTTAACTATGCATATTTTACACAATATTGACTTACGTTTACGCGAATGTTATATACATTGAAATTTAATTACTTTGTACGTATTTTGTGGTATTGTTTATTTTAAATCGCTTTTATTAGGTACATAATTTTAAAACTAGTTTTAAACTACTTTTGAGCTACTGTTATACTTTACTAATATTTAAGCTATTTCAATAAAAATATTCAACGTGACAAAAGCCGTATAATGTACTATAATTACAATATGCATATTTCATCAGTAAAATACATTTAATAGAGTAGACCACAGGGGTAGATATATTTCACAAAATTATTCTTATAGACAAAATCTATAAGAGCTTTGCTAGTTTAAATGTTACAATACTCCTTAAGGAGCCATGGAGTGCTTGTCCACTATGGTATACTAGCCTCTAAAACCGTATTCGAATGGTCACCCATCGGATCGGATTCATGCGCAGTATGACTTGACCACTTAGCCTTATCAAATACTGATATTGCCACTCGATTACACTATTAACATGAAGACATAAAATAATTTAATTTCTCTTTTATGTCTTCTACTGTCATCTGCATACAAATTTATTGGTGTGTGACACATATTAATTAACTATCTCAATATCAAAATGGTTCCGGCTGTAATTTATGAGATCAACACACCTGCTAACTAAAATATTTAATAGAAACGTGACTTAACGGAGAAGCTAATTATAATTATGTTGATTAGAAAATATTGAGGTATTTGGCGGGTCTTTTAATACAATTTATAGACATTTTTACTTGAAATATGCAAAATATAACTGGGTAAGTTAGTGTTTCTCGTAAATATGTCAATGACGATAGTAGGTACATAAAATGTTTCGTCAATCAGTTCAAGAGCTAACTCCAGCGGTGCGTCCAATATTTTGAGACGCCAGCTTTTTTTTATAAATTATAATTGTAATTGAAAATACGAAGATATATAAATATATATATATATATATATATACGAAATATAGCTTATATCTGACGTAATTTTAATGTATATTCACTATTTTCTATTTGAGTCATAAATAATTGTTTTATATTAAATTGCCTTTTGTTTTTGTTTCAGCATCTGCACCGAAAAGATTCGCAGGAAGTGAGTACAAATAAATAATTTATGCGGTAAATAAAGAGATTACGTATAATAAACTTAGTATACTGTTATAATATCCTATTTGTGAACTTTATAACATAATGGATTAGAAACCAACAGTACTTACCTTTAAGGCACAAATAAACCGTAGACAAAAATAAGGGAGAAGCCGTACCGTGAAAATAGCAAATCGGAACAAGCATCTATAGTCAAAATTAATTCCAAACGGTCGTGCACGTGTACGTAAAAGGAAGGATAATTAAATTCCAACTCGACCAATCCGGCCTTCTAAATTCACAAAAATAAATAGAACCTACAAAAGTACCTTGCGAAACTCATAATACCTTTTTTTAACCAATACATTCGAGCGACCGAAGCAAGTAATAGAAATTAGTTCAGGTGGTCCCCGCTCATCCGCTTCGGCGGTTAACTGTTCGATTGAATGAATTGAATGAATCGTACCCTTGATCGGCTACGCGAATTCGATAGTTAACCACAAAATCGTACTTATCAAAACACAGCGCAAGTTTAGAACCTATTTCTTTTGTAATAAGGTCCCGAATAACTGTAAGGTATTTTTGGACGGCAAAACAAACTTTGGTTCCTAAGGGAGTTTTGTGATGACTAAAGAATTGATTAGTCACAATGTTCTATTACTTTATTGGAAAATTCCGATTGTTTTTTAGTCTCGTTTTTCTGGAAAGTTGCTTTTACTTTGTGGGAGGTAGGTTATGTTTTATACAAGGTTTTGTTTTACATTACCTGGCTTTTGGTGACCGTTATTAGATCTTGAAAAGGGTCGTCTAAGGAATGTGAAGACAGTGGCTAATTTATGTCAAGTTCGTGAGCAAGTATTACTTCTGTTTTGACAAACCTTTTGCATATCTAACCCTAACTTTGCATATTATTTTATTTTGACTTCCATCTCTGTTGTATTATGCTACAATAAGTGTTCATAGCTTTGAATCCACGCTTTATTAACAACGTAATTATAAGCCTCCTTTATGAAAATTAATGACATAACATATTGTTAGGTTTCATGTAGGGTAATAGCATTATATTATGTATTATTCTGTTACAATATATTACATTATAATTAATCATTAGGTCTGTTCTAAATATAACTAACATACATTATAAATTACGTATCGTAAAATACAAATTGTACCTACTAGTCCTAGGCGTAAGGTATTAAAATTGCGCCAGGAAGAAAACACATTTGACGTAGCATGACTATGCCAATTCGGTATCTATGCGAGTGTGTAAGTTTTATTGACAGTATTGAGCATACAAAAGAAGACAAAGAGCATAGAAAAGCGTAGCTGGAGGTCAAATAATTGTGTAAAAAATGCCTTGATATAAGTAATTAATGATACATTTCTCTTTATGCTTTTGGTTATCTTGATTGCATAACGGTTTAAAGACACACTGCAACGGATCATCCTAAATCTTGTCACAAGTACTCATCATGCTGTGTCATCTCAACAATTTCGAGATTTGTACAGCATACACTCTATTGACAGGATTATGCAATGCAAGGTAATAAATATATAAAGGCTATATATAAATATACCCATATTAAGACACACAATGCTTTTGAAACTCAACTTTCAATTTTCCGTAAAGTTAAAAAATAACAATAGTCCTTTATAAAATACTCTTTTGTTGAAAACCTTATAATATTAACCTGTCCGTTACTCAAATTGCAATCGACGTCAACCAAAAGAAGCTCAAAGGACGCCATTTTGGCATCAAAATAAATTTTCCCGCCAAAATGGCGGTGCTATATTTCTAGGGGACGCAGACTAATTCCTAAAGCTATCTTTCGTCGCGAAGCGTTTTGAAAGCGCGTTTGCATTTAACAGAGCTTACTTAATGAGCCAAGACTGAGTAAATTTATATACTTCACAATTTATGACGAAATTCTCGAGTATTCTTCCTTTGGTGTAATCGTGGAGTATTTTTTGTCCTTGTCTACACAATATTTTCAACCGACATTGAAAAAGGAGAAGGATCTATATTAGACACGTATGTTTAATATTTATCTATGTTTATTGATTTATCGCTAAAGGGTGAACTAATTTGGATATATATTTTTTTTATTTGAAAACCCTTTGCCCTGTTTGATGCATATTAATTTAATAAAAATCTGACAATGGATTTTAGACATAATTAATAGAACTCCTCAACAGTAAATAGCAAACCAACTACAAACCGTATTTGAAAAGTGCATTGACACCGGTACGGCGATTGATGGCTTAGTTAAGGCAGAAAAGATAAAGCTTTCATGTATAATGCAACATCAGCCTCCTTAGTATATTATCGATAAAGGGACTTGACTGTCAGTCCCTCACGTCGTCGTCGCAAATAGCGAACAATGACGTGCATAATTTTTGAACCTGTCGTGATTCCAATCCTTTTATATTTGACATTTTTGGGACAAGGGTGCATGATGAAATGAGTAGATTGCTGCGTAATGGTCGAAATAAGTTATTTCATTTTAAATGGAATAGGATTATCTGAACTTAATTTAGTAGATGCCATTTTACTAATGTCAGCTATGTTTCATACATTTCGCCCACGGCCTATCGTCTAGATCTCCTCAGAAGATCTGAAAATGTTTTCTGGAGACAGCCAACATTACTGTAATGTTAGTACCATTCCAAACATGAATCTTGCAATATAAATCCTAAACGAAATAAAAACTGCCTTCACAAAGTAAACGTTTCGTCCGAAAAAATGTTTGGCCAACTAACAACTTTTACGGAAAAATGAGACCATATTTTTCCAAGATTCCCGAGCAGAGGTCAAAGGATGGACGCTTATAATCCTCGCGCAATCGATTGGGAAACGACCTTTGGACCGAGATCCTCATAAACAAATATTTTTTAGAAGCTGAAGGGAAAATAGTAGTCCGTATCCTTTTAGTGTTGTTGAATCGTAAGTGATTATAAATATGGTAAACGAATATGAACTTAAACTTCTTAAATATAGGACTCATTTGAATTTGTATAGTGTTTCTCTCTGTATAGTATAGTGATTTCGTCAAACCCTCTTATGATTTTTACGGATTGGGTTTTAAGGGTATACTGTAATCAGGAGGACAAAGTAGGAATGCTGTGAGACAAAATTCTTACATATATAAATAAGAATTTTGTTATTTGTGTAAATAATAAAATAAAAAGAGAATAACGGAATCCTACTAATATATGAGTAATAAATGTGTAAGTTTGTAAAGATGTTCGGATGTTTGAATTATAATAATAATAATATAATCATTAATTCTCGTTGCTCAATCACGCGTAATCCGTAGAAAGGAATTGAATGAAACTTGGTATATTGATGCATGTGCTAGATTCACAAGGGTGAAGCCGGGGGCAGAAGCTACTACTAAAAAAGATTTGAAACGTTCTGGTACTTAAATAAATATTTAAGGTTGAAATATTTTTATCAAATATGCCAAACAATATATTAATACAGGGCTGGTATTATTATTATTATTATTATACGCTAAGCAATGTTGGTACATTCGAATTTTAGACAACCGCAGAGCCGGGCGCCGGAGGGAGCGGGACGACCTCCAGCCACCCTGAGGATTGACCTGGGGGTGGCGGGCTTTGTGGGCCTGCCCGCCATCCGTTCAGCACCAGGTTCGAGAGGCGGCGTGCGTGTTCCCACGCGCGCCTCTGTTGTTTCGAGTCCGTCTCCCCTCTAGGGGGGACAGTAGGGAGTGTTAGAAGTGCCTTTGGGTAGATCTTTCGTGTAGTGGCCTGCCGTTTCATACGGCGGGCCGAAACCTCGGCGGGGTCGCGACCGCATGCGAAAGTGATTCGCGCGGCCCCGTCGATAGTGGTTTTGTCGAGGAACACCGTGGTAGGTTTAGTCGGTATTCCGGGAGGTACTTTATCTTTTCAACATCTTTATTTTACCCCGGCGAGTCCGACATAACCCCTCCGCCCGCCCCCGCGGAGGGGTATGCGTCATGCATTCCCCCACGGAAAAAAAAAAAAAAAAAATTCGAATTTTATATGGATGGATGATGGTGAAGTGAAGCAGTGTCTATCCCGTCTTTTCATGACCTCTTAATACGATACGACCTTGTCTTCTCCTAGGATTTTTCCATAAAACTTCTGCAACTCCTTTTGTTTGTAACGTACTGTGGCTACTGAGCTGTCTATAACGATTTCTCAGAATACGTTATCCCTTTACAGATATCAGATAGTCACTTGTTGGTAGAATTTATATGCAAGTCGATCCTAAAAAGGCTTAATAAGATCACAACCAGTCGGGTGTATTTTAAATGTTCTAAATTAGAGAACGTAAAAATGCCAAATTTAAAGAAAGAGAAATAAAGAAATCATTTATTTATAAGGAAAGAGGAGAAACACTTAGCCTACTTAAGTATTTATTTCAACTAATGCTAAGCAGAAATAATACTGGATGAAAATAAGTTAGTGTCTGTAAGATTGAGTAAAGTAGGTATTGGTTTAATACACAGACGAACAAATGTTTTTTCGGATTCCTGCGTTAAGTAGAGTTTCCGCACTTTTTACGGAAATGACGCGCTGTTAGCCCCTACTTACTTCAACTACTTTTTGAAGCTTTTGGAGCACACGAGACATATCTCTGGGATTGCAACCGTCTATAGTGCCAGCGCTATACCGTAGATATCCTAGTGGGAGACCGTAGAACTGCCATGCAGAGGTCTCGAGCTCGATCCAAAGGCGCGCATCTCTGACCTTTGGAAATTATGTGTATGTTAATTATCGCTCGCTTTATCGGTGTATGAAAACATTGTGAGGAAACACATGTCTGAGCAGCGATAACTCAGTGGGGAGACCAACAGACTGCAATGCAGAGGGTCTTGGGTTTGAACCCACGTCACGCACCTCTGACTTTCGGAAGTTATAAGAAATTATGTGCGTATTGATTGACAATTATCGGCTGCTCTGTGCATCGGAGAGCACGTTAAGCCGTCGGTCTCGGCTGCCATGAACATCTATGGCAGTCGTTTTTGGGAGAGTGTCGACACAAAAGATCCCACTGTGTCGAAGTGTCGGGCGTCTGCACTGACTGGCCCCCACATAAGATACATACATATGTATGTATGTCAGACATGTGTCTGAGAACTATATTTATTTGTTACGTCATTACTTATTACTTATGACACGGTATATATTCGAGGAATACTTTCAAATTAAGGGAAAATACGAAGTAAAACTTAAACCTTATGAATATAACGATTTCAGAGAATCGCTTTCCAAACTTTAGCGAGATATCTAAAATTCGTGGTACAGTAAATTAAAAAATAAAGTCTTTATAATATACATATGTAGCTAGTAACAAAAAAGTAACAGTCTTACCAGGCGAAGGATTTGTGACAAATGCTGTATTTTATGCGAGGTCTTCCTACTTCTTACTAATAATATTATAAATTGAAATTGAACTACTATATACGGATTTTATCGCGTTATTTAATCGGAATTTTAAAAATCCGTATATAGTAGTTTAAGTTCAATGAATAATATTCGCATAAACAGAAGACAATATTAAATATTATAAGTGTTACAATTTGTGAAAATGTCTGAATGTTTGTTATTCGATCACGTGTAAGCCGTTAAAAGGATTTAGATGACATTTGAAACATAGACGAACTGTGTATTGGATAAAATACATTTTATCCGGCATTCCTGCGGGTGGAGTTACCGTAGCTGTTAGTTGGTATCACCTAAAAACACTACTCTTCGTTCTTGTCAGAAAATAGGTCTCTAAGGCAATATGGCGAATTCAGACTTATCTCAACTGTATCATCATTCACGACCGTTTTATTATCGACTGATATATTTACATATATATAACTTCTGCATTGTTGCGTGAAAAAGCAGCACTCAGCTTGGCATTTTAAAATTAGTTGGGCTGGTATAAAAAGTTCTGTGAGGAGGACACGGCGCAGCACACGCTCGAGCAATGTCCTGCTTGGGCGGTGCAGCGCCGTGAACTGATTGAGGTTGTGGGTGAAGATCTCTCGCTGCCGGCCGTGATCAAAGCCATGGTCGACAGCGAGTGGAAGTGGGCAACGGTCGCGTCCTTCTGCGAGGACGTCATCTCGCAGAAGGAGGTGGCGGAGCAGATCTGTGAAGAAAGTATCCTTGCGGATCCAAGCCGTCTCCGGCGAACTGGGCGACGCAGGCGCGCTTACGCGCGCCTAATGCCGCCATCATGAAGGCCGCGGGTGGGAGTACGGGGATCTCCCGCCCGCCAGCCATTGAGGCGGCCCGACGCCCTATATAGCGCCGGGGCGTCGCCGAGGAGTTGCAGACTGCTGGGTGGGTCGCTGAGGTAGTAACTTTTGCCCATGCACACCGTGGGGTTTTGGTCCTCAGGTACGATGAACGGGAGAGCCGGACGTAGCTCTCTCACCTCCCCTTGTGGCGAGAGGGTATGCACCAGGCGCACATACCCACGAAAAAAAAAAAAGTTATAGCAAGGAAGTTTACTTAAGTTGTCTGGTAAACCAATAGTAATTGCGTTTTGATGATATCCGAATAGAGTAGTGCACAAAGCGAAACCTATTTTGCATGAATTTAGCTCACGCACTTAAGCTCACTAAGTTATAACTTTGCTAATACATTATAATTCAAATGCAATAGTATACCTATTGCTAAACTAGAACCAATTCTCTATCAAATCCGATAATTTTTATAAGTCAATGTTGATTATTTACAACAGATATTAACCTAAAATAAGGACTACATATTATACTCTACTTGAATATACATATATATATATCAAATTACTCACGTCATTATTATAAAAAAAATATTTTAAATAAGTGATATTAGCACATCATAAATCGTAATCACTCATACACAAATAGTTCGCAGCTAATAGTTACCGAGGCAATCTATCAGTCGCAGACTATTAGCTTACAGATAACTATTCCTAGCCTCACTCGAATAAGCGTCAGGCACGTTACAACTCATCAGTCGTGTCGACAATCATTACGCTCGACAATATTCATTACTTAAATTAGTTACTCCACTTAAATTCCTCCTATTTTAGTGAGTGCTTATTCACTGTTGTATTTAATTACATTACGTGCTGGTGTTTGATTTTCAGTGTGTTAAAAAGATTTATAGTATAGCTTTGCTGGCTTTTCCCCGTGGCTTCACTTCGTTTGTTCTAAAGGTCTATACCATAGAAACTGGGATAACAAGAAGCATATGTCCTTTTCAGCCCAGAAACTATCTTTTTGTATAAAATTATAATGCTCCACTGCTGCATAATGGAAGTAATCCAATAAACACAAGTTCCTATTTATAATATTTTATAAGGCTTGTTTTTATTGACAGAAGTTTATATTAAAGCACTCCGTTGGTAGTAAAATCGTAGGTTTTCTTGGGTAGCATTGACGGTGGCCTAATAGATAAGGTATATTGATATAAGTATACCGATTAATTATACATGCATAACATAGACGCGTTAAGGCATGATTAATGTCTTGGGATCGACAGGTCAAAGATTTGATCCCGTTCATAGCACTAGTAACGTGAACAAACTTTTGATTTTTATAACCTGTGCAGTTATGTACAGGTTTTGAGTACTACTTACGAGCACGAGTGGAGTACTTTACCATCAAGCGATCAGCACGCTTGGGTGTCGCTTTAGTAAAACGTAATTGTGGAGGAACGAGATGTTAGTGCTGCTCCGACACAAAAATAAACTCTTTGTGTAGGCTATTATCGGTAATTATCCAGTAACCGTGCCTGGCGAACCATGATTCGATCACGATTGATTTCGGAAACTTAATATGTAGCTCTAGTAAATTGTACTACAAACTTTGTTTGCGCGATTAAGGATCTAGTACAAGCTGTTGTATAGAGTAGTCTATAACTGGGTACAGCGCCATCTCTTGTCTTTAATAGTAACTTTTGTTGCATATTTAGAAACCGACAATCTATTATTAGCATTAGCTTTCTGATTCTATTGACATTATTGAGAAAAAATTGTGTATTTAATTATATGCTACTTAAGACGATCAATGCTGCGAGTAGCCTTGAACGTAATATCGCTCTCACTTTTGGATCGCGAACATAGAAAAGAGATGCACAGACTAACGGTCATTAACCTTAATAAAGCAAAAATACTGATTGATTTTCTAAAATATATCAATATTATTATATATTTATTTCAAGGTTATTTAATACTGTATTCGATGTATTTTATAGGTAAATTTGAATCTGTCTGTAATTAAGGAGAGAATATTTATAAAAATAGTTAATTTCTGAAATATAGAAATCGCGATACCGTAAGACTTATATAACTATAGTAGTAGGAACTGTCTTGTCTATCTGTCTGGTAGGACGGCCAGAGGCTCGCCTCGTATTACGTGGCAACTAAAACTATAAGCTGGTGCAAATAAAGACGTGAATCTATATGAATACAGTAAAGCTGAAACAAAAACTAATACAGAATGCTTTTTGGTTGGACGCGCAAATCTCTAACTGCATGACGTCATTAAAAAATCTTTTGCATCTGATATTGATACTTAAGGAAGTGTATCGACTCTAAAACATCACGTTACGACACACAAGCAGAGCAGGGGGTCTACCGTGAAACGCGTTATACGCAATTGCGTACGTCCGTTCGAGCTTATTCTTACCATGAAACATCATTCGCGCCGACATTCGTCACGAATATCGTCGTATGACATTTGTACGTCCTAAAAAGTCCGAAGTGTTTTCATGGCCTACCATGTACCAAATAATAAGCATATACCTATATATGCTTATTATTTCGTTCGTAATTCGTTTCGGCACGTCATTGCGTAAAAACATTTTCACGGTAGACCCGCATATGTCATAAACGTTTCAAGTTTGGCTTTTCTTTGTGTCAGTTGATTAAATGTTTGTAAGGTCCCCGCGACACAGTATTTATTCTTAGAACGGGAGTTACTAATTTAAAATTAAAATAAATATTTATAAATTACGTTTATCCTAACTAATATTATAGAGGCGCTCATAGCTAGTTGCACTCACAGATCGGTAAACGATTAGCGAGGTTAAGTAACGTTGGTTGCGGTCAGTCTATAATTGGGTGACCGCTTAGTGGTATTTCATCTGAGCGTCTCCGTGCTTCGGAGGGCACGTAAAAAGTCGGTCCCGGTCGTTGTCAAATTGACAGCAATCGTTAAGCCATGTCAGAGGTCTACGGGCGGCTTGAACAACTCTTGACAACAGGTTGGCCACTAACCACACGAAAAGAAAGAAGAACTAATATTATGAATACGAATGTGAGTTTGTTAGTTTGTTCGTTACGCTTTCACACCTTAACTACTTGACCGATCATCATGGAATTTCCCATACTTGTTGTCAAGGGTATAGAAAAGGGTATTTTGTAATTGTAATTGGACTCCCTTTTCCGCATTTGAACTCTAAGTTGGTCCATTATGCGTGAGAGTCGGCCGGTTACAGAGATAGCCAGCTGAACTCCGCCCAGAAGCACAGAAGTTTCCTGGGGTCTTCGCAGGCTTCGCGGAATGACCTCGGGTTGTTGAGGATTTCTTTACGTTGTGCTGTTACTCTCACACATTCCAGGACTACATGGGCAGCAGATTCTTCTTCGGTCAAACATCCCCTACAGAGTGGGCTGTCTGTTGCTCCGATGTTGTAGAGATGTTTATTCAGGGGACAGTGACCTGTTAGGATCCCCACGATGGTCCGAAGGTCCAATCTTTGTAGGTTGAGCAGGCGGTGTAGGGTATAGGTACTAATATTCAAAATAAAGTACCTACTGTTCCCGAAGGATAGAAATTAACGCGAAGAACCCGCGGAAAATCTACTAATATACCTATATAAATTACGTGTATCATAATTTAATAAGCTTCTATAACTTATATCGATTTTAAACGTAAAGTCGACCCGTAAAACATAGTTCGCAGCGATAATCGCTTTAAAACTAACAGTCGAGACATTCAGGAACAAATTTCCCGATATAAACGGGAAAGTATTTGTCAAGCGAGAGGACTAAGAATTCCAACACTTTTGTTCTACAAAATGTCTGAATATTTTTGCCAATCTACGTAGTTTATTGACAGCGCTTATCACGAACATTTAATAGGAATTCAGTCTTGTAAATTCGACGGTCTTTAATTAAAACCGCTTTTCGTAAATCAACGTTGAATTGTTCATTATTGTTTGTTGTCGTTGAGATTTAATTTATTATTTATACACATCTCACGGACATATGCCTGAAGAGATAAGCAGAGGTGTATTAAACCCATATTTTTCCAGCTATAGCTAAAGGTGGCAGTCTGACAAAAAGATTAAAACATATCTTAGCCATGTGTCAAGAATATGTAAACAAGATTATTACTCACGTCGAAGTGCCAAATCAAAATTTATTTACCAAACAGCTATTAAAGTGTTTAACAACATTTTTATTTATAATATTCATAAATTATTTAAAAAGACGTATTTTAATTATGGTTTCAAACCATTTAGATGGCAAACTCATACAGCGTGATAGTAAGCAGTGGCCTATATGCGTGTAACCCTGCAATCTCTTTTATATTGTGAAGAAACACATGCAAGTTATTCTGCAGCCTAACCTTACTTGAGAGGAAATTCCTCTGTCAATCCAAAGGACAAGATATGGAATGGACAAACCTTACCTGAGGACACATAGACTGTTGAATATCTCCAGATAATCATCGTCACCCATAGATAGATACAGAAGTGACAACAGGAACATTCTCCAAGGGTGTACATGATGCGCAAACGTTAGCGCAAAACTTACGCCATGACACCAAGAAAGCAGAATTTCTTGACATCAAAAACGAATAAAACTTAGCCCAAGTATCGAGCCCAAGACCTGATGCATAGCAGCAGTTGCATTCACACCCACACTGCTGCATGATAATTACTTTATCGGTTCTTTATCAAGGACTTCAGCCATCCAACGCGAGCCATTTTAGGTGGTGCTCTTGGCAATCAAACCATTGATCAAAACTAATATCGGCACTCCGATCCCCGATTCCACACTCCATATGTCAACAATCTCGCGAGCCAAGTCCAAATATTGCACTTGTCTTCTTTTTTCATTATTATTGTTATTTTAACAGTCCACTAAACACATTCCCAGTCTCAATGTTGTTACTAATAAACTTTATTGATGTCAATAAACGTTATCCAATAATAAATTGTCAAAAAACTGTCCAAGTATAATTGAATAGTGTTCGGTAAACTTCCATCTAACTATTCTTCCTTATGTATTTTTATAAATACTTTTAATATATTTTTCTTAGAAACACTTCAAGGTTGCTGAAGGCCGGACGATACCGGTTGACGAACTCCATATTATAATATTAAATCGTTAATAAGAAACAAGATCTTCTAAGATATTCATTAACGCAAATTATATTATTATGACTTAAAATGGCCGGTTACAAAATTAATTAATTATGTAGTCGTCTACGATTTGGTTATGAAAGAAAACTGTGGCATATGATCTCGGTCGAAGGTATTGAAGGTTTTAACATGATTTCTTCTTTGGTGTAGTAGGCCCAGTAGCGTAAACAGGTCTACTTGAGCAATCGATGAGTTGGTTTCTCACATAAGTCTTATTGCTTCTATTTTATTTCGTAAGTGAACCCTCAATAGTGTTATGAGGATTTAAGATTTCTGCTTCAAAAAAGTAGAGTGTAGAGTGTCCACTCTATCTCCTCTCTCTCTACTAATTTTCAATGCTGTAGGACTACAGCATTGAAAATTATTAAGAAAATTTACCGCTTGAGTTGTCTTTATTTGTCATAGCAAATAGTACAGTTATGAAAACGTGAGTAGAAAAAAAGGTGCTTTTTAAAATTTATTTAATGTTATACTGAAATTTTTTTTTTTTGGTATATTAATAGCAGCGATAGCTCAGTCGGGAAACCAACAGACTGCAATGCAGAGGGTCTTGGGTTCGAACCCACGTCGCGCACCTCTGACTTACGGAAGTTATATGACTTTTCGAAATTATGTGCGTATTGATTGACAATTATCGCCTGTTCCGTGCCTCGGAGAGCACGTTAAGCCGTCGGTCTCGGCTGCCATGAACATCTATGGCAGTCGTTATTGGGAAAGTCAGTACCCTCTAATATTCTGACACTGGTCTAGCCTAAGGGTATCGTTAGCCTTCGGGTTGCGGAGGTCAGGTGGCAGCCGCTCCGTGTAAAAACTGATATCCAGTCAAATCCGGTTAGACTAAAAAAGCCGACCCCAAGTGACTTGGGAATAATAAAGGCTAAGGGAGAAGATTAAATCTATTTTTTTTAATTTATGTCCCCAAATACATGTTTGTCTTTTGACTTATGCTTTTAATAAACCATGTTTATTAAATTGCGTGTCAATATCTGATGGATGATAAAAAGCGGATTCAAAAATGCATTACATACATTCATAGTTATGTTTATACGTAATTATGTAAGTAAATACAGGTCAAGTCAATAAAAGCGCATTAAAAGATATACTCGTAGCGCAGTAGCGTGTAGGTGGCTGAAGAAATGGAAAGTAACATAGGCTACTTTCGATTTCTTTAGCAATTCTCGTAGTAAGCCGCTTTTCGATGTAAGTCAACATAAACAAATACTTTGATATCCTATTAATATTGTCAATTAGAAAGTTTGTATGAATGTTTGTTATATATCCACGTATCAGCCGTTATTCGGGAGATACTTGTCACACATATGATACTTAGGATAATCTCATGCCAGCAACGAGCTCCTGTAGGTTACATGAGGGCAAATTCCAAGACAATACTAGTTTATAATAATAATCACCCCTTGTTATAGTTCGAGATACCCGTCTGTGTTAGAGCAGCGATAGCTGTGGGGAGCGTCTCGGGTTCGAACCCACATCGCGCACCTCTTACTTTGGAAAGTTATATAACTTTTCGAAATTATGTGCGTATTGATTGACAATTATCGCCTGCTCCGTGCCTCGGAGAGCACGTTAAGCCGTCGGTCCCGGCTGCCATGAACATCTATGGCAGTCGTTATTGGGAGAGTGTCGACACAAAAGATCCCACTGGGTCGAAGTGTCGCCGGTCTGCACTGACTGGCCCCCACATAAGATACATAAGATACATACCCGTCTGTTATTTTGTCACGAGATTGGACACGTCTCTATATGCTGTCAACCCGACTTAGCCCGGGTTAAACATAATATAAAGTCTATGCCTATATATTTAAATAGTAAAAAAATGCTAACAGATCCAGTGGCTTCGTAGACATATACACACAAACGCACAAAATTCTCACTTTTATAATATTAGTATCAAACCATGTTCAAAATATTCAATCTTCGAAATATATTAAATTATTAAGTAGCAAAAAAAATACAACGAATACCATAAAAAACATAAATTTTAATTTATATTTCACTTGGATTCGTCTTCATCTCTCGGTTATATTTTATAGAAAAGTCCCCGGTCGTTGCTGATATATTAAAAAGCTTTTTGTAAGGCTAATAAACGATTCCTGATATTTTATTACTTGGTTTTAAGAAACGATTTTAAGTATTAAATATTTTTATAACCCTATTGATCGTAAATATATAAGAATATATTTTTATTATCAACATGTGATCAGAGAGAGATGCGGCATGAAAGTGGATATAGTGACAAGAATAGAAAAGGGTATGTTAAGCTGGTTTGGGCATGTAGAAAGAATGGACGAGGAAAGACTGACTAAGAAAGTTTATAAGGCTAGTGTGAATGGAACAGTCGCAAGAGGAAGACCTAGGCGAACGTTTTCTCGGAGGCGTTCTGGACAAAGGCCAGGTTAAGAGCACTTTGAACCGACGGGCGTGTATGAGGAATGTGATGAAAGTGAATGAAGCCAGAGAAGTGTGTCAGGATCGTAGCAAAGAGAAATCCGTAGTCTCTGCCTACCCCTCTGGGAAACAGGCGTGAATCTATTTTTGTATGTATGTATCAACGACGTTTTTATTAAAATAGTGTATTAGGATTTGGTGTATAAGTAGTGATAGATAGCTGCCAAATTCTTGGATTAGTGTTCAGGCATTGGCATTGTTTTAAAGCAACCTGTATGTCCTTCCTGGACTTGAATACCACTCGATTGAGCTAATTTTATGACTGGTAATATTTTGAAAGTAGTTTATATATTTAGTAAGAAGTTATTAAAACTAAAGTAACAGTCATTGAAGTTACGATTGACAGCTAATATAATTAAATGAAAGTTTGCGAAGATATCTACGTTTGGTACCCACTTAATCAAGCGTCAACCTATGGATAGATATTTATTTTAATTAATTATTATTTTTTAGAAGCTACAACCTCTAGTAATATATCCTTATAAATCCGAATAAACACACTCGTGATTCACAAATAGCTGTTTCGAATTAGGGTATTTTTTGTGTCCGTTGTTTGAATATCTGTAAAGTCCCACACGGCATAGGAATCATTCCAGTCCAGGAATCGACTGGAAAAAGGAAAGTATTAATTAATATTGCCATTAAAAACTATATTTTATAATATTCCCACGTGCTCTGAAAACATTCACCTCATTTTAAATACATTACCTACTAGTAACAAAAATATAAAACATTTCTTATCTATTTTATGGAATCCGACGGAGCTGTCAAAGATAGGATTATGCTAATTTCTGATACCTTATCAAGATGGTGCTATTAACTTTGCATCGGTTAATAACGTTGCTCGATTAAGGCTCCATAAAGGCTTTTATAGTACAACAGTCTGGGAGGACATTTTGTTTTATGAAGGCAGGAAATATACATCCTGCTGTTGTAATTTATATTTATTATGGTTTATAGCCGAGGCAAAATTATGAGGCCTGTCTAAAACCCCTAGGTATAAGTTTGCGTCGGTTATAAGATTGCGCCTTCGTATCCTGAGTCAGACAAAGTATTATTGGGTTTTCTCCATGAAAATTCCCAGTACCAGCACGAAAATGGATGGAAAATGTACCCGGTATATTACAAGATATTTACCATAGCTGTTATTTTTAACTTAAAACTAGACTGGAGAAATGTGAGCCTCAGATCGACCCCTTCGAAAATTCGCAAGCGCAAGTTTCTGTATAGTTACACTGTTATCTCAGGTTGTACTTATATGTTTATTAACATTCTTCAATTAGTCTCATTTAACCGTTAAGCACAATTTTCCATTCACGTTGTATTTTCACTTGCCCTCTATATTCTTAAGTTTCTCTCTGCTCCAAATCCAAACGTAAAAGAGTCCTCAAAAGATTTGCCTTAGCAAAAACATCCAGGGTGCATGAAAAATGTACTCACTGTCGGTAATCTAGCTCGTACTTTCTGTGGTCAGATCAGAGACGTTAAGAACATTTCAGACGTAACAGAGTACTCTAAACTTAGGGTACTCTGGTCTGATGAGCGTATTATGAGAATGCAGATTTTGATGGCGGTGAACGAAGCAAGACAAATCTGGCAAGATTGCGCGCAGTCGTGCTCCTCAAACTCTGCCTAGCCCTTCGTTAACAAACAACCGTATCCATACATAGATATACATTGCATTTCGTGTATAATATATAATTTTGTGTATCTTCAGCTAAGCTAGCTTAATAGCTAATTAATATATAAGTATAGTGTTAAGTGTAGGTTAACATTGATAGTGCAATGTGTGGGATTCTAATCTGTATATGGATTGTTTTAAAAAACTTATCATGATTCTACAATCATACAGTAATATTCTCGCAGACTTATACTGCACGTAAGTGCACGCGGACTGGCATTGAGGCTAACTAGATAAGTTTGAATATTGGTTGAACAAGTGCCGCGCCCTCTATACAGTATAACGATATTCTGAAGTTGGACCAGAGGTGACAACATTTGTGAATACTGACTTTCCACATCAACTGCTAGTTATAGAATACTAGTTTTGGCCGCAGCTTCGCCTGAATGAATTCTAAAGGAATTCGTATGGGATAAAATTATTCTATGTGATAATCTTTGATATGGTGGTCACATATGTATGTACATATACATACATACATAACAGTTTAAACAGAAGATTAAATAATAAGTATGTTTTCAATGCTAAACCTATAAACCAATTTTAATAAACTATCAAATAGGTTACTTAATTATTTATTTTTAAATATATTATATAAAATACAATATTACATTGACATCAAACTAGGCAAGCCTTATCTTGGGAACCAATATAGGTCTACCGTCAAATAATTAAAGAATAATCAAATGATAATTTTGCATAAACTTTAGCACTAAGCATTTATAAAGATAGCTAAGGACATACTATGCTACTTAAAATGACAGCTATATCCATACTAATATTATAAATTCGAAAGTAACTCTGTCTGTCTGTTACCTTTTCACGGCTAAACTACTCAACCGATTCAGATGAAATTTGGTACATTCTTCTTCTCTCTTAGCCTTTATTATTCCCAAGTCACTTGGGGTCGGCTTTTCTGGTCTAACCGGATTTGACTGGATATCAGTTTTTACACGGAGCGGCTGCCACCTGACCTCCGCAACCCGAAGGCTAACGATCGAGGCTAGACCAGTGTCAGAATATTAGAGGGTACTGACTTTCCCAATAACGACTGCCATAGATGTTCATGGCAGCCGGGACCGACGGCTTAACGTGCTCTCCGAGGCACGGAGCAGGCGATAATTGTCAATCAATACGCACATAATTTCGAAAAGTCATATAACTTCCGAAAGTCAGAGGTGCGCGACGTGGGTTCGAACCCGAGACCCTCTGCATTGCAGTCTGTTGGTCTCCCCACTGAGCTATCGCTGTAAATTTGGTACATAATAATAATAATATTCTACCACATACACACAACACCATCTAGCCCAAACTAAGCAAAGCTTGTACTATGGGTACTAGACAATGGATAACATATATAGTTTAAAACCTGGGGAAGGACATGCTACTTTTTATTGAAGTATGACCTCCAGGTCATACTTACATGACATAATCCATTATGTCATGTCATATTTTCGTCATGGTATACGATCCCGGATAGCCAAGCTGAAGTGGCAGTGGGCAGGGCACATAGCGCGCAAAACCAACGGCCGTTGGGGCACAAAGGTTCTGGAGTGGCGGCCACGCACCGGAAGACGCAGTAGGGGTAGGCCCCTAGAAAGACAAGGTGGACCGATGACCTGGTAAGGGTCGCGGGAAACGGTTTGATGCGGGTGGCTCAAGACCGGTCTGTGTAGAAAACCTTGGGGGAGGCCTATGTTCAGCAGTGGACGTCTTTCGGCTGAGATGATGATGATGATACGATTCCGTGAAATACACGCAGGCGAAGCCGCACGCTAATTCTAGTAAAAACAAAATAAGGTCAACAGCTGCTGCACCTACATAAAATTTTTACAAGAAATGGAGACTGTTCGTATGTTTGTTATTCAATCACGCTAAAACCATTCAACGGATTTTGATAAAACTTGGCACACAGTTACGTCATGCCCTGGATTATGTCATGTCATATTTTCGTCCTGGTATACGGTTCCGTGGAATACACGCGAGCGAAGCCGCCGGCAAAACTAGTACTTAATAAATTCAATCAACATCTGTAGCAGGTAAATTAAGTTTATCACGCGCAGAATCAGACCTATTACTGATAGATAACAGCTATCTGAACTCCTATCGTATTTAAACTTGTTCACGCTTTTTATCTCGCTTCATAAATTAAGGTGTTACACAATTATACGGTATCCTT
This sequence comes from Catocala fraxini, assembly GCA_930367265.1. Taxonomy (NCBI): domain Eukaryota; kingdom Metazoa; phylum Arthropoda; class Insecta; order Lepidoptera; family Erebidae; genus Catocala; species Catocala fraxini. The sequence goes on along the minus strand of OV884040.1, from coordinate 2,289,359 downwards.
TAGTTTAAGAGATTGGAAAACATGAGATACAGACCCGGTCTACTGTCGCAATATTACAAGATGGCGTGTCAACTATGGTTAATTTTATGTTATGTCGTACGTTCCTTATTAATTGATTTCTAAATGCTCGAATGGCGTAGCGACAATCCCTCGCCTCGCTCCTGGTGCCGCATTGAGAGTAATGGGTTCGAATCCCGTGGGATTCAAATCTATAAAACTCAGTGCGCAACTAATACTAGAAAAGCATACTTTGTGTTCCTTCCTTATACTATAAGTTTAGTAAGTCCCCCGCGACATAGGTATTGATTCCTAGTGCACAACATTTTATTATAATTAAAATTTTAACATTTTTAAAATATAATACAAATGTTTGTGAATTGAGTTCCCAAAACGGACCTATGTTTTAGCAAAGCTGAATTTTTAACAGTGAATTAGGTACACGTTGATCTGCAGAGCCTCTGGTGAACAGGACGAGTCCATATCACATCTACTGTGTGAATGTGACGCGTTGGCTGGACTAAGGATGGGTCTAATGGGATTGGCATATCCGAAACCTGAAGACTTCAGGCTTCTCCCTCTGAAGTGTACGCTGCGACTGATGCAGTACATTCATAGGGAGATAGCTCAGGGATAGATCTCAGGGCTGACACAAAAGATCCCACTGGGTCGAAGTGTCGCCGGTCTACACTGATTAGCTCCCGAAATAAGATAAGATATGTACACGTTTGTAAACAACACAACGTAACGCACATTGCGTTGTTTACAAATGTTTACCATATTTACCGTAAAACGACAGCTTTACTGAAGCAAGTTTGTACTGACACACTCACTATTTTAAAAGCTGTCCAGTTTTATTTTGATTTTTTGTTAAAGGTTTATATGCCTTTTGATCGGTATGCCCGCTTGCAAATAGTTTTAAAATAGTCACTCTAATAAACTACCTACTGAAATTTAGGTTTAATTACAAAAATCATAATATTTTTTAAAAGCCTGTAGAATCCTATGCACTGCTATGCACGACTTACTACGTACCTTTCTTTTAACTGCCTCCGTGGCGCAGCGGTAGTGCATCCAACTGCTGTGCATGAGGTCTCGGGCCAACAAAAAGTTATTGGGTTTTCTGTAAAGAAATCTCAATAGCAGCCTGGAGTTAGGAAGTTGGCGGTGTTAGACATCCCCGTGCCTTGGAAAGCACGTAAAGCCGTTGGTCCTGCGTCTGATCTCTCTCCGGTCGTGTCGGATTACCGCCCCATCGGATCATGAGAGTTAGGGAATAGAGAGTGCACTTGTGCTTGGGCACACACTTGTGCACTATAATATATCTTGCGCAGATGGCCAGTCTTTGTTAAGACTGGCCGCTGTGGCTGAAATTCGGTCTGGAGGACATTACTTTTTTCTTTTATTACTACGTACCTACTTATAACGTAGGACTTAAATCCTAAGAGAATAAAATCAGGGGCTTATAAGCGCGAGACTATATGTATGTATACCTATACACATACGTATAACAATGATTAAAAAAATAACTGTAAAATAATAATAATAATAATAATATTCTACCACATACACACAATACCATCTAGCCCAAACTAAGCAGAGCTTGTACTATGGGTACTAGACAATGGATAAACATACATATATACTTTTTTTTGTAAATACATACATATGTATTATACATAGAAACACCCAGACCAAGACAAACATCCATGTTTATGCACACAAATGTTTGACTTGTGCGGGAATCGAACCCGCGACTTTAGGCGTGGCAGTCGGTAACACTAACCACTACGCCACCGAGGCCGACAAAAAAAATAATTTCATTGTTATTGATTCTCAATACGTGCGCAAAATTCCATTTGAATAGCTTACAACTAGATGATATTTAAATTAAAGGATTCTATTACATTGATACTTACGTGTATGTCTTCTCTCTGAGCCTTTATTATTCCTAAGTCACTTGGGGTCGTCTTTTCTGGTCTAACCGGATTTAATTGGAAATCAGTTTTTACACGGAGCGGCTGCCACCTGACCTCCGCAACCCGAAGGCTAACGATACCCTAAGGCTAGACCAGTGTCAGGATATTAGAGGGTACTGACTTCATGGCAGCCGGGACCAACGGCTTAACGTGCTGTCCGAGGCACGGAGCAGGCGATAATTGTCAATCAATACGCACATAATTTCGAAAAGTCATATAACTTCCGAAAGTCAGAGGTGCGCGACGTGGGCTCGAACCCGAGACCTTTTGCATTGCAGTCTGTTGGTCTCCCCACTGAGCTATCGCTCTACTGATACTTACGTGTATGTAATATCTACTAAATAGCATGTTAATAATATTTTGTGCTAGATTTTGTCCGCGGCTTCGCTAGTATTATTATAAATTTTGACAATAAATTACCTCCGGGAATAGTCCTTTTTCTAAAAGGTATACAATATTATTTTCTGTTTGTATGCATAATTACACGATGATCGTTTGAGTAGTTATGATATGAAAGCGTAACAAACAAACTAACGTACATTAAAATTTATAATACTATACCTATTAGTTAGGACACACTTCACCAGGCGTTTCCAATCAGCTTCAAACCATTTACATTTGACAGTGGTAATGATAAATCAGCAGGATCTTGTACAGTTATTCGACAGGTGCTTGTCAAAGACACGTGAGCCTCCAAGCGGATAGGGTACCTGCTGAGTCAACAATGAACTTTCTAGAACAGCGGGGAATCTTCGAACGTTATGGCAGCGTCATTGCAGGTACCACCCAAATATTGATTACAAATGACAAATTAAGAAAGTTTTAAATTTGTTTGATTGCGCAGTGTCTATTTTACATGGGCTCGGTGGCGCACCGTGTTGAATGCGACTGCTGAGGTCATGCATGTACCAACCAATCAAATTTTCTCGTGTTCGAATCCCGGGCCAACAACGACTTCAAAGATTTTTCTGTAAAGAAATTCTGAATACCCGAAAATGGGCACTTGGCGGTACTGCACAACCCCGTGCGTCAAAAAATTGTAAAGCCGTTGGTCCCGTGACTGATTTATCGCACTTGTGTACTATAATGTCACCTTTATAGGAGTCCCTGTTAAAATTTGCCGCAATAATCGAAATTAGGTCTGTGAAAACTATTAAAGTGGCCACCTCGTCAGTAAATTCTTTTCGTCCTTGGTTTAGCGCTGTGAATAATTCACATAAAATCGCCTTGCAACTCATATATTACACGCACCCTGCTATATGCTAATACGTCCGATTTCACGGTTCGTATTAGTCGGCCATCTGTATTTAAATAATTTGTGGCGATTAGCACAGCTGGTGAGGTGAGTTGACATAACAGCAAAACTGACAGTTTTCTCAGAGATTAATAATACCCTCACTATGATTTATGACCACAAAAGATTATAAACGCCAATAGAAGCTATTAGAATGACATTAACTAATTTGCATACATTTATTGCCATACGTCATTTTACGCCTTGCCTCTGCTTTTTGTGAGTCTTTCAGACACGCTATCTGATACCATAATTTTATTCGTAAGGTTGCGGATTTAATTCATAAGTCGGGTTTGTGTTAGATCATAGATCATAGCGATCAGAGGCGCTCATAGCTAGTTGGACTCACTGATCGGTAACCGATTAGCGAGGTTAAGCAACGTTGGGTGCGGTCAGTCTGTAGATGGGTGACCGCTTAGTGGTATTTCATCTGAGCATCTCCGTGCTTCGGAGGGCACGTAAAAAGTCGGTCCCGGTTGTTGCCAAATTGACAGCAGTCGTTAAGCCATGTCAGAGGCCTACGGGCGGCTTGAACAACTCTTGACAACAGCTTCGCCACTAAAACACGAAAAAAAAAAGATGAAGAATTAGATCATCTGCATTTGTAGCAGCATATAATCTAATAATAATAATATTAATAATAATATTCTACCACATACACACAACACCATCTAGCCCAAACTAAGCAGAGCCTTTACTATGGGTACTAGACAATGGATAAACATACTTTTATGAGTACTTTTTTTTGTAAATACATACATATTATACATAGAAAAAACCAGACCAAGACAAACATCCATGTTCATGCACACAAATGTTTGACTTGTGCGGGAATCGAACCCGCGACCTTAGGCGTGGCAGTCGGTTACACTAACCACTACGCAATCGAGGCCTAAAATGTAAGGTCAGTCTTAGTGGTAGTACGGAGTTGGAAAACGACTCTGGAATTGGGCTGTTGGCTCGCTCTTTCATACGTGGGACTTATAAGCATGGCAGGCATAATGCGGTTGCGTCATAACGCAACTCTGCCTGCCCCTTCAGGAATATAGTCGTGATACTGTGTATGTAGTATATTTAAAAGGGACTTGTATTAGTCCGCTACCATGCACATGTGTTGTCTACTATTGTGGGACCTAAACACATCTTCTCTCTTAGCCTTTATTATTCCCAAGTCACTTGGGGTCGGCTTTTCTGGTCTATCCGGATTTGACAGGATATCAGTTTTTACACGGAGCGGCTGCCACCTGACCTCCGCAACCCGAAGGCTAACGATACCCTAAGGCTAGACGAGTGTCAGGATATTAGAGAGTACTGACTTTCCCAATAACGACTGCCATAGATGTTCATGGCAGCCGGGACCAACGGCTTAACGTGCTCTCCGAGGCACGGAGCAGGAGATAATTGTCAATCAATATGCACATAATTTCGAAAAGTCATATATCTTCCGAAAGTTAGAGGTGCGCTACGTGGGTTCGAACCCGAGACCCTCTGCATTGCAGTCTGTTGGTCTCCCCACTGAGCTATTGCTGTGGGACCTAAACACATAACTGGTGAAAATAGATAGTTCTGCTTATGCCTTCTGGGACATACAGAAGCAAGTTAACACGGTCTACTTATACATTTGTTTGCAGTGTAAGGACTCCCAGCAGAAGCTCAGTACATTTAGTTTACATGTTTATTCGTATGAGCACTGACCTACACACTTCGGAGATATTCCGGTGCAACAGCCTCGATCGCGTAGTGCTTAGTGTAACCGACTGTCACGCCTGAGGTCGCGGGTTGGATTCCCGCGCAAGTCAAACATTTGTGTGCATGAACATGTTTGACTTGGTCTGAGTGTTTCTATGTATAATATGGATATATTTACAAAAAAAAGTATAATATATGTATGTTTATCCATTGTCTAGTGCCCATAATACAAGCTCTGTTTAGTTTGGGCTTGATGGTGTTGTGTGTATGTGTAGAATATTATTATTATTCTCAGTACTAAATATCATATACCTGAACACATGGGAACTACTGACGGGACGTGTACCGGTCTATTGACTTAGTCATGCTTTTTGATGTTTGCCTTTTTAAGTGAATGTGTGAGAATTTTTGGAATTGTGGGTAGTTTTCATATTGATATTCGGTCTCTTTTAAAGACCTCTTTTATCTTAAAGAAAGTTTTTGGTAGAAATATTTGAATAAAGAACGAAAGCGTTGTTATTATTGAAATCCTGTTTTAGAACTCATTATGAAATTTGAACCTATTTGACCATTTAAATCACTACGTTTATGATCATTATTATTATGTTTGCATGATGGTTTAAGTGGTTGCTTCACCACTGCCGTCGCGCCGAAAGCTATAAGTTCGATTCCCACATGGGACAAAAATTTGTGTGATGTGCTGTGGATGTTCTTAGTGTCCGCTGTTTGAATGTTTGCTGAGTCCCCGCGACACAAGAAATATTCCTAGTGCGAGTGAGGGTTTAGCAAATTTTTTTTTATACAACAAAGATGGCGAACAACTGTACGGGCCACCTGATGGTGGGTGGTTACCGTAGCCTATGGACGCCTGCAATACCAGAAGCATCACTTGCGCGTTGCCGACCCTTTAGGAAAAAAAGGAAGCGGGAAGGGGGCAAGAGGGTGATTGGGCCTTCGGCACTCTCACTCACCAAACGAAACACAACAGTAGGAACAATGCTATTTCATGTCTGTAATGTCTGTATATTCTGTGAGAGGGTAGTACTTCCCCGGTCGAGCCGGCCCATTCATGCTGAAATCGGCGAGGCTCTACTACTCAAGACATATCAGATAATTACTATTTGTCATGTTTACTAACATTTCTATATTAGGCTCGCCTTCTTTTATTTCAATTCGTATTTGTATTTAACTGAGAGTAAGCTTCAAAAATAATATGAATGTTCTATTTTTATATTTCGTAGAATAACAAATAAAAGAATAATTACAGAATTTTCCAGAAAATATGACCAGTTTTCTATTCAGACTAAATAGGCAATCCCACGAGTGCTACAGGGAAATGTATTCATCTATTATTCAGTGAACAGATGACGAAATGTTTTTCTTTATATTGTTAAGGTAGTTAGCAAACACAATCCACCTTGTAAGAGGTTACTGCATCTTAAACTCGCGGTCTCAGATTCGACGCTAGGGTCAGGCAAATTGCTATCGGATTTTAATTACAAGAAATTCTTAGTTGAAGCACGGCGTTTGAAAGCCTCGTAGACGCCAATAGGCTTGCCTCCAATGGGAGGCGCCGCGTAATGACGTGGAGCCTAAAACCGTGTCCTTGTCGGCCTCGATAGCGTAGTGGTTAGTGTAACCGACTGCCACGCCTGAGGTCGCGGGTTCGATTCCGGTACAAGTCAAACATTTGTGTGCATGGACACGGATGTTTGACTTGGTCTGAGTGTTTCAATGTATAATATATTTGTATTTACAAAAAAAATGTCAGGATGTCCCAGAATATGTAAATCAAATTGTAACGGGAGATTCCTTAGGTAAGGACCTATAAAAAGTGCTAAATAAAGAAAATAAAATAATATGACCTTTATAGTACAAGTACATGGTACAAGCTCTGCTTAGTTTGGGCTAGATGGTGTTGTGTGTATGTGTAGAATATTATTATTATTATCATCATAGTTTACAAAAATGTGACTGTAATACATCTCTGCCTACTTCCTTTAGGATGGGAGTGTTCCACTTTGTATGTATATATTGCATAGACGGACGTAGGTACTCCCTTACATGACTTACTTTGAGCAAAATACCAAGTTTAAGTTGTGTTGTCGCTACTGGAGTACATACTAGCTACGATTACGTCTTTAAAATATGTATGTTTGATTTATTTTCATTGGAATTGCACTTACAGATCATGTCTAGCAAATCTACTCAGGTAGTAAGAGAGCGCGGTCTGTACGTTTTAATTTTAACATAAGCATGTTTTACGAATATATCCTTCAGACCGAATTTCGGTCACGGCGGCCAATCTTAATAGAGACTGGCCATCTGAGCAGGAAATATTATGGTGCTCTCTGTTCCCTAACTGTTATAGTTCTATGAGACGGCAATCTGACACGACTGGAGATAGATCAGGTGCAAGACCAACGGCTTTACGTGCTTGAAGAGGCACGGGAGTATCTACCACCCCCAAATTACTCAGTCCGGGCTGATATTGAGACTACCTAACAGAAAACCCAACACATATTGTTCGCCTGACTCGGGATTTGAACCTGAGACATCATGCACTGCAGTCGTATTCACTATCTGCGCCACGGAGTGTTTTTTGTTCACAACTTATTCATAGTAACTGTTACTATGAATGAGTTGTGAAAAAAAATCACTTAGTCACAGTAAACCACAGCTATTCTTTAAAAGTCTATATAAAAGCCGGGTAAAACCGGAAAAACTTTGAGGTAGGTGTAAAAAATCCGTACGTCGGTGTTTTTGGACGGCAAGTTCAGCAAATAGTGACAAATTGAGACGTTGTCGCCCGCGGCGATACAGATAGTAGTATCTGCATCGCCGCGGGCGACAACGTCTCAATTTCTGAGACCTTAGACCTTAGACCTTCTTAAATCGGATTTCACGATATACTGCGAAAAAATAAACAGGAAAGACGTAAACCTTGTATTTTTGGGAGCGTTTTGTATATCAAATAGACCTACTGTAGGTGAAGTTGTATGAGTTGTGGGACTACTTAGAAACTCTTTTTCCTTCATTTTTATTATAAAATTGTTGCTACCTGTTTGCGTCACAAAATACTAGTTTTCTTATTAACCCCTGTGAACTAATTTGCTTGTGTTAGAAGCTGGTGCTCCTTACACACGCTTAGCTTAGAGAGGTGTCTGGTGCAAAGAGTGGGATTTGAATCCACGACTTCCCGGTCGCAAGTTCACTGCTTTAGTCATCGGGCTATTGTCGCACTGTTAAATATTTTTGAATACGAATACTGATAAAATCAATCTAGAATCTTGTGTCGCCTCGATTGTCTTGTGGTTTGCGCTTTTACTGCAAATTTTCAAGTCTGAATGGATTTCAGACAATGCGATAGCACTAAGCACTTCTTATCTTATCTTATGTGGGGGCCAGTCAGTGCAGACCGGCGACACTTCGACCCAGTGGGATCTTTTGTGTCGACACTCTCCCAATCATGACTGCCATATATGTTCATGGCAGCTGGGACCGACGGCTTAACGTGCTCTCCGAGGCACGGAGCAGGCGATAATTGTCAATCAATACGCACATAATTTCGAAAAGTCATAGTCATAAGTTCAAAAAGTAAGAGATTTATAATACTGGTCAAACATTACCGATACTGGTTATATACATATAATTATGTATGTACAATTCCTCATTTCAACATGGATGACTGTGGTAGGATCAGCTCAATGATAATATACTATGAATACCCACAGTAGGTATAGGTAACAATTAATTAAATTTATTATTAAAAACGTAACATAGCTGTGTTTATAGCGAAACCCATTACCAAATTACTACTGAATCGATATTCTTTAATTATTATCCGTGAAACCAGTACGAGTAGGCCATTGACATGTTTTGTCAGTGCCATCTTTATACAACTTTTTATGTAAGTAAAACTAGTTTCTGTCTGTAGATTTTTGTTACAGTTGTACTTTAACCTTCAGTTTAGTTTTTGCTTGATATTAATAAGTCTGTCAATATGTCCAGACTCCGTGATGTAACTGATTAGGCGTCATATATTTTACGTTAGGTAAGACTAGATACGCGATAGCGTAGTGGGAAACCGTTGGACTGCCACGCAGAGATCTCGAGTTCGATCCCAAGGCGCGCATCTCTGACTTTTCGAAGTTATGTGCGTATTAAATAGTTAATTATCGCTTGCTTTAACGGTGAAGGAAAACATCGTGAGGAAACCTGTATGTCTAAGAGTTCTTAATAATGTTCTCAAAGATATGTGAAGTCTGCCAACCCGCAATGGGCCAGCATGGTGGACTATGGCCTAACCCTTCTCACACTGAGAAGAGGCCCGTGCCCAGCAGTGGGACAGTTTAATACAGGACTGATATTATTATATTATATTATTATTATACATATCTATCATTAGTATCGGTAATGTTTAGCTTGTGACTACATACACAGATAGTGGAGCATTTCGGACAATTCTTGCATCTAAAACTGTTCTCAAAATAATTTCGATATAGTCTCAGTGTTATAAATACCAATTAATAATATTCTTAGTTGAAATAAACGCATAAAAATGCATGTCAGTTCACATTTGATGTACAGATTAGATCAGATAGGCTTTCTATATTGAACAGTATTGGCTCTCTCGTTGAAACGTCAAACACACCAAAGAATAAACAATGTGTATCACTTTAGTGACCGTTCTGAATTATAAAAGTACTAGATTTTGCCCGCGATTTCACTTGCATTAATATAGGTTTTGTCAATAAACTTTTATTGCCCGGAAACGTACTTTTTCTAGATAAAATAACTTTTAAAAAGGAAATAGGGTACCCCCTATGTCCTTTTCTGTACAAAACGTGTATGCGAAATTGCATGATGATCGGTCGAGTAGTAAACGTAACAAACAAACTCACATTCGCTATTATAATATCACTTAGAATTCAAGTAGAATTATAATAGAAAATAAAGGAAAAATACTCCTGTTAACGTCCAAAAATCAGCTATTTGGACGTTTCCCAAATTGTAAAATGCTGCTTCAGAAACAAATAATATTATGTATTGACGATTCAACTCGTGTTTGATTTGTTCTCGAAGTGTCCTTTGAGTGGCTTGATGCGGAATGGAAAACCATTCTGCACATAGCTAGTCTCATGAATACAAATTCTTGAGACAAGATGTATAATACTATGATTTATTATGTAGCAGTCTCATAGAAAAATTATATTTTTCGTCTAGATGTGGTAAACCCACATCTAACGAACATGTATTTAGGTCTTACGTAATGAGGGCGAACCTATACCGTTGACGGGACACAGCTCTAGACTCCGTAGAACTGAAAATTTATTGTAAATAATAATACTTTGCTCGATTCGAGAATCGAACCCGAGAACTCATGCACTGCTTCACATACATTACTGCTGCCCCGCCGAGAGTAGTATTATATAGTCAGAGAGTTAGAAACTAGATTTGTGTATATGTGTTGGCCGTTTGTATTAACCTTACTAATAATTGGATGCAACTGACTGCGCAGGTGGTGCTTTTAAGATCAGAGACAGAATTGCTCACTAACAAAAAATACTTTAGTTTCTAACTGTTCATTTTATTTATCCCTAAATCTAACCCACTACGAATAGGTTTAAAGTTAAAAGTAAAAGTTTACCTTTTAACTAAACTAACTTAACTATTTAAGTATTCTTCAAAAACGTTTTTAGGGCTGAGGGACTGACGAAAATAAAGGTTAATTTAATTCTGTTTTTTATGTGAGAATCATACGGCAGAACCTTGTATCGATACTTATCGGTTTTACGATCCGCGAAATAAAACTCAGCTCGCTCGAACCTTTAACCTCCATAATCATCTAAACGGCGCAACAAAAATTCAATAAACATGAAACCGAACGCCGCCGCTCCAAAGTCACACCGTTCGCTCTTTTCGCGAACTTTGCGCTTGAAGTTTCGCCGCTGGCGCTGTAACCTTTGTTCGACGTCTGATTGCCTTGTTCTCTAGGGGATCGAGATTTGAATTTATCATTAGTACTCGCCTACTCGCCTGTTCAAGTTCGATGCGGTCGGACCGCTCAAATATTCAGTAGCTTGGCTGTTTTCAAACATTTTGTTTTTGATGTTACCCAATGCTAAATTTGAAATTCTTCTCGAGTTGCCGGCAGTATCAATTTTGCGGGTTGCTATACAATTTTTATTCATTGCTTAACTTTTTAATGGGATTATTGTTAGGTGAGACGTTGAAAGTTTCTTAGAAATGTTTGTCAGAGGAGGAAATGATACGCAATTTGGCTGTTTAAGAGCTATTTCCGTGCCTCGTGGAATTTGTTACTTTTAATAGGACATTACTTTTACTCATCCTTGGACAGGAAAATAAATCTTGTTAAGAGACTTTCGAAGTATATAAGCACTTCCACGTGCTTATATACTTCAAATGTCTAAATAAATAAACAATTCAAAATGGATGCAATTAACTGTAGTTATGAAATTACTGATGCGTGGCTTTCCTCACTGTGAAACAGTATTTTCAGTAGGATATGTCCTTTTTTGCTCTCCTGAACCTCAACGTGAATGCGAATGAATTTCATGATTGAATTAATTTCATTAATAACCGCTGAGTATTTAAGGCGTGCAAGTGTAATAAAAAAAAAATCATATTAACATATAGAATATTAGTTAGGATAGGTACTTAGTTCGCTCCGTTCTCGAAGTGGCAACGTCCAAGCTCCGCCAGGTCCTAGTGGAGAAATGGAAGGAACGACTTGTGCACCCTAGTGCCGGGCACGCCACAATAGTGGCGGTTAGCCCCGTCTTTGAGGAGTGGCTGGAGAGGCGGCATGGCGCCCTCACCTTCCGTCTGACACAGGTAATGACTGGCCACGGTTGCTTTGGCCAGTTCCTGTGTCGAATAGGTCGGCAAGAGACGCCCGGTTGTCACCACACGTTGAGGAAACGGCGCTGCACACTTTGGCGTACTGTCCCGCCTAGTCATCGCAGCGTCGTGAGTTGATTGCGGCAGTCGGCCTGATTGCCCTCTCACTTCTGGCCGTGGTTCAGTCTATGGTCCGGAGTGAGAGATCATGGAACGCCGTCGCCTCCTTTTATGAGGAAGTAATTTCCATCAAGGAGGCGGCGGAGCGGGAGAGGGAGTGCTTAAACCCTCTCCCCAACCGCAGAACCGGGCACCGGAGGGCGCGAGATGACCTCCAGCCACACTGAGGTTTGACCTGGGGATGGTGGGCTGCGTGGGCTTGCTCGCCACCCGATCAGCACCAGGTTCGAAAGGCGGCGTCCGTGTTTCCACGCGCGCCTCTGAGTCGTGTTTTTGTTCTCCCAAAATGGGGACAGTAGAGTAAGTATCTCATGTAGTGGCCTACCGGTTCACACGGCGGGCTGAAACCTCGGCGTGGTCGCGATTGCATGTGAAAGCGATTCGCGCGGCTCCTCCATCTATGGTTATGTCGAGGAACACCGTGGTAGGTTTAGTCGGTATTACCGGGGTATCTTTCCCCTGGTGAGCCCGAGACATAACCTCTCCGTCGCCCCGCGGAGAGGTATGCGTCAAGGCAATCCAACAGGTAAAAAAAAGTACTTAGTTCGCGGTTTCAGCGATTCAAACTAAATTTTAAATTGGCACATTTCTCTGTTCCTGTCATGTTTTAGGTTTTTCCTATGTACTTTGGACCACATCACTATACTTGAGCAATCTTATCAGATGTTTTACAGTAGATGCTAACAGTTCCCCTTTAATATGCGCATATAATTTAACAACATTCAAAGTTGGACAAAGCAATCACCCACCCGCTCGTACCAAAAAAATTGTCCACTCAAATTTGTGTTCCATGTGTCTATAGAACCCCACTCGAAAATACTGAGACAACCACATAAACCACTATGCCAGTCCAAACTGTCTGCCATAATAAAATTCCCACAGATACCAATCGCTTCTACGTGATTTGATTCACACAATTGTCGGTGAGAACTAGAGTCGAGTGCCAAATAGTGAAACTGTGACAAATGAAGGCGTGACACGCCACACTCACCGAACACGAATTGTGTATGCCTCAGTTAGACAATGCAAATGATACAAGCGTACCTGTCAATTGCTTTTGTTAAACACTTGTTATTTGTCATATTTATAAACTGGCCCACTGCTGGACAAAGGCCTAATAGAAAGAGAAGGCTTAGGTATAGTCCACCACATTAACCCAATGCGGTTTGTCGCATTGTAGCTGCCAGCACAGGGAAACGTGACACTTTATGAGATAAAAGACAATAACGTTATACTACTTTTAACAAAATATTGTGAAATGGATACATTTGAAGTTCAGTGGTAAAAATTATATTAGCCCTGTATATAAAATTAGGAATGTTGCTAATATTCGCTTCCGCATCGATTTCGACATCTGCATCCGCATCCGCATCCGCAATTATCAACGCGAATGTTAATGCGGATCCAGATATAGCGCAGGTTACGATAAGAAAGAAATCAGTTGTTCAGTAGTACGTGTTTAATTTATGAACCTTTGCAAAACAGTCTTGAACCTGCGAAAGCAGTGGTATTAGATACTTATTATTAAATAAGATGAACAATTTTCATCAACATCCGCATCCGTATCCGCATCCGCGGATGTGAGTCTTCAAATATCCGTATCCGCATCCGTGGATGTTAAAAAGTCTGCATCCGCAACATCCCTGATATAGACTGTCCCACTGCTGGACACATCCCTCTTTTCAGAATGATAAGGATACAGGCTTATACCACCACGCTGGACCAATGCGGATAGACGGATTATGCATATCTTTTGAGAACATTATGGTGGACTCTCCGACATGCAGGTTACCTCACAATGTTTTTCATAATCCTTAAAAAAGTGATAATTAAATATTTAATACTTGAAAAGTCAGAGAGCCATACGATCGAACTAGAGACCTCTACGTGGCAATCCAACGTGAAAGTTTAGCAACGATAGCTTGTATCTTATGTGGGGACCAGTCAGTGCAGACCGGTGACACTTCGACCCAGTGGAATCTTTTGTGTCGACACTCTCCCAATAACGACTACCATAGATGTTTATGGCAGCCGAGACCCACGGCTTAACATGCTCTCCGAGGCACGGAGCAGGCGATAATTGTCAATCAATACGCACATAATTTCGAAAAGTCATATAACTTCCGAAAGTCAGAGGTGCGCGACGTGGGTTCGAACCCGAGACCCTCTGCATTACAGTCTGTTGGACTCCCCACTGAGCTATCGCTGCTCTAACGATAGCTTAGTTGGACTCCACTAGACTATAGTTGCAACACTTGCTATTAATAATTCTTAATCTAAATCTTAATATACTGAAAAAATGGTGAATACTGGTGATCTTATCAAAACATTTGACAGAAACGGATGTTAACGGATGTTAACGGATGTTAACAGCAAGTTGGTTTGCTTCTATACCATTTCAAACTGCTTAGTTCAATGGCGTATCTATAAGCAGAAGCACTTGTCCATTCGCGAATCGTTTGATTTGGATCTAAGCAGTTTTCTTTGATCTTTATAAACATAATCGTTGGTGCGGATGTTTCGTGTATCTTTTGAACGATTAAGGTTGTTTTTACGCCAAATGATTATTTTTAATTGTCTTTATTTTATTTTATAGACTAGTAACCCGCCCCGGCTTCGCACGGGCGGCAAAACCTCAAATTATACACCTAAACCATCCTCATGTATCACTTTGTCTAATGTTGAATACCACATGAAAATCCGTTCAGTAGTTTTTGAGTTTATCGCAAACAGACAGACAGACGGGGCTGTGCTGCGTGAAATAAAACAACATTCAATTGTATTAATTAATTTATATTTGTCCTAATCTAATGTATACATCATCTAATCCTATTGCAGGTGGGGTGAGGTGTGGGTCATGTCTAGCATAACCCATGTACCAGACTATGGTCATGGTATGAGAGCAGCATCCAATGATCCTCTTGCCGATATTGCATGTACAATAATAATGAGCTAATGCTCGACGACCATTTGCTGCCCGATAAACTACTATAAGAGGCAAATATTTATACACTGATAATTCAAAAATACTTGTACTATGGGTACTAGACAATGGATAAACAACCTTACATACATACATACATACATAGATTCACGCCTGTTTCCCAGAGGGGTAGGCAGAGACTACGGATTTCCATTTGCTACGATCCTAACACACTTCTCTGGCTTCATTCACTTTCATCACATTCCTCATACACGCCCGTCGGTTCACGGTGCTCTTAACGGCCTTTGTCCAGAACGCCTCCGATCTGATCAAGAAACGTTCGCCTAGGTCTTCCTCTTGCGACTGTTCCATTCACACTAGCCTTATAAACTTTCTTAGTCAGTCTTTCCTCGTCCATTCTTTCTACATGCCCAAACCAGCTTAACATACCCTTTTCTATTCTTGTCACTATATCCACTTTCACGCCGCATCTCTCTCTAATCACACTATTCCTTATTCTATCTTTCAGAGAAACAACCTTATATACTTTTTTTTTGTAAATACATATTATACATCGAAACACCCAGACCAAGACAAACATCCATATTCATGCACACAAATATTTGACTTGTGCGGGAATCGAACACTAACCATTCCGTCATGGAGGCCGACAAATAATAATAATATGCAAAGGTTACGAGGTACCACGTAACCTATATGTTTAGTCATAGTCATTTTGGAGGTATATCGCCAATGCTGAGTCGAATGGCGTTGACCGCGAGTCTCTAGCTCTTACGGTTCTTGAGTTGAAAGTTGTATAACAGACAGACGGACGGACGGACAAAGCTGTTGTATAAGAGGTTTTTCGAACAACATACTTTTGATTTTGATTAAGATGTTAAGCGCAGTCATCAGTTACCTATTAATTAATATGAGACACTTATAAAACTACCAGATGTTAACAAGTTAAAATTATGTAGTATATGCTTTAAACTTTGTGTCATTTGGTTCCTGTTTCATGTAAAGCTAACCTTGCCTACCGCTGATACACATGATTTTATTACAAAAAGCACTCAAAATCAACACATTTTGAGTACAAAATGATGGATATCAATCCATCAAACATAGGTTAGTACTGCATACGATACATTCCTAAAGCAAACACAGTCATCGTATTAGTAAACATTAGCGTAAACAACTTTGACAGAAATTACTTTGATAAAATTCCCATTGAGTACGCCGTATATGCGATCAATAGTAATTTCATTCCCATTAGTTTTATCGTACTTTCCTATCATTGGGAAAACGTGACGACCCGCGTTTCTGTTCTCTAAATCAGGATTTGATTGTAGCATCATTGTTGTGTGTTGTGTTATTGGAGATACGCTAATATGATAAAGTGCGTGATTAAAACAACACGTATTCATTTTATGCTGGCTGAGGATAATCCCTATACTTATTAGAGGCTTCTTACATTAAGGTAAGACTGGACTTTTATAAACGTTAAAAATTAGGCACAAGGGACCTACACTTAGTCTTGCTGAAATTATTTGTGAACTAGATACATCATTAATTTATTTATCAAAATTCAAGGAAGTTAACGATTCATGGCCAAATTACTTAAATCTTTCACAACCACTAATTATTATAACTCAGAAAGGTATGTACACATTTCCAAATGTTGTATGGCTTGTCGTAGAATATGTAATTTTGTTTTGGTTTTTTATTATTGTATAGGTGGCAAACGAGCAGACAGATCGCCTGATGGTAAGCGATTACCATGGACAACCGCAACACCAGAGGAGTCACAAGTGCGTTGCTGGCCTTTTAAATTTGCCGTCCAGTACCCTCACTCAATCGACGAGACACAACGCAAGCGCTATTTCACGCCTGATTTCTGTGAGGCCGTGGTATCACTCCTCTCGAGCCGGCCCATTCGTGCCAAAGCGTGGCTCTTCCACTGTTAAGTGCGCAACCCATGAAGTACAGTAATCAATTTACAATGACCATATTTTATACAGTTACTGACAGATGTTCTTGATTTTTAAGAGTTAAAGAATCTGCAGTTGCTAATTCTTCTGTATCGGCACAACTTGGGATAATACCACACCGATATTGATCGGGTCTAAAAGTAATAACACTGTTACTGCGTTTCCTTTATTAAATAAAAGCTTGAGACTGACGGTGCTCATACAAACCATTTACCTGTTGGTAAATATGAATAGTCATATGGATCGGCTGATATGATAGTTAGAATTGCCTACTTTAAATATTTACACAAAAGACAATCAGATTTGTATAATTAATTATGAATCCAAAAAACATGAGTTCTGCCAAAATACAACAGACAAATATACATACATGTACTTATTTATTTAAAGATTAGCGTTGTATTAACTTCATTAACACTACCTTAATAATATTTAAACAACGCTGTTCTCAAGCAACGCCCACGACTTAATCTCATCCGATTGATTAAGCCCAGTAGTTTAGCAAACTTTTAGTTCTACATAATATTGTCTTCTATTTACGCGAATATTATTCATTGAAATTAAACTGCTATATACGGATTTTAACGCGTTGTTTATTTGACACTTTGTTACAAATTTTGAAAATTGTTACGCTACTACTACTATTAAACTTTACTAGGTAATTTTTAAGCTAATTAAATTATTATTAAAACTATTAAAACTATTTAGATTTAATTTATTTTTACACTTTCCCCGACGTTTCAGTTGCTTTTCAGCAGCCATGGTCACGGGGAGACTTTTATTTCTACCTTTGAACGTAAGCAGTGTATACTAAATCTCAAATAGATATTCGAACCAACATTTTCTGTATCGATTGCTTTGATACGATTGAACTCTTCTGAAAGCAAATCAAGCATTCACAACCAACAATCGCCGGAGCGTCGGAGATTTAGAACTTAAAATAACTAATGGGAATAAAATTTCCTTTTATTCCCATTCGATACGCCACAAATTTTAAAGTCGGTGTAACCGATGGGAATTTTTCAAGTTACGTAAATCGTGTGTTGGGTTAAAATTTTTGTTACTTCTATGAAAAATATATTTTAGATATCGATAGTAGTTCCTGGATTGAGGTCACACCTGGTTGTTTTGGCCTTATTGAAGACTGCGCCGAGCGAAATGTGCTAAACAGGCGGTCACAGTTAAGTGAATAAAATCAACACTTTTTGTTTAATACAAATATAAAATATACATTTACCATAACAATGAATGTGTTTACAATTAATTCATGTAAAAAACCTTAATATAATTAATATTGTTGCCTACAAAATTACGTAAATTTACGCACGATAAATAAAAAAACGTAAGCTCGTGTTACGTGATTTTTAGATTATAACAGTAGAAATCTATCCTATTTTACAGCTTAAACGAAACATAAATAGTTATATTACAATTTGTCCGTCCCAAATATTTAAGTTATTAGTTGACAATAAAGATACATATTTATCAAAAAAGCACTTCAAATCCTCCATACAATTTTACAATGGCGGCCGCGCGCAGATTTGAATGTCGAGCTCTGTCATTCAGTCCAACCGCGTCTTACGCTCGGCGCAGTCTTAGTATGTGAAAAGTATTTGTATGAAAATGTGAAATATCTGAATTTTAATGCTAGCAGCTATAAAGTAGTTACGCAGAGATATAAAAAAATAGTTTTGTATTTTACCTATTATGTATTACTTGACTGCACTTGCACTTGACTGTGTGCGCAGTGGCTTAAGTGGTCGACTGCTGCCGCGCCGAGTGTTGTGGGTTCACACGGGACAAACATTAATTTGTATTATCCACAAATGGTTGTTCCGAATCTGGGTGTTTCTTTGTGTCCATTGTTTTAATGTTTGTAAAATCCTCCGCGACAGAGGGATAATTCCTATAACGGTAGACTCACTATTATATTGCCTTAACCTAAGGTTATAATAAAATTGGTTATTCTGTCCTAAATTGTATGCTTTCAATGTTTGTAAAACCGCACATTCCTCAGGTCATCTTTTAAAAATGACGATTCTATAATAAATCGTTGCCGGTCATTTACTAGCCTAAAAAGCCATTTATATTTACATTTCATCAACAAAAAATTTCCATAAAAAAGACTACCTCATATAATCACATTGTAAATTAAAATGTTTACAAGACAGGAGCATAATGAAATCCATTCAAAACCTGACACTTTCCCTCAAAAGTGTGTATGTACACAGAAATACCACAAATGTCAGATTTGTCGACATCCAACTAAAATTAATCAAACACGACAGTCACTTTGTGGCCCTATTAATCCGAGGACTGCTTTAATATGTATGTAAAATTTCAAAATTAATTAATATTCAAATACAAATTTTATCGATTATCAATACGCTTTGGAACTGATATGTAATAGTATATATGTTGCTATCAGCGTAAATATTTATAGTATTTGGCTGTGAGTACATTAAAATTGATGTTAATATAGCAAAAAATCAAGTTATACTGGCAATTATACACTAACATGCTGATTTAAAACTCAATAAGTGTGTAAAAAGCACCAGAATATATATGACACGCAAATAATTACAAATAACTTACTTGTTATATGTCAGACAGAGCAAAGTGGAGAGAATATCGAACGGGGAGGTGCTATCATCAAACTGGGCATCACATCAACAATCATATCACAAAATTCATACAGCAATCACACACGAAAATATGCTGGAAAAATGCCACGACACTATAAATAAACTGCAATTTTGCATTTTGATTTCGCACGTAAATCTTTTTATCAGAACGATAAAAAATAAACGATTAACTATGATTAAAAACCGTGAGAATATATTCATATTAGAAGGTGCTATCAATTTAGGGACTGACAAAGTGGTTAAACATATATTTTAAGCACCACGAATTTTGGTGCGAAAATGAACTGAATGACGGCAATATTTTAAAATTGGTCACATGAATAAATTTCTGAAAATCCTAACTAATATTATAAATGCGAATGTGAGTTTGTTTGTTACGCTTTCACTCCTTAATTACTCGACCGATCATCATAAAATGTCGCATACACGGGGAACAGAAAAGTATATACCATTCATTCAAAAAAAAGTACTGCTACTATCTTAACCTACATTTACGCCAGCGAGGCTGCGGGCTGTCTAGTTCTTTATAAATATTACGCAAAATCCATTTAATTTATTATTCCAAATATAAACCACATCTACATAACGGGCTCATGTATCAAATATTATAGTGGTGTGTTAAAAAATTTCATTTATTCCAGAATAAAACGTTTTTGAATAAAAAGCACTTCATGATACGACTAATCTGTATTCTTTAAAAAGATGCCCGTGATTTTATTACCAAGCTAACGACCAAGAAGGAAATTGAATTTATTAAAAATTAAGCAATCGGAACGTAAGCGTATCGGAGACCGATAACTCAAATGTAGTTGCTGGAATAATGATGGGAGCCGAAGTATTAATTAAAGAACATTAATAAACGTGTTAAGCACCGAAGCGTTATATATGATAATATGTAATATATAATAGGTATTATAATAGCATGAAAATGTTAAACAAAATCATCTATATTTTATTCATGTAACTTGTCCAAGTTCGGATATTTTTTCCTGTGAAGCTAAATGGGATCGATTTATTTGACAGATAAAATATATATGTGTTAATTTGATCAAATTAGTGCCATAACCATCTAAAAGATTATGAGACAGTTATATATTATCCCATAGTTATGTTGTAAGTGATGTTAATCCGCCTAGCGGTTGTACTAAGATTGCGGCTCTTGTATACCAAGCGGGTAATATGCGCAAGATGAGACACTTGCGCCGTTTTTATGCATTGTTTAGCTATAGACGCGCGACGCGGGCCAGACACGCAATTGAATTTACTTGCGCATGTAGTAGAGATTATGAAGATAATTCCGAGATGCGTGCCTTGGGAGCGCTCCCAAGGCAGGCATCTCTGACTTTAAGAAGTTATGTGCGTATTAAATTATTAATTGCTTGCTTTAACGGTAAAGGATAACACCGTGAGGAAACCTGCATGTCTAAGAGTTCTCCATAATGTTCTTGAAGATATCTGAAATTTGCCAACTGGCACTGGGCCAGCGTGCTGGACTATGGCCTAACACAGGTCAGAGGCCTGTGCCCAGCAGTGGGACGGTTTAATACAGAGCTAATATTATGTATGTATATATTATATTATATGTAATATGGGTAGCTTCTTGCGTCGTGCACAAGTACGATCAGTTGAAGCGATAAAAACAATACTTGTAACGCACAAACATATACGAATAACTTTAAAAATAAATTACACATATATACAGTGCATCGTTTATGGTAGATACACATGTTAATTAGTTGTCTCGTAGATAAGTTGGTCCAGCAAATTAATTCATGATGCTAGGGGCGAACCGGCGCGTGGCGCCAATGCATAAATTATTACAAAAAGTCGGTCTTAAGATCATGTTCGGAGATATAGCACTACTGCTACGTGATTATGATGAACTCTTAATATGCAATACGTTAGCATGCCAGTAGTGATTTTGAATACGAATGTGATCTTAAGCAGTCAGCAGTATGTATTACAAATACGGGAGCTCTTTATCACAAAAACAGTAAATACAGAAAGCCGAATGGGGTCGATGCGAGAAATCAGATAGATTCATACATAGTCGTATATTACTGCAATCGACCATGTGTCAGAAACACACGCGTGTGTCTCTGTTCAAGCGCGTAGTTTTGATCCGCCAGTCTGTATTTAAGTAATATGTGTCTTTAAATCGGTGGTCTCTATATTTCCGACTATCACTATATTCGTTATAGACGTGACTTTTCTACATGACGTAGATAAAATGCGCAAGTGAGGTACTTGCGCAGGTTATATGCATTGTGTTCGTGTGATAGCTGACGATAGCCAACTGCGCAAGTCCGTATGATTAACTAACACATGAAGCTCGCGCGAGTAACTTGCTAGTGTAGTTTGTGCAAGTAGCATGCGCAAGTAGACCGCGCCATTTTCTTGCGTAAAATGAATAATTTTAAATGCTGCTTTAATTAATTTACGTTTAATATCTTATGCTCAATTTAAAAAACCGCTATCTAACCAAAACGGATAGCCGCTAATAAATTGCTAACAAAAGCTTATGAAAAGCTTTTTGTAATTTAATAGTTCGATACCGTTCGGATCAATATACAAACTTCATCACTCAATTCGTTTCCTAATAAAGATTTGACAACTTATATGCTTTATTATATGTTCTCAATATCTAAAGATTACCGAACAGGTGTCATCGTAACCGATAAATAAGATTCTCCAATATGTATTAATGTTATAATTTGAAATTTAAATCTCATGCGACATTGAATGAGGTAGACAGCGAGGAACCAACTTATGCTAATATTGTGTAATACTAACGTTTTTAGAATATACGAGATATCTAGTTTTACTATTCGATCCGTGGTTACGTATTTTATTGCTGGCCTCTATTTAACTACATATAAATGTTAGATTTGGTCATTGAATAAGAGTACCGATAGCCTACTGATATGGATTCGGGGAATAATATTTTCTAAATTATGGGCAGACATTTAGTATAGTTAACTTGTATAGGAATGGTTTTGTTGTACGTTTTTGATGAGCCATGTATTCTAGTTGTGTATTTTTAAGATATTTGGTTTTGCAGGGATAGATTAGTAGGGCGACCAATTTGGTTTTAGATCTCGCAGCTAAGACAGAATTGTATGACTGTTTAATGTTCGTGATGGTAAATATACGCTCATGCATATTGCGTAGCGCAGTTTTGATCAGGTAGCACCAATCGTCGCAGGCTGACTGGTTTGGGAATGTTATAAATTCGTTTGTGAGGTATAAGAATCTTTATCCGTCATCACATACTAACAGTCTTGGTGCCCTATTCTAAACAATTGTATTACTGAAATTGTAGTGGATGGACCTATACATGGTACTGTCAACGCAACGAACTTGCACATGGCTTATCAAAAGCTTCCCCTTCCGGACAGCAGGCGCTATACAATCTACTATCTGTATCGTCTGCTTGACTACTGTCTAGTAATCAGATGAAGATAAATAATCAGTAACGAAGATAACGTCTGACGATCAGCCAATAACAAATGTCACTAAGTACCTACTCACCTATCTATTTACATACATACATAGATTCACGCCTGTTTCCCAGAGGGGTGGGCAGAGACTACGGATTTCCATTTGCTACGATCCTGACACACTTCCATGGCTTCATTCACTTTCATCACAGTCATTCCTCATACACGCCCGTCGGTTTAAGGTGCTCTTCTATTTAGTTATTGTATTTTATCGTTGGGTTATACTCAGTACCTTTTTATATGGAAAATGAACGTATACCTACAGGGTGATTTTGAAATCGTGTAATTCCTTTTAACCACGCATACTACGTGTGATATAGAATAATAACCCTGACCATATTTTCACGAATTTTTTTCGTGAAATATTTTCAGATATTCATATATTGTAAATAAAAAAAATAACGTGACAATAACTGATGTCGTAAAT
Source organism: Catocala fraxini (assembly GCA_930367265.1). Taxonomy (NCBI): domain Eukaryota; kingdom Metazoa; phylum Arthropoda; class Insecta; order Lepidoptera; family Erebidae; genus Catocala; species Catocala fraxini. The sequence continues at coordinate 2,265,870 of OV884040.1, read as the reverse complement.
AATAAGGGGCAATAAAAAGAACCGCCCGTTATTATTTACGACATTAATTATTGATATATTTTTTTCATTAGGAAATAATTAAAATAAAGCGGCGATAGCTCAGTGGGGAGACCAATAGACTGCAATGCAGAGGGTTCGAACCCACGTCGCGCACCTCTGACTTTTGGAAGTTATATGACTTTTCGAAATTATGTGCGTATTGATTGACAAATATCGCCTGCTCCGTGCCTCGGAGAGCACGTTAGGCCGTTAGTCCCGGCTGCCATGAACATCTATGGCAGTCGTTATTGGGAAAGTCAGTACCCTCTAATATCCTGACACTGGTCTAGCCTTAGGGTATCGTTAGCCTTCGGGTTGCGGAGGTCAGGTGGCAAAACTGATATTCAGTCAAATCCGGTTAGACCAGAAAAGCCGACTCCAAGTGACTTGGGAATAATAAGGGCTAAGAGAGAAGAAGTAAATAATTAAAATTACCTCTTGTGGTTAAACTAAACTAATTAACTATCCGAAACCATTTCACGAAAAAAAACGGTACCATAACGTTTCCAAAAAAATAATTCAAATAAAAAAATATGGTCAGGTTATTCTATACCACCAGTAGAATACGTGGTTAAAAGGAATTACACGATTTCAAAATCAGCCTGTATAACGTATACTTCAGCCTCTATTACGCCTTTAAACATAGCTGGCTTAATGTTGATGTGTGACATCTCTGTCTACCCCCTGAAGCATATACCTGTCTATAAAATGTATATGTAATACACTTACTATATATCTACCAACATTGTAGACAACCCGATAATACCAGAAATCCAGAGATAAGCCGTTAATGTACGCATGTAATATCTCAAAGATAAGGCTGGGTGGATCAATACAACATAATATACATAGGCTTACGTCTGTTTCCACGAAGGTTAGGTTGATATTTCTATTTACTTCGACCCTAACTTGAGTTGGTGATTTGATTTGAATTTTCTTTTGTGTTAAAAGTACAGGCTTACTAGACTTTACTCGCGGCTTTGTTCACGTTAATGCAGATTTTGTCAAAAGAATTCTATCCTTTGGGCCCATTACTTTTTCTGGATGAAAGGTAACCATGTTCTTTTTTGTACCCCTAACAACGAATATGTAAAATTTTCGCGTGTAAGCGTAACAAACAATAAACTTATATTCAAATTAATAATATAAGTTAGAATTAGGATTATCTTTTTTTTAAAGCCATCTTTCTTGTAGGTATATTTTCTGTATCGCGGAGCATCTTACACACACTCAAACTGAACACAAAAAAATATTTAGACTCGTCGATACACAATTTTTATCGCGTGTGGTATTCGAACACACTACACTCGGCGTAGGTGATATCAATTTTCTTAATGCACTATATAGCCATATATTATTAATATTTTAAGCTATAGAAACATATGTCACGTCAGTGCGCAATATTTACCCTGCTGCATAAACACGTGCTATCGTCATTTTTGTCGCACCCGGAATAGAAATTCTTCTCGCTCGACGTCGTTTTCTACGCGAACTGATTGAAAGGTTGTTGACAATTATTTGACAGTGAGGAAAGGTTTTTTTACTCTACTTTTTCATCATTGCCACGGACATTAAAAAAAAATGCCAGTCAAAAAAATTTTAACGCTGTTACTGCGTTTAACCCGCGTTAAAGTACCGGAGAGTCACACTTTCGTTTACTTTTATCCCATCTTTAATAGCTTTTAACTACTTCCTTGGAGTAGCGGTAGTGAATGCGACTGTTGTGCATGAGGTCTCGGGTTCGAATCCCGGGTCGGGTCAAGAAAAGTTATTGCCTTTTTCTGTTAAGAAATCTCAATAGCAGCCCGGGGTGTCTTACACTGCCAACTTCCCAAGTTGGCGGTGTTAGACACCCCCGTGCCTCGGAAAGCACGTAAAGCCGTTGGTTCTGCGCCTGATCTCTCTCCGGTCGTGTCCCGTCGAATAATGGGAGTTAGGGAACAGAGAGTGCTCTTGTGTTTGCGCACACACTTGTGTACTATAATATCTCCTGCGCAGATGACCAGTCTCCGTTAAGACTGGCCGCCGTGGCCGAAATTCGGTCTGGAATTCGGTCTCTAGACTAACTGATTGAATGGTTGTTGACAATTATTTAACAGTTAGGTAAGGTTTGATTCTTACTTAAAGCGTGTGTAACATATCTACGTTTTTGTCATAGCCACGGACATTCAGGCCAGTCAGCCAGTACAACCAAGAACAGAAAAATATTGTGACGCTGTTACTGCGTTTAACCCGCGTTATAGTACCCGAGACTCAAATTTCCTTTTCTTTTATCTGATCTTCAATATCATTAGTATTGCAAGTTATATTATACAAAACAAAAAAAAAGTGAAATCGGTCCAGCCGTTCACGCGTGATGGCGTGACCAAGGGTAATAGGGATTCATTTTTATATATATAGATAACCTATTGGTTATGATAATCATTCACTATCAGGTGGATTGTATATTCATTTGCCAGAATGCTTACCAACTCTATTTTATTATAATGATGCTACAGCACTGGTGTCACCTTAGAAAGCTGGCTTTATGCTGTTTACGTTGCACAGTTCCAGACATAGTGCTAGTTACTAAGAATTTCTTGACAGGAATACATAAGAACGCTGCCCAAATCTGCACGGATCTTCATGTGGTGTAAGTGGACACCTCGCCGCTGCCTCTACCCTGAGTGTAAAGGATTCGAAGACGATTGTCCGATGTGTGATCTACAAAATTTGTTCTCTCTCTCTTCTTCTGTTGTTTCTAAAGTGCGACACAGGGATGATAGTTACATTCTTCTTCTTATCGTGTCGATGGCTTTCGCGTAGGTCATTTACGCACAATGGCCCAATTGAGTGGCTAAGTGCGGATAACACACGTCCAACTAACTATCGTGTCAATGGCATCAGTTTTTAAATGATTTTAGTCCAGTGCTCGGCAACGCGAATCGTATTAGGCATTGCTTGGTCTCATCAAGCGTGCACAATTCTGGGCTTGTTTCATTAAAGGAAAAAGACAAATCTAGCATTCGCAAACCCTACCGCTGTGCTAAATTAGACATGTCGTTATCCGAAGATGGTAGGTAGAATCTACCAGCTTCTTTGATGAGACCGTCTACGTATTACAGAACATCCTACGCAGTCATGAATTAGCTGTAGAGATTGAATGCCTAGCCTTCTACGAGGCAACGCTAAAGTGCTTCAAGAAAACTGTGTAGGATAAACACCTTAAAAGCGTTTATTGGTACTTTATAACTCAATCATTTGTGTTAATCTAGCCGCATTGCCGATAGTAACGTTCAGGTTGTTGGCCTCAGGAATTTATTTCGTACATATAATTATGATAGCAGAGATTAATTGCCTCGGTGGTGTGGTACCGGTAATGCTACGGGTTCGATCCCCGAGTTGAGCCCGAAAAAATATTTTGGGTTTGTCTGTCAAGAAATATTCAATTGCAGCCCCGAGCTAGGAAATAGGTGATGTAACGCACCCTGTATCTCGAAAAGCAGATAAAGCCGTTAGTCCTATGCCTGATCTCTTTTCGGTCGTGTCGGATTGCCGTCCCATACATTACTCAAACATACAAATACATAATAAAATTGAAATCTACTCAAAAATAAATAAGTTACAAACGTTTCAAATCTGATGGTAGAGGTAACTGTCAAATGGCAGAAAAGGATGCATGATAAAACTATGAATTAACCGCTATTTAAATACAGTTATGCCCAAGGAAGATTGATAGGCCCGCAATGACCCAACTTTTTCTAATATCTAAATTAGACATATTAATTACTCCCTTAGTTTGCAACTAAATTCGATATTGTTTGCATAAAAAGATATCTTTTGATTACAATTTACTCTTATATGTAAAATAATGATCCTAACATCAAATACAGCGATAGCCTGGTGGGAAACCGTTGGACTGCCACGCAGAGGTTTCGAGTTCGATCCCAAGACGCGCATCTCTGACTTTTCGAAGTTATGTGCGTATTAAATAGTTTATTATCGCTTGCTTTAATAGTAAATGTAAACATCGTGAGGAAACCTGCATATCTGAGAGTTCTCCATAATGCTCTCGAAGATGAGAAGTCTGCGAATCGCACTGAGCCAGCGTGGTAGATTATATCCTAACCCTTTTCACACTGAGTAGAGGCCCGTGCCCAGCAGTGGGACAGTTTAATACTGGGCTGATATTATATCAAACATAGGTAAGTACCCTATTGAATGGTAAGTTAGATCATAACACCTAAGTTTTATACTAGACATTGTTAGGTTTTACGTTAGGTCGCCCGCTTGGATTTCTACAGTCATCCATATTGCACGGAATCTAACGTGTTACCGGCGTGGAATTCTAGTCATTTCACAATTCGCCACGATGCGTCGGGCGATGTTGCAAATCCTACTGTTGCAATTAAATTCGCATCGCTTGTATCAACTGAATATAAATGGAAATATCTATACAATCCATATTATATATAAAGTAACCCTATATTATATTATGACGTTATAATATTGTCTTCTATTTACGCGAATATTATTCATTGAAATTAAACTGCTATATATGGATTTTATCGCGTTGTTTATTTGACACTTTATTACAAAATTGTCCATGGCTGCTGAAAAGCAACCGAAACGTCGGGGAAAGTGTAAAAATAAATGAAATCTAAATAGTTTAATAATAATTTAATTAGCTTAAAAATTAGTAAAGTTTAATTGTAGTAGTAGTGTAACAATTTTCAAAATTTTGTAATAAAGTGAAAGTCAAATAAACAACGCGATAAAATCCGTATATAGCAGTTTAATTTCAATGACGTTATAAGTTGTACTTATGTAAATACTATACTATATGTTAAGAGCAGCGATAGCTTAGTGGGGAGACCAACAGACTGCAATGCAGAGGGTCTCAGGTTCGAACCCACGTCGCGCACCTCTGACTTTCGGTAGTTGTATGACTTTTTGAAATTATGTGCGTATTGATTGACAATTATCGCCTGCTCCGTGCCTCGGAGAGCACGTTAATAATAATAATAATAATAATAATAATAATAATCTTTATTTGCTAGAATATGGTTCAGGTATACAGGTGGTCATTTTTGGATTTGTTCTACATATTCTGCCACATGTGGCGTGCAAAATTTAATTAATTACATACATTAATACAATGTTAAATAAACACATGCAAATTTTTGAAATTACATAGGTATTGATATTAATAAGTAGCATATAATCCACGAAAAAAAAAAACAAAGGTAATAAAATAAAATATTATGCCGCACATTAAAACATTAATTTAAAATATTAATAAAAAAATTCTAACAAACACATGGGTATCTTAATCTAGAATTGTCTATATTTTAATAGTAATAATAATTATATTAATAATCTATCATTAAAAAATTCAGTTACCGAATAATATCTTTTATCAAGTAATAAATTAAATAATTTGCGATTAAACAATGCCATTGGTAACCTAGTGAGATCATTAGGTAAATGGTTATATACCCTTATGGCCATACAGTAAGCATTTTTCCTAAAGACTTCGACTCTAATTTGGGGCAGTTTTAGTCTATATTTATGTCGCGTACGGCTACCTTCAGCGTCACCAAGTTTACTAAAAAGTTCGGGGTGTGTTTTTACAAATTTGCAAATTTCAAATATGTAGAGGCATGGCAACGGTAATATTTTATGATTACGGAACAATGGTTTTCAGCTGTCGAGAAAATTTACGCCACACATTACTCTCATGCACTTTTTTTGTGCACGAAACAGTATATTTACATCTACAGAGTTTCCCCATAAAATAATCCCATACCTCAGCGCGGAAGATACATATGCGTGATACACGATTATAGCGGTTTGAAAGTTTACGATCTCTCTGATCCGTCTTAGTACGTAGACGTAACGATCTATCTTGTTGGTGGTCTTCTCTATATGTGACTTCCAGTTACATTGTTTATCGATACTAATACCTAGGAATACACAATCGCTAATTATCTGTATAGGTTCGTTATTATAGATTATACTATGGCTCGTTATATTTGTGTTGTATGTTTGAAATTTAATTATATTCGTTTTGGTCATATTTAATTTTAAGTTATTATAATCAAGCCATGTAATTAAGCCGTCGGTCCCGGCTGCCATGAACATCTATGGCAGTCGTTATTGGGAGATTGTCGACACAAAAGATCCCACTGGGTCGAAGTGTCGCCGGTCTGCACTGACTAGTGACTGGCCCCCACATAATATACATACCTACTATATTTTGACGACCTCGACGGTGTAGTGGTTAGTGTAAACGACTGCCACGCCTGAGGTCGCAGGTTCGATTCCCGCACAAGTCAAACATTTGTGTGCATGAACATGGATGTTTGTCTTGGTATGGGTTTTTTATGTATAATACGTATGTATTTACAAAAAAAAGTATATATGTATGTTTATCCATTGTCTAGTACCCATAGTACAAGCTCTGCTTAGTTTGGGCTAGATGGTGTTGTGTGTATGTGATAAAATATTATATATATTATATTATGTATTTATTCGTGGTTTATTTCAATTATACTGCTAATTATATGACAGATATATGAAAGTAATGCTTTATCTGATATATATACGAAATAACATAACCACACTTAGAAAAGTCAATAGAATTTTCTTAAATGTTTATACTTATTCGAATGAATAGACATAAAATTGATCGTTATTCGAATTAAATTATTTTTAATTTAAAAAAAAAAAAAAAAAAAAACTATGTATTAATTCATAATTACCTATATACAAAATATTATGATCGCTAGGGATATGTGCATGAGCAGTAAAGAGGAAGTATAACAGCAATACGTATTTCGTCGTCGTGATTCGAATATTTGTAGTCGAATAATAAACAATCAGTAACAAGGAATACATGGTCATTATACTTGGGAATAGTACTATTTACGAATCATTTAATATTTTTCTGTGAATATCGACTATTCTTTGCCTCGGACAAAAAAGAAAAGGAAAGCCAGGAAGTAGATAGAATAAGTATTTTGTCGGCGTGTTTCGAATATTTGTAGTCGAATAATAAACAATTAGTGACAACGGATACATATACATTAAAATTCGGAATTGTACGATCTACTAATAATTTAATGTTTTCTTATTTGTGTCTGTCGGTCACCACATGCCGCAGGCGAAAAAAAATATAATGTTTTAATTATGCTATCTTAAAGCGTCACCAACAATGTGAAAAGTTGGTAGAATCTCATAATGATTCTATACTGGTTCGGGGATTTACATATTCCTAAACATCAAACACACATTAAAAAAGCAAATATATTTTATATTCACAGCGGGGAGTCAATTCACAAATGAACACCATTATTTTTCTCTGATCACAAATTATCAGATTTATTTTCGTAGTTTTAGTTGGCATAACATTAGAGCGGAATAAATTAGGTGACGTATATTCGAATAAATTATTTAAATATAATATATTCCACCGATAAGTGACTGGCCGAAAAAATATAAAATTATACGTAAAATTATCGAGAAAAACGCTAAAAGGTTCTAAGTTGTATACTTTTTTATTAATCTAATTTTACTTTTTATTTTTTAGAAATTCTCTCCTTTGTCCTATTTGGACGATATCTGTGACAAACATCGACTGATCTTGTCCTTTTTAATTTTATTTAATAGCTACATACTCTTTAGAAGTAATTTGCATCCAATGACTAAAATAAAGTAAGTATAACCCAGAATTTTCGCATAAAAAAACATCTTATTTTTATTTAACCCGACAAAACTCTAAAATACTTTCCCTGACTTAGGTTTTTTACTTTATTTTATAAATTTAAGTTTTTAATTTTCTTAAATAATCTTCAAACATTTGATTTAAATCAAAGTTTGCTGTCATCTCAATATACAACCAATATTCGAGGTAATATTACACCTAAGTATATTTCATTATTTTAAAGTTATTTTTCATTACTGCCTCGCTGGAATACCAGCATTGAGCAAGGTTAATGGTTCCAGATTTAGATTTAAATTTACAAAACGAATATGTTACCAGGGTATATCTATAAATAAAATAACACTAAAACAACACAAGATGTTTTGGATTTTTCTGACTAGAACATTTTAATAGCAGAATAGGGTTTTGAATTGTTCCCGTTTTAATTTTATAGGCTAGCTTCCAATAAGAGGGACCTAATACCATAACTGATATAGTGGGCTTAATACAGCTCTGCTTACCTCGTCCAGAATATACAGCTAAGATGCCTGTGTCTTCCAAAAGTGGTGACTGACATAAATAGTGTTGTTTGCTATGTATGTTGTCGGAAACGAGTTCCCTGAAAGAGCGTTTTAAAGAAATTGGTATACTTACCGTTGCGTCGCAATATATATTTACGAATATTATGTTTATAAAACATAATATGCACTTATATAATAAAAATTGTGATATTCATAACTTAAACACTAGAAATAAGCATACGTTAGTAGTCCGTATCATCGTATACATAAAGTTCACAATTCATTTGCGGGACTCAGTATACGCTTTTTTAATAAACTACCGATTGATATTATAAATTTACCTTGACTCAAATTTAAAATTGCTATTAAAAGTCAGCTTATCCGGAAGGGCTATTATTCAATTAATGATTACTTAAATGATAAAAACTCATGGAACTAATTGTTTGTTTCATACAGGATTCAAACAATTAATCTATTATATAAGTCAATTTAGTTATGTGAAAGTACTTCGTGCTTATTTTGTGATTAAAAAGTATCTTACTTTTCTTTTAAACAAACGTAAGTATTAACGTAAATTTTGTTTTAACTACATTTAGTTACGTACTACCTGTTCATACGTCACAAATAAGTGTATGCGTCCTCTATTAGAGGTTATGGATTAAATGACACACTGTACAAACACTTTTAACTATTTATTTTATACTTTGACACAAGGAAGTTTTATATGTCCGTTCACTTACAGCTCACAACAAGAAGTGACAGACAGCAGTATTGTTACGTCTTTTATAGCTAATCAATCTGTAAAGTATTTGACTACTATTTATACTGTATGATGTTATATTATACAATTACTAAGGTGCAATAATTGTAAATAGTTAAATATAATAATTAATTTATTTTTGCATTGAAATTAAACTGCTATATACGGATTTTATCGCGTTGTTTATTTGACACTTTATTACAAAATTTTGAATTTCTTTTTACACTACTACTACTATTAAACTTTACTAATTTTTAAGCTAATTAAATTATTATTAAACTATTTAGATTTAATTTCATTTTACACTTTCCCCGACGTTTCGGTTGCTTTTCAGCAGCCATGGTCACGGGGAGACTAAGATGGCAGTTGTAGACAACTATATAGCAGTTTAATTTCAATGAATAATATTCGCGTAAATAGAAGACAATATTATTTTTGCATGTATAAATGTATATAATTCAACATCCTCATGCCATACTACTGTCTATTATAAATGACTACGGATAAATATTATTTCAAACCTCAAATGCTTCTTACATAATATTATTAAACGTTTCTTTATTTCAGAATTTAGTTTTATATGGGCAGTGACAAATGGCATAATGATTGCAACACCTGGTACATAATGAGTTCTAAAATACTGAAATTATAAGTTGATGTCGATTTAAAAGAGTGACCTTGAGTTTCTTGCAGGTATCTTCTCATAGGCTCAACCTTTTGCCTGAACCTTGCAACTAACATAAATGTAAATTCAGTAAATGTAATAAACTCACTAACAATTTTGACGTTCATAAGTGTTACTTTGTGACCTAAGTGAATAAATTATTTATGACTTTGACTTTGAAAGTTTCAAACCTGTTAGTACTCCTCGAATTCTGAGAAGAGCTTACAGAAACAGTATATTAACAGAGCTGATATTTCAAATCAGTATCTGCTGCAGACAATTTACCAAGTGGCAATGAGCTCTGATAGTCGTAGAAAGCGATCGATGGCGGAAGTCTACATCATTTCCCGCAACTAATGAAAAGGGGATGTGCAGATCCCTACACATGTAATTATTACGATTTGCTGCTAATACCGTCTGCTGTTCGCTTCACTAACTACTAATTTGTCTGTTACATATATTTAATAAAGCTTTTAAACAAAATGGTTACGACGTTTTATGTTCGTTGAAGGTTCACTTGAAAGTAGCGGGTAAGGTTTGCCAAAGTATAATTGGAATATGTTTTTTAATGGCAACGCCCGCACTTGGATCAAGACCTGTAGGTGTCTTTACAAGCATATAATTAGCGAATATAAAGATTCAGAACAATAATTTGTGAATAACAAAAATAAAAAATAACAAAAATAATAATAGTCCTGTTGGAGATTCAAAATAACAACGGTCAGCATTTAAAGAATTATCGGTCGCAAAAATGTAATATGGACAACGCACAGCCGAAACTACTGAACGCAAGAAGCTGAAATTTGGCATGTATGTTCCTTAAAGAGTGTAGGGGAGCACTAAGAGAGGATTTTTGGAAATTCCACCCTGAAGGGGGTGAAAGGGGTGAAACCCGATATTCACACGGGAATGGGACTTACGCGGGTGAAACCGCGGGAAAACTACTAGTACTATATAAAATAATAGATAAATTCTTAAAATTTATTTCTTGGTAATATATTTTCAGCACGGATTTTTAGCACGGAGGCTGAAGCAGTGCCCGGTAGATGGCAATAAACTTGCCCGTAAAACGTGGGACGTTGAATAGATAATATGGGCATGAAACTTTGTATATGTTTTCTGTTGTTACGCAAGATAAAAAACACAACTAAAGACCTACTTAATTAAATGATCACGCTTCGCTTCGCAAGCCATTACGAATCCGTTTTGGCAAAAAAGCACTTCATGGTTCCTTTAGCGTATACATAGCAGGGCACAAACAGACTGGAAAGTGAACTTATAAGTTCATTATTCATTCGTCATCATTTTATGGCAAGAAACAAGAAAGCTCGGCGTCGTATAAATTATTAATGAACCAGCTAAAACACTCGAGTTTTTACGCTCCCAAAGATATTGTTTTAAAGCTTTGAGATTTAATTTCCATTGGCTTGTATTCGATGCTATTTCGAAGTCAAAGACGGAATTTATTTCGTCGTCTTTTACTGAGTGTTGGCGTTTTCGTCTATTGTTACGTATGGATTTACGTATAATAGGAACGTCCAGAACTCATACATACCGGGCAAAACGCAAGCTTTTTAAAATAGTGCTACGTCCTCAGGCGTACCTTTACTAAATGATATGGTTCAGTCTTCAGGTTTGTTACCTATGGGCGTTGTGGTATGATTTGGTCTACGAGTTTAAGGTTTTTGGGTGGTGTGTTAGACAGATATTGGTTGACAATTTAATTATATTTTCTGGCTATTGCTCGAATGTTTTAGGATTCCGGGATTCTAAATTGAAATAAGTCGACATGGACAGTGATTTTTTTACATTTTACCATTAAAAGTTGTTTTAACTGTAAAACAACTCGTTTCTTGAATATAGTAACATGCTGAAAAAGCTCCGTGGCATAGACGTGATCTCTAATATGAAAATATACTTTAAGTGCTGAGTAACTTCTTCACCAAATTGGAAACTAACCGGTAAAATTGTGCATAGCTGTCTAAATATGAAAGGAATTTCTTTTTAAAGCTAATGATCTATTTTCTTATTAAAATTGTAATATGTAAATATTTGCAGTTGTTAACAGTTCAATCACTTTGTATTTGGTGGCGATAATTATGGCACATTAACTAAGAAGCTATCTTCCTTATAGAAAATAAGAAATAATTAATCCATATAAAATCCTTGACCTTATTTTAATGACTGATTGCTGATAGCTACAGCCACCTTTTAAATGAACTCTGAAGTACTGGATACTCTACTATAATTTACCTGTTAATAATTAATTAATTGACCGGGCGAACATTGCCTGGCCTCCTACCGGATATAGATTACTAACCAAATAATAAATTTTAGTTAAACTTGTCGTTCGGACAAGATTGTGATGATAATTATCAACCCATTGTAATCAGGATGAATCATTTCAGACTCCGTGCTGGTCGAAAAATATTCCTGTCAGCAAAAACTTTATAATATTTTCCGCTGAGTCAGGTTAACGATACCTCACAATAGACAAGGATGGCGTGGTTTAAGCGATCGACTTGCTGCTGTCATTGCTCCGAATGTTATGCGTTCGAAACAAATGGGCAAAAAGGTGTGCTCCCAGTCTGGGCGTTCGTTGTGTTTGAATGTTTGCAAAGTCTCGAGATCTAGAAATTATACCTAGTGCGAGAGAAATAAAACACAAACAAAAATAAACACAAAAAAGATTGCGTATATATTAATGCTTTCACTACTGACCCAACCAGACAGTCAACTAATTTATTTGCTTTGAAACTGATAACATCTTTAATGTAGTATCATTTTAATGCCATACCATCACTTCCATTTCGAATAAAAACAACATCAATGAATGAAACGCCACAGTTTATGTCGCGAATACCGTAGATAACAATCAAACAGAAGTTGTTACAAAACTGAAACCAGTTTGAACATGGCTTCTAAAATCTCCCAAAACATACTAAATAGTCAATCAAAATTCTATAAAACCTCATAAAACATTTATTGTCGACTTTGGAATATCGAATTTCATACCGTTTTTATTGGACACGTTAAACGTTAATGATTACCAACGATAAAAGAACGTGGTGTAATGGATATTAAGCTTAATTATATTGCAATTAATAAATGTAATATGAGACAGGACAGCCATCAAAATGTGTTTGACGTAGGTGAGTTTTATGTAGAATTAAATGGTACAAATACCAATAAGGATAAGAATAATGGCAATTTGTGACAATTGTTTGTAAATGCTGTTGTTTCCGCTACGTAGTTGATATTCATGAGTGTTATCTTGTGACCTAGATGAATAAACGTTTCGGATCTTTGGATTAACATGATTAAATTTTAAATAGATTATATAAAATTATTTATAGACAATCAGAGATAATGAGACTAGAGATTAGAATTGATGTAGGTATGTTATGAATTGGATTAGTTTTTAGGGGAAAACCATTAATTATTTTTAAGAAGGATTGCCTGGCTTTGCTCTTCTCTGGGAATCAATTGCGATTATTTTCTTAAGTATTATCTACGGCTTGTAACAGTAAAGCATTGTAATATTACAAGATAGTATGGTGGATCCTAATGAAAATTCTCAGAATTTTATAAAATATTTAGGATCTAATACATAAAACTTGTTATGGTAATTAGAGCAGCGATATCTCAGTGGGGAGACCAACAGACTGCAGCGCAGAAGGTCTTGGGTTCGAGCCCACGTCGCGCACCTCTGACTTTCGGAAGTTATATGACTTTTCGAAATTATGTGCGTATTGATTGACAATTGTCGCCTGCTCCGTGCCTCGGAGAGCACGTTAAGCCGTCGGTCCCGGCTGCCATGAACATCTATGGCAGTCGTTATTGGGAAAGTCAGTAGCCTCTAATATCCTGACACTGGTCTTGCTTTAGGGTATCAGGTATCAGGTGGCAGCCGCTCTGTGTAAAAACTAATATCCAGTCAAACCCGGTTAGACTAGAAAAGCCGACCCCAAGTGTCTTGGGAATAATAAAGGCTAAGGAGAAGAAGAGCGGTCGCCTAGTGGTCAAAATTCGACCAAAATTTTTAAGCTTGCTACTTTGTTTTGTGTTTTTCTCTATTACGTATAAATAAGATATAGGTAACCATAATTACAAAGAATTGTACGACGTCAGACGAACAATGTCGAAATACTACGAACGCAATTCGACTGCGTGTGTCAAATGCATGGTTGTGTGCTTGTTGTGTTTTTTCATTCATTTAATATATTTCTAATGCATATTTTATAAAAATATTAAGATACGGCCCTCCTTCTCCATATAAACTTTAACTGTGCTAAATTTCATACTTCTCTGTCCGCGCAATTTTCGTAAAAAGGGGTACAAAGTTTTTGCTTTACGTATTAATATATAGATATAACATGTGTTATAAAGTTGTAATCCAGTTTAAATATAAATATACAGCCAGTGTTGTGATGTTCTAGAGTCGTAAAAAAAACTATTTAATATCCAAAAACTAATGATTTTCTAGTTCATGAAAGGATTTACCAACTAAAAAAAACATGTATTAGATCATAGATATGGAAAAAATGTTGACTGCCTTAATGGCACAGTAGTTTTGATTGCGACTATTATCTTACTACATGCATGAGGTTTTTTTTTTTGTTTTCGTATCCCGAGGAAAGCGAAATGTTATTAGGCAATTTTCAGTATCTGCACAGCGATTGGCTATTTGCCCGGTAGACGGCAATCAACATGTCTGTCTGTGACATTACGTGAAATTAAACAAGTGAGAATCGGCAATGAATTGCCGTAAATATTAGAGTTCGAAAAAATGGTTCAAGTAATATGCAAAGGTGACGTGATACCACGTGACCTTGAGGTCAGAGGTCTAAGGTCATAGTCATCATGGGGCATATCAACTATGCTGAGTTGAATGGCGTTGACCGCGAATCTCTAGCTCTTACGGTTATTTGTATAACAGACAGACAGACGGACGGACAAAGCTGTTGTATAACAGTTTAACGAACTCTAAAAACATAGCTAGTAAAATGTGAATGTAATTTACATTACATTCATTTACAGAGAGGCAAGGCGATAGAGATTATCATCTGCCCACCCCTTCGGGGATTTAGGGGTAAAGCGACTGCACAGATGGCGTAGTGGTTTAATTGGTCGCCTCACTGCTGCCACTGCGCCAAATGTTGTGGGTTCGAATCTCACACGAGACAAAACTTTGTGTCATCCACAAATGGTTGTTCCGAGTCTGGGTGTTCTTTGTGTCCGTTGATTGAACGTTTGTAAAGTCTCCCACGAGACAGGATTTATTCCTAGTACGGGAGTGGCCTTTGAAAAATAAAAAAACGATATGTACCTAATATAAATGTAAGGCTATGTATCTTTTACCATAAGATATACACTTAAGTCCCCGCCGAGTGCGAGAGCCAGTGGTGCGCCCCCGGTTAAGCGGGAGGTGTGGTGTTGCCAGTAAGCAGAAATTAAATTATAGTGTTAGTATTTGTTTTATATTTCTAGTTTATTATTGACTGTTTTTTTTTTAAATTTTCTACACTTTTTATTTCTTCATGTATTGCGTGTGGGCACAATATTGTGCATTGTGTGCCACAATAAATATAAACTTTTTC
Source organism: Catocala fraxini (assembly GCA_930367265.1). Classification (NCBI taxonomy): domain Eukaryota; kingdom Metazoa; phylum Arthropoda; class Insecta; order Lepidoptera; family Erebidae; genus Catocala; species Catocala fraxini. The sequence continues at coordinate 2,250,602 of OV884040.1, read as the reverse complement.
TTTCTTTCTTTCATAGACACAAAAATATCTTCTTCTCTCTTAGCCTTTATTATTCCCAAGTCACTTGGGGTCGGCTTTTTTCTGGTCTAACCGGATTTGACTGGATATCAGTTTTTACACGGAGCGGCTGCCACCTGACCTCCGCAACCCGAAGGCTAACGATACCCTAAGGCTAGACCAGTGTCAGGATATTAGAGGGTACTGACTTTCCCAATAACGACTGCCATAGATGTTCATGGCATCCGGGACCAACGGCTTAACGTGCTCTCCGAGGCACGGAGCAGGCGATAATTGTCAATCAATACGCACATAATTTCGAAAAGTCATATAACTTCCGAAAGTCGGAGGTGCGCGACGTGGGTTCGAACTCGAGACCTTCTGTCTGTTGGTCTCCCCACTGAGCTATCGCTGCTCTTAGATAGACATAAAAATATATTTTATGTAATTTTTATGGTAAAAATATTTTTTATTTCTGTGCTGTCTGGTATCTGTAGATGTGAACGAAGCTTAAACGTTGTCAGACAAAACGTTCTTTAAGTTATATCTTCATACATATGATTTATTTCTTACTAGATTTTAGATTGAGATATGTCTGGCATTTTATTACGTTGCTCTAGTAACACGTTTTCATTATATACACGATTTAGAACACGTATTTTACTGCAAAGATATTATATTATTATTAGATGCCTCAGACGCACTGCGTTAGTGAAGGCGTCTGCTGTGCATGATGTCGGGTTGGTTCAGGGCTCGGGTAAAGTTGTCGGATTTTGACAAGAAATCTGGAACTGTTCCTCGTTGACAGCAATGGACTCCTTCCATAATATGTGGGACCTTATACCAGCTTTCGTAAGATGGGTTTATCACACCTCTGCTACCCCAAGAGATATCTACGTAAGACTATAAGTAATATTATCAGCCCTGTATTGAGCTGTCCCACTGTTGGACATGAGCCTCTTCTTAGTGCGAGCAGGTTAGGCCATGCTCCACCACGCTGGCCCAGTGCGGTATGGTAGACATTACATATCTTCGACAACGTACGTAGAACTTTCAGACATGTAAGTTTCCTCACGATGTTTCCCTTCACCGTTAAAGCATGCGATAATTAACTACATATTTAATACGCACATGTCTTCGAAAAGTCTGAGGTGCGTGCCTTGGGATCTGAAGTACTTGGGAACAAAATGAAAGGCGTTGATCGATAGCAAGCGTATATTACCAACTGGCCGGTTACAAAAACGTGTTCTCTTATATTAGGTCCCTTACATTATAATTTCTTATGTGGGTAAACAAATATATTTTACAGGATCGAACTCGAGACCTCTGCGAGGTAGTCCACCGGTATAATAGATTCTAAAAATAGTAGCTTGTCAATTAAACTAGCTAAACGACCAGTAGTTAAAAAGCTGATTTGTTTCAATGATCGACTAAATATTACAAAACCTGTCAAGCTTGTTTTACTAATAATTGTTCAATATTGTCAAAGGGAATCGGATATATCTATAATAGATATAAAGAAAGCAACTACATACGTATATAGTGTCACTGATCGTGCCACGCTGCGCCGAGAGACGTCGGTTCTATTCACAAATGGGACAAATTTTTTTACATACATACATACATAGATTCACGCCTGTTTCCCAGAGGGGTAGGCAGAGACTACGGATTTCCATTTGCTACGATCCTGACACACTTCTCTGGCTTCCTTCACTTTCATCACATTCCTTATACACGCCCGTCGGTTCAAGGTGCTCTTAACCTGGCCTTTGTCCAGAACGCCTCCGATCTGATCAAGAAACGTTCGCCTAGGTCTTCCTCTTGCGACTGTTTCATCTACACTAGCCTTATAAACTTTCTTAGTCAGTCATTCCTCGTCCATTCTTTCTACATGCCCAAACCAGCTTAACATACCCTTTTCTATTCTTGTCACTAAATCCACTTTCATGCCGCATCTCTCTCTAATCACACTATTTCTTATTCTATCTTTCAGAGTCACACCACATATATTTCTCAGCGCTCTCATTTCTACAGCATTTATTCTGCTCTCAAGCTTCTTTTGCCATACCCAACTTTCACTTCCATACATAAGTGTGGGCACTAATAGACCTCTATGAACAGCCAAACGTGCCTTTTCGGGAATATTTCGACTGTTTATAAAAGCGCGTAGAGCTCCATTCACTTTGTTTCCCGCAATCGTTTTTTTTTAACAAACTTTTTTGTGATCAACAAATAGTTCTTTTTTCTTACTTCCACTTTGGCGTACTATGTGTCCGTTGTTAAATAATTGTAGTCTCTCGAAGTGTGAAAGTAGACTTTTAAAAACAAACCCTACTATTTTCGATTCAAAGTCAAAGTCAAAGTCAAAGTCAAAAATCATTTATTCGTTTAGGTCACAAAGTAACACTTATGAACGTCAGAATATATAGGTTAGTGAGTTACTAAGTTACTGAAGCTACATTTAGGTTAGTTGCTAGGTTCAAGCAACGGGTTGAGCCTATGAGAAGAAACCTGCAAGAAACTCATGGCCACTCTTTTAAATCGCTAATTAAATATAATTTCAGTATTTTACAACTCATATCAACAAGGTGTTGCAACCATTATACCATATGACTTTAAAAACTGAAGATAATAATAAGTATTATTATTTATTATTTTCATTCCTTTTCTATTAATATTTTATTTTTAGGCTAACAAAGGGCAAAAGATACCTTTGATAATGCAAGGGATAATATGGCACGACTATCACTTAACCATCAGACGGATTGAGAGTTTGCCATCTTAATTGTAAAAAATATGTACCAACGGGGGCACAAAAAGTACCAAACTATCAACAAATGTGTATCTAATGAATAATAAGTTAGGCATAATTAAGTATTTATCTATCTAGTTCACTCTTTCACAGCCTTTTCTCTTTACTTGTAGCTCATTCATAAATATCCAACTTGGTTCAATTGCTTTGGGAATTTGGTGTGGATTAATATCCCATCTATATCAAGTTTTTTTTGTGAGGTGTGTTAGTATAAGAAAATACTGGTCAAGTGCGGGACGACCTCACGCTCTGAAGGTTCTTAACCCTTTTATTGACAATGTATCTCGTGAGATACAGTCAACTTGAAAAATCATAATTTCAAATCTGTTGACTTTTGAACGCAAAATTACATGATAATTCATTTTGTGTATATTTCCAAAAGCATTTTTGTTACGCATGGTGATTTTGGCTGGACACTCATATTTTTAAATAAACATTTTCCAACGGAGTCGACACGATGCCGCGATGCTAGTAAGAAAATTGCAAAAATTGTTTGGGGTTGGTGCATATTTTTGGCAAACTAGCAAAGGACAGATTTACGTCAAGTATGTAATTCAAACAAAACTATCCACTATCCATATTTTGAAAAAATACTCATAGTGATTGTTCATGTATCTTGAGATACACACTGCCAAGTTATGCCAATATTACTAGTTGCATATGTATCCCAGAGTGCACACTGCCAAGTTATTACAGAATTGCTTGTTGTGTAATATGTATCTCATTTCAATATTTAGATAATTTGCAAAACTAACTTTTTGATGGCGGTTCTGCTCGGGTGGATGTACTTTATTGTGATTCTCACCAAAATCTGATCTTGATGACACTTTTCGTAACAAAGAACTTTCACCATTAGAATCAGGTTTCGGATTAGATGCTAAAATTGTGGTGGCTTTATGTAAAACTATTCCAGAACCTCCTTGTTCAAGTGGTCCACTTCGATAATTTTTACGAGCTTAGAATTTATTCACTACCTGAGAAGAGAGCTGGGTATTTTCTCAATCGGAACCATTCGTTCAAATAGATTTAGGGGAGCTGAGAAAAATATGACCACAGACAAAATGATGAGAAAGAAACCCCGAGGCTCTATAGTTAGATAGTCTGCAACAGCAACAATAATTGTCTTGAAGTGCAACCGGTATCTTTGATTTAACGCTACTGCAAAAAAAAAGAATACGCGTGCTGTACCATGTCCTTAATTACTTAAACATTACAACTGACATATGGGTGGTGTTGACTTTGCTCATTGACTGCTACAGAACAAATTTCAAAGGTCCCTGGGCATTTTCCACTTATGGCACAAATGCTGGACATGTGTGTGAGTCCAGGTTGCTTTATCGTAGATATAAGAAATCCGAAAGTACATGTCTATAAAAAAGCTTACGAGCTGGTACAAAGTTTACTAATGCACAAAAGCAGACAACATTAGATGAATTTGAACCTACTCCGGCTTAATGAATAAAAGGCGACGACGCCAGCGCGCCAGAATATCCAGACTTCAAACATAGAGCCGCTGGTCGTGGCTACGTTTTCAAATTGGCGACGTTACCAAACCGTCGCCAAGTGAGTTAACTGCCGTACGTTTCAATATGAATTGAATGATACGTAGCCAGCGACATAGCCGGCGACGTCGCCACGGCATCCCGGTAAGGCAGAGCCCTAAGACTTTGTCTACTATCTGACAGAAACTGTTCTTTATTTCATACTGAAAAGCTTTTTCCTTTATTAAGTAATAAAGGATTGATATATTGTATGTGTAATTTTCATATGTTACGATTAAACTAAAACTTCGAAGGATTTGAAGCAATTTTGTTTTATGTAATTTTTCGTAATTTTTATTATAATTCCTATAAAAGTTGATATGTTATGTTTTATTTTATTTCGGAAGTTAGTTTCCTTGGAAATGTATCTCATAATATAAATAGTATATCACTGAAAGTAGAATCTCTGCATTTTTATAACTATTTTTTTTATTACCTACACTTATCCTAAAAACAGAAAACACAGTAAAAATTAAATTAATTCATAATATTGTCTTCTGTTTACGCGAATATTATTCATTGAAATTAAACTACTATATACGGATTTTATCGCGTTGTTCATTTGACACTTTATTACATAATTTTGAAAACTGTTACACTACTACTACTATTAAACTTTACTAATTTTTAAGCTAATGAAATTATTATTAAAACTATTTAGATTTAATTTAATTTTACACTTTCCCCGACGTTTCGGTTGCTTTTCAGCAGCCATGGTCACGGGGAGACTAAGATGGTAGTTGTCTCAATGTTCCAGTGTAGTTATTTCAAAGTACCCGAACATAATTCAATCATTGGTGTTTCTAATTTACGCAAAATTTAATTCATTTTATTTTTTTACCCAGAAAAGAGAAATGAAACCACCGCGTTTAAATTTTGCCCGCGGCTTCGCTCGCGTAAATGTAGGTTAGGTTAGATTAGGTTGGCAATAGTACTTTTTCTGAAAGAAAGATGTCCTATGTTCATGTTTCATGATGATCGGTTCAGTAGTTAATGCGTGAAAGCGCAACAAACAAACTCACGTTCGCAATTATAATATTAGTTAGGCTTTGCATGTTATTGTCAAAACTACATAAATACAAAATTTGCTGTACATAAACATTTTACAACAAGAAACGAATAACACCTACACACGGAAAAATTAAATGTAGATCACACATTTTATTCTGTGCGAGCATCGTACCCATAACACTAAGCATAGTGTAGTGGCAAGGTGTCCACTTAAACCCGAGCAGTCAAACTCGCTACAAACCATTTAATCTTCCCAATAAATCCCCGTAATAGTCCACTAATCTTTTCATTCAATATGTCCATTTGTTCAACTAAATACTTATCCATATCTATCAATTCACTTAACAAAGAACACGTTTGCCCATTCCTTCACTTTATTTCTCTCGTTTTTCCATCACAATTAAGACCTCGATCACATTATCTCGCCACAAACGAGAAACATCACTGATTAGATCAAATGCGGAAAGTAACACTTTTTATTCGTCAGATAGTCGTAGTCACCGATAGCGTGTTCTTAAGGTGACTGTAGACGTGCCATGGTATTCTGTATACATCATCTCGAACTCTATTGTCATTTCGACTGCAGTCATAGTAATTATTTATTGTCTTGGATATTATGAAAAAGCTAATGATGCTGTCTACTCGAAAGTGAGTTTGGTAGTGCGTTTTTACAAAATTGGATTGAACATGGGTATAAAAAAATATACAGAAATTGGTAATTTAAGAAGCACTTGTGTATTAATCAACTTTGTTAGAGATCTCTCTAATATGTTACAGACTGATAAAAATCCCATAGACGTTTTCTATGGATTGATGAGTCGTATATCGCCCAGCGCACCGAAAGGTCGGTCCGGTTCCAAACGACTGTCTACCCGTCCCCTTAGGATATAGCCACTACGATAAGATGTACCTAATGGATATCGTGTACTGACTGAATAATTTATTGGAAGGGATGCTGGGAACATAAGTTTCGGGGGAATCGATTTTGAGAGGTTGTGATAATAGTATTGTGGAGGTAACATCAATTATTACTATGCAGAAAATGAGAAACCTGCCCCCCAAGCCAGGTAGCCCGTATAATCGTGCCGTTACTTCGTATAACAAGATATTAATTCGGTTAGTTCAGTGTAAATAGATTCAATGTTTTACTACCTATATTATAATGATTTCATATAATTTTCATTCTGGTTAGTGAGATTTATCACACTTAGCTCAATCTATACTAATATATCTATGTATACAACATGTCACAGATATAACACACAACCTCAAACACTCCAATTAGATTATTAAATCGTTATAATAATATAATATAATATTCTACCACATACACACAACACCGTCTAGCCCAAACTAAGCAGAGCTTGTACTATGGATACTAGACAATGGATAAACATACTTATATACTTTTTTTTGTAAATAAGTACATATTATACATAGAAACACTCAGACCAAGACAAACATCCATGTTCATGCACACAAAATGTTTGACTTGTGCGGGTATCAAACCCGCGACCTCAGGCAGATGGCGTGGCAGTTAGTTACACCAACCACTACGCCATCGAGGCCGCCAAATTATTTTAGGGATAAAAAATTACCTATATTTAAAATTGCTGGAATTGATTCAGTAGCCGATTTTGAACAAAGTACTTTCAGGATGTGCGTTTATTATGTTACATGTTGTATAGATAAAGATTTTTTTGTTTGAACATGATGAAATTTCGTATGCACATTGTCAGGAGAACAGAAAGGAACATATGGTGCCTTTCTTCCAGAAAAAGTACTGTTCACCTAAATTAGCCTACGTGTACATTTACGTGAGCGAATTCATGGAAAACTTTGTCTATTGTGAATCTATGTATGTAATCCAACTGGTTGTTCAATTCTTTGGAATCCAACTGGTTGTTAAAGAAATAAGCGCGCCCAAAGAAAAAATCTTATTTATAGGTATATATATATTAGAATAGATTGAGTTGAGTGTAAAAAATCCCTGTAACCGGAATGAATATGATCGAATTTTAATATAGGTACCTAGTCAAAAATCATGAATATGATGATGAGTCGAGTAGTTAAACATGAAAGCTTAACAAACAAACAAACTCTCATTTGCATTCATAATATTATTTAGGATTAACAGTCAATCAAATCGGCACATTCAATATCTCTCCTTCTTCTCTCTTAGCCTTTATTATTCCCAAGTCACTTGGGGTCGGCTTTTCTGGTCTAACCGGATTTGACTGGATATCAGTTTTTACACGGAGCGGCTGCCACCTAACCTCCGCAACCCGAAGGCTAACGATACCCTAAGGCTAGACCAGTGTCAGGATATTAGAGGGTACTGACTATTCCCGATAACGACTGCCATAGATGTTCATGGCAGCCGGGACCAACGGCTTAACGTGCTCTCCGAGGCACGGAGCAGGCGATAATTGTCAATTAATACGCACATAATTTCGAAAAGTCATATAACTTCCGAAAGTCAGAGGTGCGCGACGTGGGTTCGAACCCGAGACCCTTTGCATTGCAGTCTGTTGGTCTCCCCACTGAGCTATCGCTGCTCTATTCTATATAATAAAGACTTACTTACTTATATCATTACACCCCTTTTAGCTACACGCAGGAACCAAAGCTATCAGTAGAATTTATGAAAGGGTGTTTTATCGTAGTATATAGACGTAAATGGAATTTAAGATATCCTTCGTTGGAACGGTGCCATTAAAATATCAAATGTTATCGCATTTGTTGGTTACGGCTGTGAAAGTGGATTGGAGTAGTAGGTAACTGATCATAATATAATAGTTTTTGTTTAATAGTAGATAAGGTATATTATCTTTCGCCAGATATATGTAGTTTTAAATATGTGACGCGGTTCGTGTTTTTTTTAATACAAATCTCGCACTAGACATAGTTCCTGTGCCGTGGGGAACTATACAAACATTTAAACAACGGACACAAAGAACAACCAGGCTCGGAACAACCATTTGTGGATCACACAAATTTTTGTCCCGTGTGGGGATCGAACCCACAACACTCGGCGCGACGAGGCGACAACTTAATCCACTATGCCATTTGTGCAGTCGTATTGAACCCGAGACCTCATACACAGCAGCCGTAATCACTTTGACGCTGAGGCCGTCGTAATAGTTCTATATCTTATACAAAGTGGCGCAAATATTATTATCACATTCATTGATAATGTCCTCCAGACCGAATTTCGGTCACGGCGGCCAATCTTAACGGAGACTGGCCATCTGCGCAGGAGATATTATAGTGCACAAGCGTGTGCGCGAACTCAAGTGAACTCCCTGTTCCCTCACTCTCATGATCCGATGGGACGGATAATCCGACACGACCGGAGAGAGATCAGGCGTAGGACCAACGGCTTCACGTGCTTTCCGAGGCACGGGGGTGTGTAACACCGCCAACTTCCTAACTCCGAGCTGTTATTCAGATTTCTTAACAGAAAAACCCAATAACGTTTTGTTGGCCCGGCCCGGGATTCGAACCCGAGACCTCATGCACAGCAGTCATGTTCACTACCGCTGCGCCACGGAGGCAGTACATTCATTGATACCACATATACCACAGGATATTTTTTTGACGATTTACAAATTATGAACCAAATGTATTCATAGCCCCAGGACATTTTTTTGTTTTCATAATTTAGAACATCATGTGTAATGCAGAGATAAATGTCAAAGACCTCAAGCAGCGATATTAAAACAAAACAAATTAACGAAAAGAAGACAAAAAGAAACAAGAAATAAGGTCTATAATCTTGTGACGGAAAGAACTAGGTTAGTGTGTGTCATTACAATGGTGTTCCAATTTGTGTCTAATTTTGTTTTATATTGTTCAAAAATATGTTTTTTAATTTCTGCGAAAATAAGTATTTTGTTTATGTTATCCGCCTTTTTTTTATCGTGGAGGTATGCTTTGACGCATACCTCTCTGCGGGGCGACGGAGAGGTTATGTCGGGCTCACCAGGTAAAAGATACCCCGGTAATACCGACTAAACCTACCACGGTGTTCATCGACATAACCATAAACGGCGAGGCCGCGCGAATCGCTTTCACATGCAATCGCGACCTCGCCGTGTAAAACGGCAGGCCACTACACAGAAATACTTCCTCCACCGTCCCCCTGGGAGGGACAAAGACACGATACAAAGGCGCACGTGGATCAAGCGCGCCGCCTCTCGGACCTGGTGCTGATCGGGTGGCGAGCAGGTCCACGCAGCCCACCACCCCCAGGTCAAACCTCAGGGCGGCTGGAGGTCATCTCGCGTCCTCCGGCGCCGGATGTTAGCCGTCTTATATCAACCAGCTTAAGGCTGTATATCATTTAATGTTATAAGTTTTGTGCCACTTTGTATATAATAATATACTCAGACCGTCTGAAGGTTGAAAAGTTTGTCGAGAAAACAACAGCAGTCATAGACTGGCAATATTATTATTAAGTAGAAGTTAGTCTTAATATTTTGATCAGAACTAGACCACAGAATAATAATTCGATTCATCTCGAACACTGCTTACTTTGTAGGCAATGAGTTGTTTTGGTAGCCATGTTGTAATGCATGGGCCAGTGATGTAATTGGTCGTCTGACCACTGGCACTGCACCGAAGTGTGTGTGTTCGTCGTTTAAATGTTTGTAAAGCCTCCGCGACACAGGAATTATTCCTAGTACGGCATTTGTCTTTTTGATATAAAAAAAGCAAAGAGATGTAACAAGAAATATATGAAAGTATCGTAAATTAAAACAAGTGAGAAACGGCAATGAATTGCCGTAAATCTGAGTTCGAAATATTGGTATCACGTGACGTGGTCAGAGGTCAAAGGTCATAGTCATTTTGGGGTATATCGACTATGCTGAGTCGAATGGCGTTGACCGCAAGAGCTGTTACGGTTCTTGAGTTGAAAGTTGTATAACCGACGGACGGACAAAGCTGTTGTATAAGAGTTTTTGGAACTCTAAAAAGCAAGAATACATATGTTTGCTGAGATAGTCTTCCATCTATATTACGAAAGAGGATTTTTGTGTAGTAGAGCCTCCCTGATTTCAACATGAATGAGCCGGCTCGACCGAGGCAGGACTACCCTTTCACAGAATATCGACGTGAAATAGCAGTATTCCTACTGTTGTGTTTCGTTTGGTGAGTGAGAGAGCTGTTGGCCCAATCACCCTCTTTCCCCCTTCCCGGTCCTTCTCCTTCCCACTTCCTTTCTTAAAGGGTCGGCAACGCGCAAGTGATGCCTCTGGTGTTGCAGGCGTTTATAGGCTACGGCGACCACTTACTATCAGGTGGGACGTGTGCTTGTATGCCACATTAGTTTTATAAAAAAAAGAGGAAGTGTAGTACACATACCTGAGCAATTTTAATTTTAGGTCCTATGTAATAGTGCCATCAACCAGTCGGAGTTAGTTGGAGCCAACCAGACTTTGTGAGAAATTCTTCACTGAAAATAACAATAACCCTGTATTCGAACCCGAGACCCCAAGCATAGCAGCTACTATTACCATCTTACCGCTGCGCACCTGACGCATATCTACGTTAAAAATATATAAAAATATTAATCGTCGCGCCCGAGTTCACCCAGTGTGTACTTATGTAGGCAGGTATGTATTGGCGCTTCACGAGTGTACTTCCAACAATTTTCCATTCAGGAATCGAAGGTTAAACGAAGCGTTTGGTATTTGCCTCCCCTGATCTCTGTAGGGCCACGAGACCTGTTGAAGGTTAACCTGTTAAAATTAAAATAGCTTTATTTATTTAGGTCACAAAGTAACACTTGTGAATGTCAAAGTTATACTAACTATGAATATGAATTTTATATCTATTTTTGGAATGCCAGACATAATTAAAAATCAATTGTGCATGGCCGCCGCCGCGCACCGGTGTGCCACAGTATCTTAACAGGTTAATACATATAGTGCATTTTTACTTACTTATCTTATTTAGTAAACAAATATAGCGTACTGGTAGTGGTGGTCTTTGATAATTTAAGTCACACCATACTTAGCTCGAAGTCATATAGAAATATTGATATGAAATACTTTGTACGAAAAACACATTGATATCGATTTTCTTCATACAAAACGACAATTTAATTCTCAAAGACCAAAAAGATCTCTTTTTGGAAGATACACGTGTTCGCCATCTTGTATAAAGTTGGTGTTATGATGAAAATGTTAACATTTACGTAGTTACATCATCGCGATACTTTCTTTAAGCTTTTATAATTATTATTGTAAACAGTGATGTACAGTTTGTTTACATTTTTCGTGGGAAGCTATGCAGCTGAACTTTCAAACTGTTCAACGAGACTACACATGGGCGAAATTGACAACAGTATTGAAAGAGAAATAATAATGCATACAGGCGTGTATATCGAAGTGTTAGGCATAGGCATATTAGAGCCATTTGTCGCCAGGTATAGTTTTGGGAGGCGAGCTTCTTGTCGTCTGGCGGTCTCAGTTCTATACACCATATTAACCCTTGGGGTGCCTGGTAAGTAAAAGTTACACGGCGTGCCTGGTGGGTTTCTAGGACCCGGAAACAAAGTTTAATTATTATGTTATTGATTGCATCTAAATATTAAATAATAAGTTTTTATTAATGTATATATATAGTTTTATTAAATAAATGAAAGTCCTCTAACTTTACGTAACAAAAATCAACTTATGTTTAAATAAGTGTTGATAACTTGTCAGTTTCTAACGAACTCTTTGTACAAGTGTCTAATAGATACTAACTTATCAACTGCAGCTCTGTCTTAACGAGTATCTGAGCTATCGAATCTCATACAATTTACGGTGAACACAAACCGTCTCAATCTCATAGTGATTTTGATGCCTGTTCCGTCAGTCGCACACAAATCTGGCGTCACAAATCAACGTGTCGGACTGTGGGAGCGCCGCAAAATGGCCGATAGTCTATAACACCGCCGATAGTCTATAACTTTGGAGCACCGCTCGATTGATTAAGAATTTAAATATGTAATTGTTGATGTCTTGAAGTAACGGGTCTGTGAGACCCACCAGGCACCCCAAGGGTTAAAAAACAATAATACTACCCGACCCAGGAATCGAATCTGACAAGCGATTGCTGTGCACTACATACTATTTATTTATTTTACTTAATCCCGCATTAGTTAGTTGTAACTCCCATATCGGGGGACTTTACAAACATTCAAAGAGCAGACACAAAGATTGAAAGATCAACTAGACTTTGGACCATTTGAGTCATTTGACCAATCACACAAAATTTTGTCCAGATTTGGATTCAAACACACGACACTCGTGTAGCGCCCACTTAATCCACTACGCCATGTGACCAAATATTTATTTTCCCATATGCAAATGTATGTTAAATTAGTACTTAAATAATCGCTTTTCTACTAGCCCCATAATAATCCCAGTTCGTGAATTTTGTCCCATAACTCCATGGCTGGAGGTACGGTGTAATCTCGACGCGGTGGTTCTTAAGCCCTCCTCTCAAGCCCTCGGTGATTGGATCGCAGACGTTTTTATCGCATTCCCAGTTCTTCCCATGGGTGGAAATTTATATAGCCGGGAAGATCACGTGTACTACTGCTAGCTTGCATTTTGTTTTATGAATTGTTCAGTTTGTTACGAAAGGTAAGGTAGTAAAAATATCGTTTGTGGGTATGATGTTGGAGTGGGTGGATTGGATTGGATTTAAGTCAGAACTCGTGTGGTATTACTAACTCTGAGGTCCTGCATTTTTTAAATATGCCAGTATAATGGGCTACTCAACCGCTTAGTGCGAAGAAAATTGGAACGTTGTGGTTTTTATATTAACTTCTCAATTTCATCAACATTTTTTTAATGCCATAACGAATTCTATGTTGTTTTTAAATGTTAATTTGTGTTCGCGACAACGTCAACAGTAACTTAAGATTCATATTATGATTATAAATTTCATGTTATTTAAGTATACTGTACCCATAAAGTTTATAGTTCAGAAATAGTGTTGAATTAGGTCACATATAGACCTAATTAATATAGTTAAATAGTGTAAATAACGTAATATTGTGTTTCTCCTATAGTTTATAGAAATATTTTGTGAATATGTAAACATTACTGATAAAATGTACATTTTTTATCTCAAGTTAGGTATATCAGTGTTCCTAGGTCATAAGGCTTTAATAAAACGTTTTACCTATTGTGTTTTATTTATGCGCTAAGAAAGGCGCTATAGGATGTTGAAGGAATTATATTCCTATATATCATAGTTATGAAGTTATTAAACTTTTTCTCTTTGTAAATATGACCGCAGCTTAGATTTTTAGCATAAAACCTAAGTTATCTATACCTAGACCTAACTTCCGAAAGATAAACATTATAGCACTAGCTAGGTCTTTTCGTGCCCTACGCGGCACTGGTCGTACCATCACGCTAGCTAGCATAGTTCCATAGTTATAAGCAGAAATGTGTAATTTTTTAAAATAAAATAAAATTGTTGAACAGTGGTTTCTGGCCGGCTCTCGTTACGGTAAAGATCTGGGGTACCTAAGCGACACCGTATCGATCGATATTGGGTGCTCAAGAAACCTCATCTTCAAGCCTCAAGAACCGAATGGAGCCAGCCAGAAACCTCAAGACAACTGAACAGTGAAGCATGTGTATCATTTATCGAAGTCCCGACCCGCACATCGTATGACACGCCTTTCAGCGCCTCCACTCCGAGACCAGTAACCGCTATAGTACAGTCCACACACCGTGTATAGGACGTCAGCGACTTGACGGCTGTTATCGTAACCATCGCCATAGTAACCTCAGCCCCGAGTTCGCCCGTCCGGTACAATTTGTTTGTATTAAGGCCACTGTAGTTTGTTATAAATTAACAAAAACATCAACTATTAATTATGGCAAATTGAAACAACGAATTATGAAAGTTTATTTAAAATAGAGGAATGGCAAGGGCAAAGTTTCAAAATGAATGACAATGATAGTGATGATGAAAACCCTATTAGTATGGATGAAATAATGAAAGCATTGAAAAGCATGAAAATAGGAAAGGCTGGAGGTTATGATAGGATTACAGTCGAAATGCTGACAGCTGGACAGTTGTGCCGCCTTTTTAACTCATACTGCAATACCAGCCGTGTACCAAGTGATTGGTGCAAAGCCGTCATAGTACCTTTATACAAGAGAAAAGGCTGACAGCAAGATTGCAAAAGCTTGCATTTGGTTGTTCAGCGTCGTCGGTAAATTGTATGCGATTGTGTTCATTGAAAAGATTGTGAAAGTAACCGACGAGAACAGAACAGGTCTCTTCCTTATGGAGCATAGCCGAGAAAGTTTTGGCCAAAGGTCAAAAGGTCTATTGCGCATTCGTGGATCTGGAGAAGGCTTATGATAAAGTGGTGAGTAATGAACTTTGGTCGGTATTGTCCGTGTATGGAGTGAATAGCAACCTCACGCGAGCTCTGAAATCTATTTATGACGATTCCAGAGCTTTTGTTAGGATAAATGAGACCTACATAGTATGGTTTAGCATAGAAAAAGGTGTTAGACAAGCATCTGTAGCCTCATCCTGGCTGTTTAACCTATACATGGACAATTATTTGAAAGATTTAAAAGATTGTGAATGGGAATTAACTAAGCTCTAAAAACCTAAGCTATTAAGCGAGACAAAAGAAATGGTATTTGAAAAGGAGTGCATGACGATGTGTAATATTATGATTGATGGAGAAGAAGTGGAGCAAGTGAAAGAGTTTGTGTATTTGAGTACTTTGTTTATAAGGGATGGTAAACATGAGGGAGATATTGAAAGGCGAACGATTGCTGGCAATAAAGTGAATGGAACTCTACGCGCTATTATAAACAGTCGAAATGAATCCGAAAAGGCACGTTTGGCTGTTCATAGAGAGCTATTAGTGCCTACACTTACGTATGGAAGTAAAAGCTGGGTATGGCAAAAGCAGCATGAGAGCAGAATAAATGCTGTAGAAATGAGGGCGCTGAGAAACATATGTGGTGTGACTTTGAAAGATAGAATAAGGAAGTGTGATTAGAGACAGATGCGGCATGAAAGTGGATATAGTGACAAGAATAGAAAAGGGTATGTTAAGCTGGTTTGGGCATGTAGAAAGAATGGGCGAGAAAAGACTGACTGAGAAAGTTATAAGGCTAGTGTGAATACAACACCGCACCTTAAACCGGTGAGCGTGTATGAGGAATTTCATGAATGTGAATGAAGCCAGAGAAGTGTTTCAGGATCGTAGCAAATGGAAATCCGTAGTCTCTGCCTACCCTTCTGGGAAGCAGGCGTGAATCTATGTATGTATGTATTGACGAATACTGGCAGACACTGAGAGATATAACTTTATATACAACCGGTAAGGGATAAGACGCGAAGCTACGAACTCTCGTTCGCAAAGTAGATGTTTAGACGTGATGCTATGGCATACCTTAGCACCTGAACATTCATATCACGATATTAGCGTCTATAGATTGTAATGAATTATTAGACAACGCAGGGGTTTAAATATGCCCTTTGTGCAAACGTATTCAAATGAATCGATCAGACGGTAACTAGTAAATGGTTCCAGTTAAAGGCCCTTTATTTGAATAAAATATTAACACAGACTGTGTAGCCGTGTTTCAATTAATTATTGTTGGGCTTAAGCGTAAATCGCATACGACCCGTGTATGTAACCGCCGGTTATGGACTGTTGTTTCGATTTGATTGCACTATGAATGCCAGTGCTTATTATCCATAGATTCTATAGACAGAATGAAATTTTTTAATCGGCGTAAAATACGTAATTATCACTATAACTTAGTTTTACCCGATAAGTAAGTGTTCCGTAAGCTGACATACTTCTTTTTTTTTTCCTGTCATCCTTTTGTAATTCCTTTCCCTTAGGGCTCTTAAACTTGAGTAGTATCTCTGAAACTGCAAGCAATCGTGGTTATAATAACAGCTTATCATCAAGATAGGCGTATGTTTGTCTGCTAATATTGTTATATAACAACTTTTGACCACAGGTTGGCCACTGACCACACATAAAGAAGAAGAAGAAGAAGTTATATAACATTACCTACCACGAAAACCACTGATATCACTCAGCAGTTTGCAAACTGTAAATTTTGTAATTTCCACGTATAGCACTACTAAATATTTGCAATTTCGTATACGCAATTCGAAATTACCTGAGATTAATATTTATGTTAATTCAAAGTACTAGAGTCACCGTCCAAGTGAGATTCGAAGTAAAAACTTATAGTGAATATCTCGCGTAGACACTAAAGTGAGTAATTTTGGAGATGCTTTAGAGCATTAGTTCCCAAAGTGGTCCAGATGGACCCCCAGGGGTTCACGGAAGACTCGACGGGGGACAACGTTGGCGTGATAAAAAAATGGGAGTCCACAATTCGTAAGCAGGGATCCACGAAAATTTATTTGCTTTCGGATAATGTCGAACTAAAATGTTGGCTTGACTTCACCTCTCACTGTAGGCAGATAATATTTAAAAAAAAGGTCAATCTTCACCCATATAAAAACAAGACTGGCAAGGAATATGGTAAAATGTAGCTGCAGGGAGTCCACCGGTACCTGCTAAATATTGAAAGTGGTCTATGAGAAAAAGGCTGGGAACCTTTGCTTTAAAGTGTAGTACTCTAGGATAGACACTCTAGGTTCACCGCTCTATAAAACTATAAGAAATGGAATAGCTAACCAGACAAGAATTTAGATCAAAATGGTAATTGTTTAGCAAAAAAACCTGAATGGAACAGTCGCAAGAGGAAGACCTAGGCGAACGTTTCTTGATCAGATCGGAGGCGTTCTGGACAAAGGCCAGGTTAAGAGCACCTTGAACCGACGGGCGTGTATGAGGAATGTGATGAAAGTGAACGAAGCCAGAGAAGTGTGTCAGGATCGTAGCAGATGGAAATCCGTAGTCTCTGCTTACCCCTCTTGGAAACAGGCGTGAATCTATGTATGTATGTATGTAAAAAAAAAGTTAAAATAACATACATATATATTTAAATAAATCTGCGATAACTATTAATTGGATCTCATCTAGTGTGTAATAAATTCTGAGACAACTTTATCTTTTTATAATATTTTTATTTAGATATTTTGAATGTCTTCACTATATCAATCAATCAGATTATCTTTTATGTTATAAATCGCTGAATTTATGACACTGCTTATACTTTGAGTTTAATAAGATTTAACATAACACTCGTTTATTATATTCCTGATAGTTTAAGATGAAAATTTTCTTAGTTACTTTGGTTTATAGTTATGTGATTGATTTCTCAAGAGTTAAAAGTTAGGGTTAACATTTACTGTGAAGTTTGGGAAACTTCAGCTTGTTTCTGACATCTGAGTTCTGACAATAGTGTTTGACAACTGAAAGATACTTTTAAACTAATCTAGATGAAGTAATTAGAATACAGGTAATTCTCACAGGCTTAACTAAATTAACGGTTAATTAAATGTTTGCTCAAATAAATATATTATTAATGAATGCCTTTTTCTGTCTCTAAATAATCTTAGGTGTCCCTGACACTTGTTTATACACAAGCATGTCACGCGTGTATAGTTTTACAGATTTATAATAATAATATAAATACGAGAGAAAAATAGTGAAAACGAGTCAAACATCAAAACGATACAATAAAATTAACATGAAAAATACATTGATTAAATACAATACAATTTAAAACATACGCAGTCAATGTGTACAAGTCAAATAAATTCATAATTACTTACAGTTTAAAATATTAATCAATAATAATACATACATACACAATATCCTGTCAGTCTTGCCTGATAATAATTTTTATCGATTTGTATTGGATCGGACAGTCCCAACGTGAGGACATCTTAAAGATGCCGCAAAGACGCAAATTTTTACGCTTTATCGCTTAATAGCCATCAGTATTTGCCTCAGCAAACATTAGCGATGCACTGCTATAGGGGGTCAGCCGCATCAGCATCCTGAAGATGTTCTTGTATTGAACACGCAAAATATGTAGATGGAGGAATAATATGCACAATAATATAAAATCTTCAGATTATATACTTTATACCTTATTTGTTATAGATCGTATTTTAGTTGTATTGTTTCTGTTCCGTTATAAAATGTATGTGAAATGATTTGGGTACCTAACAAATAAGTTTTAAAGTACTGGACACATTTTGTTTAAGTCTTTGAAAATCGACTAACTGCAACTAGGTTGTAATTAATTGTTTTGTATTACACTATAGAGCGGCATATTTGCTTTGTCAAATGTGTTCTTTACATAAAGTTCACAATATATTTGTCGGAGCGTCAAGATAATAATCATTAGAATGTAATTTATTTCTGTAATTGGAGTTGAATAAAGCGCCATCTATTAGTTTGATTCGGAACGTCAAGCCTAAGCTTGAGTGAGGTCGTCATAGAGCCAATATGTCAGTTGGAGTGACAGTTATAACTGTCAGTGTCATATTGACGGTATATAACCGCCGGAGACTCGTGCGCGGACACTTTCGGGTGACGAACTCGCTGCGTTACGGATCAAATGAGAGATAATCACAGTCAACCTTTATTGTTTTATTTCTCTTGTATTTGCGTATCATTAGTATACGTACGAAGTATAATACCACGCCTATATTTTGTTGCTGTTCAACAAAATATAGGCGTGGTTAGTTCCTTCCCCGCAGTTTATAACTAAGGCTACATACGATATGTATATTAAATTTTGGCGATCCCTCTTCACTAATGACGTGTTTGCCGGCTGTTTGTTCGTTACATGTAACAAGCGTTTGCCGATAAAGGAATATTTCGCCATGGGAAAACACTGCTGCTAACTCTGTGTGCAGGCAGGTAGCAATTGGATCGCACTCTATTTTGCATTGACAAAATATACAGGGTGTCCCAGAATATTTGAATCAAATTGTAACGGGAGATTCCGTGGACAAGGACCATAAAAATGATCTAAAAAGAAAAATTATGACAATTATGAAAAAATTAAAATATTTTTTTTTAAAAACGTATGAATATTTCAGACTTTCAACTACAGGTACTTCGTTTTTGGCTAACTTTCCTTTTTTTTCACTATGTTATTTGTGAAGGATTGATTAGTCAAACTAAAATTTAAAGCATTATTTTGGTGTATTTTTATTGCACTAAAGCTCAGTTATTTTTTCTTTACACAAACGCCATAATTTTTTTGCACATTTGGAAGGTCCTTACCTAAGGAATTTCCCGTTACAATTTGATTCACATATTCTGGCACATTCTGTATATGAACCTCTGCCGCTACCCTCGGTCAGTAACAACAGTAATAACTTAATATTGTCTTCTATTTACGCGAATATTATTCATTGAAATTAAACTGCTATATACGCATTTTATCCGTATATAGCAGTTTAATTTCAATGAACAGTAATAACTTTTATTTTGTATTTCTGTAAATGTAATTACTATTCTTTACTGTAGGAGATGCCAATGAAAGTAGTAAATAATGTCACGCATTACACGTATAGATTGTGCATGCAGCTAACCCTAGCTACCAGCGACGTATACAAGCACCATAAAGGCCTAAGACAACTCTTGCTGCTTCAAGTATTAATGATAGATTATATAGTAGGTTTTGAAAAGATAAATGCTGTCACTCCATACCGCACAAGTTATCGAGTTGTTGTTTCTTAGGAATTTGATACAATAATAGAGCTTTTAAATATATTTTAAATAGGCAACACTAAGAGCGAGACAATTGAAAAATAGGTATTTGTAAAATCTATTGCTGTCGCGCAGTGCCCGCAGAGCGCGACAGTGACAACTGCAGCTTGGACCGAAAATACCTATTAAAAGTACACAAAATCAATGTTTCGTAGTCCCCTGATTCCTTCTCCAAAACTTGACCGATTTAACTACTTTTTGCATTAAAAATTAAGAAAGGCCTTGGCCGTGTTCCTGCGTTTTCCTTTTTTTATATAATTTAGTCAAATTTGTTTTCTGGGTGGATTTGAGGTTTTTGAAGGCTCATGTCTCTTTTAATAATTAATTTATGAAAAAAAGAAAAACGTAAGGACATGCCAATAGAGGCCATACATTTATTGCAAAAAAAAATTGCTCTACTGGTTTTATCCAGGGAGGAAACAGGGGACTACGTTTGTATGGAAAAACGGCCCTTGTGTTTTCTCTTAAGACACGATATTACAATCTCATAAGGCCTGAAACTATCATTTGATCGTGAAGATGGTGCAATCACAGAATCGCAAATGGTGAAGGTTTTAATAGAGATGCACATAACTAACGAATCGAGTGCTCGAGAACTAGCAAAAAACGAGATACCTACTTTTTTAGTCGATATATTCGAATACAATTCGAAAGAAGCTGTGCTCATTGCTGTAATAAACTCCTATGACCTATGATCCGATAAAACCAAGCGTTTTGCACGCGTTCTCAATACACGTGGATTTATAACTAGGTCTCAGGCATTGTATGTGTTTGTTGAACCTAGCCACGTTTAAGGCTGCTTACGAAATTGCGAAGGACGTTACTAAGCAACTCATTTGGTTGCTAAAGCCTTCGGGGTCGTATGTACGCAGCGCGTAATAATATTATGCATAGGTGCCGTTTTCTCTTACATGTTGAACAAAATTTTAACTTACTCCGCTAAAATCACATAATGAGCGTAGATGGATTTTAGAAACTTCGCCAGCTTCTTAGCTCTTATCAAAGATAAAGGGGTAACATTTTGAACTTAGATATTTTATACCTGGGTATAGTTTATTTTCTTTTGTATGTATAAAGAGAGATAGAGTATAATTGAGTAGATACCACCAATCCTAGTCAGACGCCGTATTAACTTTGCAGAGTATTACAGCCAAAACCTTGTATTCTATCCTTTTTATTAACTACTAGCTGACCCGCGCAACTTTGTCTGCTTCACATAAGAGAATTTTCCCGGTTTTTGCAACATTTTTCATTGCTGCTCCGCTCCTATTGGTCGTAGCGTGATGTTATATAGCCTATAGCCTTCCTCCAAAAATGGGCTATCTAACCCTAAAATGATGTTTCAATTCGAACCAGTCGTTTCTGAGATTAGCGCGTTCAAGCAAGCAAACAAACAAACTCTTCAGCTTTATAATATTAGTATAGATTTGTCAATGAAGTCAACAAGGATATAACCCGACTCATGGTAAGCTGTTCCTAAAGCCTCTGAGCATTAAGCCAGTCGAACGTATGGCAAATCACTAAGTCTATAAGTACCAATTCATTAAAAAAATCTGAACCTTCGCATTATTACAATTTCTTTGTTCAAAGAAACAACGTAATTAATAAAGCAGTCCTTTTACTCAACATTCCCACCCGAAAAGTAACAAGCTTCACACACCGAGAAATGTACATTCGAATTTCGCAGCCTCACTAATGAAGTGGCCGTCAATCAGACCGTTTGTCTGTCCATCATCCGACCAGTACAAATTAGTGACAACTCCACCCCCGGCGTATTAACGACCTTGTCTGTACGGTGTGAGTGGCGCCTGTAATTAATGGTTCTATTGTTCAAAAAGAGATATCAATGGACGTTATATATTTGATCGTCGTGTGTAGTCGTTGTGGTTACTTTAGATAGCTGCTTGTGTTTGAATACTAATGATTATGCTTTTGAGGACCGCACTTTTAATGGCGCTAATGGTTTATATCTACCGTCCTTTTATCGCTTATACAGATATATGTTAGTACATGTATAGACAGATACCTACACCTATCTGTAGTTGTATTTTTATAAGTATGCTCAAAAAGGCTACATATTCTAGAATAATGATCAGCGGTAGTAAATAGGACTGTTTTTTTTTTTTTCTCTTCGTTTATTTTGTGATTTTTATCCATAAGGATATGTCAATCCCATTGTACCTTATAGCTAGATACACACTAAAATTGAAAGTACACTGTTAGATATAACTAGAGATACAACAATAGATTAGATACTAGAGATAAGAACTAAGGATAACATAATCATTGCTGAATTATTTTTACCAAATTACATAATTTTTTGGCGGCTTCTGACTTCGGATAACTTAAAATACTTTGTATCAGGCCCACATCTAGTAAATTTAAATTTAAATAGGACTGTTGTGCTTGAGGTCTCGGGTTTCACTTGCGGCCGGACATATGTGTTGGTTGGATTTTCTGTCAAATATATTCAGTAGTAATATATAATTTGAAACTGTGCTCGGTATGCGGCAATAGGTTTGCCTCATTTTGGATGGATCCTTAAGTAACTGTCAAAATGTGGTTGTTATACACTTCCACCTACGCCTTTGCAGAGAGAGGCATTCCGTTAGCGTGTATTGTTAAATAAAATAAATAAATGACAAGCTTTAAAAAGTAGAAAAAAAAATTCATGTAAAAAAGCGTGGTGTGCTTTCTACGATATTTTAGTAACCCCCACCCCACGCTTTTTTACATTAAAATTATTAAATTATTTTCTATTTTATAAGCATGTTTTTCGTTTGTCGTCGGTCCGCGATAAGTGTGGAAAGTTTCAAATCAATGCGTCGGTTTGAAAGGGATGAAAATCACGTTCAAAGATTGCGTTACATAGATTCATACATACCAATCTAATAAAAACGTTTTAATGAAATCGTTTATTGGACACAAGAATTACAAGTAGGTAACATTGAACAAAAACAACAATATAAGCGTTAATACATTTAAAAATCATACTATATCGGACTTGTTTTTATTAAAACCTAGACTCCCCACTAGTTCTCATAAGGGGCAGAGACTTTCCACTTATTATTGACTATCCTGAAATATTTCTTATTCTGTCTCATCAAGTTCTTCCTGCACACTAGTAGTTATAGAGTAATTTTAACTTGGCTTAGCCCTAGAAGTTTGTCTGCACGGGATAATTTTATGATCCATACAGTTCAGATTCCTCGGATACCTCCAAATGACGACCATGTCTGTTATTTTACTATTTGCTTAGCCTCTGTGTATTTATTTCTAGTATAGTACAGTCAAAACTGGATATAACGACATTGAAGGGACTCTATAACTTCGGACGTTATATCCGATAGTCGTTATAAGCAATATACAAAAGTACGTAATCATATTAATTTTCATATGTATGTTGAATTTTTTAATATATACAATTATGTAGTATGGGTATAGGTTATGCTTAAGAACTTGTTTTCAAATACAATGACAAAAGTAGAAATAATAATGTTTATTCTGGAAAATTTTATATATACATATATACAAAGAGTAGTCTATAAGCTGTACTCGGCTTAAAATATTCCTTCATAGATAGGAATAAGTAAATTTTTTTATAATTAAATTCCTCGTTTTCCTTCGTTTTGCTGGAACAAGTAAAACGGTTGGTCGCGTAAGCCGATGAATATTAAGAAAGTTCCGTCGTTTTAAACGATATGTCGCTGTATCCGATGTTGTTATAGGTGGTATGATTACTTTTATTGTTTATATAGGTTTCGGCCGGGACCTTGCCATTCGGTCGTAATAACCGATCCGTCGTAATACTCGGTCTCGACTGTAGTTGTTTAAAAAAGTAACCTTTATATCTTTTGTTTCAGATTGGCATTGTGGGCTGGATACAAGGTATGGCGGTAAAATATTCATATTTTGTTGAGGATTTTTCATAACAGTTATTTGGAAATGCTTGGTTCTTGGAAATGAGGAATTGAATGAAATGTTGTGAAAATACTAATTGAGCTGTAATGTTTTGGTTGTATATTTGTAACGTCGTGATTATTGCAAAACTAATGTTTATTTATAAGTACAAGCGGTCGTCTAATGGTCACAATTTGACCAAAATGCCTAAGCTTGCTGCTTTGTTACCTGTTTTTCTTTATCACATATAAATAAGGTATAGTTACAAAGAATTGTACGACGTCAGACAAACAATGCCGAAATACTACGAACGCGATTCGTCTGCGTGTGTCAAATGCATCGTTGTGTGCGTGTAGTGTATTTTTGCATTAATTTAATGTATTTCTAATTGATATTTTATAAAAATATTAGGATTTGGCCCTCCTTCTCCATATAAACTTAACTGTGTCAAATTTCATTCTCAACCAAAGTTTTTGCTTCACGTATTAATGTGTAGATTAATGTTGTATGTGCTTTTGGTCAAAACACAGTTGGACATAATTGCACGGATGGTGTAGTGGTTTAAGTGTTTGCCTTGCCACTGACACTGCGTCGGATGTTGTGGGTTCGAATCCCACACGGGTCAAGATAAGATTAGATAGATACTGTGGACACATTAAACTTTCTTTTTAATTAATTTCTGTGACGATGTATGATTGACTTTGTTGCTAAAAACTTTACGAATGTTTATGAATCACACATATTTTTGCGTCGAACTCACAGTATTCGGCGCACAGGCAGTAGCGGTTTCAGCACATAAATCACTGTGTTATCCGTGCATGCATTCATATCGAAATGTATTGTCATTTTTAATAGTTATTTTCAGAGTGAGCAATGTTGAGAAAGCGCAGTTCTTGAGTTGCCAATTATTATTACTAGTGGTAACCAAATAGTAGAAATTCGACGGTAAGAAATTAAAAAATATACCATTATGACTCTCTCCGCTCATTCTCTATATAAACCTCCTTTAACCTGTGCCAAATGTAAACCTTCTCCAGGCACGCTATATACTTATAACGATCTCTTCACGTATTGATGTAAAGAAATTACCATGAAGGAATAGGCTAATTAGATCTATAACTTGATAGCTATAACCTTATTGATTTAGAGTAGCCAGTATTACATAATATTATTAATAAAGTATAAGAAAATATGTATTTTAGAAGCCATGGAGAACCTAACAGAAAAAAATGTTGGAACACATGATAAGATATGACAACTTTATAAAGACCATCTTAGAAGCGAAAATAGAAGGAAGAAAAGTAGCGGATAGACCCTGAAGAAGATATACAGATTAGGCGAAGGAAAAGACGAAAGTCATGTCGTACCAAGAGGACAAAGTAATGGCAGAGAATAGAGAGATATGTTAGAGGCTCTACCGAGGAGGTCAAGAGTTTTAAATTGATTAAATAAGGAAGAAAAGTAGGGGATAGACCCTGAAAAAGATATACAGATTAGGCGAAGGAAAAGACGAAAGTCATGTTGTACCAAGAGGCCAAAGTAATGGCAGAGAATAGAGATATGGTAAACGCTCTACCGAGAATAGCAAGTTTTAAATTTATTGAATTAAATATATATGTATGTATGTATGTATCTTATGTGGGGGCCAGTCAGTGCAGACCGGCGACACTTCGACCCAGTGGGATCTTTTGTGTCGACACTCTCCCAATAACGACTGTCATAGATGTTCATGGCAGCCGGGACCGACGGCTTAACGTGTTCTCCGAGGCACGGAGCAGGCGATAATTGTCAATCAATACGCACATCATTTTGAAAAGTCATATAACTTCCGAAAGTCAGAGGTGCGCGACGTGGGTTCGAACCCGAGACCCTCTGCAATGCAGTCTATTGGTCTCCCCACTGAGCTATCGCTGCTCTTGAATACATATAAGTGACGGTAGTAACACAATGAGGATGAGGATGATAAGGTAATCAAACTTGCGATCAAGAGGTCGTGCATTCGAATCCCACCCATTACACTACCGACGTGCACCCAATAGCCTAACTGGAGGCATTAATTAGAATATTAGTGTGTAATGTTGAGGAATATTACTATTAACGTTTATTTATGTGTTTTATGTTTTTCCCTCTATTGTGTCGTACAATGCAAACAAAGGCACTTGGTACAAAGTAATATCATACATTTAACTTAGTCCAGACTAAAATATAATTAAAGCCGTAGGCATTAGACATTCTGACAATATGTTCATTATTATTTAAAGAAAATATATTATAATTACACCAGTGTTCTTGACTATGTATATAAACAGTGGCTATAATTTTCTGTTCTTTTTTTTAAATCAAGAAAACTGCTTTGAATCATAAAAAGCATACTGTCTTAGGCGACGCACAGTAGGCGACAAAAGTGGCTATACCTGAACTAATTTATAACATTAGTTTATGAATTAAAACTGTCTAATTATTTGAATGTATAATAACAATAATAATAACGTATTAGGAAAACACCTGAGAAAGAGAAACAAATAATAATAATATTCTATCACATACACACAACACCATCTAGCCCAAACTAAGCAGAGCTTGTATTATAGGTACTAGACAATGAATAAACATACATATATACTTTTTTTTTGTAAATACATATATATTATACATAGAAAATCCAGACCAAGACAAACATCCATGTTCATGCACACAAATGTTTGACTTGTTCGCGGGAACCGAACCCGCGACCTATAACCTGGCAGTCGGTATTAATTAACTATCATTAAATTAACTATCCTTTATGAATGACTGAATTCAAAACCTAAAAAATATACAGCGCCTTGTGTCGCTGACTATACTTGTTGTTTAAGAAATTGGTTACAAAATAATTCGATTTGATTTTATAATAAAACTTTACTTAAACACGTTAATAAGATTCTACTCTGTACACCTCAAAGGTACACATAAGAGAAAATAATAAAAAGTTCGGCTGCAATATACATAGCTACACAACTCACCTATGTGGTTTATGATGGGCAGCGGCTTGGCAACTGTTCTTCTTCTCTCTTAGTCTTTATTATTCCCAAGTCACTTGAGGTCGGCTTTTCTGGTCTAACCAGATTTGACTGAATATCAGTTTATACACGGAGCGGCTGCCACCTGACCTCCGCAACCCGAAGGCTAACGATACCTTAAGGCTAGACCAGTGTCAGGATATTAGAGGGTACTGACTTTCCCAATAACGGCTGCCATAGATGTTCATGGCAGCCGGGACCAACGGCTTAACGTGCTCTCCGAGGCACGGGGTACGCGATAATTGTCAATCAATACGCACATAATTTCGAAAAGTCATATAACTTTCGTAAGTCAGAGGTGCGCGACGTGGGTTCGAACCCGAGACCCTCTGCATTGCAGTCTGTTGGTCTCCCCACTAAACTATCGCTGCTTGCGGCTTGGCAACTGTTAATACAGCAAATACATTTCTCTATTTATTTATGTAATAAAGGCTCTGATTATATGCGATAGCTCCATTATATAGTTATTATTACGATAGTTCCGTTTATTCGCTAAACACAGGTTGTGTTTAGCAAATAAACGGAATTTGAATTTGGAATTTGATATTTGAATTTGTTTGTAAGGATTTCACTCAAACACTCAAATAGCCCAACCAATTTTAAAAATTATTTTTCCTTTATAATGCTGTATTATCATAGAGTAACATAGGCTATACTTTCATGCGTGCGAAGCCGAGGGTAAAAGCTAGTACTTTATAACTCTTAAATATGACCGCTCCTTTAAGTAACACGCTTTATATACCTTAAAAAACAAATTTGATATACAAATATCAGAGAGTATGCTACTCCCAGAGGCAGTCCGCTGACGATATGTTTTCGAGGAAAATTCAGTTCTAAATTACAACATTTCAGATTTAAAACATGAAAAACTAATAACAAAAAATCTCATCTAAATATCACATCGTGCGATTTACTTTATGCAAATAAAGGAATAAATAAAAAATGTGAATATTTTCCTGCAGAAACTGCATGAGATTAGTTTTAAGAAAAATGGTGCTCATAATTCGCCTCAGCTTGGCGTAATATTAAATGCTGTTTTATCGGTAGCTAGGGTATTTAGTAGCAAAAGAAGATTAGTAAAACACTCGGTTTACCGCGCGAAATACAGCCTCTATCTCAGCCGAAGTGTAAGTAGAAATATATGGTGGCTACGCTAGGCAATTTGGAGAGTGCAAATGTGATAAACGATCTTCAGTTATCAGTTATAACTAAGATTGGTGATTTTATACGTACACGTTGCATTATTTATGTGATAGGTAACATAAACTGTCCTGCGATACAACCAACTTCACCTGGTCGAAACGTAAAGATGAAAGCGTTTCAAGAGTATACGTAATACCTAGGTTGCTGGCGTTAATTCCAGCTAGTATATAAAACTGAAATTCTTGTATTGTGTATTATCTAACTTCTAGGTTAGTGTATACTAAAAATACATAATAAATATTCTAATTTTATATCTAGTTTACATCAATGATGTCTGCCTCGTTTGTCTCTTAGGAGTGCATCATTGGTCCCACAGGAGGGTATCGTTGGTCGCGTAAGAGTGCATCACTGCTCCAGTGATATATGTATATTTGTATATTAGCGGTTATTTACAGGGTCTAGTGTTACTTGGGTTATTTAAAAAGAAAACAATTCAGATTTTCTTTGGAGATTTTCAGTATGGTAAACCTAACAACGTGCTTCGTAAATCACAGTAAGCTTGCCATCTATTGCCAAGAGAATCAAATAGAGATGGAAAGTCTAGTGAACTATGACTTTTCCTCTTGGAATATAAAGTAAGTTCTTATATGTACAACAAAGAAGGCAAGTCTAAAATACTAAGAATATATTTAAAAATAAATAAGATAGAAGAAGCGTTTATAATCTGGTAGTAGGGATAAATCTTAAAAAACCGAAAAACAATACAGGATGCATGTTGTCGGCCTCGATGGTGTAGTAGTCAGTGCAACCGACTGTCATGTCTAAGGTCGCGGGTTCGATTCCCACACAAGTCAAACATTTGTTTGTCTTGTTCTGGGTGTTTCTATGTATAATAAGTATGTATTTACAAAAGAAAAAAGGTATATATGTATGTTTATCCATTGTCTAGTAGCCATAGTACAAGCTCTGCTTAGTTTGGGCTAGATGGTGTTACGTGTATGTAATAGAAAATATTTTTTTTAATAAGTTGTGATGTAACCGCTATTTGAATTCAGCTGTCCGAGAGAGAAAGCGAGGTACCCCACTCCACCCCACCTAAATATAAAATATTAATTGCTCCCTTATTACCAAATGTTATACGGTTTTCACAAAAAGTACTGTTTTAATTAGCTATTTGTAAAATAATGTACAACATTAAACATAGGTAACCTTATTAGCGAGGTCTTCAAGTGTCATTGTATATGTGTAACAAATATAGCATGGCAATTAATTGGATATTGATAGATACTATGTAATCATTCGATAAGCGAGGTCAAGTCTCATTCTCATCGTATAATGTTGACTTGTACACAATTAAAATATTAGTCGACAATTATTTTTACTTATTAACTTTTAATTGAAGTGAAATTTAAGGTTTCTCAAATTTAAAATGTTACGTTTCCGTAAATGTTGCATGTTAAAATAAAAGGAAAGACTGACTTAGAAAGTTTATAAGGCTTGTGTGAATGGAACAGTCATAAATATAGCAGCGATAGCTCAGTGGGGAGACCAACAGACTGCAATGCAGAGGGTCTCGTGTTTGAACCCACGTCGCACACCTCTGACTTTCGGAAGTTATATGACCTTTCGGAATTATGTGCGTATTGATTGACAATTATCGCCTGCTCCGTGCCTCGGAGGGCACGTTAAGCCGTCGGTCCCGGCTGCCATGAACATCTATGGCAGTCGTTATTGGGAAAGTCAGTACCCTCTTATATCCTGACACTGGTCTAGCCTTAGGGTATCGTTAACCATCAGGTTGCGGCGGTCAGGTGGCAGCCGCTCCGTGTAAAAACTAATATCCAGTCAAATCCGGTTAGACTAGAAAAGCCGATCCCAAGTGACCTGAGAATAATAAAGGCTAAGGGAGAAGAGTATGAATGGAACAGTCGCAAGAGGAAAACCTAGGCGAACGTTTCTCGATCAGATCGGAGGCGTTCTGGATAAAGGCCAGGTTAAGAGCACCTTGAATCGACGGGCGTGTATGAGGAATGTGATGAAAGCGAATGAAGCCAGAGAAGTGTGTCAGGATCGTATCAAATGGAAATCCGTAATCTCTGACTACCCCTCTGGGAAACAGGCGTGAATCTATGTATGTATATATGTAAAATAAAAAGACTTTATACGTAAGTTAAATAATTTTCGGTTTCTTCGAACCACTTCACTTCAAGTCGGCTACTATTAATATAGTATCTAGTTCTCCAAGACTGTTAAATATGTAGTATCTCAAGTTCGGAGAAAGTATAGATATTAAAAGTAGCTTATTTCAATTTTATTCCACGAAATAAATCAAGCTGTTTAATTTTATTGTTCTTATATACGAGTATCATCAAGGGTATTAACAAATCAACTAATATGAACTAGCCCTTTTATTTTATTTCTACATTATATTTTCGCTACTGCGTCACCAGCTCGTTAGAGTAAGTCTCTAACATGCTGATGACGCAGTAGCGAAAACTTCAATAGATTGATCCTTTACGTTACTATCGCTGTTCTCAAAAGTAACCATTTACAAAATTCCTCTCACCCATGTCTTCGAACCATAGTGTTCATTCTGTATGAAAACACCTGAATTGCTCTCATTTGGTAATGTGCCATGGACACGCTAAATAGTGCCGATGGCCTAGCTAGCATTCACAATTCAGTAGCACATTTATGCATATACATATGTCCAAGTGAAAGAATTTAAATATATAATACCACAGCAGAAAGAAATAATTGCGTAAAAATGCACTGATTTCCAACATAGATCAGTGAGTCTGTAATTTTAATTGATATCAATAAATATCTAATTTGTTATCTAATCAATAATTACATACTAAATCACGTCCCGATTACAAATCACAACCATCATCATTTCTGTGCCGACACAGTACATATTTCGCACAACAGCCCACACGGCTTAATTAACGTATTCCAAACACAGTGTATAGTGTACATAGGTGGAAAACCCGTCGTGTCTATCTGTGTCCATCGATTGTCTGGCTCTATCAATAATTGCTTTTAATCATTAGCTGTGCGGCCTATGTATGTTTGGACGGGCCGCATTCCCTAATTGGCTTTCGCGCACTTCTGACTTAGTGTGTAAGGGATTAGTGACGTGTTGACTGATTGATCAGCAACTGTCTGGATTTTGATTGACAATTTTGAATGCTGTTTTGTGGTATCATACTGTTGTATTGGTGATCTGCATGTCTGGGTTGATATGGAACCGGCAAACTTGAGAAAATGTTGTGTATAGATAGAATCTATTGTTCTTCTTGGTTATCAGATAGCTACAAAGAATTAGCTGACAAAAACGTATTACACAAAATGAATATTCAGTTGCCTTTTGGAAGAAATCCTCTATCTCCGCAAAAGTATAGGGGTATTATATCCAGATTTCGATAGCTATTTATTTCTATAGAGCACAGTTTCAGTTACCGCCCTGCTACTGATTATGGTTTGTATGTATAGAATTAAAAACCAAGACCTAACAAGAACTGGATTCACTACCGCTGCGTCAGCAGTTTGTTTTTATATTAATATTTCATATATTCCATCTTTAATTTTGTCAATGAATAATTTATAATATTTAATTAATAACAATCACCAAACTTTAAGCGAAGAAATAAACAGATATTCATAAAAATACTTTCTATTAAACATTCACTTCATTAGTATGATATTGTTTTTATGTAGAGAATAATATTTAATTAACTTCGGACAAACTTAATAAGACAATATTGCTAACAAATAATTATCAGCGTCTGTACAGGTCAAGTAGTCTCTCTGCTGTTGACCTGACTACTTTAAAACTACAATGTGCGTGCTTCAGAGTTAATAGATATAAGTAGAAGTTAAGACTGCGCCGAGCGTAAGACAAATAATGACAGAACTAGTGCGTTGCATATTCAAATCGGCGCGCGGCCGCCATAGTAAAATTGTATGAAGGATTTGAAGTGCTTTTTTGATAAATATGTGTCTTTATTGTCAACCAATAACTTAAATATTTAGGACGTACAAATTGTAATAAAACTATTGATGTTTCGTTTAAGCTGTAAAATAGGATAGATTTCTACTGTTATAATCTAAAAATCACTTTTTTCAATCAGTTTTTGCATTTTTCGTATAACTTTGTAGGCGAAAATATTAATTATTTTAAGTTTTTTACACGGAGTAATTGTAAACACATTTATTGTTATGGTAAATGTATATTTTATATTTGTATTAAACAAAAAGTATTGATTTTATTCACTTAACTGTGACCGCCTGTTTTGACACATTTCGCTCGGCACAGTCTTAATCTGAAAATTCTTACATTTAGTTTAATTGATAGTATGGTGAAAACAACAGCGCGGCATACTGCGGCGCACTTCTATGACAAACGAAAGTAATATTTGTGCCGATTGATAGAATCAGCTCGACAATATACAGGGTTGAAAATACTAATCGCCTTTTACCTGTGCCTTATTGATACCTCCTTAGCAGCTTCGGATATTTGCATAGAAAAATAAAGATATTAAAATTGGTTGTTATATTCGCATTTAGACAACACGCGGTAGCAAAAGAAAGCAAGCAAGCGACGTTATCAAACAAGACATCGAGGCGTTATGCACGGAGCAGGCGCTTGTAATTTTATACTGGTAAAATATATTTCGTGGTAAGTATCAAATTTTATAAAAAGTTTTAGAACCAAAGATATAGCGTAAAGAAGACAGGGATGAAAGATATTATTATATTTCTAACCCTGTTATTGTCATACATATTTGTATTACCCGTATGGGGCTAATGTTTGTTAGTTTCGTGCTCTATGACGAAGCACTCATTACCGAATTAGCCACATAGAAGAAATAGCAAAAGCTAACAGCTCGCGCTCTAGCAAAAAATATTTGGTGTCAGTATATTGCTCGCAACGGCAAAAAATAAATCACTTGGCAAGAAGTTCTTATCGACCAATCGGACGGTAATAAGTCTTCTTCTCTCTTAGCCTTTATTATTCCCAAGTCACTTGGGGTCGGCTTTACTGGTCTAACCGGATTTGACTGGATATCAGTTTTTACACGGAGCGGCTGCCATCTGACCTCCGCAATCCGAAGGCTAACAATACCGTAAGGCTAGACCAGTGTCAGGATATTAGAGGGTACTGACTTTCCCAATAATGACTGCCATAGATGTTCATGGCAGCCGGGACCAACGGCTTACCGTGCTCTCCGAGGCACGGAGCAGGCGATAATTGTCAATCAATACGCACATAATTTCGAAAGGTCATATAACTTCCGAAAGTCAGAGGTGCGCGACGTGGGTTCGAACCCAAGACCTTTTGCGTTGCAGTCTGTTGGTCTCCCCACTGAGCTATCGCTGCTATTCGGACGGTAATAAGTATTCCAGAAAAATAAGACATGTTTTTTCCGGTGTCATAATTATTATTACAACTACTTGGGAAAGCGTTGTACCGATGCCGATCAAATATCTTTATTATTTATCATCAAATATCTTTGCAACCATAGTGATTCTTATTATAAAGAATTGGTAACGAGTGATACCTTGTTATTCTGTATTCAAATCGAAATACTGCAAGACCTCCTCTTTGCAACTGTTATTTTATAGTAGATTTTGACCAACATATGTATGTACTTCTAATATAATTCAATACTTCTATTAAACTATTAGGCTTACAATACCGTGGCTTGATTAATTCAAACGCCTATATTCTAATCAATAATTTTAACTTCACCGAGTGCAACTGAAAGTTCAAGTTTCAAGTAACAATTGCAGTTGTAGTGTTCTACTGCAGTGCATTTGCAATCTGTCACTGTTTCAAACTCGGACTAAGTTCCAACGCTTCGACTAATTTTCCACCAAGTGTTGACACGAAGCTCTCGTTGACAGAAATGGCATCCATTGATGTGAGCAATTGCTTAGCAACCACGGTATGGACTTCAAATATAACATGTACATAGTATGTATGTATGTATTTTATGTGGGGCCAGTCAGTGCAGACCGGCGACACTTCGACCCAGTGGGATCTTTTGTGTCGACACTCTCCCAATAACGACTGCCATAGATGTTCATGGCAGCCGGAACCGACGGCTTAACGTGCTCTCCGAGGCACGGAGCAGGCGATAATTGTCAATCAAAGCGCACATAATTTCGATAAGTCATATACTTCTGAAAGTCAGAGGTGCGCGAC
This sequence comes from Catocala fraxini, assembly GCA_930367265.1. Classification (NCBI taxonomy): domain Eukaryota; kingdom Metazoa; phylum Arthropoda; class Insecta; order Lepidoptera; family Erebidae; genus Catocala; species Catocala fraxini. Next base: position 2,216,218 of record OV884040.1, on the reverse strand, counting down.
GTGGGTTCGAACCCGAGACCCTCTGCATTGCAGTCTGTTGGTCTCCCCACTGAGCTATCGCTGCTCTCATAGTACATAGTAGGTGTATAATGTTTGCGAGAATAAAGAAATGGTTCTCAATTGTGTTCTCTAACTTTTTTATACATAATCTAAAGAACCATAATTTATCCTAATCATCATTTGTCGACATATCATGATTAGGATGAAACGTCATGTGATATTATGACAGAATAGTTTTAGACGTAAAGATAATTATGTAAAACAAAATTTCGAATTTTTGAACATTATTGTTATTTTATAGCAAACGTGTTATGGATGATGATATTTGGACAAACAATTTTAGGAGAAGAATGGGAGTACCTAAAGAAATATTTACACAAGACAATTTGCTTGAAGCAAGTGTCATGCTATGCCATTTTTTGGTAAGTGTGACAAAGGTAGCGCTACACTCGCATGACAAAATGTGCTTCGTGTAAACAGGCTTTATCATGTTGTTTGATATGTTAACTTGGGTATGTAGCGATTTATTTTTGCCTATGTAATCTTGCTACATTTGTACAATTTGTATTTGTATTTGTAATTGGACTCCCTTTTCCGCATTTGGACTCCAAGTTGGTCCATTATGCGTGAGAGTCGGCCCGTTATGGAGATAGCCAGCCCAACTCCGCCCAGAAGCACAGAAGGTTCCTGAGGTCTTCGCAGGCTGCGCGGAGTGATCTCGGGTTGTTGAGGATTTCCTTACGTTGTGCTGTTACTCCCACACATTCCAGGATTACATGGGCAGCAGATTCTTCTTCAGTCAGACATCCCCTCAGAGTGGGCTGTCTGTTGCTCCGATGTTGTGCAGATGTTTGTTCAGGGGACAGTGTCCTGTTAGGATCCCCACGATACATTTGTACAAAAATAAGCTGAAACTTATATCTCTATAGGAGTTAGCGTATTACACACATGTTGCTAAGCTATGATTTTAGGTGACACGTTATGAAGACGAGCCTAAGGCTCCATACCCAATCCGGGCATCGAACCTGAGACCTCATAAGCAGCAGTCATATACAGCAGCAGCATCGCTACGCCACCGTGGCAGTATTTTTTCATGTTTTATATATTCTACCCATAAAATCTACATGCGTCAGTGGCAACTATACAGGCAACCTAAATATGACACATATTTTGTCGTGCCAAGGGTTCTGCCATTACTGAGCGTTCGTCAATAATCAACAATATTTTCTATCGTCTTAGGATTTGTTTTTTACTTTCGTCTCTACTAGAAGAGCATTTCGCAGTATTGGATGCTCTTTGTGTAAACCTGTCAATCACAGTCCGAGAAGATATCAGTTCCTAGCCCTTAGACAGTTTCTAGACAAGGCTGATATTATAGACATGACTGATCTATCGTTTACTTATAATGGAACTATGTTCATAAAATATAGAGGCCGTTACGTAAAAGAAATAAGAATATAACCAACAATAGTAAAAGTGACGCGTCACTTCCACAACGTCATAGATTTCGACAACGATAGCAACACCGAAATGGATTTTCATAGAACTTTACATAGCTTTTTGTAGATACGCGTAATGTTTTAGTCACGTGAAAGCCTCATTTGGCCTGGCCTCTACCGCGATGGTAACTAGACAACCTTATCGCTAATTGTGCTAAGAAAAATTTGGGTTAAGCTACTGCGTTTAATGTGTGGCTATTATCGTTCACGGTTCACGGTAGAGAGGTAGTTTGGTAACTAAAATTATCATGATAGTATGAATATACATACCTACAAAGTTGCGCGCTTGTATCTCCGATAGATGGGCAGATGAGGTGTTATACCGTTATTTTGCCCGCTATAATTTTAAATCCCACGTAATAGACAGCCAGTAAACGGAATTCAGATTCAGTTTAAGAAATAACGAATTGCTTAAATACATTGAACAATTAAATTAGATACGGACCTATCAAATTCATGCCAGAGGTAGCTTTTAAATGTCAGAAAAATGACCCACAACACACATTGTGATGCAATGGCTAATTATGTAAGTATTGGTATGCCAGGGCAATGTCTCCAATAGACATCTACTTATTTCATACCTTAATTGATTGATTTCGTTTATGATCAAAATGACAATGTATGAGTAGACCTCTTTACCAGAGGGGTAGGCAGACACAGTGGATTTCCATTGGCTATGATCGTGGCACGTCTCTTTTGGTTCATTTACTTAAATATATTATTCATGCGCGCTTATCGTTATAAAATACACTTAACCTGGCCTTTCTCCAGAATGTCTCCGTTATGGTTAGAGAACGCTCGGCGAGGATATTTCCACAAAAAGGTTTCTTTTGAATGCTACGTGTACTCATAAGTACTGCTCAAACGAGGAAATATTTAAGGATAAGGATAAAAAAAATCTCACTATCATGTATCAAAAAATATATAATTAAATATCTCATAAATTACAAAGAAAACGTTAATATAAATATTGCAATTATATGCCCAAAATGTAGTTTCCCAGTCATCAGCGCGGGTGTCTCCACTTCATGAAACTTAATCGCCATCGTATAATGACCAAACCTTATTAGGCAGTCAGACGAGAAAGGGCTATGGCCCTTTCCGTTCACACTTCAATCGAATAATTAATATATATTTATACATTATTTAGTCAAATATCAAAGTCCTACTTTTTATAGGTACATATTTAGAAGGCTTATCAATTACGGAATACTCTCCTTCGATATGTCCCCTTTACCCAGTCATGCAGTATACAACAGCAAAAAGAAAAATAATATTGTACAAAATGAAACACAGCTACCCTATTCTAATGTTCAATATCATTTCCATTTGGTTGGCTTCACAGTTCCGTAATATTAATTTAAAAGTGAAATGTAATGTAACTAAATAATTAAAATGCACAATTCGAGTGACAGTAAATTAAAATTCAGCTTATACAGACTCAAAGGGAATCACTAAAAATATGTTGATGAATAAGCTTTGAGTGGATTCACGTTCGGGTGACAGAATGTCTGATATTATATTTAAAATTAATCAGATAATAGCATCGCATTTTCAGCAGTTATACTTAAATCATAAAATGGTTCAGTGGTAGTCTTTTAAATAATCTTTGATTTATTTAGGTCACACAAATGAACTCTCTTTCCCTTTCCCTCTTTCCCCGTTCTCGCTCCTTCTCCTTTCCACTTCCTTTTTCTCTTCTTCCTGTCCTAAAAGATCGGTAACGCACAAGTGATGCCTCTGGTATTGTAGGCGTCCATATGCTACGCTGACCACTTACCATCAGGTGGGCTGTAAGCTTGTTTGCCACGTAAGAAGTATAAAAAATAAAGTTTACTGAATTTGCATGTATGTTAGGTTCAAGCAGAGGGTTGATCCTATGAGAAGAAACCTGCAAGCAAAACAATCCTTCGGGCGAATTACTTTCATTTTATAGAAGATCTCGGTCTTTGACATATTTTTACAATAGCTTCTTCTCCCTAGCCTTTATTATTCCCAAGTCACTTGGGGTTGGTTTTTTCTAGTCTAACCGGATTTGAATGGATATCAGTTTTTAAACGGAGCGGCTGCCACCTGACCTCCGTAACCCGAAGGCTAACGATACCCTAAGGCTAGACCAGTGTCAGGATATTAGAGGGTACTGACCTCACAATAATGACTGCCATATATGTTCATGGCAGCCGGGACCGACGGCTTAATGTGCTCTCCGAGGCACGGAGTAGGCGATAATTGTCAATCAATACGCACATAATTTCGAAAAGTCGAGTCATATAACTTCCGAAAGTCAGCGGTGCGCAACGTGGGTTCGAACCTGAGACCCTCTGCATTGCAGTCTGTTGGTCTCCCCACTGAGCACAATATATTAGGGTGAAAAGTCTTTACAGTTATTAAGAAATTTTACTTGAAGACAACAAATTTGTCCTGCAGAGTCAGCAAAGTAAAGTAAAGCAAACAGATCAAGAGGTCAAATTCAAACCAAGGTGTTGCAACCGTTTGCAGATTTTGAAGCGGAATACTCGAAAAGCACTGCAATAGCCGTTTACTATCTTATGGGATGTACCTGTATTTCTTTAGTCAGTTCTATAAAAAATTGGTACAAATAAACATCGAATAAGAGAAACTATTACTATTAGTAGTGCATCGCAGTGTCTTAAATTCCTGTTTTTATAGAATAATCAACTCGCTGATTATAGAAACGTCTATAAACTGCATTAATCGCTTACCATCAAAAATATTTCTTACGTTTTCTGTAAAATAGAAATTAGTTTCCTTTATCCACTGATGTCTTTTTACCGCATTTATGTTCATTATCTTATTATTATGTGTATTTTTCATCGTCCGTACCAATTACGATGTCTCGAAAAAAACTATCACACGAATAAATTTCAATTACAGCAAAGTCAAGCTACCTAATGGACAAATTTACCACATCACAAAGTATAAAACTACACAACAAAAAGGAAAAATCATATAAATTAATCACACAGATATCTATCTACGAATAATTTCTAGACACGAACCAATTACAATTTCCAATAAAAGCCGACCAAACAAAAAACGTCAGACAACATACCCTTAATCTTTGTTTACTGGGGCTCAATTAACTTGGTCGGTTAATGACGCGAGGTGCCCACGCGACTATATTGGCGCGTTTATGTACCACAGTAATCATATAGCCAATGATAACGGTTCAGGGAAATTGTATTATTTGTTTGATTTTGATGTGGATGGGGTATTAATTGGTGTATAGAGGCTCAGCTGTTGACGAAGGATAATGTCGATTGCTCGCTTTTGTGTTCGAGCAAATGAAACTTCTACAGAATTTGTTATTAGTGTTTTTATGGGATAAACTTTTTTATCGTACGTATCAGTCCATCAATTCAATCTATCATTACGGACTGATAAGTACGATAAAAAAGTACCCCAATCATAGACTGTTGGTATGATTTAGGGTACCAACGGAACCTTGGCTGATTTAATTCATTTTCGACTCAATGTCAATCCGAAAAATGAATTAAATCAGCCAAGGTTCCGTTGGTACCCTAAATCATACCAACAGTCACAGAACATATGTATATGTGCGTGGGTGATTAAAATAGCCTTAGGCGTGCTCTAGACTTCCGCTTAACACAATTTTGGAACACCACTGTATCTTCAAAAGTAATATTTAGACACCTCATGTCGAGCATATATGTAGATAGCCAAATAAAAGAATATTTTTCATCTCTTTCTGATCCCCTGATTCTGTTTGACATTTCATTTCATGCAAACACCACTAAAAAGTTATTCAGTACTACTTCTAATTTCTGCAAAGCTTCTACCTAAATATATTTTCCTCCAACCTAATTGATAGATTAGCGAAAATTTACCTTAAATACATTAAAACTCGTATTATAGCTGGAATTTTCGTGTGTAGGTGCTGTCTGAAGTATTAGATTAAACAGGGGCCGAAACTTTTTAATGGTTACTAGGAGCCAGATTACAAAAGCTTAGGAATCGAATGATGGGAAGTTTGGTGGTTAGCTGTCTGCAAGGCCTTAATTGATCTATTGATAGATAATGCTCGTAGTTTTAGTAACTTTTTCAGACTATCACAATAATTCTGCCTATTCTCGACCGAGAGTGGCGAAATCGGAGCGATATTTAATTAAATCTAAAGTCATTACTAAGTTATTTTCAAAGTTACATATCAAATAAAAATTCATGTATAAGAAAATGGCGGGTATTTCTGAGATAATACCTAAAATCCCTAATCCAACATTAGCAAAAGACCTTAGACCTATCAGTTTGCTTCCTTGCCTGTCAAAAGTATTAGAGAGAGTGGTGAGCAGTCAGCTCAGGAAATACATTGAGAAATACAACATTCTACCTCATACTCAGTCGGGTTTTCGCCAAGGACATAGTACGACTACCACTCTCCTCGATGTAGTTGATGATATTTTGGAATCTAGGGACCAGGGTATGGGTACTATTCTTACTCTACTTGATTTTTCCCGTGCATTTGAAACAATTAATATATCTCTTCTTTTAGCCAAACTCTCATACTATGGATGCGACTCTGCTACTGTTAAATGGTTCCATAGTTATCTGACAGACAGATCCCAGTTTGTACAACTGGATATGGATGGGGGCATTAAGGTTAGTTCCTCTTGTTGTCAGATAAATCGTGGGGTGCCTCAGGGCTCAGTACTTGGGCCACTTCTCTTCATACTGTACAGTGCAGATGTTGTTCAACATATTCAGAACACCAAGTTTCATATGTATGCTGATGATCTCCAAATATTTCTTTCCTGTAATCCTAACGATTGTACCTCAACTTTAAATAAAATAAATGCAGACTTGGATGGGATATCTAACTGGGCAAGAAGAAATTCCTTACTACTTAACCCAACTAAATCCAAATATTTAGTACTCGGATCTAAGGAATGTATCAAAAAGATAAAAAAATTAGACCCTGTAGTACTGGTTGATAGTTCTCCAATACAACAAGTTTCTGAAGCTCGAAATTTGGGTTTAGTTATGGATGGGGAATTGAGTTTTGAGACGCATGTTCTTGATGCTGTAAAAAATTGTTTTTACCGTCTCAAGCTACTGTATAGAATTCGCCATTATCTCAGTGTCGATATGAGGATATTGCTATGTGAGTCACTTATATTATCCAAGCTAAATTATGCTGATACTATTTATGGTAGTTGTATTTTAAAAAGAACTCAAAATTTGATTCAGCGGGTTCAGAATGCTTGTGCTCGGTTTTGCTACAACATTCCACCTCGTAGCCATGTCACACCATTTCTTAATAATGGTAATCTTATGAAAATGACCGCTCGTAGGCGCCTTCACTTAGCCGCCCTTCTATTTGGCATTATACTACACAAAAAACCTGAATATCTCTATAATAAGCTGAATTGGTCTCGAGATGTTAACCTATATAACACGCGAGCCTCATCACATCTTATGGTTACTTCGAGGCATAGGACTACTGCTTTTAGAGGTAGTTTCAGGTATGCTGCTACTAAGTGTTGGAATGATCTGCCGCCACCACTCTGGTACATGAAATCGTTACATGCATTCCAAATCAAACTTAAGCATATTTTGTTAAGTTCTCAAAGAACTTTAACGTAATTTTAGTAGCGGCATGTCCACTTACCTTTATGATTCCGGGTCATAATTTGTAAATTAGTGTTGCTTCACTGTTGACATAACCTAAATATACATGTCATTAAAAACACAAACTTTTTAAACTTTTAACGTAGATTGCATTACATAGCTGTCTGTTATGTGAAAATTTATGTTGATACATGATAAGTATAAATATAATCTATTATAAAATATCATCCCAGCCTCTTTTTCTCATTGCGCAGACGCCGATGGATGCTTATTTTATTTTGCAATTGATATTTAGAATTATTACTACCCACATGACATCGATGACAATCAGTGTCATGTTTTGTTGACAAGAGCCGGGGGTCGTTCGGAAATGTAACACAACATTATATGCTGCGTTGTAATATAACGTTTTTATTGATACAATGTCTTTATTATGTATTATTTATCTTATATTATCTGTTTTTTATTATTTTCAAGGTACTTTTTATTCTATATGTATGTATACATATAAGTATTATATTATATAGATACCAATATTATTATTTAGTATGAAATTACTTTCTGCCATCCACCTTCTGCCTATTTATTTAAGTTACTCTTTTTTTGTTTTTTGATATTTTGTTTTTAATTGAGTTGTATGTATGTATGTTACTGCCTACATGCACCGAAATCATTCAGGGTCTGCGAGAATACCAGCGTTGTGGATATACTGCAACATTGCTGACGCAGGACCTTATTTGTTCTATATGTACTTTTGGTTGTGTTTTCTGTTACCTTATATAATGAGCGTGGAACAAATAAAATTATTTTCTTTCTTTCTTTCAAGATATCATAATTCACACAAAATCAAAGTAACGATTTGTATTTAGGAGACAATAAAAGGCCTTCTGCCGGAAGAGTCATGTAAGCCAATATTTCAAAAGCTTGGATTGTTACCTTTACCATCTTTATATATTTACGAAATATGTATGTTTGTCTATGTCTTTCTTGATCACTAAGTGCTGAACCGGGCTACACAAGTGTTACAATAGTTACTAGCACGAGCTGCTTCTACAGAAAACTGGTACATTATACATAACGTTCCGCCTTACAAAACGGTATCCTTAGCCTTCCTCGCTGACTACAATCTTACTACCGAAATCCCCGAAACATATGTCTGAACTTTTAACAAATTTCTACTCCAGTCTTTGTTTACTCCATAAATACTTGAACTTGAATTATAACAACATACAACACAACTGTAATATTTCACGTAAAATAACTCCAAAAGCGACACAAAATGCAATCAAAACGTGATACAAAGTAATACTGTATATTCAACAGAAGTAAAACTTAATTAAGAGAAGCAAGTTGCACCGATTTTCATAAATGAATGGTTGGCGGTCGGTCATTACTTGCGCTACGTTTGACCTAGCGTGGTTGTTGGTACGCGACTCTTACTTTGTATAAATTTGTATCTTTTGAAAACTGCTATGAATAGTTATGCAACGTTTAAACTGGATAAGAATTATGATAAAACGGATATGAAGTTACAGTACACGGTCGAGGTAAATGTGAAAACTTGCCTCCTGCAAGTTAACGATGTGCGATTATGCGATTACGAGTGATTCCAATGAGTTTGCTTGGTGATTGTGTATTAATTACTAGAATTTGCCAGCAGCGTTGATATCGTAAGTGTAGTAGATTGGGAGAGGTTTTTTATGATTTATACTATGTAGTTGGTAAACAAGCGTACGGCCCACCTGATGGTAAGTGGTCACCGTAGCCCATGGACACCTGCAAGACCATAGGCATCACTTGCGCGTTGCCGACCTTTTAGGAAAGTAAGTGGGAATGAGAAGGAGCGGGAAACGAGAAAGCGGGTGATTAGGTCTCCGGCTAGCTTAGTAAGAGTACTTTTGCCTGAATGGAAGGTACCCATGTCCTTTTCTGTTCCCCTGATAGCGTTTGTGAAATTTTATGATGATCGTTCCAGTAGTTAAGGCGTAAAAGCGTTACAAACAAAGAAACAAATAAACAAACTCACATTCGTAATTATAATATTAGTTAGGATACGTAAACAAATAAGGTATTGTAGAAAATATGACGTCGTTTTAGCTTTCCATCACCTCAACTACTATTCTCTAACTAATGTGAAATCGTAATTCGAACATTTAATTGTGATTCGGAGAATAAATCACACAATTCGAAACGAACAAGCATTAATTTTTCCGTGCAAAAAGCCGCTACATATGTATTTTGTAGCGTATTAAATTCTCAAATAGGCAAATAAATTGCGTATGATACGCAGAACGTTTAGTGTTTGAAAGCTGGTGCGCCAGAATTATCTCTATTTGCAGAAATCGGAAGCAAGATTTTTTCAATATCATAGTTTAGATATTGATGTTTTATGTACAACAAATGTATACTAAATTTACTCTACGATTGTGTACTAAATTTACTCTGGTTTCGGATTTCGTCTTTAATATTTTTTGTGATGTTATAAACACCGTTATCGGCGTCATGTTGCTAGGATAACGTACTTTAGTACGATGAAGATTATTTAATGTAAACATTTTCTTGTTTTGATTCGTGATAATGCAAACATGTGAGACAAGTTAATTTCATGCGAAGAAATAAGTTTATAAATTTTTACAGATGTAAATTTTTTCTATAGGAACAGACTTGAGTGCACGTAGTGGTTTATGTGGCCACCTCGCCGCTGCCACTGCGCTTAGTGTTGTGGGTTCGAATCCCACACGGGACAATAATTTGTGAGATCCACCAATGGTTGTTCTGAGTCTGGGTGTTCTTCGTGTCCGTTGATTAAACGTTTGTAAAGTCGCTCGCGACACAGGACTCGTAACAAGAGCGGGAGTTGTCCTTTTTAAAAATAAATCAAACAGATGCCGATGTATATTTTGCTATTTTATTGTTCATGAAAACTGCGGACGTATTTTCCAAGAAAACGAAGCTACACGCTAGCACGTTTTCAAGTGAAATTTTATTATGGCCACCATCCAATAAAAAAATTACAATTCCCACAGCCATCCGGCGTATAAATCTTCGCACACTAAGAAAGTTGGGATGTGAACAAATGATTAATTCAGTAAATAGCCCACAGTGGGGCTTCTCGCTTTGTATTAAGTTAAATGGCCGGACCGTTGCATCAGTATCCTTACATTAACTTCTAAACTGAAAAACTTTAAAGCCCGAATTTTTGTTTTAACTTAAAAATGTCTCCTATGGTTTTTATTGCCTTGGCTAGGAAACCAGCCAGTACCTACCAGATATTTATTTATTACATTTTCTGCACAAATAACAATGACCAATGCCTTCGGCACTCTCTTTTCCCAGTTAGTCATAAGGTGATAGAAGATAGACTTTGACTTTATCAACGGTATACCCAGGTATACCAAGGCGTCACTTACCTCTCTCTTTAAACCTAGTTAATAGGAGTGATGCGCTGCATTCAAATGATATTTGAATAGAGTTATGCCAACTCAATACTACTTTTTTGCGTGGTCAAGAACACAGCGTACTTGTGCAGAGTGTTGTCAACACATTCGATTATAATGACGGCCTCGATTGTGTAGTGGTTAGTGTAACCGACTGCCACGCCTGAGATCGAGGGTTCGATTCCCACACAAGTCAAACATTTGTGTAAATAAACATGGATGTTTGTCTTGGTCTGGGTGTTTCTATGTATAATATGTATGTATTTACAAAAAAAAGTATATATGTATGTTTATCCATTGTCTAGTACCCATAGTAGAAGCTCTGCTTAGTTTGGGCTAGATGGTGTTTTGTGTATGTGATAGAATATTATTATTATTATTAATATTATTATTTATAATTAAAATGCATTTGTGAAGATTTATATTAAAGTAGGTCTAGTCATAGCATTCGTTGAACGTCGTCGTCATCGACATGTTGAATCCAAAGACTCACTGAAAGTGAACTGTGCTGGATGCGAAAGGTAGGTTTTTTGTTATAGTTAGTTTTTTCTTTATATATATCAAAATGAAATCTACACATCCATTATATAATCTTATGATAACTCTCGTACCAGTGCTAACACGTCTTTAGGATTTACAAACGTTAAAAGAATGTACACAGCGACGGTTATGTGTGCCCATTTTGTTTCTAGGCGGGCTTAGAAGACTTCAACTAGCACTCTCTCTAAGGTGCATAGGAAACGCATAATTATTTTTTGGTTTGTATAGAATACCCAAATTTTATACAGTAACCCAATCTTATGTGGGTAATATACGACAAGCCTATTGCAGTCTAGGCTTCGTACTGCCATTACCAATATTTTATCCAGACATCTCAAAACACAACCTCTTGGCATCGAATTCACGCCCTTCCAATCATCATGAAACTATAACGACAACTGAACTAATAAGGCACTCTAAAACTATAAGTACGCGCAGTACTATCTTTTTTAAAACGTTGAAAGTAATGCGTCGTCAATATTTCTTTATGTGCGTACACAGAGCAGAGAAAACGCCTCTTCCTGTTTCGTATAAACAATTAAATTTATCGAATTATATTAAGATTTTAAGACTGACATGTGTATATGTAATCAAACTCTTGTATACCCCTTAAAGGATAGGCAGAATTGTATCACACTAACAGTTTGCTTGCTATGTCCCATGTAATAGAAGACAAACGTACTTACGGCACAGTTTCAGATTCCGTGCCGTCTGTTACTGTTTTCTTGGCACAAAATACCCAATAGATAATACTATAGCAGCTATAGCTCAGTGGGGAGACCAACATACTGCAATGCAGAGGGTCTCGGGTTCGAACCCACGTCGCGCACCTCTGACTTGCGGAAGTTATATGACTTTTCGAAATTATGTGCGTTTGATTGACAATTATCGCCTGCTCCGTGCCTCGGAGAGCACGTTAAGCCGTCGGTCCCGGCTGCCATGAACATCTATGACAGTCTTTATTGGGAAAGTCAGTACCCTCTAATATCCTGACTCTGGTCTAGCCTTAGGGTATCGTTAGCCTTTGGATTGCGGAGGTCAGGTGGCAGCCGCTCCGTGTAAAAACTGATATCCAGTCAAATCCGGTTAGACCAGAAAAGCCGACCCCAAGTGACTTGGGAATAATAAAGGCTAAGAAAGAAGAAGAGATAATACTTTGCTAAAGTCCGACACGGGAATCAACCCCGACATCTAATGCAAATCAGTTCCATTCACTAGGTACTATGACATGTTCTAAACAATTTAAATCCGCTGTCTGTCAGTTGCCCTAAGCGCTTATGCATGATATGAAAGTAATATTATTACTTTCATGTTATGAATGTCAAGTTTATTGTATAGTAGGTTCACTGAAGTCACATTGTGGTTAGTTGCCATGTTCAGGCAGACCGTAGCGCCCATGCTGCCTATGCTCTTTTAAATGTTTAGTGGTAGACAATGGCCAGAATTCAACCAAGGTGTTGTCTAATAGTAAAGAAAGAAAGATATATTTTATTTTAATGAAGCATTGCAACACACAATCAAAATTATTATAATGCAAAATTTGTGTGTAACAGTAATAAATGTATTTATAAATTATTAATAATAAAAAATAAAACTTATATACATTATTATATACCTATATGAATTACTACATTATAATGCGTTAATTAATTACATATACTATTATTTCATATATTATATAGAATACACATTTATACATGGAGCCCTTGCTGTTCAATGTGCGTCGCAGTGTTCATTAAAAAAGAGATGTTGCTCAGCATAATGCTGTACCGCTTGCGATGCAGCGCTGATTTTCAGCAACACCTCAATAGTGATTATGAGCGTCTAATTCAGTCCAAATTAATACCATTAAACTACAAAAAAAGTACAGAATTGTAGTGTATATATATAATACGATGAGGTTTAAATGTAGTAGTGCTATATTTAAACCTCATCGTATCATAAAATAAATATTACTTTCATGTCATGCAGAAGCGCGCCGAGTATTTCGTGTTCTGTGTGCGTGCACCTCTATCCCACTCCAAACATAGAGACAATGACATCAAAGAGAGCCTGTAAACCTAAAGTTTAGTACTCATTACTTGCCCTGGAAACATTTTTAAAGGAACGTTAACATTTCATACTTTCTGTTATTGCCTCGAATGTGGGTTACATATGCCATTACGTTGTCTTTCAGTGATATTATTACGTTGGTAGCATTGTTACGTTTCTTTGTATCGTTTATGCTTTTGTTTCTTTACACTGAAGTAGGTACTAAGTTTCTCTCTTGGGTGTCCGACTGGTTATCATTAAGGACATTTTATTATTGTAGATAAAAAGTCTTCGCTTTAGATGTGTTTTTTAATTTTAGCATTTGGTGCAATTAAATCTATGCTGTTATGAAAATAGCAAGGTTGTATGTAGCGCAGCGGGCAAGCGGTTGATTCGCTGCTGCCATCACGTTGTATGTTTTGGATACAACTCTCATAGGAGATATTTCCAGTAATGTACATCTGATTGTGCCGAGTCTGGGTTTGTTTTATATGTTTGAAAGGAGGACACATGGCAAGGATCATCTATTCAAATAAATTAAATAATAACAATCAGAATTAAAACGTAGAGTTCGTCTACTCAGACATCGTTTCGTTAAACAAAAAGATGAAAAAAGAACAGTTCCTTTCTACAGTAAAGACACAATGTATTGTGTCTTTGTGTGACACATGTGATAGACTACCATACAAGCGTAGCAAAACCTTTCGCGCTTACAATATTCGAAGGATCCAATTTTACATGCCATACAACTATAAAACATATAACTAGTAAACAAAACACAAAAAATATCTTTTACCATCTCGTCCATCACCTGTTCCACACACGAGGGTACACAGAACAAATTACCATGAACAAACATATCACCTTACACATAAGTTTGGCAAACAAGCCTGAACACTTTCGTGCAAACAAAACGGTTTACTTGCACAAACTTGTCTTGTAAACTTAAGTCTGCAAAACTAGTACGAAAGCGTTCATTTTTTGGCAGATGTCTTTTTATAAAGATGTGTATTCAAATGCGATACGCGAAATATATTTTTATATACCAATTCCTTTTATTTCCTTTACAAATTAAAATTCTTATCAACCTCTCCAGATACGCTAATATGCTGTATCTAAAAATCTTAATATCTCTATTAATTTAGGACACAAAGTCACACTTATGAACGGACTAGATTTTGCCGGAGATTTTGTCAATATACTTCTAGTATCGTTGGGCCAAGGCAAAGGTGGATGGACTGTGTGAGGATGGATATGAAAGGAAAAGGGGTAAATTAGCAGATGACAGGTAACAGAGAAGTATGGAAGCGAAGGACATACTGCGCCGACCCCAAATAAATTGGGACCAGGGCAAGAGGATGATGATGACTTCTAAGTCTCGTTAACAGATTTCTTTTTAAATTAAAAATTAAAGGTACTTGCTTTGACGATGTCTGTCAGTGACGTACCTATGCGAAATTTTATGATGATCGGTCGGTAAGACGTGAAAGTATAACAAGCAAACAAAAAATAAACTCACATGCGTATTTATGATATTTGACAGGATAGGTCCGGCCAGTAAATAGATGAATGTATAGTAGTAATACTATTGCATGCCCGACATTTCGACCGATATGCATCAATCGTGGTCACGGGTTGCCTGATATGAGTATTTATACCTTCAAATTGTTACTAACACGATAAAGATTATTGTCTAATATTGCAATTTTGTGTATTAATCGCGAAAACCCAAAAATCTTTATATTATGGTAATACTGCAGCTATATTTATGCTATTTGTTAATGAATAATTTATTAAAAAATGTTTGAGTCTACTATTTGCATTGCGACGGTGCACATTTTTTAAATGAGCTTTCTTCCCTCAAGGTTTTGACAATATCTGTCGAATGTTTATTCGTGAAAACTTAATAGATAAAGAGCATATTATAAAAGTTTTGTATTTGCACATTGAAAGATATCTAAAAATATGTATTAAATTGTCACAGCTATTTACTTCGTTCCTTTTTACTTATCTCCTTTATTTGGGGTACGCCCTTAACGATCTAGGCAACTAGACTTCTTGTTTCACAGCTATTTGTATAATCCCTAGTTTTAAAACATAATTCAAGAACTGGGGATTGTATCCCAGTCATAGGGTGCTTTACCAACTTTTGAAACAACGTATCATAAGAACACTAATTGCAGTAATAAAATTATCGTAAAGGACTAAACGGGTAATATTTTCACTGCAATTTGTGGTTGCAATGATTTCAACTAAAGCCAGCCAGTTTAAAAAGCATTTGAATGCGTCGGCCATTCTTATCATATTTTTTTAATAGCCCGATTCTAAATATTGACTAAATAATTGATTGATTAAATTATATAGCTATTACAAGCTAGTATATTGCAGCTTCACATTTGCCGTAAACATAATGTCCGCTTAGAAGCCCTTCAACCAACATTCTTAGCATAATGTTAATACAATTTAGCCAACTAGATATCGCATAGTTAAATTAACCCTTTAACATGTACGACAATTTAAAAAACATATTATCGAACTTCAACCATTCTCTGTATAAGTCATATTTTAAGAATACTAAAGAGTAAGTCATATTATTTATAATCAAGTGTCAAACAGCCACCATACACCATTACCAGTTAAAATTTCGCACATAAGCACTGCAGTTATATATAGATTTCCATTTTCATCTCAAACAAGTAATGCGGCCTGAATCAGCGTTCCCAACTACACTTTGAGGTGGACTCCTGAGAATGCAATAACATTCATTACTGAAGCTTCCACACACGGGAGCACGTTGCATTTAAATTTAGCTTAACATTTCTACCCGATTTGAAATTTTCGCGATGACCCACTATTTCTACGGTATAAATAATATTGGATATGTTTCCGATATCGGTTTGAAGTTTATTGAACGTATGTATCGATATTTGCACAATGTTAATGAATTTAATACTTAATAGTATGAATGTTAAATGTTGTATGCGGTGTTTTGGTTTACACATGATTTATTTATTAGTAATCAGTTACATGTTCACTGCCGAATACGGGCGCCTTTTTACCCAAATGACTATTGATCTTAAAGCTAAATTCTTCATATTAATATCTCGCTTCTCTGACTATCTTTGCCATACAACTTATCTGGCAAATTCTTTATTTCTTGCTTGAATTTAATTAAATAAATGTACATAATCTCACGCTTGTACTCTTAAAAGAGAAATTAGAGAGATATTGCACCCAAATTATTAACTGTGGTTTCAAGATATCATTTTTTGTTACTTTACACAGATATGATATCGATAGGGTTTTAATATTACACTACTATGAAGCAACACCTTAGCTGTATTCTGAGCATTGTCTATCACCATATATTTAAAAGTGGGGCTGGCAATTCCTTGCAGATATCTTCTCATAGGCTTAACCACCAATGTACCTAACAACTAACCCAAATATAACTTCTTAAAAACTTTGAAGTTCATAAGTATTACTTTGTGATATAAATATAATTTAAATTTGACCATTTGGCAAACATATCTTTATACAGAAATAAAGCATAAGTATTAATTTTCAAGTACTCACCAAAGCTATATTAGTCTCATTCTAAGAGATTTTGAATATCTTTGGAAAGCTTTTCCCCTTCGTACACCTACAGCATCACTAAGCACAAGCACGCCGCCATTATCGCAAACACAATCAATACCTGAATAGATAACGCGGTTAAGCACACAGATGTACCCAACATTTGGGCATTCGGCACCACCACAGGAAATCGGCGGCAACAATACGTTACCATGACGAACCAGTATTATTCATCGCTGTTTCCGGGATCGATCTTTACGGTTTGAAATTGGAACGATAATTTTGTGTTTGGAATATACTTACCGTAGTTTTTGGATAGTAACGGTTTTTGTTGGCAAAAGCTTTGTTGTTGTCGATCAAAGAAACCTACGCTAGGAAACGTAACTTGTATCTTGTATCTTATGTGGAGGCCAGTCAGTGCAGACCGGCGACACTTCGACCCACTAGGATCTTTTGTATCTATACTCTCCCAATAACTACTGCCATAGATGTTCATGGCAGCCGGGACCGACGGCTTAACGTGCTGTCCGAGGCACGGAGCAGGCGATAATTGTCAATCAAAACGCACATAATTTCGAAAAGTCGTATGACTTCCGAAAGTCAGAGGTGCGCGACGTGGGTTCGAAACCGAGACCCTCTGCATTGCAGTTTGTTGATCTCCCCACTGAGCTATCGCTGCTCTTAGGAAACGTAAGTTGTTTATGTATGATCACTAAAGCAGCTTACAGCTCTCTTAGACTTAAACCCAGAAGTTGATATTTTTGTAGATGAATGGAAGGTATTATTACAATGTATGAGGTATTGTGAGAACGCTTGAATTCTATATTTTAATTTTATGGCATATTATGTGTGATTAAATAGTATAATTGGCGCAAGTCGTTCTATTAATGTAAAATAAGTAAATTACTTTCTGGTATTCGACACTACGTTAGCGTTCTTAAACAGCCTATGTAGTCTATGGAATTTACATTAAAATCGGATTAACAAGGTATTGTACGGTACTATTAATAAATATTAAAGTGTACCCTATATTTTAATAAAGCATAGCAGACAGAACCCACACCGAACAATTAATGGTATACCAGGAACGTCTACGAGATTACTAATAGTGTGAAATACAAACAACCAACGTGCTTTTTTAAAACGATAAAACTAATGCTATTAAACAATCTCACCAATTACCAATGCATCATTGCATACAACGCGCTACGAATAAGGAATATTAACCGAAATTACACAATGCAATTCCTAAACCGAATGCAAACGCTCAAACATTTCTAAGCACCGCTTACTGACAATCACACATCGATTCATTCGACAAACAACCGTGTTCGATAATTAGTCGAACATCAATTCAAATTCTTGAACTACTTCCACCGACGTCGTCTCATCTTCTCGCCCTGGGGGACTCAGAAGTTGATCAACTAGATCTAATTCCGTCTTCATTATATATTGAACAAATATAACTGTTTGCGAAGGATCTCGAGAGACGACCCGGTTATCGGAATTTCATCGTGATTAACGTTCAACTTTTCATTTTATTTAAGACGGTTATTATTTGAGTATACAATGAGACTTATTATTTTTCTGTTTGATTTTCAGTTATGAAAGACAATTAATATCGGAGTCATGATTCATTTTCATTTAACTTTAGAAGGCTGTGTGTTTTTGTTATTTTACGAGGAATATGATTGATTGAAATGATACTATTATATATGAATTTTACTCGGTGATATACCTCTACCAGTATGCTCCGACTTTCGCTACCTCGGTTCACTCCTGCAAGATGACGGCGAAACTGATCAGGATGTTAGGCAACGAACCAACACAGGATGGATGAAATGGCGACAGATCAAGGGCACAATATGCGATCCTAAACTGCCTTTGAAATTAAAGGGTCGCATGTATAAGGCGGTGATAAGGCCTGTCGACATATTTATTAAAAAAAAAATAAAACAGATAGTATTTTTTTAGATAGGTAAGTTCGTAGAGGGATGTTTTCTTCAAATTTTCAATAATGATTATGGTTGAATCTCAACTACAGGTTATAATTATTAATAATGTTTATTTATTTATTTATTTATTTAATAAAGGTACACCAACAGCTTCTGTATATTAATTATAAAATAAAGTTGTAATAAGTAATAGGCTTATACAGTTGCCAATAACAGGTGAACCAACATTCACCAAAATAAGTGATAACTTAAGCTAAAAACTAATTTCATATCTAGTACATTAATATCTTAATGTACTAGATATGAAATGTTTTTTTTTTTAATAAATATATTTATTATATAAAATTAAACAAATAAAATTTAATGTTAAAATTAAACTACTATAAACGGATTTTATCGCGTCAAATAAATAACGCAATAAAATCCGTTAATAAATCCAGAAAAAAGTAGTTTAATTTCAATGAATAATATTCGTGTAAACGTAAGACTATATTAATAATATTATCCGAATATGACCCGTCTTAATTTAAAACAAAATGGAGAGCGATGAATTTATTTTCGCTATTTCTTATAATCTCGAAATCGGCTATCAACAAATACGAAGAAAATGCACTCTGTATTACCATACGAAGATCCAACTGAAATTTAAATATTTTATTAGTCTTAAATGAACGTAATGAAATATTTACGCATATTATGATAAGTACTTGGTTCTTCGGTTCAGTATTTCATTTACTGTATTAAAACAAATATGTATTTTTATTGCAAGAATCTTTCTCTTCGCTTTAAACAGCGTGTATTTATTTTCATGCAATCAGTATCTTCGCATCACCAATATTTCTTAATTTCTTCGTTATACCAATTAAGTCAAAGTTCAAACTGATAATTTACTTATTCAGTTACTAATTAATATCAGGCATACCCTCAAAGAGGAAGGTAAAAGTGTAGATTACCGATACTTCGCCAGTTCTGAGGTCTCAAATAATTCAATGGGCAGACCTATTACTATCAACTAAGAATTCTCAGTTTCAGCATAGGGCAGACCTATTACCATCAACTAAAAATTCTCAGTATCAGCATAGGGCAGACCTATTACCATTAACTAGGTGTTCTCAATATCAGCAATGAGCAGACCTATTACCATTGACTAAGAATTCTCAGTATCAGCCTAGGGCAGACCTATTACTATCAACTAATAATTCTCAGTATCAGCAATGAGCAGACCTATTACCATTGACTAAGAATTCTCAGTATCAGCATAGGGCAGACCTATTACCATTGTACTCGATTGCCTGACTCCGTGCCGCTGCTGGGAACTGCCAAACAGAAAACGTTAATAATAGTTTGCCTACCTGGGATGAATTAGCTAATTATAGTTCGCTTGTAAGGACGTGATCTTCATAAGCATATTATATAATATTCTTGATACCGCGCGTTGGACAACTCGTATTATGTCGTAATCCCATTGAACAGAGATTCTCACGATATTTTCCTTCGTCGTCTAGCTTTCGATAACAAGTTACGTTCAAGGAGTACCCGCTTTAAAACGCGAATAGTATATACGGGCAATCAAATAGCATCCATTTTTATCCAATATCGAATAAATGACGTTTGTACGATACGATATTGCACAAACTTGTTCCCGTACAAGAGAATTAATAAACGTCGCGTTGTTTTTAATAAAATATGTTTCTTTTGTTTTCGTATAGCAAGGGCTGTTTGTCATCGCGAGGAAGTTATAAAACTGGAGCTCTGAGACGTCGTTGGATATTGTACACCGTGTGATATAGTAGATAAATGTAAGCTCTTTCGTACTAAACATTTCGTTTATTCGTAGATGTACGAACACTTGAACACCACAATACTTTATGTTTAAACCAGGCTGCGGCCTATCGGCGGTTGTCTGGTATTCCAGCAATTGATAGTTATAGGTGTTTGCTCGGTAAATTAAGTGCCGAATCATCTGCAGCATCTGATGCCGTCAGGGTGAGATGTCATGACCGTGCTTATATCCCAGTTGGGTAGAAAACTAATGGCGTGAATCCAAATAACACACTTAAGTTTTACCGTTTTACAGATTGCTAGTTCTGCTTGCGGGTTGGCTCACGTGAGCCCCACTGTAACGCTATGAGATAAAACCAATCCTATGTGTTGACAAGTTACATCACGTTAATTAAATTACGAATGATTGAGTAACTTAAACATCCAAACCTCCAAACATCGTCGTACTCACTCCATTTTTAATATAATCCAGAATAAAATTTTCGAATTTTGAATTATTTTTTTATTGTTAAGGCACTTCAACGACTTATTCACTAAACATTAAGCAAGGATGACATACATAAGTTATAATCATAGTGTATTTCTCACTTACAGAAGTGTGCAGCACTTGCAGAAAAAGTAAGATAATAATTTAATTAGCTTAAAAATTAGTAAAGTTTAATAGTAGCAGTAGAGTAACAATTTTCAAAATTTTGTAATAAAGTGTCAAATAAACAACGCGATAAAATCCGTATATAGCAGTTTAATTTCAAAGTAAGATAGTTAAAAAAAATACATATTAGAAACGTTAAGCGTCTCTAAAGTAAAATTACAGACTATTTAACATATTAGTAATATAAACCAACAATAATGCGTCTTGGAATTAGGTACAATAGAAGATACAATAATATCTAAATGAAGGTTATTAAAATTAGGGAATAGAGTGGACTAAGAAAACGGTAGTGGATGCGTGAATTTATTATCAGTCTTAAAAGTTTATACTAGCGAATAATTCGAATGTTCAAATAATCGATCGAAGTATTAAAAATTAGAATGCTTTGGTCGTTAAATATGCGAACTATTTATCAATCGTCGCACTGCTGAACTCGAGCCTCGATGTTCTGTTTCACCGTTAAATCGTGCGATAATAAATTAATTAACACGCAAATAATTTCAAAAATTCATGAATTCATGCGTGGCGAATTCGAGACATCTGCGTAGCACTCCAACGATATTTCTACTGTCGCTGCTATAATAAATATATCTATAGAATGTCTCGGTAGCGCAGCGATAGTGTATACAACTTCTGTGCATAACATCCTGGGTTTGATTCCCGGGTCAAAAAAGTATCAGTAGAAGCACTGTGCCTAGTGGCATTACGTGGAACTTATAAACATATCTGATGAAATTTGGGTGCGTAGAAAACCTCTGCCTAACGCTTCGAGAATACAGGTACACACGGCTACACATCAAGTTAGACACCCTATATACGCATAACTACGCTACATACAAAACAGAGAATTGTCGGAAAGGGACCGTGCATAGTGGTGTCGATGTAATGTTAAGGATAGAGCGTCGCGTCCCGTTCAGCGTGAATGAGACAAAATAACAAAAATATAACGCACTCTCTCGCACGATTCGCATTCTTCAACTTCTAATAGTTCAAAGTCCAAACAGTCTAGGTTGGTGTGTCGCTGTGTGTACATGTGTCACTAAGTTTATCATGCATATTATGTTAGAGATAAAACTAAATCCTATTTGAACAAGACTAGTACACTCTATATAAAACATATTGTTGTTTTAATTGTGTATGGAACAAATTGTTTTATTTGCATCAAACGTTTATGTAAATATTCGCTTTTGGATAGCTATGTGTGGGAATTTATGAGGTTATGGATTTTAGTAACTATCTCGTTGCTAATGATTTGGTATTCTGGTAGTAAAATTTACAGTACCAGTCGGCCTCGATGGCGTAGTGGTTAGTGTAACCGACTGCCACGCCTGAGGTCGCAGGTTCGATTACCGCAAAAGTAAAACATTTGTTTGCATGAACATGCATGTTTGTCTTGGTCTGGGTGTTTCTATGTGTAATATGTATAACGTGGTACCTAAAGCATAGTTGCCGAAATGTGAGTGTTATAGACCTTTGTTTAATTCTCTGGGGATGTTTATCGACTTATATCCATATTAATATTATAAAGAGGAAAGATTTGACTTTATGTTTGTTTGTTTGTAAGGGTTTAACTCAAAAACTAATCATACGATTTTAAAAATTCTTTCACCGTTCACTTTGTGGATTGCTTTGACGCATACCTCTCCGCGGGGCTACGGAGAGGTTATGTCGGGCTCACCGGGGGAAAGATACCCCGGTAATACCGACTAAACCTATCACGGTGTTCCTCGACATAACCATAGACGGCGAGGCCACGCGAATCGCTTTCACATGCAATCGCGACCCTGCCGTGGTTTCGGCCCACTGCGCCGTGTGAAACGGCAGGCCACTACACAAAAAATACTTCCTCTCCTGTCCCCCTGGAGGGGACAAAGACACGACACAGAGGCGCACGTGGGAACACGCACGCCGCCACTCGGAACACGTAACATAGCCTATGTTATACGCGAGCGAACCCGCAAGCAAAAGCTAGTTTATTATAAATTTATTTCTAGTCATTCTCTTATTTCATAATATGTACCTATATGGTTTGATTTTCGTAACAGAAACAAACAAGCTTTGATTTCTTTACGTAAGTCTGAGATACCCAAGAAGACAGACAAACGAGTGCAGCGCAAATTCGCTAGGTACTTACATTATAAGTTGTACGGTTATTACCCATATTTGTACCCATCACTCTTCGTATCGGGCATGGTAAGTATTGATACACTCGAACTACGACGAAAGTGTGCCCTCATGGTACATTATTATATGTTATGGCACAGTTATGTTGACAACCCGTCTGCGCTGTGTCGCATGGGCCTGTACGTGCCAGACCGATACACGCGCCTACGCTCGTGTCCTTTACTGTCGACTCCCAGGGTACGTACCAACGCTGCTCAGTTTGCCCCAACAAGCCAAGCTGTGCGACTGCTCAACTCTCTGGTCGCTCAATATCCAGAAGTTGACATATTTTTTAATAAATTAAGCGTATTTGTGAGATTATGTGTGTTATTTTTAAGTTATAAATAAATGTAAGTGGCTCACTGCACGTATTGGGTGACTGTAAGTGCAGCGAGCAATTGAAAATAAATAAATAAATAAATAAATAAAAACAATCTTAGCAAAATTAATGAATTATTAATATCGACAGCGCTTTAGTACTTGTAACAATAAAACCTTATTGATGGATAGATAACTCTCTATTGTATACCTATATGTACCTACACATGTATACATAAAATTGTTTGGTACAATGCAGCCTATGAACGATATCTTCCAGTCAACCTTGAGATGTAGAAAATTCTAATAATACAGTTTGTCAGAAAAAATATGCTACAGCTCAATTATCCTAATATAAATGTTTACAGAATTATATTACAATATTTTCATAACACATTTTTTTGTGGTTGATGCACCGTACTAAGCGTTTTTCTTTTTAACTTCGGGGTTTGCATGACGCATACCCCTCCGCAGAGGCGGGCGGAGGGGCTATGTCGGACTCGCCGGGGTAAAAGAAAGATGGAATAAGAATAATGTACCTCCCGGAATACCGACTAAACCTACCACGGTGTTCCTCGACAAAACCGCTATCGACGGGGCCGCGCGAATCACTTGCATATGCGGTCGCGACCCCGCCGAGGTTTCGGCCAGCCGTATGAAACGGCAGGCCCCTACACGAAGAGGCCTACCTTTTACGCAAAACCTCCCCCAAACCCTACTGTCCCCCTCCTAGAGGGGACACGGACTCGAAACAGAGGCGCGCATGGGAACACGCACGCCGCCTCTCGGACCTAGTGCTGAACGGATGGCGGGCAGGCCCACAAAGCCTACCACCCCCAGGTCAATCCTCAGGGTGGCTGGAGGTCATCTCGCGCCCTGTGGCACCCTACTACGCTTGACGCAGTGGTAGTTGCGAGACGACACTATAAATTATTATTGCATTTATTTACCCTAATACAATAATAAATACAAACATATACCTATTCATAATTATAATATAAATACATATCATAATTTGTCGGCCTCGATGGCGTAGTGGTTAGTGTAACCGACTGCCACGCCCGAGGTCGTGGGTTCGATTCCCGCACAAGTCAAACATTTGTGTGCATGAACATGGATGTTTGTCTTGGTCTGGGTGTTTCTATGTATAATATGTAAGTATTTACAAAAAAAAAACCTATTTATGTATGTTTATCCATTGTCTAGAACCCATAGTACAAGCTCTGCTTAGTTTGGGCTAGATGGTGTTGTGTGTATGTGGTAGAATATTATATGAATTTCTTTAAGACACAATTATTATATAAACACATACACCAAATATAATATACTCGTACGTTATAACTCATAATTTATCTAAAAGCTTCCCAACCGTTAGCCATGTTCATAAACATTTGACTGTCAGCACAGCACCCAGGGACCGCCATAAAGCATAAGTTTATGTCCTTGAAAAATATGTCAGTCGTGACCCGAAATATATTCATATCATCGCAAAAACGGTAAAAGTTAAAGCAAGACAATAAAATGGATAGTTTTATGGCGGTTTTATATCGACGACAGGTGAGCCGCGGGGATTCTACTATATTTTATCATCCGGAACTGAATTCCGCACAACAATGGATCCGGGAGATGTTATAGAAACGAATACCAAAGCTTACGAAGACAAATATTGGTTTCGATGCATCAGGATTGTTGAAGTTCAAGAGATGTTATTTATTGCCATAGGAATTTTTATGCGTTAGGAATGGATTTTATGTCTTTGGGATTTTATTAGGAGCACTAAAGCTGACTACTTAAATGTTAAGCTAGCCTATTTTTGCCCGCGTTAATGTAGAATTTGTCAATAAACTTTTATCCGACGACTGTCCCGTAGGATAAAAGTTAGTACAGTACCTTGCTTCATGTAAATATATATAAAACTAGCTTTCCGCCCGCGGCTTTGCCCGCGTGAAAATCCAAATTTTCAAGTCACTAACTTCAACGGTGTAGAACTTTCATATAAAAGATTTTCACCCCTTCCACCCCCTTCGGAGTGGAATTTCCAAAAATCCTCTGTTAGTGCTCCCCTACACTCTCCAAGGAACATACATGCCAAAATTCAGCTTCTTGCGTTCAGTAGTTTCGGCTGTGCGTTGTCTGTCAGTCACTCAGTAACGGAAGAGTTTGATATAATAATAATAATAATAATAATATTATACCACATACACATAACACCATCTAGCCCAAACTAAGCAGAGCTTGTACTATGGATAAACATAAATATATACTTTTTTTTGTAAATATATACATAATATTATTATTATTATTATTATTATTACATATTATACATAGAAACACTCAGACCAAGACAAACATCCATGTCCATGCACACAAATGTTTGACTTGTGTGGGCATCGAACCCGCTAACTCAGGCGTGGCAGCCGGTTACACTAACCACTACGCCATCGATATATATAGATAATATATATGGCACGGTAAGAAGGTACCCAATGTTGTAACAAACAAACTCACATTCGCATTTATGGTATTAGTTAGGATTTCTTACGTCTCGTAGAATCCTGTCTGCTAAATCATTTAGAGAATCAATATCTACATATATCTATGGGATCAATGATGACAATCATTGCAGTTTGATAGCTTATCAATTATACTTTCTATAATATACTTATCAATCTGTACTTAACCTCTTGGCAGCCGTATAAGCATACATTTTTTCATATTTTCCCGGGAGTTGCGTATCGTCTTAAGGCACGAATGTTCATAAATGTCGCAACATTATCCTTACTATTGTATAAATTTTTGATATAACCTAACCGTCAATATTATTGACTACGATAGCGTACAAAATATTTCAGCAATAATACTTTGTAATATCAAAATTAAAAGCTAAACGAAAATCTATGAACATGACATTGTAATTTCTATTATTTAGCCGTCTTTCTGTTTATGTTTGTGTGAAACTTCTAAATTGCCCAAACGTTAATAGTGTCAATACTCAGAAAATTGCCGTAAAAAGAACGTCAACGTTAGTCAGTTTTTAAGACTCTACGGTAATTGCAAAGCGATTTTTAGATGTGCTGTTAAGTTAGCACTTTGATACTAACTTATATTCTGTACGTCTAAATCATAATTGTTAATTAAGGCAAAATATGATCCAAAATGTTTACTGACGGTAGTTCAACATCCTAAAATAATTTGCTTGCTCTACTGTTTCTCGGAGACGATATAATATTGTTCATCAAGTTTAACCTCCATACCTCTAATTAATAACGCTTAGACAGCCCCTTATCAGCAGATAGAGCCTTCATGAGGCAAAGCTTAGGTTAGCTTCATTATAGTAATAACGGTTTTGGGTCATGTGAGAAAAATAGTTTCCGTAGTACGGCAACTACTGCTAGAGATTCTTCGTAATATCCTACAATTTACGAGACACAACAGTATTATTATTGTGATCTTATCTTGTAAATTTTAATAATATAATAATAATATAATATTCTACCACATACACACAACACCATCTAGCCCAAACTAAGCAGAGCTTGTACTATGGGTACTAGACAATGGATAAACATACTTATATACTTTTTTTTTGTAAATACATACACATTATACATAGAAACACCCAGACCAAGACAAACATCCATGTTCATGCACACAAATATTTGACTTGTGCGGGAATCGAACCCGCGACCTCAAGCGTGGCGTTCGGTTACACTAACCACTACGCCATCGAGGCCGACAAATAAGGGGAATGATAATCCATGATGCAGGATTGGAACATGCGACCTCGACGAACTGTGTCGCATAAAAAGCACACAGGCAAATCTACAAAAGGTTGTTATACGCTAGTATACTTTTAATGTCTTTGCTCATATGAAGTGAATTTAAAAGTATATTTCGAAAAATAATTTGCTCGTCCCATAACTTCTTGACAGTTCAAGTACTTGCAGGTTTTATGTTTCCCCTGAAGGTCTCGAAACTGAAAGACGGTGAACATATTTTATTTTCACACATAGTTGATTCTTTTTTATACTGATAACATCCTAGACAAGCATATGAGACGTCTGATAGTAAACGCTTTTTGAAGCCTCTAAACTGAAGAGTTCTCTTTTCTGCTGTTGCCTGACTAGGCTTTCGCACAGGAGTTATGAATAGGTATCCACTTACAGAAGTCAGCCTAGTTTATTACAAGTTTCTGTAGTTCGTAGTTCTGTTTGTACGTCGCTAAGGGAACTGATATAAAAAATAATTCAACTCTGCCTAACCTCTTTATAAAGTTACCAATACAAATTCCTGAAATTTAATTTTCTGGAGCAAAATGTAGAAGGGTAGTTATAAACTAATCCAATTAAAACAGTCTTTAATTTGAAACTGTTAATGGTAAGGCTATTCAGTAGACTGCAACAATGAACGATTAAGACAAGATAATGGGATAATTGTTAAGCTTGGAGAGTTAATAGTGATCAAGGTAAAAGATGCTGGACAACTAAGTGAATCGAGTAGTCCAATTATGATATCCATTACTTAGTATCTAAATATGTATATTGCACGCTCTACATTCTATAAAGGTAAACGTGACTCGTATTTTACATAGAGCGTAGCTTCAGGTCTCAATCTGATCTGGGTATCATATATCACATATGCTCTTCATGTGGCGAATTGCTAGGGATATCGATATTAGCCATTGAAACACACGCTAATAAAATCATTAGGACTAAGTTCTTATTTTGAATACACTCGAAATTCAAGACAATGGCAAGGCAAATGTCCTGATGGAATTTATTTCGCAAAACGAGCTGAATATTATACTCGTACTTCGCCAGCAAAACGGGTTCCTATAAGATTTCTGTTGACTTCACAAGAGTAAAAAAGCCTTCCATACAAGTTAAAGAAAACCAATAAAATGATGAACGATACGCTTCTGCCGTGAACATAAATTGCATATATTTTGAAGTTAGATGTAGGAAAGAAGCCTTTGGCATATTAGTAACAAGCACCGCTTTGATAGAAGTGTATTGAAGATGTGAAAAAGAAGTATTCTAGGAAATATCTGTTTCTACTGTTAATAGGCAACTATATGTATCTATGTATGTATCTTGTGTGGGGCCAGTCAGTGCAGACCGGCGACACTTCGACCCAGTGGGATCTTTTGTGTCGACACTCTCCCAATAACGACTGGCATAGATGTTCATGGCAGCCGGGACCGACGGCTTAACGTGCTGTCCGAGGCACGGAGCAGGCGATAATTGTCAATTAATACGCACATCATTTCGAAAAGTCATATAACTTTCGAAAGTCAGAGGTGCGCGACGTAGGTTTGAACCCGAGACCCTCTGCACTGCAGTCTGTTGGTCTTCCCACTGAGCTATCGCTGCTCAGGCAACTATATAATGTATTTAATTGGCTATTTATTAATTAATATCAAGTCACTTTAAAATAGTATATGACAAAAAGTACCTTCGCATATATGTATATAAAAGGCCTACCACTGATCATGATGGGCAAGCGTGTATTAGTTAATATAATCATAAATTCCTAACTATAAATGGACCGTGTTGTGCAGAAATGATCCAATCCCCAAAAACATAAATAAAAATTATGCTGATTTGAAACATAAGTTCATTTTTCTTGTGACTGTTATCCTACTATATTATAATATGCATTTTATAAAGTATTGAATAAATATTTTTGCATTACTTGAGATTTATTCAAAAGACCTTTATATTTATAGATAAATTAAAAAAGAACCTCTGGATCATTTCTGCACAACACGGTCCAAATGCGTATGTGAGTTTGTTTGTTTGTTATACTTTCAAATACACGTTGTAAGGGCTTCAGAAAACGTCAATAAGTACCTTTCATCTAGAAAAAAGTACTGTTCCTGAGGGATATAAATTTATTGACAAAATCTAGTCGCGGGCAAAATTTTGTGTGGTATAATTCTGAAATCTCAACTCTTTACCAACCTGCATTGAAACTTAAATGTATTTTCTATGTTGGTCGTCATGTATCCTGTGTGCTGTATTGCAAGAGGGGATTCAATTTGCTTCGGCGATTCGATTCTTGAATCAGACTACGTATTATTGAGTTTTACCCTTCACAAAAACTCAGTAGCGATGGGCGCAGGCTATGATCTGGAGAGTAGAAATGGCGAAATATTTGTAAGATGTCTAAGGTTTGACGGAGACAACTTTGTAGAGTACAAAAATGGTATATGACTCTTTGTTTGATTATGCTGCGATTTTTATAGTATATAATATTATCTTATAATGACGGCATTTATTTCCATAATTGATGCAAAGAATTTTCTAATATACCCTTATGGAAAATATATTTAGTTATTTTACTGTCAAAGAACATGAAAATACTGGTTTACAACGAACAGTAAATTTAATAAAACACACCACTTAAAAACAAATTGAATAAAGATATTTTGAAATCGTTCCAGAAGAAAGCTTGGATGTCAGGAAATTTACTCTGAAACGGTCCAACGATGTTAAATTGTTAGAACGTGGTACCAACTGGAAATTTATAGGCTTTGCGAGAGGACGATTACTGTTGCAAGCTTCGGGAAGTCACACAGACGCTTTTATGAAGAACTCTTTAAATCTTATTACTGGAGACATTACGTCTTGTGGAGATATGAGGCACAGAATTGTGCTTTATGAAACTTCTGAACTATTTATTTTGTGGATGTTATATTAAAAGAATTTGTTGATAAGTACTCCGATGCTTAGATGAAACTAGTCTAACAAAACTAGCTGTTTAATATTTAGTTAACATAACGATGATGTGACTATTTAACATACGATTTGTCATATGGTGATTTGTTATATGTATACATATATATACATGTAATAAATCACCATATGACAAATCACTGATAGAAACTGCCTGTTACATCACTTCATCTTTATTTTTTCACTCTTCTTCTTCTCGAGTCGATGGTACAATTATTTTAAATATGTCCTGCCCAATGTGTAGCCACGGCAATCGTATCAGCAGTTGCGTCCATCAAGTCCTTCATGGTGCACCTACAGGGAAGATTTGGGCATTTTAATAGATGTGACATAGTTTGATTGGGATCACCACATTCACACTGTGCTTTGTGAGGTTCCCTGATTCCCTATTTTACCAGGTTGCAACTGCAGCGGCCAACTTGAGTACGAAGTCGATTTAGGGATTTCCATACTGGCTATGGCAATTTGAACCCAGATGGTAGGTTTTCGCTAACTTTTAAATAGTCGATTGGCGGAGGAACTTTTTCCTGCCAAGTTTTGAGCCTAGTTGTCTCTTGCGGGACTTGATTGGACTGATAAGACGTATTTAAATGTACGAAATATGTTTGTTTTGTATACGTCAGCGAAGCGATAGAAACATGTTATTTTGTGATTAACTAGTGACCCGTCCCAGCTTCGCACGGGCAGTAGAAAATTAATTTTCGTATTTCAACCATTTTACCCAAAATCTTAACAAATTATACACTTGAACCTTCCTCATGAATCATTCTGTCTATGGGTGAAAACCGCATGAAAATCCGTGTAGTAGTTTTTGAGTTTATCGCAAACAGACGCGGCGGGGAGCTTGGATTTATAATATGTATTGATAATTAACATCATATACATATTTTGTCTAAAATATATAGTATACATATATTTCTATATTAATACATATGTATGCATAGATTATGAATCACCTTTGACAAATAAAATTAAATATCGTATTGGTGCATATTCGCCGCATTTGCCTGATGGCATACTGGATGATAGGGATCGATGGCCACTAAGGGATGCCGAAATAACTAGCCTTGATTATATATTTAGGTATTTAATTATGAAATTGCCGTTTATGTTCTACATCTTATTTAATAGTTTGTAACGTTATACTAGTCAACCCACTTTAGAGACGTGGTTGACCTAGGATTTTAACTGAAATTAAAGATGAACATCGCGATCAACAAGCATATATTTTCACTTACAATAGGTGTATAAGAATAAACAGAAGTACAATTAAATTCGAATAGATATTTAGTGGTATTTCAGGGCGTGGTTCAAGATGAAGGCTTGTTACGTGGTCCCGGGTAGAATGGACCACTTAGCTTCAGTAGGCAGCGCAGCGGAAGGAGACCGGCACTAGGGCGCGTTGCGAATATATAGGACCGCCGCTGGGGAGGAGAAGCAGATGGAGGGGCGCCGCGAGCACGGCCGCTCAGCTACGACCGGTCCGCGTCACAAGTTTTTGTACAAAATGCAATCGTTATTTTTAAAAGTTCATTTATTTTTCAAGAATAAACCATATATTACATGTATTATTAATAATAAATATCAATAAACTTTTATACAATTTGTATTTAAAATTATATCGCTTGATAGACACCAAGCGAAATAATTTTACGGACAGACGTCCGTATTCGTTGTTTCAATTCGCCATAATTACATAACGGTTGATGGTTTTGTTACTTTAGGATGAACCCTAATCGGCTTATTATATGAAAAGAAATCAAATTAGCTAATCAAAAATATTGATGAAATAGTTATGCAACATTACCGATTTTCTTTATACAAAGCGGCAACTTCATATTTAAACTCCTATCATTTGTATATATAGCCACCAACATATCAACCGTCTGTCTCCCTGAAGGAGAAGGCTGATGTGTACGTGCGAAGGTTTAACGTTTCCCGTAATATCCCGGTATATTCCTTTATATATCCGATAGTACCGTCTCCCGTTAAACTGCCTCCATGGCGCAGCGGTAGTGAATGCGACTGCTGTGCATGAGGTCTCGTGTTCGATTCCCGGGTCGGGCCAACAAAAAGATATTGGGTTTTTCTGTTTAGAAATCTCAATACGAGCCCGGAGTTAGGAAGTTGGCGGTGTTAGACACCCCCGTGCCTCGGAAAGCACGTAAAGCCGTTAGTCCTGCGCCTGATCTCTCTCCGATCGTGTCGGATCACCGTCCCATACGATCGTGAGGGTTAGGGAATAGAGAGTGCACTTGTGTTTGCGCACATACTTGTGCACTATATAATATCTCTTGCGCAGAGGGCCAGTCTCTGTTAAGATTGGACACCGTGGCCGAAATTCGGTCTGGAGAACATTATTATTATCATCAGTACTGTCTATTTATTCGATAGACGGTACTGTCGGATATATAGATATTGCCGTCTATTTGTGAGTGTCATTGCTATTCAATGAGAGTTTAAACAGTAAGTAGATTCTAACTATCGAAGTGAGATTTGGCTGCGAGATAAAAACTTTTAAATACGGCTAAGGAAAGAATAACACGGCTGTATAGCTTAAAAACGTTTATAAAATCACCTCGATATCTGTCTGTCCATCTCTCGATCTATCTGTTACAGATATTTGCCTTAGGGTATGTTCTAAATAGTTAATTCAAATTTGACCTAGTTATAATAAACAGTTAGATACGGTAAACATAAACGAAAGCAAAATTCTCAACTTCTGTAGTTAGTTTCGGATACTGGAATGGACAGATAGTGTTTTCTTTGAGATGATAATAGTTCGCACTCTCACGCCTTCATCTCACAAAAGGCAGGCAGAGGTGTTTTACATATTATACATTAGGGCGCGAATTCGACTCCCGCAAATGTCAAACATTTGTGTGCATGAACATGGATGTTGGTCATGGTCTGGGTGTTTCTATTGTTATGCCCAGTGACATCTCTCGGCATTGTGGGAAAAATTCGACAGTTCCGTCTAATAATTTACACCGCCATCTATTGACATCTTACGGAACTACGTAGTACGGTACAAGAATCTTAGAGAGAATGCTGGTACTTTCTCGAATCATCGTACTGTTTACATACCGAGTACAGCGTTACTAGAGAACTCTAGAAACGCTTTACCCGCGTATAAATAGGGCGCAAGCGCACCGCCGAGTCAGTTTACAATCGTAAGCGGTCAAGTGTTCATCGAAGCGAACGGAAGCGAAAATACTACGGAGTTTGAAGCAGTACAGTGAAAATGTGTGGTATAGTGTTTGTTGTGTTTTAAATTTGATTGTGTGTTTGAATAAAACGTGTTTTAGTTGGTAATATTGTTTATATTCTTACCCGTCGAACCCAGCACGTAACACTATGTATAATATGAATGTATTTATGTGTAAAAAAATAGTATATATTTGTGTTTATCCATTTTCTAGTACCCATAGTACAAGCTCTGCTTAGTTTGGGCTAGATGGTGTTGTGTGTATGTGATAGAATATTATTATTATTATATTATAATATTACATTTTGACAGCTATGGTTTTAAATCGCGCATTATAAAGAGGCCAGCCTTTTGAAATAAATCCAATCTCTTTGCTGCTACCAAGATTTTTTACACAAAAACCCAGTAACGCTTTGCTTGACCCGGGATTCGAACGTGAATCCTGCAGCCACTCTACAACCCGAGACTATAGAATCGAACTATAGAAGTCACATTCACAAACACTACGGTACTAGGCAATCATGAAAGTAAACAGTTTAGTCTTATTTAGTTCATATTATTTGTTCTACTGAACGTTATTCTGTTACTGGAGTTTGTCGTCTCGCATGTCACTTAAAACGATCTCGAGGGACACTTGTTCCCTGTAGACCTTCTGTCAACACTCAACTTAGATACTCTAATCAGACTTGGAAATAAAATAAATATGTACACTGTAGGTGTTTCTTAAGCTTTGTTAATTGCCAAGCACATTTAAAAATCATTGTACGTAAAAAAAACACAAGATTAATCATGGAAATAAATATATATCTTGACATAGTTTGTTCGATAGAAATATATTTTATATATTATGGGGTGGAAAGATTTGTTTTTAATCGACTAATTCTGAAAATACTGAGCCCATTCTAATAATTATTTTACCATTACAAAGCAACTTTATACAGAAATATCATATGCTACATAACATCACGCTTCCAGCCATGGGACTGGAGTAGTAATCATATATACATACTGGAGTAGTAGTAATATAATCAGTTGGGAGACCAACCTATTAACTAGCAGCGGTATAGCAGCGGCCTAGCACTAAAGGTTTTCAATTATGGCTGGCATTCCAACAATTGATAGGTTAAAAACTACTTCTCACACACAATTAAATTCCATTGTCTAGTACCCATAGTACAAGCTCTGCTTAGTTTGAGCTAGATGGTGTTATGTGTATGTGGTAGAATATTATATTATATTATAATTAAATCATCGAACAAAATTGTACACATACGATGTTTTTAAGCAGTCTCAGCCAATTGAACGAACCTAGAGCATTTATTGTTAGCTGGTTCTTGATTGTTAGATCCGCAATAGCACTATAAGCTGACTGCTATGGATAGGAGACTGTCCTGTCAACGCTTGAGTATATCACCTTGAGCAGTTGTTGTCATTTGACTTGCCGGCGTGGTATAAATCGTTACATTTATAGGTACCACCAATCCCTCAAGTGTTGCGAGTATAAAGGGCATTCGAAAGAAAATGGCTTATATCACAGAAGTGACTTGCTAAGTTCTGTGGTTTGTACTTATAAATAGTTATTTAGGATTTAGGTGCTTGTAGTTAAAATTGTCATGACGGAATAAGATTCTGTTATATTGTATTAACAAAATAATTGACTATACTAATTTTGGCCGCTGGATCGCTCGCATAAATATAAGTTAGGTTAGACTAGTAACGGTGGACTTGCCCACCACCCGTTCAGCACCAGGTCCGAGAGACGGCGTGCGTGTTGCCACGAGCGCCTCTGTGTCGTGTGTCCGTCCCCCTTCAAGAGGACAGTAGGGTTAAAATCAGGAGGGACCAAAGTGTAAGTATTTTCGTGTAGTAGCCTGCCGTTTCATACGGCAGACCGAAACCTCGGCGAGGTCGCGATTGCATATGAAAGTGATTCGCGCGACCCCGCCGACTCTGGTTATGTCGAGGAACACCGTGGTAGATTTAGTCGGTATTACCGGGATACCTTTCCCCCGGTAAGTCCGACAAAACCTCTCCGTCGCCCCGCGGAGGAGATGCGTAACCCCTCGTAAAAAAAAAAATAATAGTGCTTTTCTGACTGAAAGATTCTCTATGTACTTTTCTGTTCCCCTGACATTGTGTGTGTAAAATTTCATGATCATCGGTCGAGTACCTAACGCGTGAAAGCGGAACAAACGAACAAACTCACATTCGCATTTATAATATTTGTAAGGATTCTATATTTTTAGTCTCATATTACTGCTTATACGTTAACGTTTATCAAAATATGATCAAGTGCGCCAACAGCTTTCTGTAACACGTTGTACGTAGAACTTAATTAAACCTTTTGGCTTGATGGCGTCGTTAACACAAAATTGTATACTTGCCCATATAATTATCTATCTAATTACTTTTTCTAATAGCATCGGAGCTGTGACAGTGCCATGTAATAAACGTATACACTTGTCAAATAAAAAAAGCCTTGAGGCAGAACGATTTAATTCGTTTAATAGTCTATTGCTCGCGGTCGGCTAATAGGATGGGACGAGGTGATTCGTAATCACGACCACACGCGTATAAAATCGAAACATACGGGATCACAGACTGTGCGGGCACTTGCGTATGTATTTTAATTTCTATATTAAATTTAGATAGGTATAAATTTGACATTTGATAGGTTTTGTATTGTGTAAGTGGTTAATAAAATATAACTTGTTGTCAAATGACTTTACAATATCGTAGCACTAGGCTATCCGGACCGCGTATTTCCTTTCCCGTATACTATAGAAGGCAGTACTGCCAAGAAACGCGTACGGGTTTATTACGCTAATTCCCTTTACGAACTCGTGCTCAATTCAAGGCACGTGTCCTCCTATCGCGCACGGGTTTGAGAACGAGTTTTCTTGCTCATCCATCACAAAAGCCCCCAAAATAAACACGGATTTGTGGTATTCAATCGCGCGTATGCTTTTACAAACCCTGTATCGTCTCTGGTAATGTGTCGACGGACACCTATTTCTGGGTGATCACAAAAATATAACCACGAAGACTACGGCGGGAGCCAGCTCCCACCTCTGCCTTCTAACCTAACCTATCCAAGTCGGAGGCCTAAGAGTCAGGACTCGGGGCGTTATCAATATATCTTCCAGTTCTATAATTTAGTATGTATTTAATTATTTGAAAGCAAGCTAGTCTCAATCGCTGCATAATGAAAATATAAACGAATGCTATTACTCACAGTCAACTTACAGTGCTAACTGGCGAAGCGGCGAGACGTGAGCGGTGCAGTTTGTTACGCGCGAACTTCATGGCTAAGTTCCATGCATCGCCTTGAACACGTGTTAAGAAGAACAGTATGCGTTACAAAACTTGAGTTTAAACACGAGTTTAGAAAGGGAATTAGCGTAACAAACCCGTGCGCGTTTCAAGGCAGTACTGCCTCCTGTAGTTCACGGGAAAGGAAATACGCATCCGGCCCCATGATAACAGGAAGCTTCTTCTAAATTGGTGAACTATTAATTTGATTGTCAAGTGAGTAACTAAACTTTATTGTCCAGTAAGTTAATAAGTGTTTATTATTTCTAAGCCAAGATATGGATAAATATGAAAATTAAATGGTACATCTACTGTACCAAATTTGATGAAATAAATTAATAAATGGTAATTGGGTTAAATTAACTTCTTTTAATCTATAAACAAAAATCTATATTATCTAGAAAATATGCTTTTATATTTATCAGGTTATCTAATAAAAATAGTAGTATTGCTAATGCAAAACCAAATAATTATAAATAAACTAGGTTTACGCAGTTCTTACATAAAATTGGTCAAACGCATTGCTGTTTTCAATGGACCACATCGTATTTTTTAAGAGATATTATATTTTCTTCAATTATGTATAAGTTCTACATTACTGAAGGCAAGCACATTTTCAATACGTTAAAGCCACAATTGAGATACCTACCAGATGAATAGGCGAAGCCTTTGTTCAAATGTTGAATACTTAGAAAATTAAATACAAGCAAAGAAAATTTTAAATGTAACTACTTTTTCGACTACTATTAAAGTAAGGTCCTATAATCCCTCTTAATAAAACGCAGCGTTAAAATACCAACACAAACTCGTATGTTTCCAAACCTACAATTAAAAACGATGTTATCTCCAAGTTGCGTTATAGATAGAGGTTTAATATACACTTTTAATCCAACATTAATAGCAACATGTTTATTTACTAAAAACATTATTACTTTAGTTATCTATGCATTACATTTATATATCAAAGTCAGAAAGACATACTTTAGTGAACGCGACGGTTCTGATTTAGGTCCCCAATTATTTTAGTGTGTATATTAGTTAAAAAAAGAATTAAATGTAAATACTGATATTTCATTGAGCCAGCATTGCACGACATATTAAAGGTTCTCTATTGTGTTACCTAACTTTTTTATCCATAATCTAAAGTACCATTTTTTTTTTGTCCTAATCATAATTTCTGGGAATGATAACTTGCCCGAACTTAATGTCACATAATATCGCATGTCATAAAACTGAAATCTCTAAATACCATACGCCTTAAAGTTTGTCATAAATATTGCAATAAATAATATACAAAAGACTTAAAACCGATTTTAATAAAAGTAATAAGTCCTAAATTCAAATTATTTAATGTTTATTTATCCTAATTATGTTTTTAAAACAAAGGAGAATGGGCAATCGTAGCATCTCCCTTGAAAAAGAACTAGGCATAGTGTACCAATGTTCCGAAAACCCACATTCATTATTAAATTGTTCATGATTTGTCCTCTAGTGTTGAATTCCAAAAGATATACGTTGTTTTTTTTAATAAATTAAGATTTGAAACGATTCATATAGTTTTATTTTGACTTTACAGAACTGTTTTTAAACCAGTTGTGAAGCGTTATCAGGGTTACCAGCAATAAAGATATATAATTGATTAAAATAGATAAAATAGATTAAATAATTTTCACTAATCCATTTTAAATGTTCATTACATTATAGCGTTGATATTTTCTTCCAACGCACAGTCTACACAATTGTAATAAAACGAGTATATATGTAGGGATTTGAATTCCAATTTCGTTACATCTAATTGCCAAGTGTTTTATAATGTACATAAAAATAAAAGTTATACTGACTGACAGAGATTGATATTGATAATGACATTTAAAAAACTCGGAAATATGTTGTTGCACTTGTTGCCATATTAAGAACATTAATATATCGATTTTAGAATATATATATCAACTGCTATCTTCATTTTATAAAATTGTTTTGCAAATCATTATTTAGACGATAGTTGATATTAAAAAGAATATTTAGGTATATTTTTTGCAATTATAATACGTTTTTAGAAACGTTAAATATTAGTATTTATGAGTGGGATGTCTTCATTGCTGGTAACCTTTTTTTTTTTTTTTTAACGCGTTGTAATGTGCAAATCACATTCCCCATCGCCGGTTTTGGGGCGGGCGATGGGGATATGTCGGGATCCAGCCCATATGTTTGGGCTGAACCGACTAAAACCACCGCGGTGTACCTCACACCTTTATGGCGGGGTCGCGCGGATCGCTCTCGCATTCGAATCGCGACCCCGCCAAAGGTTTGACCCGCCGATGGACGTGGCGGGTCCCACAAAACTTTATACACATAATTGGGGGACCTAGTCCCCTTTCCGACATCGAGAGGCGTGCGTGGAACACGAACGCCGCCTACTCGGACCTGCGCTGATCGGGCGGTGGACGGCCCCAATAGGTCCACCGCCCGCAGGCTTCTACTCAGGATGGCTGGAGGTCGTCTCGCGCCCTCCTGCGCCCGGCTCTGCGGTTAGGGAGAGGGATTGAGCGTTCCCTCTCTCTCTCCGCCGCCTCCTTCACTGACATCACCTCCTCACAGAAGGAGGCGACGGCATTCCAAGACCTCTCGCTCGAGATCATGGACAGAACCATAGCCTCGAGCGAGAGGACGACTCTACCGACTGCCACGTGCATGACACGGCGTTGCGTGGCCCAAGCAGGGCAAGCCACCAATGTGTGCAACGCCGTGTCCTCGACAACGACGCGGCAGTCGCCGCAGTGATGACAACCGGGCGTCTCCTGTTTGCCTATTCGACACAGATACCGACCGAAACAACCGTAGTCGGTCAGCACCTGCGTCAGGCGAAACGTGAGGGCGCCATGACGCCTCTCCAGCCACTCTCTAAGTACGGATCTTACCGCCACGATTGCTGGTAACCCTGATAACCTTTGACAACTCTTTTAAAAACAGTTCTGTGAAGTCAAAATAAAACTATAATATCGTTTCAAATCTTAATTTATTGAAAAATAACGTATAGCTTTTAGAACTTAACACTACAGGACAAATCATGAACAATTTAATAATGAATGTGGGTTTTCAAAGCATTGGTACACTATGCCTAGTTCTCTTTCAAGGGTGAAGCTACGATTGCCCATTCTCCTTTTGAATTTTTAACATTATGGTTATTGAAGTTTATAGCAAACGTGTTATGGATAATGATTTTTGGACAAACAATTTTAGGAGAAGAAAGGGAGTACCCAGATTAAAAGATTATCATGCAATCTGAAAAATAAACCAATCTGCAAATTAAGTGACGATAGTAAGTATTTCTTTCGCGCATGGCATAACATGTTAATAATAAAGAATTGGTAGTGGTTTAATAAGTCCGGCATGCTCCCAATATCAGTAAATATTATACTTTTAGAGCTGAGCTGAGCTACAATGAGTTGATCAGCGTTTGTTCTCCAAAATTTTACAAATAAACAAAGTTTAGATAGCTTTACCTTAGTAATTTGATGACTAAGTCATCGGAATGAACTTACTGTGACATCTACGTCGGCTACGTTGAAGGTCCTCAGTAACTGATAATTTGTTTCAAAGCAACTTTCATTGCCTCAATCAAATCATATATTTGGCGCTCGGCCATATGCTGCCTTGCCTTCAGCTTTTCAAGGCAATAAAATTACCTATTAACTGCTGCAATAACAGCAACAATTTAAAGCACATTAAAGTTTGCAGAGTCATGAAACTATTTTACCGGAGCTAACGGGATATAGCAAAAAAATACATTGGCAAAAATCTAAATTTTCAATGCAACGGCTACAAGACAATGTATTTTTACTTCGTTGAAAATTCTCTATTATTCCCTCCTTAACGCTGGGAGGGGATTCCGTTGAGTGGTTTTGTTATTTCTCATGCTGCACTCTGGTTTTTGTTTATTTTCGCTGCTTTTAAAAATAAACGATGCGCAGCCATTTTGTTCGGTTATATTGTGGAGGTATGTGTGATTGTTTAGAATTCTGTGAGACAGTTGGATTCAGGATTTTTTATAGAGAATATAAAAAGGAAAGGAATTGATCATCAATGTGTTTTTGGCAAGATATTTATGAGGAAGAAGAGGATACATAATGTATGGTTTTCGATACAGGTCGAACTGACATTATATCTATAACGTGCTTTTATTCACTAACTATTCCAGGTAGTCGTCATTTTATTCGTGTTTTCATCAGCTGTTTAGAGCTACAGGATTATTGTAATATTAGTCTGATAGCAACGTTGCTTAATTTATTAACGACTTACCGACTTCTTTTGTTAGCGGTTTCAAAATCTCACTTTAGTAAATTGTGCATAACAAAGCATTGAATGTATTGAAATCTGTCTTTTAATAATAATAATAATAAATCATTTATTTGCTCAAACATGGTAGAAGAGTTGGTACAGATATTATTAGCATCACATGTTCTGCCAAGCATGGCGTGCAAATATGTATGTTAATTAAAAATTATCATAAAATAAATTAATTTAAAATATGGGATTAAATTATATAAAAGAAATTATGAAATAAAATTATGGTATGACATTATTAAATGAATAATTCAATGAAATTGTTACATTATGTTATATGTACATGATCGTCCAGGTAATCTTTTAAATAGTAATATTGTTTGTCTAATAACAGGTTATGGAGTGTTTTCTTAAATAATAATAATGGAAGACTATGAATATTGTTGGGTAGATGATTAAATATTTGAATACACATGCAGTAAACATTTTTCTTAAATACCTCGAGTTTTATGGGTGGTATATGTAACCTGTTTTTATGTCTAGTTCGGGAATTTGCAGTATCGCCGAGCTTTTCAAATAATTCTGGATGTTTTTTCACAAACAGGCATATTTCAAGTATGTATTGGCATGGTAATGGTAGTACTCTATGTTTTTTAAATAAGGGTTTACAGCTGTCCATGACATCAGCGCCACATATTGCACGTATACATTTCTTTTGGGCTTTAAATACACGATCGGCCTCAACCGAGTTACCCCATACAATTAGACCATATCGGAGTACAGAGCTTATATAAGCATGGTAAGCAATCAAGGCTGTGTCTAAGTTAACTGTTTGTCGGATATATTTTAATACATATACAAAACGGTCAATCTTACTTACAAGTTTTTCTATATGGGGTTTCCAATTACAGTATTTATCCAATGTTATACCTAAAAATAC
The DNA here is from genome assembly GCA_930367265.1 of Catocala fraxini. NCBI lineage: Eukaryota > Metazoa > Arthropoda > Insecta > Lepidoptera > Erebidae > Catocala > Catocala fraxini. Next base: position 2,174,177 of record OV884040.1, on the reverse strand, counting down.
ACATTCATTAGCACTTTCTAAGTGAGAGTCATTATAACGGATGTCAAGGTTATGTATACATGAATTATATGTTTGAAATTGTATTATATTTGTCTTTGTCATATTAATTTTCAAATTGTGTCTTGTCTCTACTGGATATTTGTTGCGATTTGTTGAAAAGAAAATCTGATGGCGTGATTAGTATTGGATCTAAGCAGACTGACACACCTAGTTGTTCTTCTTTTCGTGTGGTTAGTGACCAACCTGTTGTCAAGAGTAGTTCAAGCCGCCCGTAGGCCTCTAACATGGCTTAACGACTGCTGTGAATTTTTATATATATACAATTTTTTGCCCTCCGAAGCACGAAGATGCTCAGATGAAATACCACTAAGCGGTCACCCATCTATAGACTGAGCGCACCCAACGTTGCTTAACCTCGCTTATTGTTTACCGATCAGTGAGTGCAACTGGCTATGAGCTATCGCCATATTTACACACCTAGTTTCGACAATACTACTATATCGCGCTTCCAAAGTTGTGTATCTGCTTCTACGTCGATTTGTTATTAAGCCATTCATCACTGCATTTTTATACTGTAGCAATATCCTCATTCCTTAATAAGCTACATAAAGAGGTTTCACAAAAATTTCCAGCATCCCCATCATCTCAAGATAACTAAATTAACTTTAAATTAGTTATGAGAGTTGCCGCGCGTTTTTACTTGATTATTACTGAAGCGTTGTCGCTATCTTTCGTTATCTTCTCCTTTTATTTTTTCGGATACTTTTCCCCGATGTTAACAGAATGTGAACAGTATGACAGTGGAATGGGTGCTTGGATTATATTTATTTTATTATTTTCATATTTTACCGTTATTTACCAGTTTCATAACATGCTCTTAAAAAGTATTATAATGTATAATGCTAATAATCTTTTCTGTTTTACCTCAATATAAAGAATAACAAACACCTGTGTAATCCTGTAGGATTAGGTAATGGAGTATCTGTAATATTATGCTGTATGTCTGTTTGCGACATACAGACAGCATGATATTATAAATACTCCTTTACCTAATCCTACAGGATATAATTGGGATTTTTTTAAATAGTAATAATAATATTCTACCACATACACACAACACCATCTAGCCCAAACTAAGCAGAGCTTGTACTATGGGTACAAGACAATGGATAAACATACATATATACTTTCTTTTTGTAAATACATACATATTATACATAGAAACACCCAGACCAAGGCAAACATCCATATTCATGCACACAAATGTTTGACTTGTGCGGGAATCGAACCCGCGACCTCAGGTGTGGCAGTCGGTTACACTAACCACTACGCCATCGAGGCCGACATTTTGTAATACGTTTCTTCCCACAGTGCATAGTCTAGAGCCAGCGTATCTCATATAGAAAGGCTTTGCCAGAAATGCCACCAGTTTTCCTTGTCCCTGGCTGTAACGCAATTAAATCTACGAGCATCCGTAAACTAAAACAATGTTTACTAGGGTCAGGTCAACCAGGATCGAAGTGCAAAAAAACTTATGTGCTAAGTGTTTGAGCACAAGTAGTATACCTATCTATCTATCTTATGTGGGGGCCAGTCAGTGCAGATCGGCGACACTTCGACCCAGTGGGATATTAGGGGCAACACTCTCCCAATAACGACTGCCATAGATGTTCATGGCAGCCGGGACCGACAGCTTAACGTGCTCTCCGAGGCACGGAGCAGGCGATAATTGTCAATCAATACACACATCATTTCGAAAAGTCATATAACTTCCGAAAGTCAGAGTTGCGCGACGTGGGTTCGAACCCGAGACCCTCTGCATTGCAGTCTGTTGGTATCCCCACTGAGCTATCGCTGCTCTTAGTAGTATATCTAACATGAAAGTTTTTAAAAGGTAAACTTATATTCATCAGGCCTTTCGTGCCATTGTCGCCTTAGCTTTGCGAACTAAACTAACAGCTAAGGTGGGTGTTACCATTCAAAACATTAGACTACTCTCGTCACCTTTTCAAAACCAATAATTTTCCTCGACCTTCCTAAAGCAATGTACAATAGACTATTTTTAATTTCATTTGTGTCATTGTTATCTACTTTAATGAAAGGAGGCTTTATAAGGTCCCACGTCTCCAAACTGAATAGCTTTTAAACTAATGAGTTGCGACCTTGATTGCTACCGCTTCAGAAACAGTTGCTTTTAATTTAAATCTCCGCACCCCTTTTTATATGGAAAGCTCTGCAAAGCTCTTGCTTGGAGATAAAATAGTGAGAACTTCTTTGAAAACGGGATTTCAAAGTGACCGGGGTCGCTATCGACGGTTCATTGATAAAACTGTTATGTACGATAAATCATGTTTTTGAATGTATCTAACAAAATACAAGTGCAATTTAAGTGTCTATAGTATAGCTTTACCGGCAATTTGTTTTTTATATAATAATAATAATATAATATAATAATAATAATATTCTACCACATACACACAACACCATCTAGCCCAAACTAAGTAGAGCTTGTACTATGGGTGCTATAGACAATGGATAAACATACATATATACTTTTTTTTTTGTAAATGCTTACTTATTAAACATAGAAACACCCAGACCAAGACGAACATCCATGTTCATGCACACAAATGTTTGACTTTTGCGGAAATCGAACCCGCGACCTCAGGCGTGGCAGTCGGTTACACTAACCACTACGCCATCGAGGCCGATATGCCTCCTGTGTAATAAGTTATATACAATGCACAATACAGCACAATACAGCACAATAACAGTGATAGTCTAGTGCGAGATTTAGACTGTCACGCACAGGTCTCGAGTTCGATCCAAAGGTTCCATCTCTGACTTTTTGAAGTTATGTGCGTATTAAAAAGTTAATCGGCGCTTGTTTTAACTGTAAAGGAAAACGTCGAGAGGAAACCTGTAGGTCTTTAATTTCTCCATAATGTTCTCGAAGATATGTGAAGTCTACCTGCCCGCACTAGGCCAGCGTGGTGGCTATGTCCGTACCCTTCTCACACTGAGAATAGTTCCATGCCCAGCAGATAAGGGATAGTTTATATTCAGGACAGCTATTATTATTATGCACAATAAGAGCTTTCAAATAGATTGATCCTTCGTGTATAATAATTTTCTCCAGACCAAATTTCGGTCTCAGCAGCCTATCATAACAGAGGCTAACCATCTGCGGAGGTGTCTTTAAGTGTGGGAAGGGTTTAGAACATTACTTATACCTGAAGGATCCTAGCTGCGAAACCCTCTATTATAAAAAATATTGCATCGAAATAATTTTGTGTTACATTGCAATTCTTTACACAGCAAACGTTGGTAAAAGACGTGGCATTTTAATTTCAAATTAACTGTGATACCAATCCCTTGTGCATAAAACTATTTTTACTTCTTATCTTTCTCTGTGCTTTTGTTTTTCGTTCTAGTGTTGCCCAAAATAAGTTATAATATCTAATCAAGCTATTTATTAACATACTTCCCCTTTTTTTTTCCCATCCCGTCTTCTATGCAACTATCTTTCGAAATTCAAGTTTTTATTTTTTAAATTTTAAAACAACATTTTAAAACAACATTAAATAGCTACACTACATAATACAATTAACAGAAATACTTAAAATATTTAAAACTAGGTAGTAATGTATCCAACGGCGATGTTCACAGGTTACCATTAGGTTAAAACTACAAGACGCTAGGAAAGCAAGCGTACATGTATGACAGTTCAGTAAATTACACAAAATAGTACTTTGTATGTCTTCAAATCAGTGAAATTTATTCTTTCCGTTAGCCTCCAATAACAAATCTCGAAAGCATCCAACCATTCTGTGTCTCTCTATGTTAAAGTCTATGTTTCACGAGCATACAATGTCTTTTATTACAGCTAGATCAAATATGCTACAGTGAACTCAGGACGAAAAATGTGTATTTTCTACGTTTATGTAACGGGATGCTATGTTTAATCAAATACTATGTGTTATGATTGATTTTTCTTTGGAAATTACACTTTTGAGCCGTTTGGGGTGGAATCCCTAGGTTCATGGGGTACGAGCGCTCGTATTTTGTACAGGGAGCTCGCAAAACGCCTGATCGACGTTTCACGTGATCAGAGGCTGGTCTTTTCTTAACCCAAATAATTACGTTGAATGGCAATGCTGCCAGTCTTCTAGGCGCGTTACCAGTTGACAGCGATGCTGAAGAATTCTACGATGCCTAAACCATTTTTGTAAATATTTAGTATTATAATTATTTGTGTTTTTGTAATTATATTATCTTTTTTAATACGTTTGTAAATATAGGTATATTAGATTATTTTACATACATAAATACTATATATATATATATATATACGTATTCACGCCTGTTTCCCAGAGGGGTAGGCAGAGACTACGGATTTCCATTTGCTACGATCCTGACACACTTCTCTGGCTTCATTCACTTTCATCACATTCCTCATACACGCCCGTCGGTTCAAGGTGCTCTTAACCTGCCCTTTGTCCAGAACGCCTCCGATCTGATCAAGAAACGTTCGCCTAGGTCTTCCTCTTGCGACTGTTCCATTCACACTAGCTTTATAAACTTTCTTAGTCAGTCTTTCCTCGTCCATTATTTCTACATGCCCAAACCAGCTTAACATACCCTTTTCTATTCTTGTCACTATATTTATTTATTTTGTTTTAAAATTAATTATGTAAATATATTGTAAATAAAATTTTTCGTATTATACATATGTACGTGATGTTTTAGACTTGTGGAGGCTAGCTTGTTTTTATGTAATGTTTGCAACCACACAGTTGACCAACGAGTCAAATGCAGCATTGCTTGTTTTTGCGTATCTGGACGATCGAGAGACTCAAAGCATTTTATGAGTAGTAGAGCCTCGCTGATTTCAGCATGAATAATATTCTATCACATACACATAACACCATCCAGCCCAAACTAAGCACAGCTTGTACTATGGGTACTAGACAATGGATAAACATACATATATACTTTTATTTTTGAAAAATACGTACATATTAAACATAGAAACACCCAGACCAAGACAAACATCCATGTTCATGCACACATATGTTTGTCCTGTGCGGGAATCGAATCCGTGACCTCAGGCGAAGCAGTCGGTTACACTAACCACTACGCCATCGAGGCCGTCTAACCGGGGAAGGACTAGCCTCTCACAGAATATCGACGTGAAATAGCAGTATTCCTACTGTTGTGTTTCGTTCGTTGTAGCAGGCGGCAGCATTCTGGTGTAGCAGGCGTCCATTGGCTACGGTGACCACTTACCATCAGGTGGGCCATATACTTGCCACCGTAGTTGTATTAAAAAAAACGATCGAGAGACTTAAAGCAATCGCAAAACATCAACGTAAGTAACTCAATAACATTTTGATCGATCTAAATTCGAACCGGAGATATTAGGAGCAGAGCCCAGGGTTAACAATTAATCTGCTTGAATTATACCTATTCTGTTATACCTATATTATTGAAATGTTATAGGTATTACCTTAATCAAGTATTAAGATATCAATTTCTACAGTAATCGTAGGGAATACCCTGCAATACATAATACTGCCTAAGTAGTATCTTGAATTAAAATTACTATGTCTGTCACTAAAAGCATATTATTAAGTATTATTAAGCAGATAGCTTTTGACGTAACCCATTATTTACCGTTTAAAGCGCCAACGAGAAGCGACGACAACCTTTTACCTTCAATTAACTCAACCGACTTGCGCGCAATAACCTACTTCAGTTTTTTTTATAAACTAGGCAAATTGTACTAGCTTTTATCAGGCACGCCTCTAAGAGCCTCTTTGCACTTGCGTTTTTTCAGCGTAGGCGAACCACATGACAGATATAGCTCCTTGTCGCGACGTTGTCGTTTATACGCTACGCTAAGTTGTGCATACGCGATGTTAGCGCAGAAACATGTACAATCATAACCGTTTCTCACCTCTCCTTAGAGGTTCCTCGTTAAAATATATATTTTTAATTATAACTCTAACTCGACATTGCGACCATGCGACGTATACGTTGCGTGTCTGGGTGTATCTGGACTGCGCGTACGTTTCTCATTCGAGTCTTGAATAACTCTAGTGGAATGTTCTAAAGTATGATCACCATAGGCGTCACACGCACACTACGGTTGTCATATGCCTCAACACAGCACTTACGTCGCAAAGGCGCACATCATTCTAACTATCGGCAAATGTCACCGCGATCGCAATGCATGCAACGTCTACGCTGGTCAAACGTTAGAAAAATGCGCTTGTCAAACGCTAGTATGAGCCCGCCCTTAGCTTTCAGGCTAATGAGCTATGGCCGTGATTGCCACCGACCTAGAAAGAAATGTAGCAATTATTTAGAACTTAGCTGAATTTTTGATAGAACTTCGAGTTAAGGATACCTGAATTAGTCTGTATATATTAGTATGTTAATGTAGGTTTAGTTCAATGTGTTGAATTTCTGGTATTTATGTAAAGCTTTTAGTCATACGTAATTAGTCAAAGTCGAGATAAAGATCTTTGTAAATAATTAATCGTGGATAATTACTGTATTTTCTTTACATACTAATAGTGTCCGCCTACGGCTTTTTCCGCGAGAATCCCACGCGAACGCGATATAAAAAGGATCCTATCCGGCACATGGTCTATCTATGTGTCAAGTTCCATCTCAATCTGTTTAATTGTTTATGTATGTTTGAGTAATAAACATCTGAACATCTTTATAAACTTTACGTTTATAATATTAGCAGGATTTGTTATGACTCTTGTTGATAGCGAGGCATGAGTTTGCGCTTATGTTTGCTGATGAGGTCCTGGGCTTGATTCCTTGGTAAGTTAAAGCTATCCAGCTTAGGTCAAATTAATGTGTATGTAATACGCTGCTGCCTTACTCTCTATTCGTTTTGTATGTATACTCCTTATATATTAGTCTACACAACTTATTTTACTTTTAATAATTTAAGAAAAATACTCTCGCACTGGGAATAATTCCTGTGTTGCGGGAGACTTAGAAACATTCAAACAACGACACAAATAATACTCAGACTCAGAACAACTATTTGTTGATCACATAAATTTTTGTCCCGTTTGGGGATCGAACCCACAACACTCGGCGCGGTGGCAGTGGCGGCTACTTAAACCACTACACCAACCGTGTAGTCAATATTCAAAATTTCAAAACCATTCCTATACTATTGTTTTTATGTGCAGCAAGAACGTAATGTATGAAAATACGGCATTTGAAAGGTCATATATTTTTAGAGTTCGAAAAAACTCTTATCCAACATCTTTGTCCGTCCAAACAAAATTATACGATGTATAACAGACGGACGGACGGACGGACGGACTGATGTCCGTCCGACTGCCTGTTATAGGTACAACTTTCAACTCAAGAACCGCAAGAGCTAGAGACTCGCGGTCAACGCCATTCGACTCAGCATAGTCGATATACCCCCGATATGACTATGATCTTTGACTTCTGACCTCAAGGTCACGTGATACCATCTTTCAACTCAAGAACCGTAAGAGCTAGAGACTCGCGGTGAACGCCATTCGACTCAGCATAGTCGATATACCCCCGATATGACTATGAATTTTGACCTCTGACCTCAAGGTCACGTGATACCATCTTTCAACTCAAGAACCGTAGGAGCTAGAGACTCGCGGTCAACGCCATTCGACTCAGCATAGTTGATATACCCCCAAAATGACTATAGCCTTTGATCTCTGACCTCAAGGTCACGTGATACAATTTTTTCGAACTCTAAGATTTACGGCAATTCATGGCCGTTTCTCACTTGCTTTTCCATTTGTACTTTATTCGTCTCTCATGTTTTTTCCACCTGTATTTGTGTTCGCTGTGTATTTTTTTAATGTGTTGTTGGTACGTGTATCAAAATAAACTGGTTCACTTTGTTTTTTACTTCATCCAACCTACTAGTATTCTTTTGTACACTGTTCCAAAAATAAATACTTGAAACAAAAAGTATATAGACTAACAGCAAATAATTTAATAAAAAATCCGGCATTTTTGTTTCTTCATATTTAAGTAAGGAGAACGCCAATAAACAAGTTACGTAAATGTTAACCAAAATCCACAAACATTACCACGAGTCAATGACGCTTAGACGTTCCCAACAAACAATTAAGCGAAGCCCCATCAGTCAAAACCAAACACAATTTAACAAAACAGTGAGGAAACAGTAAAATCCCGTAAAACACCGCGAACGCAGCTGATATTGCGAAAAAAACCAATGACCCGAGTTGATATTTCGCAACCGAAGCAGGCAATAAGTTTGTGCTGAGCGCGTTTGGGTAATATAATCTCTAGAAGAGACATCAATGTACTTCAGTGATATGCTGGTGGTTTAAGTGGACGCCCTGCCATTCTCACTGCGCCTAGTGTAGTGGGTTCGATCCCCACACGAGACAAAAAATTGTGTGATCCACAAATACTTGATGCAGATGGAGTTGTTTTTCGTTGTTTTAATGTTTATTAGGTCCAAAGCAAGAGTGATACAGGATTTATATCTAGTGCGGCATATTTGGTACCACGTGTTACGTTTCATATTTAGTTGTAAAATTTTCTCGATATATCTTTTAACGTGATTTTTTACGGATGTATAATATCTGTCCTACCGAGAAACAGGGTTAAGTAAGTATACAATAAAAAATGAGCCTTCTTAAGTGTAGGCTTTATATAGCTAGTAATAATAGAATTATTGTTCGTTCTCATTTTATTTCAAATATATGTATTTTTCTCTTAGGCCATCTTAGAAATTCATCATAGATTTCTTACGCCAATTCTTAGAACTTGCAAATCCTTCACTTTGCCCTATCAACTTGAACCCATTCCCAACACTGTCATTGTTTATGTGGTTAAAATAGTAGGTAGATTATTTTGCAAGCTACAATCACCTGGTTTCTAAAAGGAAGATCAACGCAAAAAATATTTTACGGACGGTCAAACGCAATTCAACTGCTGGAATTAGCTGATTAAATAAGCAACAGCCATTTAAATCATTTGACATATATTTGTATACTTTTATATGTATTTTTTTTATTGTATAGCAGGCAAACGAGCAGACTGATCGCCGCCTGATGGTAAGCGATTACCGCCGTCCATAGACACCTACAACACCAAAGGAGTCGCGATTGCGTTGCCAGCCTTTTAAATTTGCCCAATCCCCAGAGGAGGGAAGGGGGTTGGTTGGGCCTCCGGTACCCCCACTCACTCGACGAAACACAACGCAAGCGCAATTTCACGCCAGTTTTTTGTGAGGCCGTGATATCACTCCGGTCGAGCCGGCCCATTTGTGCTGAAGCATGGCTCTCCCACGGTAAAAGCCTTACTGCTACCAGAATTTCGTAATAAAAAAACGCAATAAGAGCCCAAAATGGCATCTTACCTTGCCCCAAAACTGTCAAATATTGATATAAAATACTAATTATTTTATAGTAAAGGCAACCTAATAAATTACTTTCATGCTAAGGAATTTTATGATTTCCGCTTCGCATTAATAAAATCCATTAACAAATTAAAATATTTGAAAACACCTTAAAAGTTAATACCGCCGTATTTCGTTCACAATACGGCCAACGTTTAATTCATTCCTCTCCACTGCAAGTAAATTGAATCTTCTATGAAAATATGAATTCAGAATTCATTTAAGAAACTTTAGAATAGACCTCTTTGTACTCTCGTGTCTTTGGTCGTAAATTAAAAAGTTTCAGTGCGAATTTTGTATTAAAGTGAAAAGTTTTTAATATTTAAAGTATCGGATTCCCGGACCCACTATTGTTATTGAGACGTCTTATTGAGAATCTTTGTTAAGATGTTAAGATAACTTTTCATTTAGACTGAAACTCCGGGAAATGGGTGGTAATATGCAGATTTTTAAGATTCGCTTTGCATGTTATATAATATACCTCGGTGCTGCAGCAGTTGTGAAATCCACCGAAAATTTTTAGGTTATGGCGTCAATTAAATATTAAAAGCTCGGAGTTAGAAAGTGGTGGTGGTGCGCTCACCCGAGGCACGGGTGAGTGCAGAGCACAGAAAGCCGTTAGTCCAGCGCCTGAACCCTCTTCTATGATATCTGATTAGCTGTCCTAACGAAATCTGGTCTGGAACTTCAATAAACAGAAAAAGACTAAAAAAACAATGTGGCGGGGAAATATTACTTGCGTTTGAACACAAATACTGTTTATTACATTAATACATGGCTCCAGTTTTACTTAGCACAAATATTTAAAACGGTCCTTATGTTTAAAGTTGAGCTTCAACCGTCAAACTGATATCTATCGCTATAATAATTGTATCAGAATCCATTCTGTGGTTTAACCTCGATTTTAAATATCTACGATCACGCTTATTTAATCAAAAAACTTGAACATCTTATTCGGGTTAGTCGAAGAAGAAACAAGCTACCGTGTTTATAATAACTTAAATAACTTCCTGTAACACCAATTCCCTTATCAAACATAGCGATCATGGCATTCCTTCCCATGAGTAAAGCGCCGTCCATAATCGATCAAAGACGATCTGTTTACTGCCCTTTTTATATCGGCCCATAGTAATAACACTGTACACGCTCGGCTCTGCCACTTCCATTTTCTGTAACCCCATAACGCCATAGTCGTGAAAATGATTTTTATTTCAATACGAAAATACGAGATCCCATATAAATCATCGGTTGTACGCGCTTTCGTGTCAAAACGTCGACTGGGGCCATTACTGAGTGAGTCGGGAGATTTCTAATGATGGGTATACATGCGTTTATGGGATATGGAGTTAAGGTTTATTATTTGCGGATTAAGCGCGTTTTGGTGATTATATTTGTGTTTACTTTTTAGAGTTCGAAATATCTCTTATACACCAGCTTTGTCCGTCCGTCCGTCCGTCTATTATACAACTTTCAACTCAAGAACCGTAAGAGCTAGAGACTCGCGGTCAACGCCATTCGACTCAGCATAGTCTATATACCTCCGAAGAGACTATGACCTTTGACCTCTGACCTCAAAGTCACGTGATACCATTTTTTCGAACTCGTAAGATTTACGGCAATTCATGGCCGTTTCTCACTTGTTTTATTCCCACACGATCGAAGATGCCTGAATGTGTGTACTAAATCAAAACATTCTTTATATTTATTTGATGATATTACATGCAAGGCCTATTTGTATACAAATATATACATACCTAAGGCTAATTATCGCCGAAGAGGTGTGCAAAGGTATATTACAAATGCATATTGTCAACTATGTTTTTGGTCCCTCGTGAACTGCTTACTGAGAATTTTATAGCTCATACATTTTATTTGTGGCGATGTTACGCCAATGGACTAACGAGTAAAATCAAATATAAAAATATTTTTATTTAGTTTTATTTAATATATTTAGACTGTTTGGATTGCGGTAAATTAAACTAGACTGGATTTTAGATTAGCTTGTATATGAAACGATATGTGGTTAAACACATTTGAATCCCACATATTTTTTTATGCAATTAGTTTCTTTCTAGTTGAGGTTCTCTTTGTGCCTGTTGTTTGTAGCAGTATTTTAATAACTTATAGTTTGACTATAGCCACTGAAAGGAGATGGGCCACGAGTGGCCAGCTGTTGCCAATTATCTGATGATTCTTTGCGACTTATAGGATGTCGCGCGTTGTATAAGTAGTATCACTGTCACTGCATTTCGCCCGATGAATAAGAGATCTGGAGATTAGTCTACAGTAATCACTTATCATCAGACCGGCAGTAAGCTTCTTTACCGCCATGGCAATACAAAAACTACAAGACATTAGACTGACGATCAGCAATTTGTTCGTATCTTATCAAACTAAATGACCGCGTACTACAGACAGCAAGGACAGTCAATAGGTAATTCAAATAATAAAACCACACTACCCAAAAAAACGGCCTGGAGAAGATTTCGCCGTTAAAGTTCACTAGTTCACTAGTCTCAGATTTCCAGCTGGTTGGTTATCTGTTCGTATACGAAAACCTTTACCCTAAATCAAGTTTTACGAGCTGCGCAGAACGATAAACAGTTGACACCTTTAGTATTTTCCTTTTACTTACAGCTCGCTGAATACGTATTCATAGTATAAGAATAATGTTGTCTAGTCTGGATAGAATATATTTCAATAGAAAATATCGAAGGGCAATTTGGTTAGTTTTTATTTCTGAACGACTAAGTGTCTCAATAAAAATGAATGAAAGAGCAGCGATAGCTCAGTGGGGAGACCAACAGACTGCAATGCAGAGGGTCTCGGGTTCGAACCCACGTCGCGCACCTCTGATTTTCGGAAGTTATATGACTTTTCAAAATTATGTGCGTATTGATTGACAATTATCGCCTGCTCCGTGCCTCAGAGAGCACGTTAAGCCGTCGATCCCGGCTGCCATGAACAACGATGGCAGTCGTTATTGGGAGAGTGTCGACACAAAAGATCCCACTGGGTCGAAGTGTCGCCGGTCTGCACTGACTGGCCCCCACATAAGATACAAGATACAAGTGTCTCAATAGTAGCGAGGCACACTTTTCGCTTAAGATTGGTGCAGCAGTGACTTCTGTATGTAATGGATGCGATGTCTGCAAAGCGATATTCAAATATATCATGAGAAAAATAAAACAAAGCACATGTCTGAAAAAGTGCACGGTATACGACAGACTTACTTTGCTAACTAATAATTACTACCTTTTTGCCAAACTTTACCACGACATAGAGGCTTAATGATATGTTGCCAGCATTCAATCGTATTTTTGTCCGCTTGAACAACAGTTCGACCGAGATTTAATTGATTTTAAGTTGAACTCTAACCTAACAAACTTTGATACTGCGTCCAAAATCCGTTCTGTGGTTTTTGCATGATAGTGACAAACAGATACACAAGCGTAAACTAGGAAAATAGAAACTAAATTATTCTCTGATTCTTTATTACGTTTCTAGATCATTTTGTGTTGGCTATTATGTAAAACCGTGATTAGATTAAAATATAATTATTATGTTGTTCATAAGAGTATACTATGCATATTTGTTATTGGTAAGCACACGATCTTGCCTAAGGGCCGGCGCACATATGGCGAAGCGCAGCGCAGAGCATGGCCACGACTCGGCGATACTCGCGCGAATGCGCGAGCGTGCGCGCGGATGCCAGAGCCTTTGCTAGAAACAGTTCAGGCGCGTGTCCACGTATCCGGCATGCGTCGTTCCGGCGCGCCGTAACGACGCCCGGTCGATCAGAATGTATGAAACCGTGCGCGTGGACACGTATAGTCGGCGCACCGGATCGACGCGAATGTATGAAAATGCCGCGCCATTCCGGCGCAAACAGAATACGTGGACACGCGCCTTTCCTCTAGTTCGTCGCTATTCATTTTAACAAACAATCATATTTCACTGGCTTCGCGTATTCACTGAATACAGTACGCGACCAGCGTCGGTGACAAAATGGCAGCTCCAGCCCGTGTTGCGCGCGCAAGCGTCGTTCGGCGACCATGGCGACCGAAAGCGGATGCGCGCGAAGTAGCGGGAATGCTCGCGCAGTCGCGTGTTCCCGCGTTACCATTCTCCTGTAGTAGCCAGAGATTATGTGTTGTTTTAATTCATTTTCAAACTTATTTACATGTAATCAAAGACGATAATGTTTTAGCTGTAAAAATGCTCTGCGCTGCGCTTTGCCATATGTGCGCCGGCCCTTAGATAATAATTTTATTATGGAATCAATTGCTTTTTAAAGGCATCTCCTGCTCTATGAATAATTCTTGGGATTTTTCAAACAATGACAATTCAAACAGACAGAATCTCGTTAGAGTTTTAAAACATAGATAGATATAAAACATAATCTTTAATCAGCTCTTTGATGACTTAATCTAAAGTTTACGCCAAACACCATTGGGTTTTAGCACCGACTTTGACGGGAGTTATATATCGTTGCGTGCTCTGAACTGACAGTGCCGACAGAGCATGTCGACGTCATCGCGCGATGATTTGTAGACTGACTTTAACGGATGACTGTATGAGTAGTACTTGACAGAAGTGCTAGCTGAATAATTCATTGAACCAAATACTTGCAGTTTTGCCATTGTTCTCGAGATGATGTTGAAATTGCTGTGCTTTAAGTTTTAGGATCTAAGTTTAAAGACAAATTTTAAATCAGTAATATATATATATATATATATATATATATACAGTATATATAATATCAAGCTGTGTATAAACTGTCTCACTGCTAGGCACGGGCCAGTTTGCAGTGTCAGATAGGTTAGTTTAATCCACTACTCTGGCCTAGTGCGGGTTGGCAGACTTCACATAGATCTGAAAACATTATGGAGAACTCTCAGACATACAGATTGCCTCAAGATGTCCCTTCGCCGTTAAAGCAAGTGATAGTTAACTAATTAATATACACATGGCTTCGAAAAATTAGTGGTGCGTGCTAGTAGTAGTTCTTTATTATGGCTAGTCAGTTTATATAAATACGCCGTGAGTTTGTTTGTGTGAAGACACCGTTCAATAAATCATTCGCCTACTGAATGTCTGTTATAATAATTGAAAATAAACTATGTTATTTTTGCTGCTTCTGCTCAAAACAGCAGCGATAGCCTAGTAGTAGACCGTTGGTTTAACGGTGAAGGAAAACATCGTGAGGAAACCTACATGTCTGAGAGTTCTCCAAAAAATTGTCGAAGATCTGTGAACTTTGCCAACCCGGACTGGGCCAGCGTGGTCGACTATGGCCTAAGCTTTCACATACTGAGAAAAGCCCGTGCCCAGCAAGATGCAAGATGCAGATGCAGAAGCAAGATGGGAACCGAGACGCTTGTATGGCAGTCCAACGTTTTCTTACTATAGGCTATAGTCTATAGGCTGCTCCTTTATTTATTTATTACAACACATTCACAATATCTTTTACTAGTCATCCCGAAACGATATTATAAGCTATATGTAACTGAGACATAATTATAATTTTACACAATATCATTAGATACGATGCACCTCTGTGTAACTTATTGAATTTAGTTATTTGTTCTAATACTAAAATAATAATAATAATAATGGTGAATGATGGATAAAGATGATATATAAACATGAATGAATGATTTTATTCAGTAAATTTACATACTTATGCCAATGATGACTTATGTATCTATATATAGTGGAATTGACCGTTCCTTAGAAGTGAGGCAAGGCATGCTTTTAACACAGGGTTTAATTTAAACAAGTTGAAGGCATTCAACGAGACTCCAGTTAACTAACAACTGGCAAGCTTTGAATTAATTCAGGCCATTCGTCATTGGTGCCGACTACGAATTATATCGAAGAGCTTTTTGTAGCATTATATAACTGTCGGCATCGTAGGTGTTACACGGAAATAACTCGCATTGCCAAACAAGCTTCAACAGAGCCTCCAAATAAACGGATCTCCAGAAATATCCATATCCACTGATATTAATAAGAAACAAATTCAAAATCTAAACGACGTCAGACCGAAAACTTGTAAATACGCCTTCGGAAGAACTTTACTTGTCAACTTATATAAGTACTGGAACTTTTCTGATTGCTTCCAAGTTGGCGGCTAACAGGAAAAATATTACTGAGTCGTTATTTACGTCAATGTTTTTTTTACATTTCCTCATCTTATTTACGCTGATCTAGAGATTCTGGAGCACCAGCTTCGAATGATGGGTAGTTCAAAGTAAATAGGTTCTGTTGATTGAATTTGGTCATTTGGACTTCGATAAAGCTTTTGATACGTTTAGCGAAAGGTGAATTTGAAATATGCAGTATTAGACTTAAGCTATTTCAGTATAATATTGTCTTCTATTTACGCGAATATTATTCATTGAAATTAAACTGCTATATACGGATTTTATCGCGTTGTTTATTTGACACTTTATTACAAAATTTTGAAAATTGTTACACTGCTACTACTATTAAACTTTACTAATTTTTAAGCTTATTAAATTATTATTGAAACTATTTAGATTTAATTTATTTTTACATTTTTACACTTTCCCCGACGTTTCGGTTGCTTTTCAGCAGCCATGGTCACGGGGAGACTAAGATGGCAGTTGTCTCAATGTTCCAGTGTAGTTATTTCAAAGTACCCGAACATAATTTAATCATTGGTGTTTCTATTTACGCAGAATGAGCTCAAAGTATCATGAAGTCTAGCTGTGGTTTGCTTCTTCTTGGGTTTGACTATTTTTATTACTGGATCCCAAGCTGATGGTACATTCCAACCATCTTCTCTATTAAAATTAGGATGTTTTTGATTTCAATAGCCTCGCGAAGCATCCTTGGTAGGAATCGGTGTTCTTTAGCGAGAATCTGTGGTTTGTCAAATCTCAGGTAGTGGTTGGTCCCCTGTTGCACATGTTCACACACAGCAGACTTCAACGAGCGTTGGTGTTTTACATCAGCTATGTGTTCTTTTATGCGGGTGCCTATGTTTCTCTTGGTTTGACCAATGTATGAGAGTCTGCAGTATATATATAAATATATATATGAAATCTTTGGTGTTTCTATTTACGCAGAATGAGCTCAAATTATGATGAAGTCTAGCTGTGTTTTGCTTCTTCTTTGGTTTGACTATTTGAATTATTGGATCCCAAGCTGGTGGTACATTCCAACCATCTTCTCCATTGAAATTAAAAACTAACCATTGTTTCTTTGTCAGTGAGACGAAGGTGTTTAATCTCACTCACAAATTGGTATGAATCCTTCATATGTTGCTCTCGAGTTGCCTCTGAGTAGTGAGAGTATCTTCGCTACGTGCTGAGCCAGTATGTAGGTTGGTGTGTCGAACTGACTTACAATAGGACGTAGGGGAGCGTTTTCCTTGTGTATTTTTGGTAACCCATACAGCTTTGGAGGTTTTATGCAGGCTGGTATTAATTGTTTAACGTCTAGATTTAGTTTCTCGGAGTATTTATTGGTTCAAGAAACTAAATCTAGACGCAGCATGAAATATGAATAAATAAATAAAATTGTGCTCTCCTTGTTTCAGGATATGCCAGCAAGCATCCCTCGTTATGTAGTGTAAGTACTATAGTTTATTTGTTCACAACCCTAAACAATCAAACAGTATCACTTGGGACAAAGCGAAAAACTGTCTACACACTGAAATGAAAGATGGGACTCATAATAATGCGCAAAACAATATGAATATGTGAAGTGTGTCGTACGGGCGGAATGAAAGATAGCATTTTGTTACTTATATGTATATTCAACAATTTAAAGCATTAAAAATTCTATGATAATATTAACTTGTTTTTGGATTTAATCAAATTTGCTCCAGATAATTAAATTCTAAGTTTTAAATAAATGTTTTCGATTACTTAAAGATGTACCGTACCTAATATTAATATTAAATACATATATGCTTTATCTTGATACCAACTCGAATGTCACCCAGAGTTTTGGATGCTTTCGGGATTGCAAATTAATTTGTATCAATGTTTTGATACGATATGATATCTATAGTATTAAAATTAATTACTGCATGCTAAGCTGGTACAAATTTATTTTTACTAATTATAATATTTGTCATTACTGTTTCAATTATATTGAAATGATAATATACTTAAGCAGAGCAAATTCTGGAGTTCTATTATTCTCCTTTCTTTATTTATTCTTTAACAAAATCTCATTTGACTCCATATATTATATATATATATATATATATATATATATGTAGTTACAGAAAAATTATCAATCTCAATATTGATGGTATAATCATTGATTTAACTAAATATATTACGTTTTACTAATATACAGTAAAGTACTTCTGTCTACCCTTTAGCGAATAACAGGCGTGATATATATTTATGCATGTTTACGTTGACAAGATCACAACCGTATGTCGTCCACTGTTCAATATAACAGCAGTCTTCAGACCCATTACAATGATGATTACGTAATGATACTTTACATTAGGAACCATCAAATTACTACAACTACGCCAGCAAATCATTAAAACAACATAACCTTCATAAACATCGAAACCAATTAAAACACCACTTTATTTGCCGCAAATCCATAATTACAGTTTCGGTGTTACCCAATAAATACATCTTATAAATGGGTGTATAAGATAAAAATCACGATGCGAACTATATCAAAGCCAAACCGCAAGGGGTATCGTTAAACTTTTATTGGTCTATTACTGTTTTATAACAAAGAATATCGAGAGGGCGCTCAGATGCTATAAAATCCTATGTTTTTGATGTTTCTCGCCGTACGCTAGGAGCTGAAGCGATTAGTATTGTTGATTAGCTCGCGAAAGATATCTCGATTGACCCTTTGAGAAATTATAATCTAAAAGTTAATCGTCTATATAATAATAATGTATAAAAATCAGCCCTATATATAAACTGTCCAACTGGGTACGGGTCAAGCAGGCCTTGTGCAGCTTGACGTACAAACATATCTTCAAGAACATTATAAAGAATTCTCAGGTAAGAAGAGTTACCAGAACTGAAGATCCAAAGATTGTCTACTACACCCACAATTCGTTTCCTATGTTTTAAGGTCCGAATTATATAATGAGCAGCGATAGCTCAGTGGGGAGACCAACAGACTGCAATGTAGAGGGTCTCGGGTTCGAACCCATGTCGGGCACCTCTGACTTTCGGAAGTTATATGACTTTTCGAAATTATGTGCGTATTGATTGACAATTATCGCCTGCTCCGTGCCTCGGTGAGCACGTTAAGCCGTCGGTCCCGGCTGCCATGAACATCTATGGCAGTCTTTATTGGGAAAGTCAGTAACCTCTAATATCCTGACACTGGTCTAGCCTTAGTGTATCGTTAGCCTTTGGGTTGCGGAGGTAAGGTGGTAGTCGCTCCGTGTAAAAACTGATATCCAGTCCAATCCGGTTAGACTAGAAAAGCCGATCCCAAGTGACTTGGGAATAATAAAGGCTAAGGAAGAAGAAGACCAGCTCAGTGTTCGCTACTAAGTCACTTTTCATAGGAATACGAGTCTACTACACCTATCGGCTATTCATATTAAGATTTACCGAACGCACAGTCCTTGAAATCGTAGGCTCGAAGGACATAAGTGCGGCGCACGACCTTTTGTTTATATTGCTGGTTAGTTTGCTAAGATAAACGCAAGCATAAAAGTTTTTAGACTATCGCGATTTGTACACATATGTATAATGCTAGACAACGGGTCGAGTTGCCGAAACCAGCACTTCATGGAGGCGCCGCTGAGCTCACGTCAGTCTACCCGTGACCACGATCGATGCAAGTCGATCGAAACGTCGGGCAATCAATGGTATTTATTACCTTTTAAATATTTTATCGCGAGTAAAACCCGTTGTCTAGCATTACATTAAGTAAACGCAAGGATAACTTGAAACAATTTATTTTCGAAAGAGATTACTGATAGTTATATAAATGCTAATGACCGATGGATAATGTAGCGCTAGGTAATATTAGTGATTCTGGTTTGCTGTCTGTAAACGCACTTAATTGGCTGCGCACCTTGTACGTCTAATTTATGTAAAAGCAAAACGTGTCGATCTTATTGCTTCGAACTATATTTATTCTACATAAAATTGTAAGCGAACGTTAGACCCTACTTCTCAAGCGACGCTAACGACCATGTTTAGTTGTTTACTATACCTTAGGTAGCACATCAGCGATAGCTCAGTGGGGAGACCAACAGACTGCAATGCAGAGGGTCTCGGGTTCCAACCACGTCGCGCACCACTGACTTTCGGAGGTTATATGACTTTCGAAATTATGTGCGTATTGATTGACAATTGAGAGCACGTTAAGCCATCGGTCCCGGCTACCATGAAAATCTATGGCAGTCGTTATTGGGAGAGTGTCGACACAAAAGATCCCACTAGGTCGAAGTATCGCCTGTCTGTACTGACTGGCCCTCACATAAGATACATACAAAACCGTTGGACTACCATGCAGATGGATCCCAAGGCGCTCATCTCTGATTTTTCGAAGTTATGTGCGTATTAATAGTTAGCCCAATGGATAAGGCATTGGACTTGCAATCGAGAGGTCGCGGGTTGGAATCTCACCCGTTGCACCACTGACGTGAATCTACTCCTAATACAAGCATTCTAGCTTAGCTGGAGGGTTAACAAGAATACTAGTAATTTGAAACACAAATAGTAGCTAGAAATCTTTATAAAAAAAATAAAACAATCGTTCGCGTTAACAAAGTCAAAGTCAAGTCAAAGTCAAAAATATTTATTTACGTAAAAATGTGCAAACAGTTCTTGGACACGTCAATTCATTATGATATTAATAAAAAAAATATAAAAATAAATAGAAGGAAATAAAAATATAGCATTGAAAAAAGCCTGTTCGAGGAGTAGAGCTTTCATGAGAAGAAGCAGGAAAGAAACTCATGCCCACTCTTTGCAATCGCCAAATGTTTACATCAGTACAATTTAATGTTATGTTATGTTCCCTATATGAGCTGCTGTGTGTAGTTGTTACAGTTATTTATTTCAATAAGATGTAAAAAGTAAAAATTTGTTAAATCTAAGATACATATTAATAAGAAATGAAATAATAGTCACAGCAGCTCATATTACAGTTAACTTGATAATATGATTAGAAACAACCTGTGAGTGGAAGCAGCTAACGGTGAAGGAAAACATGGTGAGGCAACCTGCATGTCTGAGAGTTCTCCGTAATGTTCTCGACGATATGTGACGTCTGCGAACGCACACTAGACCAGCGTGAGGGATTATGACCTAACCCTTCTCACACTAAGAAGAAGTCCATGCCCAGCAGTAGGACAGTTTAATACAGAGCTGATATATTGAATCGAAGTAGGCGTTACTTGACGGAAGTCCATTGTTATAAAATTATTGGAAGGAATCCGCCACGCACCCTCGATTTGCCCACCCCAACTTTTGCAATAGAAAAAGGTTGACAATACCGAACTCATCTGGATAGAGACAGCCACGACGTGGGACCTGGACGTAGTCCAACTTGCAGTATTCCGCTTCGAACACAAAATATTAGTCTACTCGTATTTCTTGTATCACCTCGAATGTTGAAAGATTTGCCAGATGGAACAATATTGACATCATGGATTTAATTGATTGCACAGATGATGCAGCATTTTTAGAGGTTGTTAACTGCCACTTTAGAGATAAAGCCCGTTTTTGCGAGGGTCTTTATAATATATATCATCATTATCATCTCAACCGAAAGACGTCCACTGCTGGACATAGGTATACCTCAAGGTTTGTCACAGAGACCGGTCTTAGGCTGTCGTTATCCACTCACTATATAAAATTAGAAATAATTTATATATTCATTCTTCCTATTACCTGCAGCGCCTGAAACTTAGCCCACACTCCAACAATCGCTACCCTGTATAACTTCGTTTCCTTTGAACGTGGCCCCTTTGTAAGACCAATTGAATTAAATAAATAAATAGTTACACTCTTAAAAGGATTGCTAATGAAATGCCGGCGCTGAGTTATGCCATGTTACCGTTGTTGACAAATTCAAATGACAAATTGATTGGCTGGTCGGATTGTTGACATCCTACTAATATTATAATGGCGAAATTATTTGGAGATGTTTGGATGTTTCTTACTCAATTACGCATAAACTGATGAATGGATTTGCATGAATCTTGGTATAATATAGACAATGTCCTAGAATAATACATAAAATACTATTTTCTCTGGTAATTTTATTCCCCGTAGAATACCCAAGGGCGAAGCATTGAGCAGAATCTAACTGGAATATGTAGACTGTTACATTAGTCGTGTAGTTTCAGTTTTCCCTTATCTGACTGATCATATGGTGTGCTATGATGGGTTTGAGTTGAAAATCAGGCTGGAGGTATTAAGTTTTACTAATAGAAAATCTTAGCAATGAAGTAATAAATGTACCATATAGACGGCTAAATAGACTTGCCTCGTATCATTGGAAACTTTAAAACATAGCTGTCTATGTTGGTGTAATATTACACCTCTTCTTACCATTTTGGAGATGTATACTAGTGATGTTACGTATATTCGCATTCGCATTCGCGAATATTCGCATATTTCTTGACATGCGTATTCGCGTTCGCATTCGCAAATCTTATGCGAATTTTTTGCGAATATGAACATCCGAAAAAATAAATAAGATGTCAATAACAAATAATTTGACTCTAAACAAAAAACTGACCCTCGACGCGCAGTTTGACACCCTGTTTTCATTTTAATTTGCTTAAGGATGATATATGTGCTATACATCTTTAGAAAGGTATTGTTTTCTACATATAGAAATAATATAACTAACAGTAAATTGTATTATTTCTAGATATATAAAACGAAGATATGTCATGATTATTTGCCTATTTTCATAAAATGCCTTTTTAGATAGAATAATAAGCTGTATTTCTTTATTTATTTATTTGTTTATCATAATTGAGTAGATTTCATACAATAAAAACCTAAAGTTAATTATATCACGTAGGCGCCGGATCGGCTCGACGATGCCCGGAAAATGCAAACGATGACAAATGTGTGCGTGTGACTCGCGTGCTGAGTAAGCTGTCAAAATAAAGCCATAGATAAATGGCACCAAATTCAAAAGTGAATAATTCGCATTCGCATTCGCGGATATCAACGGTAGATATTCACATCCGTATTCGCATTCGCCTAAAAATTTACATTCGTTACATCACTAATGTATACGTATAGGCGTACTATATATATCAAACTTTCTAGCTTGCTACATAATGTACATGTAGCTAGCTCAAAACCGGTAAAAATATTAGGTACATATTATGTCTCGTATGCGCTGGCTAGCTACCATTTTCTTTTTTGAGGAAAGACGTGCATGTATATCACTCTACGTTATTAAAATATAAATAAGGATGATACACACACAACACAGACATCCCACACACATATAGTACATACATCTTTTAAAGCTAGTTTTTCACATACTAAAACACATTCAGTAGTAAAATATACGTACTTGCCATAGAGAAACTCGAGGTCCTCATCAATTATATTGCTCGAGAGTCAGTGATCTTTAAACATAGGTATACGTGGTCATTTGAGACCACATCTAAAACTTGAATTAAGTATGCCCGTAAACACTTCTCCTTTTTGAGTCGCAATGAATACGGTCAATGTAACCAATGTCTCTCTATACGGAAATGAAAATGTTAGCAGAGAACTCAGACGTTAGTCGGTTTCATTTAATTTGGGGCAATTCTATATTCAAACAGATTTCAAGTACTGGTTGCGTCTTTGTGTTGTTGATTTGAGAAAAGTCTAGTTGGACCGATGTAAATTAAATGATGTGTTTTAGCGTGGCATAAGTGTGCATCGAATCGTATTGTGATGGGTTTGAAGCCTGAGTCAGACATTTTTATATAATAACGAGATGAGTGTAAAAACCCAGGATTCAACCTCTTCGTCTTCATGTGACATTTGCTTTTTTTTTTCCCTTCAGCGTTTTGAAATGTCTCACTGCTGGGCAAAAGCTTCTCCCTTCGACTTCCAAATCACTCTGTTGGTGGATATCCCCTGACCTTATGACCCCTATATCTCGGGGGTATTTTGATCCACAGGGCCCATATTCAGACTCAACCGAGGTATGACCCCAAGGTGTCTGCACACCAAGTTACAAGTCAATCGGTCCAGTGGTTCCAGCAGACCCACATAGTATTTTCATTAACCTCTTCGAAGAAGACTCAGAGGTTAATAAAAATTCTCAGTCACGGAATGGAAACTGTAAACATGCATTATAGTCAAAAAAGATCTCTATCGAACGGAACTTAGTAAATAGCTGGCGAAATCTAGGCGTAATGCACTTCCTTCTAACTCGAGGTGAATATACTGACTGCACTGATGGTGGTGGTTTAAGTAGACGCTTTGTTACCGCCATTCAGCGCGATCCCTGTATTCGTAGTTTGAGTGTTTATTAAAATCCAAGAATTATTCCTAGCGCTTGATAGTGTCTTCAAGAGTGGCTGGCATAAGTAATAAAATATGTATGTAGGTACTACGGTAATTTCATCAATCCTGCCTATTCCAAATGCTACAAAAAGAGATCATTCGAAAAGATGAACAAGCGTTTAAAAAAGTCCAATAAGGATATCGATTTTACGTCTGAAATATCGTCCCTCGCAACCCGCCAATTTGCAAAATGTAGCGCTGGACTGGTATCGATAAATTGCGTATCGATAACAATATTCACATTTGCATCTATATCGTGCTCTTGAAAAAGGAAACCGGTAGCTTTATGGTATTTGCAGCCGTAATATCGAAACGTCATGCCTTTTGCCTGGAGGGTTCGGTAGAGATGTGTTGGTTTTACTCATACGTTACTTAATCAGCTACGTGTAAGGAGATAGAGATGTACCCATCTAGTACTGTACCGTTTGTTTAAAGTTTTTATTTCTGGCGGTAGGTACTAAGGTTTTTAATAATTATTACAGTATTATCAAAATTTAATACTATTAGTACGGTGCTATTTACGAATTAATTCAAAATATAATTGGTTCTGAAAAACATGTTTAATCTCTCGCAGTAGAAATAACTTGTATAATTGCAGATACGATTTGAATAAATGCCATCGTATTGATAAAAACTTTACCATATAATAGATGTTCATACAAGCTATCTAGCCTAATAGAATAAAAAAAATCTACTTGGAACCTTCCAATATTTATAGATACTTACCTATGCTTTTAAATTTGTTGACACTTGTTACATATTAATCTACCTTAGCTTTATTTCAAACATGACATTTACAGCATTACAAACGTAAAAGTATATTCAAACCAAAACTCGGTAGTCTGTTATTAATTTCAATAAATTATACGTCAATAAAACCTTAACTTATAGCAAGTCCATTTTTATTTAAGGAAAAGTTTAAGAGTCAATTAAGAAAAATAGGTTAGTATGTCAGAGGTGGCGATAGCTTCGGCGGGCCACTAAATTAAACACAATTATATTGCTCGACGCTTTAGAAAATATAAATGAGAAGAATTCACGTGAACTCTTGCGTTAGTTTCGTAACAGAAAAGTCGAGTTATATAATATAAGTAAAATACATTATTAAAGTGCATTTAGTAGGCTGCTATTTTGGGGTTAAAATTTGGCCATAATTAACTACTGAATGCGAATTAAAAAAGGAAGAATATTGATATCGAAAATAGTAAATGTCGTAATCCCTAATTGATTGTTTACAAGTCTAGGTTGGTCGCTACAGGCAGATCTGTTTTGTGGAGTGGGCCAAAAAAATATTGAATGGCATTTTTAAAATCTTGATATTATTTGGTGTCTAGTTAACAAGTAATTTACTGTCCTAATGCCCGATGTGTTGTCAATTCCAGAGGTCGTAACCCGATACAGGTAACGTGATGATAAGCAATTATTACGGTGTAGTCTCTGAATCTGTTTTTGGTTATCGTGATTCAACATCTTCAGCAAGTCGAGCTATTAATGTTGTATTCGTATTGACTTTCCACTATCTCATATCACTGGTAGAAAGTATTACATAATCATTTTAATCGGTATTTGGCACTTAGTGCTGGCCACCTACTAGTATGGCTTTTTCAATCCTCGAGCAGATTTACAGGTAAATCTAACTGAAGAACAAAAGAGCTCTTCCTGTTCTCCATTACTCTTTGGTAGACAATGGCTTGGTTGTACTTCCCTATTATTTATTCTCCTTAGTCAGGAGAACTAACCATGTTTATAAGTGGAGGTTACGTATACACAACATTCTTTTTATTATCGTAAGCATCAAAAATAATATAATAGTATCGATAGTTTTATCCGCAGCACTAGCTTGACATAGGTCAAACCCTTTTGTAGCTTGTGACCGCAAAAACTGTAGGAATTACTCACATATGCTAGATACGGTGACTTAATTAAACAAATTAGTTGTGTGCTGGGTTAAGATTAATACGGTCCCCGGTGGACGGGGGTTTATCATGCAAGCTAAGGGTTTGTTCACTTGAGTATTGTAAACACTGTTCTAGTTAGATATGTTTAAACAGTCAGAGGTTTGATTAGAAAGTTAATTAATAATCAATTCTATCTTGGTGGTCTTGTAAAATTAAAAGTAAATTCAACTATTTTCGAATGTTGTGGTTTAGTATTTGAACCAATGCATTTTAGGTTTTTATCAGGGCATCTTGAGAAATACAATTTTAGTTCTTTTTTACACGCTTGGTATTGAGTACCTTGGTGGCGCAGCGGTATTCTATGCGACTGCTCATCCTTGTATGCCCGACCTTAAGGAAATAAATAAAAGATAGGTAAGCAAGAAATAATTGGAGAGTTAAGTATATGAGCCTCCGATATTCCTAATCATCGAGTAAAATATAGTTAGTAGTGTTATCGCTATGCCTGTGGAGACACGAGTTCGTTAAAAAGATCATAAAATGACAACTACTTTCCATCCAACTTTCTGTAAGTATATATTTTTGAAGACAGGATAAGTTAACATATTAATGAGCTCCACTGGAAATCCCGAGGCGGACATTTCCAATCAGTGTTTGGAGGTAGTAACTTCATAAATAGTTACACTAACTGTCCTCCCAGAGAGTTATTTCTGCCTTCACATTCTCAATAATGAAAGATCTCCGAGTCGCCAGATTTGCGTATTTACAACAAGGCTAGAATTTACAGTCAATGTAAATTAAACGACGTTTTAACTTAGTAAAGTCATTAACCGATAGATTTTGATATTCATAAGTGTTACTTCGTGACGAAAACGGTTTTTTTTTCCGCGGACGCTCAGGTTGTGGAATGAATTCCCTACCGAGGTTTTCCCACAAGACTACAATATGGGGTTCTCCAAAAAGAGTGATAAAAGGTTTTTACAGGATCGGCAACGCGCAAGTGTTGCAGGCGTCCATAGGCTACGGTGACCACTTACCATCAGGTGGGTCGTATGCTAGTTTACCACTTTAGTAGTATAAAAACAAACTGATTTTACATATTCGTTAGTTTGGAAGTAGAGCCAATTCTAAAGAAGAACTAAATTCTTACGATTTGTCGGCCTCGATGGCGTAGTGGTTAGTGTAACCGAACGCCACGCTTGAGGTCGCGGGTTCGATTCCCGCACAAGTCAAATATTTGTGTGCATGAACATGGATGTTTGTCTTGGTCTAGGTGTTTCTATGTATAATATGTATGTATTTACAAAAAAAAAGTGTATAAGTATGTTTATCCATTGTCTAGTACCCATAGTACAAGCTCTGCTTAGTTTGGGCTAGATGGTGTTGTGTGTATGTGGTAGAATATTATATTATTATATTATATATTATATTATATTATATTTAGGTCCCATTTTAGCATTGGCACTGCCGGCAGACCAACATACCTCTGTGGGCTAAGATCTCAGTCTAGAAAGAAAGTATATTTACACTCTATGGCTTTAATATAACTATACACACCATAATCTAAAACCGTACAAATCCCATGCCCGAGAGAAACTCATGCACCATGATTAATCACCGTTTGCTTAACTTTCGTTTTTACGTAACGTTCTGACACTTTAGTAAACAAATTAATTATAAATCGTATGTGTGCATATACTACAGCTATATATACTATACATATATAAAAAGCACACAACTTGATTTGACAATATTTCAATGGCACGGACAAATCCTAAGATCGAGAACTTTATAATATTGTCTTCTATTTACGCGAATATTATTCATTGAAATTAAACTGCTATATACAGATTTTATCGCGTTGTTTATTTGACACTTTATTACAAAATTTTGAAAATTGTTACACTACTACTACTATTAAACTTTGTCTCCCCGTGACCATGGCTGCTGAAAAGCAACCGAAACGTCGGGGAAAGTGTAAAATAAAAATAAATTACATCTAAATAGTTTAATAATAATTTAATTAGCTTAAAAATTAGTAAAGTTTAATAGTAGAAGTAGTGTAACAATTTTCAAAATTTTGTAATAAAGTGTCCAATAAACAACGCGTTAAAATCCGTATATAGCAGTTTAATATCGAGAACTTTATTTAAAATATAAAACCATTGATCTGGTTATAACCAGAAAATGAAGACAAAATCTAGGCTTCAATATAGTAAAGCCTAGATCTTGCCTGCGGCTCCAGACGCGGTAGTGTAGGTTATCTGAATAAATTCCTATCCCTTGGGAACGGTACTTCTTTCTGGATGATAGGTACTCTATGTCCTTTTCTGAACCCTTGACGTGTATGAGAAATTGCATGATGATCGGCCGAGTAGTTAAGGCGTGAACGCTTAACAAACAAACGAACTCACCATTCACGTTTATAATATTAGTTAGTACATTAACAGTACTCAATCTCCCCGTGCCCATGGCTGCTGAAAATCAACCGTAACGTCGGGGAAAGTGTAAACTTAAATATAAATAGTTTTAAAAACATACGGGGCCGTCTTTGGGGACTACCGATAGAAGTGAAAACTAAGTAACTTGTGAATTGTATCGTCGAGTTATTAGATTATTTTTCTTGAATTTTGAATGCTTTCGGTGACGATGACGTGAGTTCCATGATTTTTGTTTACCCAAAAACTGCTCAACGAGCCTAAAGAAGTTTTCACTTCAATAATTTAATTAGCTTAAAAATAAGTAGGTAAATTTCAACAGTAGTAGTAGTAGTGTAACAGTTTGTAAATTATGTAATACAGTGTTAAATAAACAACACGATAACATCCGTATAAAGGAGTTTAATTTCAATGAATAACATTCGCGTAAACAGAAGACAATATTATGTCAAACTATCGTGGTATTCAAGCTATTGGTTAACAAGAGTACATCCCAATAGCAATCAATCAATTGTCACTATTTTAGTTATTAACCTACTTCCAGTTCACATCGTTGACCCCACCTAGTTGACGGACGATCTAAAGCGACAATGCAAATGCGTACTTACTGCACAGGAGTGGCAATCCTTGCTTACGTTCGTGTTTCCTGAAGTACAATCCAGTTCTTTTCAAGTTGCGAGTGAATTGTTCTAAGCAAGCGTTGTCCACAGTTAACTATATCGACGATTCGACGCTTTACATGGAGTGAGACTGTGGTCAAACGAAAGCCTATCGTAGGAGAGGCTTTAAGAACATCTATATGTTATGTTAATCTAGAAAACGTATATATCTATTTGCTAAGTTTTATCCAGATCTGTTCGAAGCTCTGCACTACTAATATCATACTTTCCAGTAATGTTATGAATGTGGTGTGCAAAAAATGTAGGCCAAAATTTTTTGTGGTTTGTAATGCCATCGTGCTGAGCTTCGAACAGATCTGAATAAAACTTGGCACATAGATGGATACGTTTTCTACATAAACATAATATAGAGATGTGTTTATCAGTCACGCGAACCAAACCAAGGACAGATAGCAATAATCAAGAACTCAATAAAAAATACCATATGGTTGTAATATATTGTAAATAGAAGGGTTACTCATCATCTGTCGGCCTCGATGGCGTAATGGTTAGTGTGACCGACTGCCACGCCTGAGGTCGCGAGTTCGATTCCCGCACAAGTCAAACATTTGTGTGCATGGACATGGATGTTTGTCTTGGTCTGGGTGTTTCTATGTATAATATATATGTATTTACAAAAAAATTATATTATTTATGTATGTTTATCCATTGTCTAGTACAAGCTCTGCTTAGTTTGAGCTAGATGGTGTTATGTGTATGTGATAGAATATTATATTATTATTATCAAAAAGCTTGGAAATATAAAGCCTAGAAAAATGCTTTGATGAAGGTTACATCAATTCATAAACAAGTAATACCAATCTTATCTTATCTTATCTGGGGGCCAGTCAGTGCAGACCGGCGACACTTCGACCCAGTGGGATCTTTTGTGTCAACTCTCTCCCAATAACGACTGCCATAGATGTTCATGGCAGCCGGGACCGACGGCTTAACGTGCTCTCCAAGGCACGGAGCAGGCGATAATTGTCAATCAATACGCACATAATTTCGAAAAGTCATATAACTTCCGAATGTCAGAGGTGCGCGACCCTCTGCATTGCAGTCTGTTGGTCTCCCCACTGAGCTATCGCTGCTCTTCAAAAGTAATACCAATAATAGTCGCAATTATAAATATTCAAAGGTGGTCGTAAACCGATTTCGGTAATAGTCTCGAAAGCTTAGTGCGAAGCATCGCTTTATTGATGTTAAAGAATAAATAATATATGCATCGGTTTTCAATAATATATGTTAATTTATTCCACGATCAGGTCACGAGTTCTGTTTGCATATCAAACTAGAGTTAATTTTCAGGTTTGCTTGCTGTCTTGTATGTGTGTTTTGTAGTTGTGACGTAGGTAAACTGTACGGATGTCGCCTCGACGCTGGCACTACGCCCAATTGTTGTAGCTTCAAATCCCAGACAGGGCAAGAATTTGTGTGATCCACAAATGGTTGTTTCAAGTTCAGACTCGCCACTCAAGCATTCTTTGTGTCCGTTGTTTGAATGTTTGTAAATTCCCCTGCGGCACAGGAAGTATTTATAATGCAGAAGTTGTCTATTTAAACTAAAAAAATATATGTATTTGTAACACGCATGTCTTTTAAGTTTTAAAATACCAGATATAATATTAAAAAAAAATTGTTTTTTTAATAGCAACACATTGCCGATTTAGATTTAGTACTTAAAATATATAGTAAGAAAGAAATCTTTAATCAGTGTGGGTTTGTCCTTGTCTTAAATATCGTCCCCGATTAAAGACCAATATCCCTCACGTTAAGAGAATTTCAATCTGTAGTCTGAAAAAGGAAAGGATTAGAAGGGTATAGGAATAAAATTGTAGAATAAAAATGTATAAAGTTTCTGCAGATATGGGTTATAACATCTTGAAGTTATATAATAATGGTTATGTATATTCATCCAATAAAAATGCTTAAAACTAATAGGAAGAGGTTACATTGGATGTTAACGGGACATTGTTTACAGTAGGTGTATTTCAGACGTAAACATTGTAAGAAACTTTAATTTTGTATAATTAAACATTATCTTGTATGATGAATATCAAACCTCTATATTTAGATAGCGCCACTGCTAGCTACACTCAACAAAACATTTTCTACTGTCCTATCCTAACTTAATATTATAAATACAAATGTTAGTTTGTTTGTTTCTATTTCACGCCTTAACTACTCAACCGATCACCATAAAACTTCGTATAAACGATGTCAAGGGTACAGAAAAGGACGCAGGGAACTGTACCTTTCATCCAGAAAAAGTACCTACTGTTCTCGAGGGATACAAATATGTTGACAAAATATATATAAACGCGAACGAAGATACGGGCAAAAGCTAGTTTAGTATAATTCAGCAATACACAACCTGTTTTGCTAAGCAAGACAGCCTCATTATAGACGACGTCATTGCTTAACAAAATGGTGTGAAAAACAGTTCAATATAAAGTTTGCTTACAGCTGAAGCAAGCACTATAAAAATACTGTATTGACAATTAAATTTTGTCAATATTGCTTTATATGTACATATTCGACAAATCCCTGCCGACTTCTATTCAAAGTTTTCAGACATTTTACTAAAAAGAACGTATAAAACCGTCAAACAAATCAACAGACTGCCACTGTATATATATTATGCTGATTATGTATCAATTTTATTACATAAGATATTCAAATTTTATTCGGTGGTCAGGTCAGGTGCGTGGTATTCGCGAACGTGTGCGATAAGATGAACGAAAGTGTTTATCGGAAGATTTATAAGGGCCGTTATATAGATTTTTATGGATATCTGCTTTTAATATGAAGTATTTATAAATATCTGATTGATTTTCGACGTTGTTGCTATTTGACCCGTTGAGCTTTGGCGAAATAATCCATCATTTCATCCTTTGATATCCGATATTCCTTTTTTCTTCTTCATCAAGAATATTTCGCACTAGGAATAATTTCTGTATCAAATATCAGTCATAAATCCAGGTTCAGGAACTATTTCATGATCGCACAAATCTTTCAAATCCAGTACTCAGAGTAACTGTAGCGGCGAGATACCCAATAAAACTAACATGCCATTCGTGCAATCGAATTCCGAAAATCAAATATTATAAACTGCCTTTTTACACAGTAGTCAATAGGTTTAACGCAAGAGTTTCAAATCTAGTATCTAGTTGATAGAATGGCTTAAGTCGAATGACCAAATTCAAAAATATTTTATGCATGGTCACAACGTAACACTCATGAACGTCAAATGACCGAATGACTTCAATATAGCCAGGAATGACCAATACTCGAATAGAAGACATAGGCAATATAGCACTATTTAAGCTACGCTTATTCTGGACTAACAAGGCAGTTCTAAGAACTTATAAATCATTTTGCGTTCGCGCTAGTTAAGAGCCGTGCCGGTGCCGAGTGCACTTGATAACCGCACTGGTCGCTTTGAAGCTAGCAGTGACGCTGTGGTTTTTACACGCATCTAAGCAGACGCGTGTAAAAACCACAGCTTTCGATGTTACGTTTCTGTAAAACTACAATATCTACATATAAGATATTTTACGTGTTAATTCTTTACTTAAAGAATTTGAAACTGATCAGCACAATTTCATGAATGATGACTGTTTATTCGTTATTATCTTAGTACAACATAGTTTGTATTTAGGAGTGGTAAATTTTTGTAATAAAGCATTAAATAATGTGAATTATTAACTATAACATTTTATATATTGAATCAAAGTAGGCGTTACTTGGCTGAAGTCCATTGTAATAAAATTATTGGGTAGAGAGGAACCCGCCACGGACACGCGGATTGCCCACCCCAACTATTACCACAGAAAAAGGTTGACAATACCGAACTCCTCTGGATAGGGACCCGGGCATACTCCAACTCGCTGTCGCTGCTTCGAGCACAAAATATGCGTCGACACGGGTTTTGCCTGAGCGCGAGTCATCCTCAGGACCGTTTGGCAACGAATGAGCGATGCGTAGCCTTGCGCACCTGCCTTGCCAGGCGTGGGTGTGTGGCGGGTTCCTCTCGACACAATAATTTTATTATAATATTTTATTTTATCATTTCCCAGATTTCTTCTTTTTCTGTTTTCTGCACGTTGCAATAAAATTGTTAAAGACATGAGATGAACTATTTATACATTAAAAGATTTAAAATAAAATGTCAAAATATTTAGGTTAAAAGGTCTATAACTTACATTTTACATTTTCAGTCCGTTAATAAATTAAATATTAAAATATGAAAATGTTACGTGAACCGCTTTATACGCTGATATAATTTTAGTAGTATTCTATTAAGGTTCAGGAGCCTGCTAATTTAATGTGACGCGTAATGTGTTCCTAACCAAATTATTTAAAGCGTAAACACCCGCGCTTTCAAACGCTGAAAGATACCACAAGAATCTTTATTGTGACACAGAAATTCAAAAACCTTTACGTATTTTATCGCGGAAGGTATTTTCAATATATTTTTACGCCTTTCTCATAACACAGAATACGGCGTCGTATGCCGATCCATTGAATATTGATCAGTTGTATAAATTACGCCTAACACCTGTTTATACGGAAAATCGTCGTGTCGCCCAAATTGCCAATTTACATTGGGAATCACCACGAAATCGGCTGATTTGCAAGTGACGATACAGAGAGTAAACGCATGCTAATTATTGCACGTTAATTTATGGTATTGATATATTTGGACCGCCGTACTTGGATAGGATTTTATAGTTAGTTTGATTGCAACGCAGTCACGAGTTAGAGGTCAAGGTCCTCTCATATATGAAACTTACTATAATAAAGATGAAAAACGTGCTGAGAAAACCTGCATATCAGAGAGTGCCAGTAATGTTCTTAAATGTGTGTGAAGTTTGTCAACCCCCTCTGGCGCTTGGGCGATAGATTATGGTCTAATTCTTCTACAGCTGAAAATGAGCCTGTGTCCAGTTGGATATATAATTAAGGCTCATTATCCTAATATCACTTGCTTTGCGTTAGTTTTCAAGAAGCTAGCAAAGCTGACTGGTTCTTATGACTGCTGCAAGATAACGTGCGTTTTTATTATTAGACTGAAGCCATGATTAAACCATCGCATCGTAGTGGTTAGTGTAATCGACTACCACACCTGAGGTCGCGGGTTCGATTCCCGCAGAAGTCAAATATTCCTGTGCATGAACATGGATGTTTGTCTTGGTCTGGGTGTTTCTATGTATAATATGAATGTATTACAAAAAAAGAAGAATTTAGATATGTGTGTTTATCTATTGTCTAGTACCCATAGTACAAGCTATGCTTAGTTTGGGCTAGATGGTGTTCCTAAAACCTAAAATTCCTACGCCTTGTAGAGACAACGCGTAGGAATTTTAAATCACTTAAGAATACAGAAAGAGTTATAACTCTTTCTGCATGTTCTTACCTATGATGTGCATGAACTGCTTACGTGTTAAATGAATTATTATAACTCGTTTAGTGAACAGTATGCAACTTTGAATGCCCTTCAATTTGCAAGCGTTCATAGTTTATGGTTACCAATTTTTTCTGCTTCTTGTGGCAGGCAGGCCTGCGGTCAACCTGGTGGTAAGGGATAACCGCTGCCGCCAGGCTACACATATCAACGTCGCCTCATACCGTTATCGTACAGCTCTTTTTAAACTTGGTTTAAAGATGGACAAGGCCACTTATCATCAGGTGGATCCTGAACTTATTTTTCACTGCACCTAGCACCTGTGTAAAAAAATATTCATTATTTAATAACTTGCCGAATTTGAGAGAGATGAGAATCTCCAATTACATATTAATAAGTATTTAATAAGTAACGGAGGACTTTTTATATCATTAAATTAAATATGAATTCCCAGACAAAAACGCCAGGTGCTATATGGCTGTTCTATAAAGCTGTACGAGAGAGCTCTCGAGATTCTTCCATTAGAGTGTATTAATACGTAATGTAGAATACATCTAAATGGATCACAATGGATTTCTTTTACTTCAGAATTTTGTACACTGCTGTGACATATGAAAAATAAGATACATTTTTTTTTATACTACTCAGGTGGCAATCAAGCCTACGGCCCACTTGATGGTAAGTGGTCACCGTAGCCTATGGACGCCTGCAACACCAGAAGCATCACTTGCGCGTTGCCGACCTTTTAGGAAAGGAAGTGGGAAGGAGAAGGAGCGGGAAGGGGGAAAGAGGGTGATTGGGCCTCCGGCACTCTCACTCACCAAACGATTCACAACAGTAGGAATACTGCTATTTCACGTCGATATTATGTGAGAGGGTAGTCCTTCCCCGGTCGAGCATACATGCTGAAATCAGCGAGGCTCTACTACTTAAGGTGTAAACTTGAATTATGTAAGAATAACGCACTTAATAGTTTGATAATATATTATTCTTTTACTAGTACTTGGTGCAGTTGTCTCGTAAGTCTTGTAAGCTTAAGGCTTCCAATGTTGAGGCTAAAACACTACTTAGTGTTCGTATCACGCAATTTTCTAGTTACATGAATTCTGGAAAAGGGACAACATCTTTATATAATCAGAGGGCACACATCGCAGTAACTTAAAACATAAGTAGTCGGATTTATAACATCGAATTGAAGAAACCACTTTTCCAAATTCCAATCTTCATTTATATAGTACCTAACTATGGTTGGCTGTGACATACGACTGTATGTCATAGCCAGCCGTCTACAGTTCAGACATTAGTTAGTTCAGACGTATACAAGGAAATTATAAATATTAATTCAAAACTAGACGGGAAAAACGCGTTAAAGTCAATTGCCATTGTAGAAAGAAACTGTTACGCCAAAGAACAAAGAACAAAAGAGAACAATTCAATCATAATACTCTTTCAAAAGTTGTATTAAGTCCAGTTCATTTCATTTTGCTACATAATCTTCTGCGACACTAACAGTGAGTAAGCTAGAATGTTTATCATAGCAAAATTAAAACGGCATCTACTGGCATTAATATTTAAATGCTCAGATTGCGATGTTTGTCTGAAGAAAGAAACAAGTCTATGGATGTTTGCTCTTATAAAATTTTCATGTTTTGCTCATAAATAATAGACGAGGGAAGTCTTCGGACGGCGTAATTGCAAACTCTAGTGTTTCTGCACGCCATTTTGAAATTATAGAACAGTGTGCAGCATTAAAGGGAATTCGATGCTTCGAAGACAAAGACTATTTCAAAGTGCACGTTGTTTAAAGGTGCTCTTTCCGTGTTTCTTTAGATATATAAATGTGTGCTGCTATCGCTAGTGATCGAACTTTTTATCAAGTTACCTGAACTTATATAGTACTAGCTTCCGTGTGTCATTAAGATATACCCATTGTACTCAGGATTTTTATCAACGATCGTATTTTAGAATCGGCTTAGTAACGCCAGAGATTACTTACTTTCTTGGCAGAAAAATCCAATAGAATTTTATCCGACCCAGTAATCGAGCTCAAGACCTCATGTGGAGCAGTCAGATTCACTACTAGCTACCGCTAGTAGTCGTATACACTACCGTGTATCCGACTGCCATAGAGTCGTCACCAAAATAAAACAAAAAGATAAAAATTACATATATCCATAAATCTCGGTGCAATTCTGTACAGTACAGTACAGTACAGTAGCACAGCTTTTTGTATTGCCACATATAGAATGAACCGCATCTTAACGCATTGAAATGTATTTCGTCTCGGAGCAACACGGCGGCGTAATTGTCGTAATTTCTAAATTGCCATTCTCCGAATCCGAATGACGAAGAAAATATTTTAATGTTACTTCCAAATGGAATTTGAGAAATGCTCTTTGATTCAAATCGAAGCAGATTTGATAACTGCGATGTGTCTCTTCCATTATTTAT
Organism: Catocala fraxini; assembly: GCA_930367265.1. Taxonomy (NCBI): domain Eukaryota; kingdom Metazoa; phylum Arthropoda; class Insecta; order Lepidoptera; family Erebidae; genus Catocala; species Catocala fraxini. The sequence goes on along the minus strand of OV884040.1, from coordinate 2,137,345 downwards.
TGAATTTGACGTTCAAATTCCAGAATCTTTTAAGAATTTTCTGGGGTATTAATTTACCGATTTGTATTTAAGGTTCTGTTTATGGGTAGTTATTTTTCTAAAGGCTTTATTATTGCTGGATGAATGAATTTCTTATATCTGAAGTCCTCTTCGAATAGTGCTTTGTTAAGTGTAGCTTCCTTGTGAACCATTTAAGTTACAAATATACTTGAGAACTAGAAGGTGCTTAATTAAAGTTACTATCGGCTAGTTTAATTACAGTGTTAGTTTTATTTACAGACTAGATTTTGCGCTCGGCTTTGATCGTCTAAATGTACGTTACTTTTTTAGGATAAAAGGTACCCTGCCCTTTTCTATTCCCCTGACAACGTGTATGCGAAATTTCATGATGATCGATGTACTAGTTAAGGCGTGAAAACGTAACAAATAAACTTACATTCGCATTTATAATATAAGGATAGATCGCAGATATTGCTAGTTTTTCAACGGGTTTTAGTTTGACCCCGGAACCTCTGAGTAAGCAGTAGCGGGCTTCCTATTAAGCAATCTTATACAGTTCAACCTACACAGTCGTTTATTAAATAGTGATTTAACCTGTCCAAAGTAGGCATCGTTTAAATTAAAATATAGGAGCAATACATAAACTTTAATATCACATTACGCTGAAGTAATAACCTAGGTTGCACGGAGCTTCCTGCACAGGGCATGGTATAAGACTGTCTTCTTTGGTAAACGCCAGTTATTATAGTGCTGTGTACTTTATAATTTTATGTTTTACTAGGTATTGAACGCTACTTTGTTTGCATGTACTACAGTAGCATATAATGAGGAAGGCTCATTGCACATGCTATCACTATTAGAAGAGTTCCCAAACCGTATTTATATAAATAATAATATAATATAATATAATATTCTACCAAATACACACAACACCATCTAGCCCAAACTAAGCAGAGCTTGTACTATGGGTACTAGACAATGGATAAACATACATATGTATATATATTTTTCTGTAAATACTTACATATTATATATAGCAACACCCAGACCAAGACAAACATCCATGTTCATGCACACAAATGCTTGTGCGGGAATCGAATAAAATAAAGACATTTGATATATTGATTATTTTCAAAATTGGTAGGTCTTCGACTTAGCTGTGAAAATAAATCAAAGGACAGAATTTATTCCTTTTGGAACTAGATTGTTGCTTGTATGTTTATGAGGTTTACATTTGAAAGATTTAACGTTTAGGGCACCGCATATTTCGTTTTGACTGAATATGAATTGGAAACGTATTTGGTACGATTTTCTTTAAAGGAAGTTCTTAATATTATAACTACTTATTTCATATAAAACCTAACATACAACACATTTCAAAAATTTTAATCCTTTTGTAAAATGTATCGAATACGTCATTTCTATTAATATAACTAAAAGGAAATACTTATTCTATGATATACATCAGAAACACAAGCTCGTTATGAAACTATCGAGAAATCGTAATGTTTTAGTTGCTTTAGCAGTTCTCTACAGAAGCGATGAACAAAGATCTTAGTGCGAACTACTTACTAGTTTCCAAGTATCTAAAGAAACCACTTGGCATCGCGCTTCATTGATCAAAGTATTAAATAAGGAGAACCTTCACCACTTAGGAACTCTCCAGATGTTTTGATTAGATTTTCATGTTTCGCAACTAGTCAAACTTTGGATGAAATGGACTTCTCAATGGATTCCAAAGTCATAATTATCTTTAAGATGTGTCCCTGTGATGCCGAAATTGGTGAATTTTCCTTGTTTCAAAAGTAACTTTTTAGGGAGGTGTGGAGGTTATCAAAAAGTTTGTTTTATATCTTAGACAAATTCCAAAGAGGTGGGCCTGGAATATTGTTTATCCAGTTATTAACAAATTTAATTAACCCTAATAACTATATTGCGATCCCCTCTTCAGAGTTTCGAGGATTTTGATGGATTATTTGAGTTTCTGGAATAATTAAACCTGATTTCAATAAACGCTTTTTATATTGTTAATGAATTATTGTCTCGTTTTGCTTTTTGCTTATGTTGTATCATAAAATATTATAGCCGAAATTTGCTTGATTTTATTCCGTCAGCTATATTTCAGTTAAAAAACCATGCGATCACCAATTGCCGTCTACCAGTCACAGATCCAAAAGCAGTGGCGTTACTGAAAAATTTACTTCGATGAACTGAAAATCCCGTGTAAATTAAAATCGCTGTGCAACAGCTACCTAGTAAAATTAGACAATTGATCACGAATATTATTTCGCTTTTGTATAGTAATCTACTACTCTATTAATATTATAAATCTGGAAGTTAGTAAATATGTTTAGATGTTTATTTTTAAATCACGCTTGAACCACTAAACGAATTTGGATAAAACATGGCTCACAGATAGACCATATGCACATGAAATACATTTATTTTTGATAACGTTACAGTAGAATTCACATGGGCTAAGCTGCGGGCTGAAACTAGTTGTAACTAAAAGTAACGTTAATCTGCAATGTATAAAAAATAATTGATACATATGGAATTTGCCTGTATCTGTCCAAAGGCTTTGGCATTACTGTATTTCGGCACGCGTTTTCTCTTACACCGTAGACAATAACGTACTTCTAGCTGGTACTAAAATTATTAAGTGGAAATATCTAGTACAGTTTGAAATATACTATCCTACCAAAAAATATCTATCTTCGTCGATCTTTATGAACTATCTATCTAAACGCTGGAGCTGCTGTTATCTTTTGAATATAAGCCACCAACAGACACACTTTTTTGTCACCCAGAAAATACAATTAAAATATTGAATCAAATTCAAATTTCAATGGGCACACAAACGTCAACGTGAAAATTTTAACCTCAATTTTCTTCAGAAATTATATTTCATTTTTATTTGTTCCCAAACAATTTTCTACATCTACGTTCAACGTTTCTGCGAAAATAATTTTTCGTTGAGTCAGACCGTTAACCAATTTACTTTCAGACGTGACCCAAGCTATTTATGGGACAAACTATTTGATTTGGACCCCTCAGCAAACACTGACCTTTGATCGTAGCTCTCTGATATAATTCAAAGACTTTTTGTATTGACCTCTGAAATGAATTTTGTTTTATTTGTTTCAAAACAATATTTTCTAGTTTACACTTTAGTATTAAGTATTTGAATTTTATACGTCTGAACCCACAAGGGTTAATAATAAATTTCAGTAGAATATACGTCGATATTGTTTCGACTTATGTTCTTGAAAGTTGGCTACCAAACTTGTTGTGTCTCGTTTTGCGAACATTGTTATGCAAACGAAAGTTATGCTGACCGTTTGTTCACAGATTTTAATGAAAATAGGTTACACAAAATTCTGAGAAATGGTCAATATTTGGTCGAGCCTTTCAATTTGTATCATTACTCTGTACTGTTTATATATTTAACTTTTAGGTAAATATGTTCACATACGATGTAAATAACATTAAAATTAGCTAACAGTCAACCCAAAGTGACACAGAGGTGACAGATGGTAGACGCATTCCAAACTGAGTATAATATGCACACACTTTAGTCCTAATTTTGGTTACTTCATACGTAATTTCAGCCTTACCAAATATCTTTTAAAGCTTTTAAATTGAGGTCTATGCTACTTTTGCAAGTCACCGAGTGTCTGATTGCTTTTATTATTAGACTGCAATCATTAGCTCTCATTAGATGCAGTAAAATTAATTTTGAGCTCTTCGAACCCAAAATATGCGTCTACATGCGTTTGGTCTCTGATCAGCCTCAAACTATAATTGTTCTTCTATGAAAGGCATCAGCTGAATATTATTATTGTGCCGTAAACGCAGCGAATAAATCCTGCTTAACTGTAAATATAGTTAAGCTTAACAATTTAAATATCTGAAATGTATAAACAAGTTAAACATTTTCTCAACAAGATGTTTTATTTGATATTTATCAAACATTTCCGTTAATTTCCTTTTCCTACCAAAAAAAGTTGGCATTTTTTTCATTTATCTCATCACAATACTTAATATTCTCAAAATGTGGTCCGAATTTCAAACGCCATCCCTCAGCATCACTGTCACAGCTAATAACGTCAGGCACAGACCTTCCTCGGGATATACTTGTTTGTCGTCTCCTATAATTATATTTTATAAGGTACCCGGGATTTTTATTAATGTTTTATTAGGATTATTTCAAGGACTGTCTCTTGAGTTATTACGGGCTTGTGTCCGTTATGATTTTTGCTTTTAGGATTTACTTTATGGCGCTACTTTGTTTTTTACGCCACATGAATCAGGAATGGTCTTGTAATGTCAATTTCTGAGCAATATTTCGCCATCTTTGATATCCGTTTTATCCGAAAACGTTTTCCAGATAAAGAAATTCAGTTGAAAACTGAATTACTGTAATGCAATATTATGAAGACATATAAAGTTTGAGGAAGGAAGCAAGGATTTGAGATGGGTAATGTTCCAAAAATACGTTGGTAGGAGTTTTCTAAAACGTTATTGGTTTTATTGGCGAGAAATGACTTCCAAAATCTTGCAGTCCCGACATCTAATAGGCTTAAAAATGGTTAAGTAGAAACAAAATAGCGTTTTCCTTATATTTTTGTAAGAGCTTTTCTTTATTGTTAAAGGTTCATTTCTTTCATTTTCATCTTATCTTAAGGTGTTATAAGCAAATTATTTGCAACATGATGACCCTTGTACTCGACATAATCATCGTAGTTAATTTCTGTAAGTACCAAGTAATAGACCAATATGATATTTTAAACATTATTTCTGTGAAAATCGTGCAACCTTAGCTTTATGAAAGCACACTTTGTAAGCTCAATTTTTGCCCAAATTCAACATAATTTTATATAACCAACTACATTATAAAATTTCGAACAGACCGACTCAATAATTCCATTACATCGTTTTCTATCAAAAAAACACAAATCAATCAATCAGCGGGCTCTTTAACATAATCGAATGTTACCAAAAAGATTTAATCAACCGACATTTTATTACATTTCACGTTAAAAAAGTTCACTTGTTTTCCCAACTGAAAAATCGTTTCCATTCAAAGCGTTGGTGAAGAACAAAGGCGTTCAAAACAAAAGCCCTACCACTACAATAAAAACTCGGGGATCTTTACCTTGTGAACCTTTTTTATTGTTACCTAACCTTTTCCCGCTGATCCACTCTGGTTTAATAACCTTTTGCAATGTTGCAAGTAAAATGGGATTTCACAACTCGGTGCTTACCTGTCGGTTATGAAAGGATAGCTCTTTTGTTCTCACTAATTTTTCGGAAATAACTCGACCCTCGGAATCGGTGGTATTACTCCACCGACCAATTGTTGGACTGACATTTATAAGGCCTCGAGTTCAAACTTGAACCTTACAATTACGGAGTTGCGTCAGAGTTGGTGGCAGTTGTAAATTATGAAAGTTTAGCAAATAGTTTGTGGATGTGCGAAATTATGTTATCTCCGTATTATTAATAAGTTTAACTTCGTCTTTGATAATGGACTTACTTGTTAGAGTAAATACCTCCGGTGCGATCTACGTTTGGTTTCGTATCCAATAACAGCTTGCATAATTAATATACAGTTAGAAATTACATAGATTTCAATCTATAATTTTATAATAACACATTTGATGGAAATGGATTATTTGTATTTTGATTATTCTTTATGGTTTTACAGTGAAAGAGTACGAGAATGCTGTGCATGAGATCTTGGGTTAGATTCCCGAGCTTTTGAGCTTTCCTATTGAGAAATAAGTAGCAGGCACGGAGTCTAAAACTGTGCAAGTCTCTTAGCCAAAAAACGGCAATAGGCCTGCCCTCTAATATGTTAAAACTTAGCTGGCGATATGTGGGTGAAGTACATTTCTGCCTGCACTTACGAGAATATAGGCGGGTGTCAATGCATGTTTTTGGAATAGAGTTTTCAGGTTACTAAAAGAGACACCAAGGCTCGATACAGCGCCTTCAAAAAAGGTTCAGTACTGACAAGTAATAAAACCATCAGCTCTCTCTTACTAATGACTAGTAAGCATGCTTGCAGTATTATTAATTAAATGCGATAAATACTGCGATGAAGTACCGTTAGGCTAGTAGTAAACCGTTGGACTGCCATGCAGAGGTCTCGAGTCTCAATCCCAAATCAAGTCTCTGGCTTTTCGATGTCTGAAAGTTCTACATGATGTTCTCTAAAATATGTTTTTTTTTATGCGACTAACGTGGCAAGCAAGCATACGGTCCACCTGATGGTCACCGTAGCCTATGGACGCCTGCAACACCAGAGGCAACACTTGCGCGTTGCCCACTCTTTAGGACTAAAAGGAAGTGGGAAGGAGAAGGAACGGAAAGGGGGAAAGAGGGTGATTATGCCTCCGGCACTCACACTCACTGAACGAAACACAACAGTAGGAATACTGCTATTTCACGTCGATATTCTGTGAGAGGGAGTCCTTCCCCGGTCGAGCCGGCCCTTTCATGCTGAAATCAGCGAGGCTTTACTACTCTACAATATAAAGACTGCCAACCCGCAATGGGCCAGAGTATTGAACTATGGCCTAACCCTTCTCATACCGAGAAGAGGCAAGCGCCCAGCCGTGGGCAGTTTATAAACAGTGCTGATATAAATGATTATAATACGCCGATAAAATTTGTCGTCCATATTATAAACTACAACTTGAAACTTGTGGTCGAATACTTAGTTATGTTGACCGCTTTTGTACAGCGGAGTGTCTAATAAAGAGCAGTTTTCAATGGCAGCCCGTGTAACGTTAAGTACCTTGGTTTATTAACAGAGTGACATTCAGTATTGCTATTTTGGAGTCATGTTTGAGTTTTGTGTTCCAAACTGTAGGTAACTAAAATACGTACGTAAAATATAATAATTCTATTGTAGTGTTTATTTTAGAATAAATTTGTTTGCTTGCTTTCGAATGATCGTATTACAAGTAGTGGGATATTTCTTACGTAGAGAACCTAGTTACTATTGTTGTGAAGCACTCTCGTATACTTTTACGTAAGTGCTTTACCTGATAATTGCGTTTCACTTTATATTATCATTTGTCGCGCGTAAAATCATTGTGTCGCCAGTCGCTAGGAACGTTATAAATATTTTTTAAATGGCCGATGCGGTTTATTTGCTTCACATATATTTAAGTATTATGTGTGGAGCGAACTAAATAACATTGAAATAGAGACAATTATTAATCACTACTACAAAACTTGTACTTAAAAGAAATGAAGCTATTATTAATTTTAAATTATTATTAATATTATAAGCTTATATAATTTTCTGTCTTGTTAGCCGCAAATTGCTGTCTACCAGGAACATTTACTGACACCTTTTTTATCAAGAATTTCCTAACAAAAAACCTGATAACACACTGTCAAACTTGAGCATCGAACCCAAAAGACTACATTCAAAATTTACGTCACAGGATTAACGAAGCAAAATGAATCGAAATATAAATAAAAAAAGTATTACTTACTTTTTCTTTATTCCATTTGTCTAAGTTTCGTTGATCAAATGATATATGAACGTTCAGCTAATGCTCAGACGCTTTCGTTTCACTTAATATTATATTTTCATTCTTACCGACTCACAGCTATGTATTTTGAAATATATCGAGAAAGTGCATTACCAAAGGAATAATACTATTTTTGAAATGTGTCCGATTTCACTTACGCTTCACTATTTCAAAGCTGTCATATAAAGATTTTATAACTGATCCAACCAGGCTTATAATCCTAATCAAAGTAAGAGGTTTTCGCTCGATATAGCTGTTCACTCATACATTTAGTAAAATAAATATACCTTTATAAATGTTAGTAGCGATAATGGTTTTTATAACCTTCTATATTAATAACACACTTGACAACCGAACTGCGTGTCCCTTATTCACAAATAGGTCAAGCAGGACATATTTGTATAGTTTCTATTGTTATTGGTGGCAAACAAACTAGTGGCCTACCTGATGATAAGCGGTAACCGCAACTCAAGGCATAGTAGAAGCTACTTCGGAAAAGTTAGTTCTAACACCGTTTTTATATGCAAAATATCTATTGTCAAATTAAAAAGCGTTACTTTAAAAATTCTCGTTACTATACAAAAAAATTATGCCATCTTCATTTGTCTTTATCATTATTTGGTCTATTATTTCCACGTAGCCAAACGTTTTTATTTACATAATATACGTAAATAGATCTCAGTCTCGCGCCCATATATCCGAACGGATAGACAGTGACGTATAACACCAACATTACGCCAAGCGTAGTTTTAGGTAGTATACCGTGCGTCCCGGAGACAGCCTTATACTCAACATATAGAAGTTAAAGTTTATATTACCAAAACCTTACGTCATAACGTCCCGTACAGCCCATAATCCGAGCTCATCAAACCCTTAACTACTAAAAGACTCAGCCACTTTTAAACACGACGAACCCGAACCATAACAATTCTGAACATCGTGTCTATAAACCTAAATCTTTAGCAAATACGGCGGCCATTTTCATTGTGATTCAAGTGGGGTATAAAAAAACGCGTAAATTACTTCAGCTAATGCCCAGACACATCTTTGACGGGCGAACGGAACTTGAATGGTTTTATGGGATCTTTATGGGGTGCCCCTTATTCTGCGATCTGTTTTATTATGTTAAAAGATGATATACGGATCGTCTTGATAATGGGGAAAATAAGTGAAGATTATATCTTTGTGGAGATTCTAAGGCCGCTTCGATGTGCCGAGTTATTTAGTTGGGAGAGTGAATTATTTTGTTGATATATTACAATCAAGTTAATGATTAAATACAATATTCAAGATCAATATAAAAAATTTGTTTGTATTTTTTTGGAGACTAAGTAACTCGTATGAATCTAGGTTAATGATAAGTTTACTGACGAATGTATGAGACTAATTTTTAACGATTTTGCACGAATTGCGTTTTATGTTTTAAGTGAAGTGTAGGTATAAGAGGTTTAAGGGCACAGCACATATATCAACTCGGAAAGGGAACGTAACCGTATCGCCTTTCGCCTCGCCGTCAACCAGGCGTCAACCTAACGTAAACACGTAAAGCGGATCCGGTAAGTACGTCGTACGTCGTAGTACGTCGACTCGGCTACGGCTAGGCGACGCCGCGCTTACGGCGCGCTTGCGGCTCGCCGACCGCGAGGCGAGGCGATTACGATACGTTTCCCATTAGTGTGCGTTGCAGTAGGGAGTTTCATACAAAGAATACTGCACGGCTCTAGTTGATACGGTGCCGATCCGTTTTAGAGTTGATATGTGTGCTGTGTCCTTTATGTGGTCACCATGCCGATATAAGAGCACCAAGTGCTGTGGGTTCGTTTATCACACCGAACTTATAGTAATAACATTCTGGTTACCTAGTATTACCTACCATAGAATTTAAATTTAAAACATGAGTTTAAAAATATTGATACTAGATATAAATAGCTTATATACAAAAAACTTGCAATATTATTACCTGAATGTAGATTTTAAGGCTAAATATGTAAATCTATTTACAGTTAAGATTCGGCCATAAATATAAACATATGTATATATCTTCTTCTTTTTCTTCTTTTCGTGTGGTTAGTGGCCAACCTGTTGTCAAGAGTTGTTCAAGCCGCCCGTAGGCCTCTGATATGGCTTAACGACTGCTGTCAATTTGACAACAACCGGGACCGACTTTTTACGTGCCCTCCGAAGCACGGAGACGCTCAGATGAAATACCACTAAGCGGTCACCCATCTATAAACTGACCGCACCCAACGTTGCTTAACCTCGCTAATCATTTACCGATCAGTGAGTGCAACTGACTATGAGCGCCGAATGTATATAGCATCACGCCTATACAACCCAAAGGGGTAAACAGAAGTCTCTCACATTTTGCCATCTATGGTTTTAGGTCCCATGTTACCGCGGTTCAATTGCCATTTACCGGGCACAGTTCCTGCTACTACTGTGAACTTCTAGTCAGAAAAACTGAATAACATTGTCTGATCTGAACAACCTGTCACCTTGATCGCATTCACTACTACTGTGCTTCCGAGGCAGTTAATAAATACATATTCGACTCAATAACACTAATACATTCTAACATCTTGTAAAATAAAAAATCGATTATCTTCCGTCGAGAAAGCGCCACGATATTAATCAGTTGTCTATTTCGTATTTATATTTATTTATTATATTTCGTGTTTTGCCAAAAACGGCCTTGTCTTTTGTGCTGGCGGTTCCGCCCTAATTTTGTATTGAATCTGGGAACTGAAAGTAGTAACTACGTTCGCCAGGCTTGATAGTTCGTAACGCAGAATAACTCCCATTACTTAGTTATTGGGAGTTGGGTACGTCCTACTAAAACTGTTCAATAGCTCTTGAGCGATAGGCTTTCAGAAAACATTGTTTGGAATATGTATTAATTAATACGTTTCAGGGTAAACTAGATTTACCCGTGACTTTATTAGAGTTATTTTAGAAAAATTGCTTATGTTCTGATTCAAGCTGTATCCTCTGAATATTTTATTACAATCGGCTGACTGGTATGTATGTAGCTATGTATACGTAACAAGCAGACATTTTGTTGTTTGTGGTTTAAATGGTCACTGCCTCTACGCCGAGTGTTGAAGGTTCAAATCTCACATGGGACAAAAATTAGTGTGATCCTCAAATTGTTGTTCCGAGTCAGGGTATTCCTTGTGTATGTTGCTTGAATGTTTGTAAAATCCCCCGTGACACAAAATCTATTCCTACGGGAATTCTCTTTATAAATAAAACAAAAATAAAGAAAGAATGAGTAACTATTGCAGTTGTACGAAAATCTGATACGTAACTTTAAGTTGTAAATCTATCTAATATTATAAAGCTGAAGAGTTTGTTTGTTTGGTTGAACGCGATAATCTCAGGAACTACTGGTTCGAATTGAAAAATTATTTTAGTGTTGGTTAGCCTATTTATCGAGGAAGGCTATAGGCTATATAACATCACGCTACGATCCACGCGGGCGGCGCTGTAACCATAAACGCCGGTGAAACCGCGAGCATAGCTAGTGTTATATATACGTTATGGTTGCTGCTGCCTCCGTGGTACAGCGGTAATAAACGACTGCTGTGCATAGTCTCAGGTTCAAGTTGGACAATGTGTTGTTAGATTATTTTATTATATATTCTATTAAGACATTTTAGTAAAAGCATTGTCTGGCACTGTTCTGCTCCTCCTTATTACGAAGAACCTAAAACTAGTTATAATATTGTCTTCTGTTTACGTGAATGTTATTCATTGAAATTAAACTACTATATACGGATTTAATCGCGTTATTTATTTTACACTTTATTACAAAATTTTGGAACTGTCACACTACTACTAGATACTATTGAAGTTTACTAATTTTTAAGCTAATTAATTTATTAAAACTATTTATATTTGAGTTTACACTTTCCCCGACGTTTCGGTTGCTTTTCAACAGCCATGGTCACGGGGAGACTAAGATGGTAGTTGTCTCAATGTTCCAGTGTCGTTATTTCAAAGTACCCGAACATAATTTAATCATTGGTGTTTCTATTTACGCAGAATGAGCTCAGAGTATCATGAAGTCTAGCTGTGGTTTGCTTCTTCTTGGGTTTGACTATTTGAATGACTGGATCCCAAGCTGGTGGAAAAACTAGTTGGCGAAATTAGGGAGTATTTATACACCGTTGCCGAAGGGTTTTGAAAGGGTACCTTCAGAGATAGAGGCTATATATACTTATACAGGTTGATTTTGAAATCGTGTATTTTCTTTTAACCACGCATTCTACTGGTAGTATGGTACACTGTCCATATTTTTTATGTTTAAATTATTTTTTTGGAAAATGTTATGTAACGTTTTTTTTCGTGAAATGGTTTCAGATAGTCATATGTTAACCACACGAGGCAATTTTAATTTTTTACTAATTTAAAAAAAAATATAACAATAACTGATGTAAATAATAAGAGGCAATAAAAAGGACCGCCCGTTATTATTTACGACATTAATAATTAATATTGTCTTCTATTTACGCGAATATTATTCATTGAAATTAAACTGCTATATATGGATTTTATCGCGTTGTTTATTTGACACTTTATTACAAAATTTTGAAAATTGTTACACTATTACTACTATTAAACTTTACTAATTTTTAAGCTAATTAAATTATTATAAAATTTAATTAGCTTAAAAATTAAAATAAAATCCGTATATAGCAGTTTAATTTCAATGACATTAATAATTGATATATATTTATTAAATTAGTTAAAAATTATAATTGTCTCGGGTGTTAACATATGATCTATATATAATCTGAAATTATTTCACGAAAAAAATTCGTACATTAATTTCTACAAAAACAAAATTCTTATTAAAAAAAAATATGGTCAGGGTTATTCTATATCACCAGTAGAATGCGTGGTTAAAAGGAATTACACGATTTCAAAATCATCCTGTATATGACTATAATTTTCACTTCCAATTAAGTGTATGTAACGAATGTACCCATCGCACTACTTCTCTCATTTGAATATGTATACAAAGTAAACGCAAGAAAAAATTTTCTTTATCAGGCCTTATGTTCTATTGATCTATTAAGAAGAGATTCAAGCACATAATCTTTTACGCCTTTAGTTATATTAATACATATTTCAAATAGCCGTTCACTTAACGTATTTCTATCCATTATTAAATTTAAGCCGCTATTATAACTATGTCCGATCCTAAAATATATACGTCAACACTTTTCTCTGTGTGACGCTGTAGCGTTGATCCTACACATATTTATTTCTGTATACCTCTTCAGGAGTTATCTACCAAAAAGAAGTATTTTCACGGTAAAATATTACACCCACGGTTTTCCAACTATGTGGTAGATCCCACGTGATAACGAATGTATTTAATTGCCATACTCAAGCAGTTTTCAGGCTCCATACTGCTTTTATATCTCCTGATAAGAACACTATAATCACTTTGTACAACGAGGTATAGAATTGAAGTCCTCTTAATTGCCCGTAATCTTAAATACAAACTCAGCCTTTGCGCAAATTTGAGTGCTAGTGGCACACTAAAAATGGTGGTTGATGGATTGTGTCAAATATCAGCGCCAAAGGAACTCGTTGATGTTCAAATATAACCTTAACGTGTACGATGTAGGACTTTTCATTAATATCCTAAGTCTATCCTATCTACCTATTTGAGATATATGTACAACAACGCCTTCCTCTGTTGCCTATTATTACATAGTAAGTTAGTATCTTAGAATAAGCCACGATGGGGCTAACATATTACTCTGTAATAAAAGCATCTAAATAAATAAAGAATTTAAAAAAAATGGTGGTGTCTCTATTTTCTAACTCGCTCCTCGTTAAAATCAAATCAGTTATTATTGTGGTTATACGTACTTCGTACTAAAGGAGACAACTCAACTAGAAGGGTTGTACCACACATCAGAGTGCTCCCTAACTTATTTAGTCTAAGCTGGGCGTTCGCTGCATGCGTTTCAATGCAAAATCAATAAAGCACTACCGCAATTCATATCATAAAATTTAAATTTTGTGCTCTTACCTGTCGTTGCAATAAGTGCCTATCTCGGAATAAGTGAGTTAGAGAGAGTACACTCAAACACGTATTGCAAAATATCTAGTTATATGTCATATCTAGTTTTAACTACATGTTAACATAATGGTAATTATTGACATATCTGTCAGAGAATTCTTAACAGCACCACGTAAGACTGTGCCCAAAAGAATAAGTGGGAGATAAACCATCACAAAATGTGAGTGTAGTGTCAGAAATATTTATGTATGCGTATCTATTACGCACACGCACACACACACACACACACACACACACACACACACACACACACACACACACGCACACGCACACGCACACGCGCACGCGCACGCGCACGCGCACGCGCACGCGCACGCGCACACGCACACGCACACGCACACGCACACGCACACACACACACACGCACACACGCGCACACGCGCACACGCGCACACACACACACACACACACATACACGCACTAGCCTCTATTATTTCTATTTTTGTTTCTAATTCCTTTTTTTGTCATTATATTTTTCTTTTAATTTTTGCCACTATTTTTAACTAACGGAAGGGACTGGACCCCACGACACAGGGAATCCTAGTGTGGGGGCCAGAGATATATTGTTTCTCTTATAGTGTCCAAGTGTACTGATGTAATATGTGTATTGTACTAATGTTTGAATGAATAAATATTATTATTATTATGTAACCATCAATAGCAAAATATAAGCGATTATGATAATGAGGCGCTCATAGCCAGTTGCACTCACTGATCGGTAAACGATTAGCGAGGCTAAGCAACGTTGGGTGCGGTCAGTCTATAGATGGGTGACCGCTTAGTGGTATTTCATCTGAGCGTCTCCGTGCTTCGAAAGGCACGTAAAAAGTCGGTCCCGGTTGTTGTCAAATTGACAGCAGTCGTTAAGCCATGTCAGAGGCCTACGGGTGGATTGAACAACTCTTGACAACAGGATGGCCACTAACCACACGAAAAGAAGAAGCAGAATAAGTAATAGTATCAGATAAATATATACAACGGTCAGTCCATGTATGTAGATATTAAAGACTAAAAGTTGGTCATCCTAGGGCTTAGATATTTTCCGAAAACAAAAGGCCTCGTTAAAACTTTTCTCCAACACCTAGCTAGCGCAAATCTTTCGGCCTTCAAAGGCCTAAAAAGCTGAGCCAGGCCCCTTTACAAACTGTTTATTCTAATACGAGTTGTTGTAGTACTGTCGACGTTAATAACTCGTCCGATGAATTCTAACAAAGATCTGGAGTCTGTTGAATATTTATTTTAAGTTCTATTTTGCCTATTTTACTTAACTTTATTATAATAAAGTTACTTTCATTTACATACACGTGTTCGTTTCGGTTAAGTTTTTGTAAACTCATAAAGATGTCTTCTGAGTATCTGTCCAACACAGTTTTACACACGTTTATAATTACTTTTACGCTCCTGTGACTCGTGGCGTGATGTTAAACCTCCTATTTTATTTTTTATTAGCTTCTTGGTATGTCCATCTGCTGGGCAAAATGATGGGAAATGGATATCCCCTGCCAGTTCCTTTCAAAGGCAGCCAGATTTAAACTGAAAGTAAAAGCAAATGTAAAGACATATCGAGAATTGATTTGGCATAGGACTGAAAAATATGGCAATTGCTACACCGACAAGTGCACAAGTGTTAAATGTCGAGAAATGAAATTTTCAGTAGCAGCGCAGAATTTAAAGTTTTTTTTATACAACTTTTTTGGCAGTCAAGCACACAGCCCACCTGATGGTAAGCGGTCACCGTAGCCTATAGACGCCTGGAACACCAGAGGCATCACTTTCGCGTTGCCGATCCTTTAGGAAAGGAAGTGGGAAGGAGAAGGAGCAAGAAGGGGGAAAGAGGGTGATTGGGCCTCCGGCACTCTCACTCACCGAACGAAACACAACAGTCGGAAAACTGCTATTTCACGTCAATATTCTGTGAGAGGGTAGTCCTTCCCCTGTCGAGCCGGCCCATTCATGCTGAAATCAGCGAGGCTCTACTACTACAAAGTTTTACAAAGTGTTCTTTAGACGGTAATAGATTTGCTCTTATAACGTGGCATTTCAAAACTATAAGAAGAAGTATGGTTGTAATTCAAGGAGTGTATGACAATAGTATTTTGCCACTTATAGAAATGTAGAACTACCAGTACGATGTGTGATATGGGTTTAAACCTTACGTGAATTACTGCATGATCCACAAATGATAGTTCTGTGCCTGGGTATACTTTGTGTCCATTAGTTGTATGTTGGTAAAGTCTTCTGCGACGCAGAACTTAGTCCCTAGTTACACGGTTAGTGTAGTATGTGAGGTACAAAATTTGTAATTGGATTTAGGTACCATCTAATCTTTTATGTCGCATGGAACTTTACAAGTATTCAAACAACAGAAAGAAAACCCAGATTCAGAACAACAATTTGTCACATACAATTTTTCTGCCGTATAGGGTTCAAACCCACTTAACACAGTGGCAGATGCTATGTGACTGCTATGCTACCCATGCACAAAAAGGCTTTAGTCATAACACAAATCCAGTTGATAATAAACAGTGTTATCTCATAGATCCGTCAAGCTTTCGTGCTCGCTCCGACGACCTTTTCTTCAACTCGTTTCCTCTAAGATGATATATATATTATATTTAGTGATCCAATCTTCGGATAACTTTGATTTTTAGGGTTTGCTTTGAGTTATCGCCTAGTTGAAGGAATGTAGTAAAATTCCGTTTATGACTACGATCTGAGAGTGTATTTGATCGTAGCTCGGAATGAGATGAGAAAATTTAACACAGTGGAGGCTCTCGCATAAATTTGGATATAAATCAACGGAGTGTTATATTGATAGTTTAAATAGATTATGACTAATCCTGTTTTATTATCAGTCGTGCTTGATTTTGAATACTATTATGAAATGCATAAATCTTTTATTCTTTCCAGTCACATAGTAACACTTATGAACGCCAAAGTTTAGAGTCTACTGAAATGAAAACACCTATAGGTACATATATTTTGGAATTAAACTACTTTGGACGGATTTTTTATGTGTATAGTTTGATTGTCATGTATAACTATGGTTGTGATATCCACCGCAGGACAGGACTTAATCAAAGGATGGAAGTTAACTTAATAAAAAATCTCTATTATATATACAAAGCTCTTCACAGATGGGCTGTGTTATTAAGACTGCGCCGAGCGAAATGTTCCAAAACAGGCGGTCACAGTTAAGTGAATAAAATCAACATTTTTTGTTGAATACAAATATAAAATATACATTTACAATAAATATTAATGAGTTTACAATTACTCCGTGTAAAAAACTTAAAATAATTAATATTTTCGCCTACAAAATTCCGTAAATTTGCACGTAAAATGCAAAAACGTAAGCTCGTGTTACGTGATTTTTAGATTATAACAGTAGAAATCTATCCTATTTTACAGCCTAAACGAAACATAAGTACACACTCAATTACAATTTGTCCGTCCCAAATATTTAAGTTATTGGTTGACAATAAAGATACATATTTATCAAAAAAGCACTTCAAATCCTACATACAATTTTACTATGGCGGCCGCGCGCCGATTTGAATATGCGCCGCACAAGCTCTGTCATTATGTGTCTTACGCTCGGCGCAGTCTTAACAGCTTATGAGCATTTGTTGTCAGCACAGTGTGTCTTCTTTTTGTACAAGAGTCTATAGGCTACGGTAACAGCTTTCCATCTGTCGTATGCAAATTGTATAAAGTAATCCTTAAAATACAACATGTAACAAAATTATGTAATCTATACCTGAAGAATAGGAATAGGGATAAGTTGAATAGTATTCTCAAAACACATTATTAAATTAAAGTGTTATGTCAATTTCAAACAATTTAATTATTTAAAATTTAAACATCTACAGAAACACATCATATCATTGTCGGCCTCGATGGCGTAGTGGTTAGTGTAACTGACTGCCACGCCTGAGGTCGCGGGTTCGATTCCCGCGCAAGTCAAACATTTGTGTGCATGAACATGGATGTTTGTCTTGGTCTGGGTGTTCCTATGTATAATATGTATGTATTTACAAAAAAAAAAAGTATCTATGTATGTTTATCCATTGTCTAGAACCCATAGTACAAGCTCTGCTTAGTTTGGGCTAGATGGTGTTGTGTGTATGTGGTAGAATATTATTATTATTATTATTATAAAAGTGCGCAGGGTCATTTTCGGGTTGAAGAAGGTCATCCGAATGTTAGTGTTGTTCACGTATCGAAAATATGCTAATATTGATAAGTCAATAAAAATAAAATGCGATGTCGTAGTGAAATGAATGTACTTATAGAGATTTATTCATTGCGGTTTGGACAGGGACTTTATTATGTGCCGCTTAAATAAGACCACATCTTTCTGTATAAACATTAAATAAACTACCGACTCAACAAATCAACGGTGTCATGCGTTTATGTGCGTTCATACGTGCTGACCGATTTCTATTGTATTTTTTTTCACTATATTTACTCAATCCAGTGTACTCTTTACTTTACCATGTTACCTATTTGTAGATAATGTTGTTTGGCACCGAACTCTCATAAAAGTGTGGGTTACTTTGTTTAGCACGGCCGAAGTGTTGTGCCAAACTTCAACTTATTTCCACTGCAGTCAATTTACGGTAAATAACAAGTTATTTACCGTAAATAATTTTTAAATAATTAACTCTCAGTTTCATACTTATATGTTATGATATGATACACTTTTGAACTGGAACTGCATGTATTTAAGAGTGTTTATATGTAATGCAATATTTCACCCATTTCAAGAACCTAAACATTTGGTACACAGATTGAAAACCGATGGCAGTACAATATATATTCATAGTCTCATGGCTATATATCTGAAACGGTAGCCAGATGTGTAAGGTACACCCCCGATTTGCCTGCTATGCTGTTTTTATCATACGTAATATAAAGCGAGCTTATTGCCGTTTTTTGGTGCTAAGAAGATTTAGACAGAAAGACTCAATTACACTTTGATCGATCAAGGAATCAAACTCGACACCTCATATCACATATACCGTTGCGCTACATGTTACTGTAAAAAAAGTTTATAATAGATTTGGCTACAGAATACGACCATCACTAACAATAAATCGCAATTTTAACTACCTATTTCCAAACGAAACCAGTAAGTACTACACACTGCAAAAATTTCAAACCAATCAATGCCTTGTCCGACATTCCAATATCGGATATAAACGAAATAGGAAAAAACATTTAGCGTTCGTGAGCCGAAGGTAAATGTAATTCACAGGGCAGACGACCTCAAGCAAGATTAAAAAACTTTCTACCCCAACCCCGTGGTTTCGCGAGGGCAAAAAAAAATATTAATGAAATTTCCACAAAACCTTCCCCGTTGACCGAAAGAAACTTCATCAAAGTTCTTTCTGTTGCGGATAGGCAATTAAGAAATTCAATTTTGGAAACCGTATCGATATCGTTTAGGTATGAAGTAGCAGTAGAAGGGTTGAGTGTCGTAACTGATTAGTGTGCCGATAGATTGCGTATCGAACACTAATTTTGTTCAATTAATGTATGATATTTTCGATGTCAATTAATATTTATTTTGTTAGGAAATGTATAATGGTTTAGGGTTTACAACACGCACTTTAGTACGATTTAAGGCTTTAGCCTTTGATAAGAATACCACGGTCTAGCTGCTGAGCCTCTCATAGAAATACCGCTGTCTGGCTAATGGTGATTCATATAGTACGGTAGCAACTGTCAAAGATCGTTGATTGTTCACAGAGACTTCCGATTCATAAATCGGTTAGTTATTTAACTTGTCCCTCTTGTAAAGCAACTTCTCGCTAAATTCTTTCATCTGTATGATTTAGCTCTAGTTTGGTCTGGTTTATAGTAGCGCCAATATTTCTTTTTTGACGATGTGGACGTCATTTGGGTTGGTATACGAATCATCCATAGGCTACAGTATATGGAGGTTTGAAGTAAGAGAAGGTTTTGTATCTATAATAAACGCTTACAGTAATACTCGTCGTAAGCTTATTTGCCCCTTCAGAGATATAAAATATATGCCAACCAAAATAATAAATTAGTTTCATAAAAAGCCCAGCGTACATTTCCATCTTGTCGAAAAAAATGAGTTACCATTGTTCAGCCGAAAACAAATCACAATTTTGCCAATATAAGTATGATAAGAAAACGTAGAAAACAGAACAGCTACAAAATAAAAGTATATGACTGATTTGCATACATCTGACTATGTATACAATCAATACAGACAGGATCTAATATAAAAAAGAATAAATGCCTAGGTATGTAGATTTCTGTTTTCTTAGACGGAACCGAAAAATAAAATTATACAAACTGCACAAATGTTTCTAAGTCAAGCCCAAGATAAATGGTGTAATCTCCTTTATCGCGACGGAAAAGTCTCGACGATAACAAAGAAAAAAAAGATTTTTAAAAGACCATAATTCACTGACTCCACCCCGAAACCCTTTCTGTGGAGATCGGGTATAACGGTATGGATGCGGTATTCCATTGTGTTTACATCAGTTTCGGTAAAATTGGGATAAGGATCCGTTGGGTACTCGATGCTGGCTGGTTAGGAATATAAAATGTTATTACTCTAAGTTTTCGGTTGAGTAAAGATGTTTATACTGTTATGGGAGGCTTACTTCTTTTTAAGTACGTTCTATTAATTGTATCTGAGTGTGATAGTTTTTTGAATGTTTGAGATTAAATTTCTATATTTATGGTTTATTTGTTTTTTTTCCCATTGCGTGATTATTATTGATGATTATGTTTTTATTTAGGTGAAGGTTTTAATGTTATTATCTTCGCATTGTGTTCTTCGTAATAGTAGGCCAATCAAACACAGTTCGACCTGCAAATACTAAAGAAATCACACACAACACACATGACTGCCACGCCTAAGGTCGCGGGTTCGATTCCCGCACAAGTCAAACATTTGTGTGCGTGAACATGGATGTTTGTCTCGGTCTGGGTGTTTCTATGTATAATATGTATGTATTTACAAAAAAAAATGTATATATGTATGTTTATCCATTGTCTAGTACCCATAGTACAAGCTCTGCTTAGTTTGGGCTAGATGGTGTTGTGTGTATGTGGTAGAATATTATTATTATTATTATTATTATTATGATGTTCTTCGATCTATTTCGGAAGAAATCGATAGTATAATTAGTTTTGTAATATTGTAAAATTTGTTAAGGTTGTTTCCCAAATTAAGTTGGTTATTCATTTGGATATTTTACACTTTTGTTGCCATAATATCCAAGTGAATAAATAAAAGCAAAGTTAATCTGATATAAGACTAATCTTGAATGAAACGGAGCGTTATTTTTCAGCCGAGTGGCTTACAGTTGGCCTGAAAAAGGCTTTTGAAGTAACAGTAGTAATTTACAAACCAGTTCTGTGAAATCTAAATCTTTATACATTATTAATAAAAAATTAATATAATGTTTAAACAATTTAGTAACTAACCTAAATATAGCTTCAGTAACTTAATAAAACTTTCGAAGCTACATATTTCGACGTTTTTAAGTGTTACTTTGCGACCTAAATGAATAAATGATTTTTGACTTTGACTTTCGGGCTCGATTCCGAGTCTGCCAAAATCTTATTGGGATGATCTGTCAAGATACTCTCGCTGTGGTTTTCGATTTTACGTAGGACTTTAATATGTTATACACGTCTACCTATACTTTCGTTACTTCCGTGCACCATATCTCTAAAATGATAATAATAATAATAATAATATTCTACCACATACACACAACACCATCTAGCCCAAACTAAGCAGAGCTTGTACTATGGGTTCTAGACAATGGATAAACATACATATATACTTTTTTTTTTTTGTAAATACATACATATTATACATAGAAACACCCAGACCAAGACAAACATCCATGTTCATGCACACAAATATTTGACTTGTGCGGGAATCGAACCCGCGACCTCGGGCGTGGCAGTCGGTTACACTAACCACTACGCCATCGAGGCCGACTTAAATGAAATATAATAAGTAAGTAAGTAAGTAATAAAATATCTCTAAAATGATGAGACTATGTATTAATAAATGGATCTGCTGGAACTGGAATAATTGGCAGGTATTTAATTTTATAGTAGTTTTATGTTTTATATACGTTTGTATATTACGATCATGGGACATAATAAAATCGTTGCATTTTCTTATTATTTAGAGATCCTTATAACAATGAATTGATTAAAATTAATTATAAAAATTCAGAAATATATATTTATTTATTTTGTTCGAGAGATCTTCGTTTACTTAGTTGCAGTGTCCATGAATAGACCAAATCGTCCGCTGAATCAATATCTATTAAAGAGAAAGATGCTTAAAAGCGCAATCACATGACTTACAACATGTACATGATAATTATAATGTCAGACATGTTTTAATAGTTCCACTGCTATGCACAAGTCTTCTTTTAGTACGAGAAAGGTAAGGCCGTTTAGCCCGCTCACCACGCTGACCCAGTGTGGCTTATCAGACTTATTTACACAATTTATAGAACATTTTTAGAATTTCAAGCATGATGTTTTCCTTCCTCGTTATAACGAGCG
Source organism: Catocala fraxini (assembly GCA_930367265.1). NCBI lineage: Eukaryota > Metazoa > Arthropoda > Insecta > Lepidoptera > Erebidae > Catocala > Catocala fraxini. Next base: position 2,115,109 of record OV884040.1, on the reverse strand, counting down.
CATTAATATCCTATTTAACACTTTTATATCTAACTCTAAGACTTTTGTTAGGCATTCAAACGGATTAGCTTCCGCTGCTCACATAACCAATACAGCCACTAAAAAGTAGATCATATTTCATAACTTATCAACCCTCTAAACTCACTATCTCAAACTGTTACTATATAGAACATTACCAACCCATTATTTCCTATCCATTCCGGCTTTGTTTACCCATGCTTTGCGAAAATAAGGCTGTAGATAAAACAGCTATGAGCGGAGGCGATATAAATCATGCAGTTTCAATTACACCCCACTCTCTGACTACAGTATATGAAGCCCTTTTATATCGCTAAATCATTTCGTACCACTATATCAGTATTATTTTCTGTTTCCCATGCTGATCTGGTGTTAGGTGAGAATTTGAATAGGGTTTCCGTTGATGGCATTTTATGGGGTGATGATGTATGATCATGGCATTTTGTATGTTGGTTCCGGTGTGAAGATGAGAGGATGTGGGTTTAGGTTGTGACACTTGTGTGTTATTGTGTGGGTAATTGTTATGTGAAAGTGAGATAATAAGTTAAATAGGTACCGTTTTGATTTGACTAAGTGCCTTGATGGTTTTTAATCTATCAACCTGCCTATCACAGTCTATTGCTGGATATAAGCCTGTCTCATTTATTTTATTTTTAGTTTAAAAAGGGTTCTTCTTTGTGGATAAACGTAAGGTTCAATTTCAAATAAAAAATTATATAAAATATATATAAAAAGATTTACCCTATGAGTAATCATGATTGCAAAAAAGCGTTAGTTTTTTGGTTGAGAACCCTAAAATACAGTAGTACAGAGGATCTGATGAATGTAATATCGTGATAATATAATTGGTATATGTAAATATTCACACGACACTTAAAGTTGTAATATGTTGTATACTGTTCAATACATAATTAGTGCATAATTTAGAAACTATTCGCATATAGTAGTTTAATTTCAATGAATAACATTCGCGTGAACAGTAGACAATGTTTTTTTTTTAACATTTCTCTTTTTTTTTTTATATTCTGTCTAGTTTTTTTTTTGTAACATGATGAGCTCCTTTTTTTTTTTTTTTTTTTTTTACGTGGGGGAATGCATGACGCATACCCCTCCGCGGGGGCGGGCGGAGGGGTTATGTCGGACTCGCCGGGGTAAAATAAGATGTTAAGATGATAAAGTACCTCCCGGAATACCGACTAAACCTACCACGGTGTTCTTCGATAAAACCACTATCGACGGGGCCGCGCGAATCACTTTCGCATGCGGTCGCGACCCCGCCGAGGTTTCGGCCCGCCGTATGAAACGGCAGGCCACTACACGAAAGACCTACCCTAAAGGCACTTCTACCACTCCCTACTGTCCCCCCTAGAGGGGAGACGGACTCGACACAGAGGCGCGCGTGGGAACACGCACGCCGCCTCTCGGACCTGGTGCTGAACGGATGGCGGGCAGGCCAACATGATGAGCTCCTAACACAAGTATTTTTGTCACTTAAAAGGAGCACCCTAATTAATGTACTGTGAACTAACTCGTAAGTAAATTAAAATAAAATATTATAAATTTTAATTATAATCCTAATATCTAATTATATTCGGAACACATATTGGTTCATTGAAAAATTTTAATCCCGCATCGTAATCAAACTTATAAGACTTACCACACTGGCCGTGACAACGTGACAACTTAAACTACAACATTATCACTACCTAATCACTACTTAAATGTAGCTTCAGTAACTTAGTAAACTCACTAACCTATATATTTTGACGTTCATAAGTGTTACTTTGTAACCTATATGATTTTTGACTTTGACTTTACCTCACTTGATATTCACATTTGCAGATGTTGACTGACATTTAATACTTTAGGTTCTAACACAACTAGATATCGATGCCATTTTCCTAAAGACCACCCAGTATCAGACACAATGAATAAACAATCCAAGTTACCAAAACCATCACGAGAATATTTACCTATTTCACAACTGACTTCTCCTAGTGTTTACCCAGCTGTTGCACAGTTATTTTTACCCAGATCATATTCACGTATGGGCGTCCAAAAACTGATCTCAAGTATTTATTTCCCAAACATAATTATATTAATTATTCATACGTTAATATACTCCACTAACAGCAAGACTTCCAGTAGTGTTTCCTTACCGATAAAATAACATCGTATGGAATAATTACATATAAATTATGTAGGAGCATGAATAATGAGCTCATGGACCATGTAAATCATTTTGTTTTAAAACGGAAGGTTTGAGTTGTAAATAATGGCACACTTGTATTAAAATAGGTACAATTTCGTAGTAACGGTTTTACTTCGACTGTCTTTTTGGCTTGGTAGCGTAGCAGTACTTAATGCAACTGTCGAGCATGAGACTTTGGTTTCGGATTCCGGATCGTGCAAAGTATCGTTGGGTTTTCTGTGAAGAAAATCTCAGTAGCATTTCGAGGTCTGGAACTATGCCCTACAGACGGTAAAGGTCTCGTATAGACATCGAAAGATGGGTGAAATACGCCTCTTCTTACTCCTTTACGGATACCGTACGCTTATTGCTGGCGTTGGACATGGCTGTGTTTTCTTGTCATTTGATACGCAGTACCAAGGATACAAAAACAAGGATCAGTCTGCTTTAAAGAAATGCATGTCCATACTGGCCTTCAGTCTACGCTGTAAGCTCGATATCGTCTGTCTATCCGCTAAATTTCTTCTAAATACTTTTAATGGTTTCAGTGTAATTCAGTGACAAACATTCACATTTATAATTTTAGTTAGAGAACCGTAGATAATTAAATAGGCTGTCAACTACAACCAACCAGAATATCAACGCCTCTATTTATATTGCAGAGATAAATAAAATAAAATTTCTAAAATAAATATTTGCCCTATTTAAACAAGAATGAATTATTTAATCAACAAGATAGTTTCCAATAAAAGTTATTTCACGAGGCCTGAATAAAGCTCAAACTGAGTATTCGAAAACCGTTTACCTGGAATCTAGGATACTGTCTCCACCTTTTGTGCTTTAGACCTTTTTAAGTTGACATTTACACTTCAATCCTTTTAGTAAACTACCTAAAACGACTAAACAAGTTAAAATTTGCGAAATTACGCCTAAATTAGGACTTTTCCAGTTTAATGTTTTAGAGGAGACATTTCAATTTAGTTTTCTTTTTGTTTAGGACGAGTTGTGCGGTTTATTTTTGTTGATTATTTTAAATAAGTGGAAGCCGGTTTGTAGGGAATAAATGTTTATTTTAACGGAATTAACAATGTTATGTACACAGTTACTCGTAGTGTCGGAATAGAGAGAGAATATATCATAAAGTATAGAGTAGCCAAAGCAAAACATTGCAAGGCGAGAAATTTAAATTAACATTTCAATAATTTTAATAACTTTGTCCAACTTTTACTGGATGAAAGGTACCCTATGTCCTTTTCTGTACACCTGGCATCTGATTTCATGATTATCGGCCGAGTAGTTAACGCGTGAAAGTATTCTGTAACCAGCTATAGTTTGTTGCAACGTTGTATATGAGTGTGGAATTAGTATTACTTAATGAATGTGTGGTTGATTCTTCGTGGCATAAGTCTACCAGTTTCTGCAATGTCATTCTCAGAAGCAGCACGGAGATAAGAACTTTTCCTAGTGAATGTCAATAGACTCGTCCTTTTACGTGGTAACAGCTTACTTACCATTAGGCAGATCGTATGCTAGTTTGCTGTCTTCATCACCATCATCTTAGCCGAAAGACGTCCACTGCTAGACATAGGCCTCCCCCAAGGTTTCCACACAGACCGGTCTTGGGCCACCCGTATTCTACTGCTTCCCGCGACCCTTACCAGGTCAGATCTTAGTAGTATAAAAAACCAATTCAGAAGCCATTACCTAAATACAGAGCTACGATGTCGAACAAAGTCATTTCATGCATAAAGCAAGTTTTAAGCAAGAAATAAATCTATCAACATGGAAGATAGAACAAAAAGTTTCGACCATTCCCGCAACTGTTCTAGCACAAGTAGTCGTCCATATAACCTTTCTCAAAGAACATTAACACAAATCACTACTGTTAACGCGATATCTAACAAGAATCTCAGCTACCAGCCGCGGAAGGTCAAGCATTTCCGATACTATAACACACAAATGAGCAAACAGGTTTTGGAGAAATGTCCGATATCATCTTATTGCATGATCACCGCAGTTTATGAGTAGCTGATAATGTTCTGCCGTTATGAACTAATTTTCTCTTTTTAAATAAACATGGAAACCTGTTTAGTTTTTAAATTTATATGGTGTTTCTTTTTTGTAAATATTATTTTTTTATTATCTTAATAAATTTACAGTTATATTTTGTTATGAAGGCATATTCTATCGGTGAGGTTAATGATGGGTGACCGCTTAATTTGTGAGATGATTGTTTTTGTGCTTTGGAAGACGTAAAATGTATATGGATAGATAGTTTGTTTTGGTTGAATTGGTTATTTTAGCCGCGATTAATAGCTTCTTCTTTCGTAAGAAGCGTCTGGTGTATATGATACCAAATGAAAAGTAAAGTATAAACCGAAATTATTTTCTAATAAACGTAATTAAATGACGCGTCATTTTCACGTCATATATAGGTATCTACGTATGAGCGTATGTATTAAAAAAGAATAAGTATGTCACTTGTAGTTAAATATTGTATAATGTTTCTTCGTAAGCCTAGATTGTATTTGTGCATATTTTTTATGTGTTAACTCCACATAACACATAAGCGATTTGGTGTAAAGCTAAGGCTGTAAGCTTGTGTTGTTATGTTTTGTAAGCTTATGTTAAAATTTTATATAACAAACAAACAAACTCACATTCGCATTTATAATAATACTAGTTAGGATGTTCTTGTCAACATACCGGCATGAGTATACATGTATTATGATCCGAAGGGCGTCCACTGCTGAACATAAGCCTCTCCCAAGATTTCCCGAACAGATCAAACTTGGACCGCCCACATCTAACCGCTTGCCGCGATCCTTACCTGGACATCGATCTACCTTATGGGGCTACCTCTGCCGCGTCTTCCGGTATCTAGGCCATCACTCCAGAACCTTTGAACAATATTATTTATATTCAGTCGTATTCGTGTTGGCGCGTATATTATCAGGTCTTTGTTGGTTTTGCGCGTAAAGGCCACGTCACAGTGCGTTTACAAAGCGAGAAAATTACATTACTTTGTATGACAAATCTGACAAAGAAGCATACGACCCGTCTAATGGTAACCTGTTACCGTTGCCTAAGACCGTTTATAATACCAAGCGTATTGATTTTTATGGTTCTTTGAAGGCAGAACTATTTGTTTCTTAGACTGACTAAGGTGAAAAATACCTGACTAAGGTGTAGGTATATTTAAGCGGTTTCTATGAACCTGTGGTCGCTTGTGAGGTGTTAAAGAGGATTGGTAAGTGTAGGACTGCTTTACGTTCGATTGGGGTGTTAGGTGTCGAGAATATTTTCTCTACGTTTTAACAAAAAGAAAATATTGTTGTATTGTTGATTCAGCAGATGATTTGCTCTATTCATGGCCACTGCAACTAAGTTAACGAAGCCTCTCGAAAAAATAAATTGTAAATATATATATTGCAGTTCTAGTTTCAAGTTCTATACTTAAATCTAAACCTAAACAAATATATGTAGTTATAACTCTCTCGAAATTATAAGAAAGTTCGATTTTAAAACACAACGCTCCATTGATATATCTTTAATTATAATTGTAAGGGACTACCCTACCTACCACCTCCAGATAGCATTTATCTATAAGATAAAAGTCTCGCCATCTCTCTTCTTTATCCTAACTTGAGTGAGACAGCATGTGATTTATCTTTCGGATAACTTTTACTTGTTAATTGTAGGACTGGCCGTAAGTTTTGAATAATATTCATTCCCGCATCTTGGTTGACTTGACAAACATTAAAATAACGGACACGAAAAACATCCAGATTCAGAATAACCTTATCTGTTGTGCATCACACAAGTTTTGGATTTGAACTCACCACATTTTTCATAGAGGCTGTAGCAAAAACGAATACTCTATAGATAGATAACCTGGAACCTTACAACTGGCTGCGAAATTATGCCACAAGCAAAACTAGGCAGTCAAGTTCATTTCCTACACCTTCACAAACACATACTTTACACATAATTTTGCTTTCCATTGCTTCCGCTAACTATAACTATGCAGAACACCATATAATAAAGTTATATCGCTAACAAAACCGCAGGTGACAAAATCTTTAAAAACACCGTTGGTTATTAAAAATATAGCACATAAACTTTTTCTTAATAAATCTGTACCTATAATTACGAACGCTTAAATAAGATTTATATTGTGGCCATTAATGCTTATGACTCAAGTTCTAAAAGAAAACGACATTCAATACGATTAATATTGTACAAACCGTTTCTAGGCATCGTAAAAAGCATAATACTACTCCATTTTCCACTAACCAGGTTTCCTAAAAAATATACTTTCGCTTTAAAGGTAATTTGGTAATATCTCATGTTACGCGATAACGTTATAAGAAAACATAAGTTGAGTATTAGACATAAAATAAATATTCTTTTAAAGATTTCACATGTTCCTACTCCCTTAGCCTTTATTATTCCCAAGTTACTTGGGGTCGTCTTTTCTAGTCTAACCGGATATGACTGGATATCAGTTTTTACACGGAACGGCTGCCACCTGACCTCCGCAACCCGAAGGCTAACGATACCCTAAGGCTAGACCAGTGTCAGGATATTAGAGGGAAGTGACCTTCCCAATAACGACTGCCATAGATGTTCATGGCAGCCGGGACCGACGGCCTAACGTGTTCTCCGAGGCATGGAGCAGGCGATAATTGTCAATCAATACGCACATAATTTCGAAAAGTCATATAACTTCCGAAAGTCAGAGGTGCGCGACGTGGGTTCGTACCCAAGACCCTCTGCATTGCAGTCTGTTGGTCTCTCCACTGAGCTATCGCTGCTTTCACATGTGATTTGCTTTATTTCGTTCACTAGCTTACCCGCGCAACTTCGTCTGTTTAAAGTAAAAGGATTTGAACGCTTTTGCAACATTTTTCATTGACGCTCCTATTGGTCGTAGCGTGATGTTATATAGCCTAATTATAACTATCCTCGATAAGTGGGCTATCCAACACTACATTTATCAATTCGATCTATTAGTTCCTGAGATAAGCGCCTTCAACCAAACAAACAAACTCTTCAGCTTTATAATATTAAGTATAGATTACGCACTGTTGCATCTAATATGCTCACAGCTGAATTATTGAAATTGCAATGCATTTTTATTTGAAACATTTTACTCATGTGTCGATGTTCCATTTCTGACAATCAGACATAATTTAAGCTATACAAATTATTTTTATCTAGTTTTGTTATAAAAATAACGTTGGTTTTGTAAGAATACAACATTTATGTTATTATAAAACATATCAAACTTTAACATCACATCAAACTTTAGTCTTTTAGATAGGACTTAACGATTTAAAAATCTAAACAGCTACTAGTGTCAAATAATATTAATTCTGAAATTTAATAAAGTTCAAGTAATGAGTTCTGTGATCGAGATAAAATTTACAACAATACAGTTCAAATATTTTTTCTTTTATGGTTATTTAAGTACCAATAAATTTAATTAGTCGACCAAAACATGACGCTTTAGTAATTCTAGTGAATTTGTGAAACTGTAATTCTGAAACGACGTATCTTTGAATTCATGTAAGTCGGCACTACGTAACTCAGAATATTGCCTAACCTATTATAAGTTGCTAAAGTTCGAGATTATATAAAAAGTTTATTGTTCGTGAAATTGAGTCGGTCCAAGCGGTATGTTGGCTTAATTTTACAATAGATATGAACGATTATGTTCAACTCGGAACATTTTCGTACGAAACCCTTAATTTAAGTGAAAATATAACGCTGTAAATCATTTTAAAGGCTATTAAATGAATATGTATACAGGTATATTGTAAGGTATGTTTAGAGGGGCGAAGCGATGGCTATGATTACGAGATATTTTATGTTATCTCATAATAATAAAGAGTTTTACTATAGTGGATGCTAATCTAGGTCATAGACAAACGGCTTTATTATTATACGCGAAATTAGGTTGATATTACACTTTAACATGATTTTTGTGGTCACTACTAAATACTGTTCCTTCGTAAAAAATTAAAAAGGCTGTGTGTCCTTATCCAAGAAAAATGTTCGTAAATAAATAAAATTATAAATCAAAAATTTGAGAGTTCCGGAGCAATTGCAAGATTGGGCAATCAACCTCTTTCCCATTTCCTTTCCTAAAGGGTCGGCAAAGCGCAAGTGATACCTCTGATGTTGCAGGCGTCCATAGGCTACGGCGCCCATTTACCATCAGGTGGGCCATATGATAGTTTGCCAATTTATTGTAAAAAAAAAACAATTGTGTAATTTTGTTCTCATCATTAATTACAGTTATCTTAATTCTATTAATTCCAGCAAAATAAAAAATTGTGTTATTCCTTAGGTTAGGCTTATTGCCGTATAACAGGTACTCAAAGCAAAGCAATTATATATTTAGTGTGAGAATCGAATCCGCTACACTCCTCACATGATTTTTGTTTTTGCAATTAAGCAGAATCACTGTGCCATCCGTTGACAACACGGAAACTCGATTCAAAATAAAGAGTCAAAAATTGTATAAAGATTGTGCAGATGCGTTAAAAATAATGTTGATCATTTGAAATAATGTCGGTTGCGTGCTTCATTCAACTATATTTACACATTTCCGCCCACCACGGGTCATAATTACACCAATTTCGGCAAAGAGGAGAAACGAAACAGCTTGTAGGTATTGTACCATACACCGAAATACATAACGGTGAAGAAAAACATCGTGAGGAAACATGCATGTCTGGGAGTTCTCCATAATGTTCTCGAAGGTATATTAATTCTGCTAACCCGCACTTGTCCTGCGTGGTGAAGTATGGCTTAACCCTTTTCACTCTGAAAAGAGGGGGCCTCTTTAGCCTAGCAGTAGGACAGTTCATATACAAGGCTGATATTATTATTTTTATATTCACCGAAATTATAACAAAATACACAATTTTATTTACCAAAAAATCCGTCCACACTACATTGTCCCTATTGTTACTACATACTAAATAAACTTTCTGACATCATAACTCAAAAAACTGCGTCCGAGGCGGCAATAATAACTAAAATAAATTACTATTACGTCACAGAAGCGAGCATAATAAGTAAAATAAATTGTTACGACGTCGCATATCTCCCACTGTGGTGCTATCTTATTCGCCACACCAACGCGGGAAATTCGCTGGCCGACCCCTGAATAAGAATGAAGTTTTTGTTCCTCCCATTAATGTTATTCTGTTTCTTCAGCAACGACTGTTTTAAATTTTAAATATCACTTACCTATGTTAAGAGTTTATTAAGTTCTTATTAAAATACTTTGTATTGTTTGAATGGTAGGATATGTTAATTCAATATCATCTTTTATAAATTTCTTTGAGAAAATAAAACGAATTTATATATATAATATATACATATATATCTATATGTGAGACATAAAGCCAGTTATGTTTTTTTTTATAGGTACCATGTAAGAGTGTATGAAAACGCAATAAAACTTTGCCTGACCTGAGGATCGTACCCGATGCCTCACGATCTCACAGAAATATATGACTTAATTCCTGCAGCGAGGCCAAGATCAAGGAGGTTTTCTTGCTTTAGGTTTAGGTTTAAAGACATTTATTCTCATAAAGACAAAAGTCACTTACATGAGAACATGTTTACAATAAAAAGACATAGGTAACATTCATTGCCGCACGTTATTAAAAAGAGAGTACTTACTTAAATAAATTATTAAAAGTACAATCATATACACAAAAACATTTATAGACCAATTGATTATTTACACAAAAACACACATTACCTTTTATATTAGTAAACAAAATTACAGCACTAAAATAAGAAAATAAAAGTAGCCATCGGACGTTTATAAACACTTTATCTCAATAAATGTAAGCACGATTTAAAAAATACGACAACAACCAAAACGCCAAGACAATAAAGCTATTAATTTTGCGCCCGTCCACGGACTAAAAATCGAAATGTTCAATTTACGAAAAAGCACTTTGTCAACATGTCTAGACCATTTGGTAAATTTAAAGGCAAGCTTTCTTTATAATATTCTGACCGCCAGCTCATTAGTTCCCAAAAAAATATAGGTAGGGTGTGTACGAGACTCCAATGACAAGGGTTCTCATGGACCCATCTCAAAAAGGAACAGGGTTACCATATGTTGGCGATTCATTTGCATCGTTCAGTTTTTAAAACGCCGAATCCGCGAACATTTATTTGAAAACGGAACATTTTCTATTTAACGTATTTATCGAATTTTAAAATGTACAATAATTCGTTCTTTTTTTGAAAACTTTAACGAATCCTCTCAACAAGTAAATACTGAAAGTAAGTAAAACTTGTTCCTGTGCTTGTACTTAACTAGACCCATCGATCTACACCCACAATTCGTTTGCTATGTTTTATGGTCCGAATTATATAATGAGCAGCGATAGCTCAGTAGGGAGACCAACAGACTGCAATGCAGAGGGTCTCGGGTTCTAACCCTCGTCGCGCATCTCTTACTTTCGGAAGTTATATGACTTTTCGAAATTATGTGCGTATTGATCGATAATTATCGCCTGCTCCGTGCCTCGGAGAGCACGTTAAGCCGTCGGTCCCGGCTGCCATGAACATCTATGGCAGTCGTTATTGGGTGAGTGTCGTCACAAAAGATCCCACTGGGTCTAAGTGTCGCCGGTCTGCACTGACTAGCCCCCACATAAGATAAGATAAGGTCTGAATTAAGGTATAACGTAAAAATGGAACAGGCAGTGAGCCTATTGACGTCTACTCGGCACAGTTCGAGAGTCCGTGCTGCTACTGAATAGAATTTCTTGATAGAAATCTATACTAATATTATAAAGCTGAAGAGTTTGTTTGTTTGTTTGGTTGAACGCGCTAATCTCAGGAACTACTTGTCCGAATTGAAAATTTTTTTTAGTGTTTGATAGCAAATTTATCGAGGAATGCTATAGGCTGTATAACATCACGCTACGACCCACGGGGGCGACGCAGTAATCATAAACGCGGGTGAAACCGCAGGCACATCTTTTATGAGGTCCGAATTATAAAATGAGCAGCGATAGCTCAGTGGGGAGACGAACAGACTGCAATGCAGAGGGTCTCGGGTTCGAACCCACGTCGCGCACCTCTGACTTTCGGAAGTTATATGACTTATCGAAATTATGTGCGTATTGGTTGACAATTATCGCGTACTCCGTGCCTCAGAGAGCACGTTAAGCCGTCGGTCCCGGCTACCATGAACATCTATGGCAGTCATTATTGGGAAAGTCAGTCTCTCAGTCAGTCCCTCTAATATCCTGACACTGGTCTAGCCTTAGGGTATCGTAAGTCTTCGGGTTGCGGAGGTCAGGTGGCAGCCGCTCCGTGTAAAAACTGATATCCAGTCAAATCTGGTTAGACTAGATAAGCCGACCCCAAGTGATTTGGGAATAATAAAGGCTAGGGACAAGAAGACATACAATCACGCCGCATGTATAGGCAGAGGTTAATATTACACCCATATTTTGGCCACAATATTTCTTTTTAGGGTTCCGATCCTCAAAAAGGAAAAATCCGATCCCTTATAGGATCATTTTGTTGTCCATCCGTCCGTCCGTCTGTCAAGATCCTTTATCTCGGGCACGTGTGGAGGAGGTAACGAGTTGAAATTAAAACGATATACTCAAGTCTACAGTCTCTTGAAGCTGAGAAAAAATCAAACTTCTAAGTTAACGTAAAAAAAAGATTCGGCCGTTTATGCCGCAAAAAACGTATATTCCGACACTCTCAAGGGAATCAAAATTTATAGGGATTTTCCGTTGACCTAGAACTATGAAATTTGGCGAGTAATACCGTCTTATACAGTTGTAATTAAATCATAAAAACAAACAGAATCTTTATGAAAAGAACGGCAGTCCAGATTTTGAGTTGAATTAACCGTGTCATGTGGGTGCTTCGTATGAAAGGACTTCATTGGCACAAGCCTAAACAGATTTTTAATTATTTTTATGATGTATAGTTTTAGATTTATGATGAAGAATGAAAAAAAAAACCTTTTTCCTTTTTTATAAGTAGATATAGGTAGGTACCTAATAATACCTACAAATTTGTACGGAACCCTCGGTGGGCGAGTCCAAATCGCACTTGTCCGGTTTTTTTATTGCCATTGGTGGCAAACGAGCATGTGGCCTACCTGATGGAAAGTGGTAACCGCTGCTCATGGACTTCAGCAATGTCAGGACACAGCAAAGCCACTGCATACCGTCAAAGAACTCTTTTTATGTTCTACTATTTATTCGTTATGTTTTTTATGTCTAACGTAATAACAGCCTATTGTCGTTCCCTGGGTACATTGCCAGATGCCGTGCCGCTAGAAAGACAAATCCTAACAGAAAACTTCCCATTCTGGACCTCATAATCCGCCGCAAACATTGCACAAACTTATGCAGAACAAAGCAGTGATATAATTATATTACCCAATCTGTTTTAGGTAACCCTAAAGGGTTCGTATGGTCGGGAATACAAATTTTGTGTAGACCCTATGCGTAGTCGACTTCATTTTGAAAACGCTGTAGGATATTCACATGACGACGGTACTTCTAATAAGTAGCTTTGTAGTTAAATGTTTTTTAAGTTATTGTGTTAACTGAGCTATTGTATGCTGAATAAGGGATTACTAAGAACACCTCATGGTTGGATTTCTATGGTTTGTTAAGGGAGCCTCGTTAAAACGTTTCATAGGCGTTGGTTTATAGACATGCGAATTGTTGTTTGTATTTCGAATGCTAAGAACTGTAGCAAAATTTAATTGGCTTTATTGTTTCCGAGGGGCTTGTAAAAAGTCGTGATATGAATTATGTTTGTTTTAACCATAGATCTTTGTGCTAAAGTATTAAACTTACAAATGCGTTTATTTATTTAGTTAGCATAGTAACGTGAATGTAACACTTACTAAAGTTACATTTACATTACATCTGTTGCTACGTTCAGCCATGCAAGAACTTAGAACCTACGAGAAGAACTGTCAAGAAGCTTACGGTCATACTTCTTCATCGCAATGTTTATAAGATTACATCTCGAACTACTTACAAAACATTTAATCAATAAATATATTTTCAATTATACATAGCCTCTAATAGAAGCAGTATGGTAGAATAGAAACATACATTTTAATGTGGACAGCATAAAAACAACGTGCGGCGATTTGTAGCTTCAGGTGGAAATCGTATATCGAGATCAAGGTGGCGTCACCTATAAGTGTTTCTGCTAAGAAGAAAACAATGTCTAATGACATTGTAATAAGTTAATCAGTCTGTAACAGTCAGCTTCTAGCAAAGGCCTTTCCCAATTCTTTGCCAAAGTCTTGCCCCACAACACCTAGTCTTTCGACTTGCAAATTCAATGCAATAGGAATTATTCTTATTTTCATTATTTTTATCCTAAATATAATATGAATTCGAACTAATATTATAAATACACATGTGAGTTTGTTAGTGATACTTTCACACCTTAACTACTCGACCGATCATCATGATATTCTTCGTGTAATGCTGCATACTCGTTGTCAGGGGTAAACAAAAGAACATAGGGTACCTTTCATTCAGTACTATTCCAAAGCGAATGACGTTGCATGCAAAATTTCATATTTCATGTAAAATTTTTATTGAGTATTGTTATTCATGAAAACACAGCGAATTGTGGAACAGACATGTCAATAATAAGCACGAGCCAAAATTCAAATAAAAGTTCTACGTGTAAAATCATTACACAAAATATTGAAAGCTTTTTTGCTAAAGGTGAGTACGCATTAGTGTGTCATGTAGTCATCTTATTTATAAGCTCGGAGTCTCATATTTAACTCTATTTTGAACAGTTTTTATCATTATCATGAGCAAAATTGATATCAAGGAGTCAGAGGACTATTAAAACCACATGTTACTCAATTATGTGTTTCGGTCCTACATAGCAGGGAACAAGCGTATTGCCGTCTATCCGATATATTTCTGGAGTCCTTACTGTTACTGAGATTTTCTTGAGAAAAACGCGATAATGGTTTGCCTACCAATATAACTCGAGATTTGGTACACAGCAATCGCGTTCACGCCCGCAACACCAAGGAAGATCTAACGGCAGTAATCTTTCACCGCAACCTCCTCTGCGGCAGACGACTGGTATTGGCGATAAGTCGAGCTTTCTGTAATATGTGATATAGTATGTACAATAATGACAATATTTATCTATTTACATAAACCAGCTATCACTTTAGAATCAAGATATAAAATGCCGGCACAGTTTCGTTTCACATCACATTTTCCGTTTATGTATTTGTAAGCGGCATTTTGGATGTCGCATGACCAATCCTAAAATATAATCCCGTTATGCATAGTTCATGGAATAGGGCGGATTCCGTTTGATCAATCCGTATAGCTTTACGCACATTTTCCTCACATCATAACATTTAAAGAATTTTCCTGTTTATATTTTTATATAAAAATGGCGTACAGCTGATACGTGCAAGTGAATTTACGTCCTAATTTTTAGTACACTGTTCCGAAGAAGTTGTTTTTATGTTACTACAGAATGAATTACCAATTAATTACCAAGTATACGGCAATAGGCTAGGACATAATATAATTATAGCGGGTAAAATGTGAGTGTGGCTGAATACACCCGTGCTTACTTCGTCGTGGATGTAATATAATAATGCTTTTGTATACATGCTCTATTTTCTTTTCTTAATAGATAAACTTATATAAAATCCCGCTTATAAACTTTATTCTTGTTAAGTGTTCGACTTGTACTTTAACATATTTATACACATACCTAAATATTGTCAGCAAACATTTATTTGGTATATAAAAAAATATCTGTTTTCTATGAACAAATTCTTCGGTTTTCAGCCGCCATTTTTTTAAGACAGGTTATTGAGATTAAAATCCCAACTAATATTATAATTGCGAATATGAGTTTGTTTGTTCCTGCACTTTCTAAAGTTCTAGAAAGAGTTCTAAATAACATATTAGTCAATTTCCTACAACAAAATAAGATTATCTCGGCAAACCAATTCGGTTTTCGCGGGGGAGTGTCTACGGATGATGCTATGATAAATCTCACTGACTCTATAGTAAAAAACATAGATAATAAGCTCAAATGTGTTGGGATATTCCTAGATCTATCAAAAGCCTTTGACACTGTCTCTGTGCCTATTCTTGTATCAAAACTGGAAAACGTCGGAGTGAGAGGTATAGCCTTGGACATTTTTAAAGATTGCCTGACTGAACGCACGCGGTGTGTGAAGATAGGTGGTTTTACCAGCGGAGATAAATCGCTCCTATATAGGGTGCCACAAGGCAGTATTTGGACTCTACTCTCTTTCGAATATATTTAAACCAACTTTGTCTGTATTTCTAGAACTCGAAAGAGCCCAAAGGGCAATGCTAAAGATTATGGCATCATAACCGTTTCGATACCCTCCTACTGACCTCTACAAGGAATGCCAAGTTCTTACTGTTCGGCAACTTTACATCCTTCGCACTGTATTGAGAAAGCATAAGACGTTGACATATAGACCGGAACAATTAAAATATAAACGCAGAAGCCATACTGCTTGTAAAGTAGTAAAGCACAGAACGACTGCCGCGAGCCACCAATACTACGCCTTGAATGCACGCCTATAAAATAAAGGTCATACAACCTTCGGTATTCACTCACTGATTTACAGGGAAGTCAAATTTAAGGTGCCAAATGGTTGATGTCACTTGACTATGCCTGCACTGAAACTCTTCTAAATAGTATGTTTTGCACGCAATGACCCATTGCAACATCACTCTCCCAATATAAATTAAACAAACAGACACGCGCGTCTACATACCTTAACATTTAAACATATACATAAACGCACACGTACATACACACACACATACACACACGCATGAATACACACACTCAGACATATACATCCACACACACACACACACATACACACACACACACACACACACACACACGCATGCACGCACGCTCTCACGCGCACTCACGCACACACACACACACACACACACACACACACACACACACACACACACACACACACACACACACACACACAATACACACACTCACTCAATTAGTATAGATTCTGTATTGGAAGCAGTGGTTTCAACATTTTGTTATTCATTTGCCAGTCTGTATGTGAATCTGAATCTGAATCTGAATCTGTGAATCTATGTATATTGTGCCTTATCTGGTATGGAAATAAATTATTATTATTTGTAACGCCTACACACCTTTTAACAACCCGTTATCCTGAAATTAGCATACACGTTGCCAGGGATACAAAAAAGGACATATGCATCCAGAAAAATGCGAGCGAATTTGCGGGTAAAACCTAGTATTTAATAGTCATAAACGTGGGTAGAATCGCAGGAGACTGCTGGTATATATATAATATAGCATTTAGCAAAATGTCTACCTATGAACCTAGAATTAGGTGCTCAAAGAAATATTCAATGTTCTGTAATGTATTTATTGTTAGCTGACAATCACATGTCTATGTCAACACATCAGTTCTTCCAACAGAACCCTTTCATCCCTCTTTGGAAGCCAAAGACTGGAAACACAAAGGTCCTGGCAAAATACTGCCAATTCATCTTTACCGTCAGATAACTTAATATTATACGGTGCTGTTTCACAAAAACTTACTAGCATTTATTTATAAGATAAATGTCACGCCATCTTCTTTATTTAAACTAAGAAGACAACAATAGCACGCGATTAATATTTCGAGTAACCTTTATTTGGTGATTGTGAAACAGGTTAGACTTGTCTATATGATTAACTAGGTTTAGCCCTCAAGACCTTTCGCATAGACATAAGTTGTGTTTTTGTCCGAAGTAAAAAATATTAAAATGTTATATACCAAATCGTATTACTTATAATATTGAGCGCTTTGTGCCGTGTTTGTTAAAAAATAAATGCCTTTTATTTTTAAGATTAACTGATTGAAACACAGATTTTATTCCAAATATTGCGTTCATTCACTTTCCAAACTTTGCAAACTTTTGTCGAATAATAAAATTATCACAGCTAAAACAATCCTTCGGAAGCGTTAAGGTGTATCACCCTTCCCAATGATGCCTGTAACAGGAAAATATAACTCGAAAATTTGCGAACAACTCCCCTTTCCTGAAGTTAAAATAAGTACCCAGAATTTTGAGTTATAACACTTCCATATTGAATTTCTCAATTGCTTTCTTTCCTGTTTTGTGTCTTTGAATTCTTTGTTTTATTTATTATGGCTTATATTTATGTTTAAAGCTCTCTCTGCTAGAAGCTTTGTATCATGAAATACTTAATAAATATACAATTAACGGACATAAAGTATTACCAGACTTGAATAACCATTTATGGATCACGTATTGTCCTAAATAGGATTCAAAACCTTGACACTTGGAACAGTAGCAACGAAGCAACTGCTTACATATTACGCTATACATACAGTGTGATTATTCATTTAAGTTACAAAGTAAAACTTTTCAACGATTAAGTTATACAACTTAATCGTTGAAAAGTTTTACTTTAAACTGTGCTTAGTTAGTATTAACTGAGCTATATTTGGATTTACATTTACCCGTTGCCTTATTCACCAAAGCAAGGGCGTAGAACAGGTTACAAAAATTGGCCTCTGTATTTTATTTATAATCGTCAACAATACAATTCTAATTATTTAACAAATCCCTGCCCTCATTACCTACCCTACCGGCCAAAAGTTTGAGACCACAAGTTAAAATATTGTTTCACAATAAAATTTGTTAAAAATACATATGATAAACAATTAATTTGCACACCTGCATATACAATGGATATTTAACTATTTTTCGAAGTCATTATTTCTATTTATTTTTATGTAATCATCGTACAAAGGTCTTTTGTCTAGAAACATCAATGGGCGCCGCGTGCGGACCGCGCGCTAAAGTCATTGTAATATTATTGTTACCTGACTATTATTAATTATTTGGGCTTTGTTTTGTGTTAACAGAATTTTAGGAAATTTTAACTTCCTAAAACACTGTGAACACCTGAGTTTCCATGGAGTAAATATTTCTTAATCTTGGTTAGTCCGAGCTCGTCGTTCTTACAGTGAAGACATCTCATTATGGGAAAAGTACGCCAAATTAGCGGTGAAACTCGTGCTGTCATCATTGCTTTACACAACGAAAGCAAATCTGAACGTGCGATTGCTACTCAGCTCAAGTTGTCGAAGACTTGTGTTCATAACCCAATAACCCGATACAAAGAGACTGGCAATAATCAAGATCGTTCGCGGTCGGGAAGGCCGAGAGCTACCACTTCTAGCGAGGATAAGTTCATCGTGGTAACAAGCAAGCGGAATAGACGCCTGACAGCACCAGAAATCCGCGCTGAAGTGAACAAATCCCGGTCTACACCTGTGTCATTGACCACAGTGAAAAGAAGACTAAGAGACGCTAAGTTATTTGGTCGCGTAGCAGTGCGAAAACCTCTCTTAAGGCCACAAAACAAAAAGAAGAGAATGCAGTGGGCCCTTACCCATCGAGACTGGAGTGAAGAAGACTTCAAAAGAGTTCTTTGGACAGATGAGTCCAAATTTGAAGTGTTTGGGAGCAAAAGACGTGTTTTTGTTCGGCGGAGTGCCGAGGAAAAGATGATGCCAGACTGTGTCCTGCCCACAGTGAAGCATGGCGGTGGTTCCGTTATGGTTTGGGGTTGTTTCTCGAGCCGTGGAACTGGAGATTTGGTACGAGTCAAAGGAATTATGAAAAAGGAGCAGTACAAAGCCATATTGGAGTGTGATGCTGTACCATCGGGACTTCGGCTAGTTGGAGATGGCTTTATTTTCCAACAAGACAACGACCCTAAACACAGCTCCAAATTATGCCGGGGTTATTTAGATACAAAAGAAGCAGAAGGGGTGTTAAAAAACATGGTGTGGCCCGCTCAGAGCCCCGACCTTAACCCTATAGAACTTTTGTGGGAAGAGCTGGACAGAAACGTGCGCAGTTGTTGTCCCAGCTCACAAGAAGATTTGTGGAGAGCATTGCAAGAAAGCTGGAACAATATTTCACAAGAAACAATCGACAAATTGATTGCCCGCATGCCAAGACTTGTCAACAAAGTGATTCAATGCAAGGGAGGGTTTTTTGATGAAAAAGCTGTTTAGCTTGTCAACATATATTTTAAGTTAAATTGTCGAAATATTAATTATTATTTATTTATATTTAATTGCATTTGCCATACTTAATAAATATCACAATAAATCCTTTCATGTTTAGCTTTTTATTTTGAGTTTTACATCCATTTGCAACTTTGATGTAGGTGGTCTCAAACTTTTGACCGGCAGTGTATATCTCCGAAGAGAGAGAACCCCTATATAGGCCTATATAGGGGACTGTATAGCTATGTATGTATGTATTATAACGAACCGACAATTCATACAAAAAACACAATAAAGCCGCATTTCCAATTTTAACTCCGACCACGCATTACCATATTCACAATAGATATTATAAAACCATATGAAATAATTTCACTCTCAATTGATTCCGAGGCTTGTTCAAATAAATAATAATGGAATACACTCAACGTTTCATTCATCCCCAAATCAGCTTTAACACAGATTGACATATTTATTACATTTGTAAATTTCATTAAAATCCAATCCTCCAATAATTTAATGAATCGTGTCCCTGATTATGTGTTGACAGTCAATGACGCATTTACGTTAAGTATATGATTTTATTGTTTCTCTTATTCTTTTCTAACTTCCTGAAACGTAAATGGTTATACAACTGCCTATCGCAAGGGCCTGGCCAACAGGCGTGAAAAGGTTTAGAAATCAAAGCTGTACAATACAATACTGTTTTTTCAATACCTCTGCCGCACTAGGAATAAATCTTGTAGCATGGGAGCCTTACAAACATCACAACACAACAACGGACATCAAGAACACCCAGATTCGCAATAACTATTTGTGTATCGTACAATTTTTGTCCCTTGTGGGGATCGAAGCACTCGTCGTAGTAGCGATGGCGAGGCTAGTTAAACCATTACGCCATGCGTATATTTATAACTTTATTTCTAGTTTATTAAACTACGTATACGTAGTTACAACAAAAATATTGTTCTGCAATATTATACCATACATAAAATGCAATAGGGCATAATATTGCTAACAATATTTTTCATTATACTACGTATAACTTTATTCCTAGTTCATTAGTAATGGCGATAGACAATTTTTGTAAACAAAAACTTGGCGATTAAAAAGAGTGACCATGAGTTTCTTGCCCGTTCTTCTCATGAGCCCTACACCCTTGCTTTGCTGAACGTGGCAGTAAATGTAAATTGGCAGAAAAAAATTGCGTAAATTTGACATTCATAACCATTATTCATTATTCATTATCATTACCTTGTAAAATTCAAAATTCAAAATATATTTATTCAGATTAGGTATCTGAATAAATATATTTTGAATTTTGAATTTTGACTATACGCTTGAATTTGCCTACAAACTCATCTGGAGTTAAATAATAATATGATCGACCATTGAATTGTCATCTAATTGCTATGTTATTAGCGTATTGGTCCATTTAAAATACAACTTTCATACATAAATAGCACATTCTTCTTCTCTCTTGGCCTTTATTATTCCCAAGTCACTTGGGGTCGGCTTTTCTGGTCTAACCGGGTTTGACTGGATATCAGTTTTTACACGGAGCGGCTGCCACCTGACCTCCGCAACCCGAAGGCTAACGATACCCTAAGATTAGACCAGTATTCAGTCCAGTGGATATTAGAGGGTACTGACTTTCCCAACAACGACTGCCATAGATGTTCATGGCAGCCGGGACCAACGGCTTAACGTGCTCTCCGAGGCACGGAGCAGGCGATAATTGTCAATCAATACGCACATAATTTCGAAAAGTCATATAGCTTCCGAAAGTCAGAGGTGGGTTCGAACCAGAGACCCTCTGCATTGCAGTCTGTTGGTCTCCCCTCTGAGCTATCGCTGCTATTGTTATCGCTATTATTGCACATTACAAAGGCAAAATCCGATTTATCAACCCCATATCAAATGTCTAAAACTGTACACGATATCCTACTTTTATAATCAAATCAATGACAGCCCGCTATCCAGTAATTTGTCTAATAGAAAAAAATACTGTTTGTTTGGCTTCCTAATGTAAATAGTTTATGTGGTGACATAAATAGGGTAGGGGCCTTGATTCAAGTTTTAATAGCAGGGTGAATGAAAATATTGATGTATTGTTATTTTGTTGTTTATGTGCGTCAACGCGAGTGGCTTAGTGAAGGAATAATATCGTTTCATTAATAGTGTTAATTATATGAATTTCCACCAAACATAGCAGCTATAAGCTAATGGAAAATTCTGGGCTGTTATGCATAATACGAACTCAAAAAAGCACATTCGATATCCAAATAGGTTATTCACTTTAGCGTTGAAGGGTACTTGAAAAACCTGGTAGTCCGTCTTATTTCATATATAGTCTCATGCTCATATCTTCGAAGGCGTAAGCAGAGATTTATTACATCCATATATCGCCAGCTATAATGACTTTGCTATATTAGCTAAGATCTAAGCAATTTCCTTCAAGGTTTTTTGATAGCAGGCCGTAGATGGAGAGACAAGGGAGTTAGCGGTGATGCAGATCCCGTATTGCTTGAGCATGTAAAGCCGTTGGTCTTAGCCTAATCTCTCTCCGGTCGTGTCTGATTTTCACCCTATCAGTCTATAAGAGTGAGGATATAGAAAGTGCACTTACGTATGTCTGCTATACAATATTTACTAAGTAGTAAAAAAACTGTCTAATCAACAAAATTAATAGTTGTTTCTTTGTCCACAGGTAACTGTTAACTGTGTAGTGAGTGTAGTGTGAATTAGTGTTAGTGTAAGTGCGTGATGTCATTCTGCTGAGAGCGTCGAGGCCATGAGGCCTGATTGCCGGGTCGCGTGGGCCTGGCTCGCGATCCTCGCGGCTCTGGGCCCCACCACCGCGTACACCGATACTGAGGACTTTCTGAGTGACTTAGATAAGCCAGGTAAGTTCTAGAATAGTACCAGACTTAGCTACCTTCATAACATTTTGATTTAATGTTTGTATTTTAGTTATGCCTCGTAATATAATATGCAATGCCATTAATAGGTGCGGTTTAATTCCTCGCAATTGTCGCCAGAAATCAACTACTTGTATTTAATATAGTATAATCTCTAGTGAAACGGTTGAGTTGAATAAAAATCATCTTCATTTTCAAAGAACATTTTTTTATACAATATTTACACCAACAGGTTATAAAGACGAAATAATAAAAAAGTTACGACATCTGAAAAAAATGTTACTATAAAAGAAAAGCTTCAATCCGTAAGATACTCCGAAAGCTTAAACTTAAAAAGAAAACAATTAATTCATTCAAAACATGATAACATAAACAAAACGGAATTAAACAAAAGCATCTTGATTGCAATTTCAGTACAGCAAATGAATATCAAAACATATTTAGTTCACACGAGAAAACATAAAAACAAAATTTACACACCAGCAAATAAACATTTAAGTACTAAAACAACGTTTACGACTATTTAAATAAATAAATAGTTACATTTCATTAATTCCCACATCATTTATTCTTGTAATTTCGATTTGACTCCATTTTTAATTACTCTGTACGTATGCAACCTAAATACTGGACTGGTTGTAAACAGGTTATATAGAAAGACAGATGTTGCATCCAGTGTGATTTATCTTTGGAATACAGGAAGTGTATGATATGTAATTCTAATTAATCAATTAATTATACCGGTTTGCTTGATATTGTTTAAATGAATGATACATTTGAAAAGTTGCATCGTCTTGGGGAGTATCCGTAAGATGTGTCGTGTTAAATGTCATTAGTTGGATAACAAAGAGACTATTAAATTAATGCAACACATGTTGCAAATGAAAAGATATTCTATATATCATAGAAGGTAGGAATTTTAGGTTATGATAATTATAATTATGAACTGTCCCATTGCTGAACACGAGCCTTTTTTCAGTATGGGAAGGGCAATATAGCAAGTATTTATACTCTAGGTCCTAGGTGTATCATACTGGTCTAGTACAGGTTGGCAAGCCTCACAGATCTTCGAGAACATTATGGGGAACTGTCAGATTTCTTTACGATGTTTTTTTAAAGGTATAGTTAATTTTGCTCGCTTTTAGTTTCAATTTTTTAATTAAATTTTTTTAACGTCGTAATAGTAGGCGTAATAAGGTGACTAAATAAAAGAGAAAGTTGAAGTTAGCATCACATTGTAAGAGGTCTGCGGGGCTTGCAGAAAAGGCGTAGGTATAAGGGTTAAATATACAAACTTGCAGTTCATCCCTGCTGTTTGATATAAAATACGAATATAACTTAGTTTAGGATTGTTGAGATCGCGTGAACTATCGCAGGACGGTAGCGTTGCCTGATGCGGTGCTGTCGTAAGCATTGCGAGGGTCCGTACCCTTGTTAATATTCCCTTGAGTGACGAAGCATGTGTGAGGTATTGTGAAAGGATATAAGCAGAACTCTTTTGAAAATGATGACGTTGAACTTCTTGGGAGTTTAAGTCAGTCTCTTGCACACAGACACTCCCGGATGGATATCCCGAAGGGGTAGGCAGATGTTGTTCGTGGCGCAGAGGTAGTGAATGCGATGCGAATGAATGCTATGTGATCTCGGGTTCGAATCCCGGGTCGGGCCAATAAAAGGTTATTGTGATTTTCTG
Organism: Catocala fraxini; assembly: GCA_930367265.1. Lineage (NCBI taxonomy): Eukaryota > Metazoa > Arthropoda > Insecta > Lepidoptera > Erebidae > Catocala > Catocala fraxini. The sequence goes on along the minus strand of OV884040.1, from coordinate 2,091,119 downwards.
TTAAGAAATCTCAATAGCAGCCTGGAGTTAGGAAGTTTAGGCGGTGTTAGACACCCCCGTGCCCCGGAAAGTACGTCAAGCCGTTGGTCCTGCGCCTGATCTCTTTCCGGTCGTGTCGGATTACCGTCCCATCGGATCATGAAAATAAAGAGTGTACTTGTGCTTCCGCACACGCTTGTGCACTATAATATCTCCTGCGCAGATGGCCAGTCTTGCCAGATTGACCGCCGTGACCGCAATTCGGTCTGGAGGACATTTTTATATACGAAAGCTATGTTTATAAATCCTACTTTAAGCTTACCTATAATTTATTAGTGCCAGTCCCTGTGCTGCTTCTAAGAATTCCGTAACAAATAAATCCAATAACACATTGCAGAAATCTAGCTCGGGATCTCATGACCTCACACATATTTCACGAGACCAACAGGCAGCCCAGTATAAAACTGGCCTATTCTGATCCCCAAGGGAGTAGAGAATCTTTCTAAGATTTTTCTTGCCTAAAAAATATCTAAATCCAATAACCTCTAGCTTGTTGGCGAACTACATCACGTTCCGTAGCGTACAATCAATCAATTGGCACGTGGGCGAACGACGTATATTGCGGATAATGATTTTGAGCGATAAACATCTAAATTCATTGACTTTCCTCATGCAATTCGTAAACTAGAGCGGATTTGAGCCAATTAAATAATTACTACGCTGATACTCGAAAGACAAGGCTGATTATTATTGTGATATACTTTGTGGCAGTTCACTTAGTTAAACTTAGAAGGCACAGCTGAATCTCCAATTAAAACCTGGTTTTTGAAAGGCAGATCCAGTGTAAGCATTCTTTAACAGAATATAAAACTCCTGGCACCTGCTGGGATTGTTCGACTGTATTAGCAGTAGCCAATCAAATCACATGATATAACTTTAATCTTGAGACGTCGTTTACTACTCTTTCAGAAATTGGGTGTATGTCTTGTATTTTGCCTAAAATGGTAGATTAAATAAAATTAATGCCATAGACATAGACTTTGTGCCGTTTTTTGCACTACTTTATATTATTTTAAACGTAGACATCTTGACCCTCATAATGGAATATTATGAATTACTCTTGAAGACTTTTGTTTTTTAGATTTACTCAGAATTGCCAATCTGGAGTTTCTATCATTCCAAAATAGAGTGATAATAATTAGGTAGGTATTAATTATAGTATAATATTCTAAGTAATTTTTCTTAAAAAATATTTCCACGCTAGGAATAATTCCTGTATCGCGGGGAACTTTACAAACATTCAAACAACGGACACAAGTAACATCCAGACTCGGAACAACCATTTGTAGATCACACAAAGCTTTGTCCCGTGTGGGATTCGAACCCACAACACTCGGCACAATGGCATTGGCGAGGCGACCAGGTAAACCACTACGACATCTGTGCAGTCGTGTTTAATAATTATAAGTAGAGGGCTAATTACTACTGGAGTTCAAAATTTACTTGGCTTTAGTATTGCATCTTTCTAAAAAGCCAGAAATACGCAACGTAATTTCTCAAATAACGGTAAAAATAACTCATAAATATATGCTAGTCCTAATACTACCCACATACTTTCTAACGTCATTCTACAAATTTAAAGAATAGATCACAATCTACCAAAATTCCCAAAAATAATCATATTACAATAATCATACGATCAATCATACATGCGTAGGCGCATCGCTGACTTTAATGACTTCTAGCGTGTAATGTCGTTGACACATCATTTGCCGTATCTATTATATATGCCGATCACTACCAGTTTAAACCGTACTATTCATTCTAACTATAATATTATAAATGCGAATGTGTGTTTGTTTGTTACGCTTTCACGCCTTAACAACTCGACTGATCATCATGAAATTTCGCATACACGTTGTCAGGAAAACAGGTAAGTACATAGAATACCTTTCATCCAGAAAAAAGTACTGTTATTAACCTAATCTAACCTACATTTAGGCGAGCGCAGCCGCGGGCACAAACTAGTTTTTATATAATGCATGCTGCTTTCTGACCTTTAGCAACCAAACTTGTCTGCCCTATAAGTGGGCCATTATACCCGGTGGCTAGGTCTAGACGAATACCGCTGGATTACTGAATGAGGCAGTATTATTTGGATTTTAAGTAATTTTGTTGTGCAAATGTTGTTGTCTAAGTATCTCTGTGGTAAACGTATATTTAAAGGCTATACTGATTCAAATAATATGCTATCCCGTTCACAGTTAAACATTTCTGAGATGGCACGATTTTACCAACAAATTGAACAGTAATTAATAAAAGCTTTTGATTATTTGATCACCTAAAGGTATTAGTACATTAAATTTTTTAAGTAAATAATAATAATAGTGTTTCAATAATCTAATCTTCGACTAAGTTCGACTCGCGACTAAATGAAATTCAATCCGACAAGAAAGCATATCGGGATAGAAAATATTATAATTTTGAATAAGGGCCATGTCCTATACGTTTACCAAGTTTCATTCAAATCGGTTCAACAGTTTATGCGTGATGAAGTAACAAACATCGTCACAAACTTTCACATTTATAAAATTAGTGAGACAGATAAGCTTAAAACTAGAGGTTTTAATGTTGTGATCGATCGGTGTATCGAAACGATGATGAAATACCTATCGATAATCGTTATTCTATTAATTGAAAGTTATTGTTAAGTTATCAGTAGGTACCTGGTTATGTTGAAAGAGATGCCTGTCAATCGAGATGTGCATTCGATTATTGAATTGATGTGATAATTGGTAGATAATAATTTGTGCGGGCTACGATTAATAATTGTATTTAAATTGATTCTGTTTTATCAATATTATATTTATATATATAAAACTCTTCCGTTACTGAGTGACTGACAGACAACGCACAGCCGAAACTACTGAACGCAAGAAGCTAAAATTTGGCGTGTATGTTCCTTGGAGAGTGTAGGGGAGCACTAAGAGAGGATTCTTGGAAATTCCACCCCGAAGGGGGTGAAAAGGTTGAAACCCGATATTCACACGGGAACGGGACTTACGCGGGTGAAACCGCGGGAAAACTACTAGTTTAATATAGTTTGATCCCTTATGCAACAACGATCGTAATATATACAACTTGTTTTTATTAAAGTATACAAGGAAATAATTCTTCTAAAGCGGTGGACTATATAAACATTCAAACAACGGACACAAAGAACAGAACAGGTATGTATGGTTCACAATTTTTTTGGTCCCGTAGCGATGCGAACCCGAAACAGCGCAGTGGCAGTAGCGAAACGACCAATAAACCACTACGCCATCACATTAAAATTCCTACGTGGCGCAGCGGTAGAGAATGCGACTGCTGTGCATGAGGTCTCCGGTTCGAATCCCGAGTCGGGCCAACAAAAATGTATTGTGTTTTTCTATTAAGAAATCTCAATAGCAGCCCGGAGTCAGGAAGTTGGCGGTGTTAGACACCCCTGTGTCTCGGCAAGCACGTAAAGCTGTTCTTCTCCGATCTCTCTCCGGTTGTGTCGAATTACCGTCGCATCGGATCAGAAGAGTTAGGGAACAGAGAGTGCACTTGGGTTTGCGTTCTCCGTTAAGACTAGCCGCCGTGGCTGATATTTGGTCTGGAGGACATTATTATTAGAATTCTAGCTAGGGAAGGAATGAAGTACGTGAGGTGAATCTTTGAAAGAAAATTACGTACATAATTAGTTTCACTACTTTATTTCTGAAGCAGGCAGAGCTATTGATATCTGCCTACTTCGGGAATAAAGGCATCTAATAGGCGAGCCTAAAGGCGTTTATCAAGCCCAGTTCCAGAGCCCGTATTGCTACTGGATATAATTTTATTTTTATGAGAAGTAGTGCCTCCCTGATTTCAGCATGAACAGGCCGGCTCGACCGGGGAAGGACTACCCTCTCACGTGAAATAGCAGTATTCCTACTGATGTGTTTCGTTTGGTGAGTGAGAGTGCTGGAGGCCCAATCACCCTCTTTTCCCCTTCCTGCTCCTTCTCCTTCCCACTTCCTTTCCTAAAGGGTTGGCAACGCGCAAGTGATGCCTCTGGTGTTGCAGGCGTCCATAGGCTACGGTGACCACTTACCATCAGGTGGGCAGGTGGCAGATATGCTTATATGCCACTTTAGACATAAACAAAAAATATAAAATAATATCTTAAAAGAAAACTCAGAATAACTTTTTTCTGCACGGAAACTAAATTGAAAACCTTATTGTGTAACGCTGGTTAATATCAGTCATTGCTGCTGTGCTACCATAGCATTCTTATAAAACGGCTAGAAATATATTTTACTTATATTTCACAAATAATATCTTTAAATTCATTTATATTTGATATAAGTGGAAGAAAGGTGCTGAAAATGTACTCGAAAATAATTTACAAATCATTCAGTTTTATTAGAAACACTACAGCATTTTCTAAATACTCAGACTTCTGAAGAACACAGGCTCGATTACATTTTTCAGGCAAACCTGAAAAATGTAATCGAGCAGTTTATCAAACGAATCCTACAAATTGCTCGAATCTCATTCTCGATTCGATTCTGATTAAAGCATTTGTTATGCACGCGATTACACTCGAATTGAAATAGATTTTTCTCGTGAGACAATGTAATATGTTATCCATGCCTATTTCGACTTCAAAGCTGAACAGATTTTCGTTTGATAAATTTATAATTTAACCCTTTCACTGTCCTGTGATTGTTACAATATATTTTGTGAAGCATCATATCGACTGTGCACTGGCCATATAATAATAATAATATCATATCAGCCCTGTATTTAAACTGTCACATTGCTGGGACATGGGCATCTTTTTAGTCTAAGAAACGTTAGATAGTTCACTACGCCCGGCACAGTGCGAGTTTGCGGATTTTACATATCTTTGGGTATGTTATGGAGAACTCCTAGGGCTTGTACTACCACCTCCAGATAGCATTTATCTATAAGATAAAAGTCTCGCCATCTCTCTTCTTTAACCTAACATAAGTGAGACAGCATGCTGTTTATCTTTCGGATAACTTTTACTTGTTAATTGTAGGACTGGCCGTTAGTCATGCGGGTTTCCTCATGATATTTTCCTTTATTGTTAAAGCAACAGTGAAGTCTTATCTGAATTTTTGAGTATTTCAATGTTTATTATATTTTATATTATTACGTATAAACAGCGTTAGAAGAAATCTGTGCTCAAATATTTTAACTCGTCAAGCCGGAATCAGGTAACAGACTAAGTTATTATGGCTAACAGAAACATATTTAAATAAAAATTTCTTTCTCCTTTTTTTTTATTTTACAATTTTCTTAAAATACGTTACTTAGATTTTTTTATATTTTTCTCATGGCTATTATAACTTAGCCTGTTACTGATGCCGGCTTGACGTCGACTTCTGGGACATCCTGTATATTGTATCTGAGCCGTAACTTCTATAGAATTGTGTAGAATGGGCAATTTTTACACAAATAGCGTAGTGGTCTTCTTGCCACTGCTACTGTTCCGAGTGCTGTGGGTTCCACACAAGACGATAATTACTTGTGTAACCCACAATTTTTTTTTGTTTTCTATACATCTAAGGTGGCAAACAAGCATACGGCCCGCCTGATGGTAAGTGGTCACCGTAGCCTATGGACGCCTGCAACACTAGAGGCATCACTTGCGCGTTGCCGACCCTTTAGGAAAGGAAGAAGAGTAAAAGGAAGTAGGAAGGAGAAGGAGTGGGAAGGAGAAAGAGGGTACTTGAGCCTTCGGCACTCTCACTCATTAAACGGAACACAATAGTAGAAATACTGCTATTTCACGTCGATATTCAGTAAGAGGGTAGTCCTTCCCCGGTCGAGCCGGCCCATTCATGCTGAAATCAGCGAGGCTTTACTACTACTTATTGTTCCGTGAAAACAATTGAATCCATTAAAGTTTTGATACGATATATTTTTTAGTTTACTGAATACCTTGACTTGCAACCCGATGGCTAATTATCGTAATAAAATTATTCAATATAAAGTTCAGAACTAGTAAGCGTGTCATAAAAATCACAAAAGCTATTCTCAAATTAAAATAAACGTCAAATGTGAACTTATAATGTATTTCAGTTCTCATTTGACGTGCATTAAGTTAAATCGGTAATCTACTTTAAACATATTGTATCAAGTTATTATTAGGCTAAAATAAAACTGGCCTTTTAGATCATTGACATTTTAAATTATATTTTTGCTACGTTGAGTACCTAAATTCGTTTGCTGTGCTGTCTCAGACTCCCGAATCAGACAGTGTTATTAACTCATCTATCGTTGGAATGTCAGATATAATTAAAAAGATATCGTGTCTGGCCGCTGGTGGGCCCCTACGACTCAGTAGGTATGTAAACATTTTCTATAGGTAGAGAAATTTTCAGTCATGAAAAATAATAATCTATTCTAATATTATAAAACTGAAGAGTTTGTTTGTTTGAACGCGCTTATCTCAGGAACTACTGGTTTGAATTGAAAAATTCTTTTTTTTTTTTTGGATAGCCCATTTATCGAGGAAGTTTATAGGCTCTATAACATCATGCTACGACCCACGGGGGCGGCGCAGTAACTATAAACGCGGGTGAAATCGCAGGCACAGCTAGTATATAATATAATATACTATCATATACATACAACACCATCTTTTTTTTTGTAAATATATGATATATAAGATGTGCTCGCGGTTTCACCCGCGTTTTTTATTACTGCGCCGCCCCCGTGAGTCGTAGTGTAATGTTATATACCCTATAACCATCCTCGATAAATAAATTATTCAACAAAAAAATTTTTTAATTCGTACCAGTAGTTCCTGAGATTAGCGCGTTCAAACAAACAAACTTTAGCTTTATATAAGTATAGATAGAAACACCCACACCAGGACAAAAATCCATGTTCATGAACACAAATGTTTGACTTGTGTGAAAATCGAACCCGCGACCTCAGGCGTGGCAGTCGGTTACACAAACCATTACGCCATCGAGGCCGCCAAGTCTGAAAAGAATCTGGATCTGTGCCCGGTCGACGGTTGTAGGCTCAGTCCCTATTACGTTGGCTAAAAACAAACTAGCAAAATTTGGATGTGATACACCTTTTGCCTACATCTTAAAACATAGCCTATAAGTTGTATAAACGGCTTTAATAAAAATATTTTCTCTCCTACATAATTTATTTATAATCAAGATTCGAAATGAAAACTGCATGTACAATTACATCAGCAACTATAAATACATTTATCATTTATTTTAACTACTCTCAGCGGAATAATTTGTTAAAATGATTATCGGTTTTATGTAGGTCGACGGCTAGTGCATTTTAAACAGCTATCGGTTAAAAATTATGACTGCCTTGTTAATCTCATGCTGTAAGTGTGATCGTAAGCGTAACGGGTGACTGTGAAGACCAGGGTTTGATGCTCTAATAAGGAAAATGCAACAGCAGACAGCTGTCATCAGAGTCTCTTAAGAGGAAATCCCAGCATTAGCCTTTTGCATATTGTTGTCGGGCTTGTCTCGATTTTTCGAATATATGGTAATAGGTATGTGCGGCATTATGGCTATATCCGTATCTTTTTACATATTTTATAATATTTTAAGGAATCTTATAATAACATAAAAAACATAAATGGTTTCCCCTTTTTATATCTACCACTGCTATCAGTGGTTTTGCTCTGGTGTTGTTATTCAGAGTCGAGTGACATAACAGAGGAATACGTTTGTATTGACGAAACCCTCACCGCATATCCTCTTAACACTTTAAACACCACGCAGCAGTCTGAATAGCAAGCTATTGTTCGCGACACGTGGTGACACCAGCGGCGTCCAACTTTTTTTTATTTTTTTTATTGCCCAGTGCAGAGCAAGTGGTCCACCTGATGGAAAGTGGTAACCGCTGCTCATGGACTTCAGCAATGTCAGGACACCGAAAACCCGCTGCCTACCGTGAAAGAAGAACTCTCTTTAAACCTCGTTTGAAGAAGGACATATCATAGCGCTCGGGAAACACCGAAGCAGGCAGTTCATTCCAGAGCTTGCACGTACGTGGGAGAAATGATCGCTGGAAGCGTACTGTCCTGGATTTGAACGCTTCCAGGTGATATGGATGAACCCTACTTCGTTGTCGACTGGTACGATGATAGAAAGGGGCCGCTGGTACCAAATCAAACAGTTCTTCAGAGCACTCTCCGTAAAAGAGTCGGTAGAACACGCAGAGAGACCCAAAGTCTCTCCGTTGCTCCAACGACTCCAATCTATCCGTGAGATTGGGATCATCGACGATTCGAACTGCCCGTCTTTGTAGGGAGTCAAGTGGGTCGAGCTGGTTATTGGGGGCCCCTGCCCAGAGATGTGAGCAGTACTCCACGTGCGGCCGGACCTGTGCTTTGTAAAGCACAAGACGTTGACCGGGTGTGAAGTACCGCCTCGCCCTGTTCAGTACACCCACCTTTTTGCTCGCTAATTTAGCTTTGTCCTCTAAATGACTCCCAAACTGGACTTTACTCGAGATTTCCACGCCGAGGATCCCAATACTTTCGGAGATACGGAGAGTAACTCCTTGGAACTGTGGCGCCATGATAAAAGGGTCCTTCTTAGCAGTAAACGCGCACACTTGTGTCTTCGAGGGGTTGAATCGAACTAAGTTCTGTTCACCCCATTCGGAGGCCCGCCCAAGAGAGTCCCCGGCTTCAGACACAAGTTGTGTTCGCCTTTCCTGTATCATGCTCCGAGGGACATTCTGATAGCTGGTATAACGCGCATCACCCGTGCTGTCATCCGCATAGCAATGTATGTTCTCGATTGACAACAAGTCATTGATATGCAAGATGAACAGCGTTGGGGAGAGCACCGAGCCTTGAGGAATACCAGCGTTAATGGTTTTGGTTTCGGAGCTGCAGCCATCAACGACGACTGTAATGCTCCGACCATCCAAAAAGCTGGCAATCCATTTGCAGAGTCCCTCGGGGATTCCATAAGATGGTAGCTTCGATACCTCGATACTTGATTACAAAGTAAAGTTATAGCGCGATCTATGAACAATGCCAACAGCGATAAGATATTAAAGGATAAACTACATTTAACTTAGGCTTGTCCAGGTATTTACAAACAGTTCGAGTTACTTTCTGGTATGCAGAGGGTCTCGGGTTCGAACCCACGTGGCGCACCTCTGACTTTCGGAAGTTATATGACTTTTCGAAATTATGTGCGTATTGATTGACAATTATCGCCTGCTCCGTGCCTCGGAGAGCACGTTAAGCCGTCGGTCCCGGCTGCCATGAACATCTATGGCAGTCGTTATTGGGAGAGTGTCGACACAAAAGATCCCACTGGGTCGAAGTGTCGCCGGTCTGCACTGACTGGTCCCCACATAAGATACATACATACTTTCTGGTATTCTAACCTAAGCTAAATACCTGTGGTAAGAGGATCATCAATAGTATGATGAGACGTTATAGACTCACCTCTCAAAAGCTATTCGACATCTTAAACATTGAGATACCGCCGCTGTAATATTTTTCTACGTAGTCTAATTGATTCTAGATTATCAAGTCTAAACAAATACGACTAAAATCAGCTTACTCATGAAGGGGTGTACTTTATCATAATGGACGTGAAGTATAAAATTAAAGTTATAGTAGATATATATACCCATTACTAACATAAGCATTTATGAGTAGTCGAGCCTCGCTGATTTCAGCATGTATGGGCCGGCTCAACCGGGGAAGGACTACCCTCTCACAGAACATCGACGTGAAATAGCAGAATTCCTACTGTTGTGTTTCGTTCGGTGAGTGAGAGTGCCGGAGCCAATCACCCTCTTTCCTCCTTCCCGGTCCTTCTCACTTCCTTTCCTAAAGGGTTGGTAACGCGTAAGTGATGCCTCTGGTATTGCAGGCGTCTATAGGCTACGGTGACCACTTACCATCAGGTGGGCCGTATGCTTGTTTGCCAATTCAGTTGTATTATAAACTGAAAATAACGGTAATATAGCTGTGTTGTTTTGCTAAATCTAACTATAATAAAATAAACAAAAATTAAAAATTCTTTATTGAAATTAAACTGCTATATACGGATTTTAACGCGTTGTTTATTTGACACTTTATTACAAAATTTTGAAATTTTTTACACTACTACTACTATAATCTTTACTAAGCTAATTAAATTATTATTAAACTATTTAGATTTAATTTAGAGGGAGGAGGGGGAGGCTCCCCGTGACCATGGCTGCTGAAAAGCAACCGAAACGTCGGGGAAAGTGTAAAAATAAATTAAATCTAAATAGTTTAATAATAATTTAATTAGCTTAAAAATTAGTAAAGTTTATAGTAGTAGTAGTGTAAAAATTTTCAAAATTTTGTAGTAAAGTGTCAAATAAACAACGCGATAAAATCCGTATATAGCAGTTTAATTTCAATGAATAATATTTGCGTAAATAGAAGACAATATTACAAAAATTCTTTATTTACAACTATTACAAGGTAATATTAATAGGGTTCGGGCACTCTTCTGTTAAGTTAAAAACCTGTGTTATAAGAGTGTTGTCCACGGCATGCATTCAAACAATGAAATACATTAATTACAGCATTTAATAATGTGGTGGAATATTTATCTACTTAGAAATACTCCTCCACATTATAATATATAGTCATGTTTACAACAATATAATTAAAATATGTCAAGATACAAAATGAATCACCACTTGTACCAACAATTAAAACACAAAACAATAAAAAGAATTAAAATAAAACCAAAATTAATATTCATCGAACCCTTAACCACAAACAAATCATTTTAGTATTACCATAAATACAAAAAAAGGAAATACTATTATCATTAAAAACAGTACCGCTGACAACCCCATAACGTTTATAATGAGTTATATAGACAAAAACATGGCAACACAGAGCGTTAGTTATTGTTGCCAGTTGGAAAAAAGGTTAAAGATTACGGCGTGTTCAGACGGAGTTAGTAGAAATAATTTAATTACTTATAAATATTTATGTTTGACCGTTAGACTGTAGTTCCCTGAAGACAGCTTCTGTCAATTATTAATTGAAGTGAATTTGGAATGAAGTAAATTCAGTTTGTTATGTGATGTTAGTTCTTTAAACGAGGTTATAAAAATGTTAGTTTACGAGAAAATATAATGCAAATGGTGATCAGATCTACTTATTGACTGTATTGTGTATTGATTAGATGGCGCCACACACAGGCCAACTTTCTATATTTCTTAATAAAATATGTATAAAAATTGTGATCGTCTATTAAGTTCTGATAGTTAAAGTTATTTTTATAATTATTATATTGATTAAAACTTACGTAAAATATATTTAAATATTTATTTTAACATAGCTGAACATGTTAAAATTGTTTCTTTCCCTTCTAATAATAGCCTCACCCTATGAATGAGCTCGTGAATATTTTAACCAGAATTTGTGGTTGCTAGCAGTAGTGATATATATATATATATATATATATATATTACACTAAGTATGAACATTATACCTTAGTTATTATAAAGCAAGTCTAATACCAATTAATTCAGCGGGTCTACCGTGAAAATGTTTTTACGCAATGACGTGCCGAAACGAATTACGAACGAAATAATAAGCATATACCTACCATGAAAACACTTCGGATTTTTTAGGACGTACAAATGTCATACGACGATATTCGTGACGAATGACGGCGTGAATGATGTTTCATGGTAAGAATAAGCACGAACGAACTTACGCAATTGCGTATAACGCGTTTCACGGTAGACCCCCAGGTCTAAACTCTTAAAATACGAAGCTAATCATTGGGATATTGCATTCTTAAAATGGCCTTAATTCGCTTAGGTGTGATAAAGAGGCAGCGATTGGGAATTATTATTTTTCAAGAAGTATCACCGTGCTTAGCGATTTAGCTCTTCAGTGTTCTTATATTAAATTTAATTTTCCATTCAATCAAAAAGATTTTCTTAATGAATTGTACTTATTGCTTTTTTATCGAGTATAATATAGCGCGGCGTGAAAATGTCGTTCTACAATGTGTACATATAGTTACGATCCTTTTGAGCGATCGTGGAAAATACATTAAGCACCTATGATCTCATCATAGAAAAACATAAAACTTAATATAAATTAATATCACACAATATAGTTGTACTCTGAGACCTCCTAATCTTACATCTACCCTTTCCTTAAAAGCATTGCTGGAAGAGAAAATATAATCCAGTTAAGCTCGCCAAAATAACACAAATATTAAGTCAAGGCGATACCATTATATAAGTATTATGTTTTGTTAGACAAAAAGTATATATATATAATACTTGTTGGGAGACTAGATTTTTAAGGGCTATTATATCACTTCATCTTATAGCAAGTAAGTATTCTTGAGGTACATTATTCCTTAGCGTAAGTAAACATTTCACTTATGAAATGTTGTTTCTGCTATACAGCAATAGAAATTACCATCGTTTAGCGTCGAAGAATTACAATAAGAAAATAAGCCTTGACAAACTTTCGCCCATAGTTAGTACCCGGTAACTTAATACATATGAATATTTATTTGCACGAATATTCTAATACACTATTCAAATCTGAACCCGGCTTTAGCTTGAGTACATCGTCGGTACACGGCCCTCATACATTCCTCTGTCATTGTGTACTTTTATAGGCTTTTGTCACGCGCTCCATTCGCCCAAGAATCGGTTGATGAGTCTCGTGTTAGCACGGCGGGTTCAGTAGTATACAGTTGAGCTCATTAAATTTTAATGATATTTTTTTGTAACGGATTAGGAATTTAATAGGTGTTGGTTGGTGGGAAATGTGTTTAGTGTGTTATTTATTGGGTTAATTAATGTTATTTAATTTTGTTAAAGCGTTGACAATAATGTGTAATATTTTCTGTGTTTATATTTGTTGGAAAGGTCTGAGTGTACTCTAGAAAGATTATTTTTCTTCGTTGAGAAAATTGCATAGGCTCGTTTAATTGCAAATGATATCGAAATATGGCTTCATTATTGGTTATTTTAGAGACAAATGATTGCAAGGTTAGGAGTTTGTATTCAGAATTTTAACAGTAAACGCCTTTGTTAAAATCGAGAAAGTACTAAGCGTTATACAGGTAAAGGTAACCCACTTTTAGACGTAAAATCGATAAAATAAATATTGACTACATATTACAGATTTTACTGGATACGTTTTCGTGAATAGTGAAAACAATTAATTATTCGTGCAAAACTTTGTATATACTCTTTAGCTATTGATCAATTACACATTTCAATATAATCGGAACAGTAAAGAGTTAAAACATAGGAATTAATTTAGGATTAGTGTCTAGCTCTTTGCTGACTCACCGGTCTAAATAAACAGTGTTTTCCTATAAGAAAGGTCTGTTTAGACTACGACAGTGCATTTGTATCGTCGATTGGTAACGGAGAGTTGTGCCACGTTATAAGCATAAACACATATAAACACACTCCCACACACGCAAAAACACACACATTTACATACAGATTTAATGTTAAATTTCTCATTTCTTATCAACTAAAATATAAAATCTGTTAATTACTAAAATGTAAAACTAAACTAATGACTGGAGAGAGAGCCTGGAGATCTGTCATACAGATCCTGAACCTAGTTCAGACTCCAGCTCTCACAAAGGTACCTATATTTAAAGCTGTAATGTTAAGTGTTACCAATGTTACTGTATTACCTTTATGAGAGAAATAAACGATATATTATTATTATTATTATTATTATAAGCAAACTTCTGTTATTATATTTCCCGTAGTTGGTTTCTTTGCCTTACTGCACGAGTCAGCAACTGTCATGGGATTACTATGTCAAAAATTTGTAAACAGCAGTATGAAGCTTGTGCCTAACAGATTGCATTAAGCAACTAGCTATAAACCTCTAGTCTGCCAAATTCTCAGATACAATAGAATAGACACTGTGGCTTGCGACGTACGAAGGTTTAAGGACCTAAACGTTAAGAATGTTGGTGGCGAAATATAAGTATCACAAATAAATGTTAATACCACGCCTGTAAGAATATTCGCCACTGTCGTTTTCTTTATTTTATGTCGTAATGCTATTTATAAACTGTCCTTCTGCCAGACAAAAACCTCCTTTCATTAAAAAGAGGATTACTTACTAGGAGAAGGATGCACACTAGTCCATCACAACCCCAATCTTAAATATGTATTTACAAAAACATTTTATTCAAAACTACGTAGCTATGTATTGCTTGGAGACTTGCATGAGCGCGTAACAAAACACTCTGGGCCATACAGGTCTCTTAACTACATATATTTCCTTCCACAGCTTAAGCAAGCGATAATTAACTATTGAATACACACGCCATAACTTTAAAAAGAAATAAGTCTGTAGGTTCGAACTCGAGACCTGCGTAGCATTCCAACAGCCATCCAACTAGGTCATCGCTGCTAAAACATCATACACAGATTTTAAATAATAACGAACGCAAAAAGATTATCTTGTTAGAACAAAAGGCCCAATTAACCCAATTCGAACTGAACCCTAAACAGCGGACCGTTTTTATTTCAACAGATTATATACATCAAAGACTTAACGTATGGGCAAACCTATACGATTCTTACTAGATTACGGACGTAATTCACCGCGATTCGACGTTTATACGTAATAAACATGATATTTTCGGGTACACATTTCAAAATTTAATCTACAATACGTATATTGTTCGGTTCGGGGATCGTTGGCGAGATATTGGAACGATTTCGATGTTTCATGGTTATGTTTTTTTACTGTGCTATAAATGAGCAATGTGACGCGTTTTTTAGGGTGTTGTTTGTTAGTGATGTAATTAGAAGCTGTTGATTTATTGCTGTTTATTCTCATTGACTAATTTGAGTCTGTCCAAGTAGAAGAGTCAGCTTTATCCAATTATTTGGTGACAATATGAATAAATCGAGTCGCGCGAGGAGGAAGTACCAGACTCTTACAAGAACTCGGCGTAAGCGCCTGAATATAAACTGTCTCACTGCTGGGCAGTTTGTCTCTTCTCAGCGTAAAAAGGGTTAGGCCATAGTCCACCACGCTGGCCAAGTCCCGATTGGCAGACTTCACACATCTTCGAGAACAGTGGAGAACCATGACTCCTCTTAATTTCTTTTGACCTATTTTAATAAGGTATGTTTTGTGGTTTTACTTTTCAAGGCAAACTAGCATACGATCTTACATATAGTAAGTGGTGAGCTTAACCAAGGAATAAATTCTTTGGTATCGAATTCGAACATTGCTGACAGTAACCATACGTCAGGTAGTACACAAGTATGCCTTGAAGAAAATACCCTACAAAAGCAAATGATCCAACATTATTGATATTTCAAACTGAATACGTACATGTAGCTCCTGCTTATTAATTTAGTAGATACTAGAACAAACGAAGACTTCAATAATATCTAATACCGTGTTTTCGTAAAACATTATTTACCATCATTTGACAGATAATGATATTCTATACGGTATAAAGACACGCAACGCTGTTCGATTCTTCTTTAAGTAAATATTAAATGACATACATACCTACATATTTTCTAGTGACACAATATAATATAATAATAATATAATATTCTATCACATACACACAACACCATCTAGCCCAAACTAAGCAGAGCTTGTACTATGGGTACTAGACAATGGATAAACATACATATATACTTTTTGTGTAAATACATACATTTTATACGTAGAAGCACCCAGACCAACACAAACATCCATGTTCATGCACACAAACGTTTGACTTGAGCGGGAATCGTACCCGCGACCTCAGGCGTGGCAGTCGATTACACTAACCACTACGCCATCGAGGCTGGTTTGTGGATTCTATTAAAATATAAACGCATTATATCTATTAAGTGACAGCAAGAATGTACCTTCACTTACAGGAAAGCAGCGATAGCTCAGTGGGGAGACCAACAGACTGCAATGCAGAGGGTCTCGGGTTCGAACCCACGTCGCGCACCTCTGACTTTCGGAAGTTATATGACTTTTCGAAATGATGTGCGTATTGATTGACAATTATCGTCTGCTCCGTGCCTCGGAGAGCACGTTAAGCCGTCGGTCCCGGTTGCCATGACCATCTATGGCAGTCGTTATTGGGAGAGTGTCGACACAAAAGATCCCACTGGGTCGAAGTGTCGCCGGTCTGCACTGACTGGCCTCCACATAAGATACATACATACAGGAAACCAGGGGGTAAGGGTATACTGATACTGCATTTAGCTGAATGAACCGGTGGAGCGCATAACTACATCGCCCTTTCTACCTTTGTTCCTGTTCTTTTGCCCCGGTAACGCGTGCATATTGCTACCGATTATGGGCTCCTGTAAATGTTTACTATCAGAAGGACTACATGCTAGTTTGATACCTTCATAGTAAGTATAAAAAAGAAAATTAGATGACAGACTTTCTGTTTAACTAATCTTACATGGTTGGAGAGCTACTTCCACCTTTCAGAAGATCGTAGCCAAGCCAATATCCGTTCCACTTAAAATCGTTTTTTTCTAGCGCGGTATAAGCAATAATATTTCTCCGTATATCTAGACTCTTGAATAAACCACCTGCCGCGGTGTTTCCAGAGCGCTGTCATGTCTCCAATTAAAATAGAGTTTAACCATTGCCAGAACGGTGGGCAGATACATCATAGCTTATACTCGGCTGTTATCACTTATTATCAAGATATACACGAGGCCAAAAAATACCTTGCGTTGTGTTCCTGCAGTCAAGGGTGCCATGTGTTTCTGAGTACGCACGATGCCGATGCAATGACCAGACTGTTTTTGTTTCTAAAGCTTGCTGCTTACTCGTATAACTTCTGTGTCGAACGGACCGCAACGCTTAAGATATGACTCCTGTTATTGTAAGAGTTTTTAGGTTATCGTAACTGGTTACCACTAAAATCCATGTGTTACATACACGGCTTAAGAAATGACAATTCGTAATGAATAGTTATTTTTCCAGCTACAACAAACATTGTAGGTTAAGTTAGTACCTATTAAATGTCTGGCCAGCGACAGGTGCTGGCAAGCTGTTGCCGAATTCAGCGAGGCAGTAATGCTCCTGAAGGAGGCTGCGGAGCGGGAACGGGAGGCCGACGCCAGTGCGGACCCGCTCCGCCGAGCAAGGCCAGGGAGGAGGCGACGCCGTTACGCTCATCTCCTCCCCCCGCCTTAGATGGTTGTGTTCAAGGTCGTAGCCCTGCCAGGCTAACGTCTGAGTGCCGGAGAGAGTTCGGAACGGAGATCCGCCGGCGCTCCATGATAGATGGGAAGAGCGCCGCAGTTAGGTTTAGTCGGTATTGCGTGGCATCCGGCGAGTCCGACACTACCCACTGTTGCCGGCGCGGTTTTCCGGCCGTGTCGACAGGAGTGGGTGTGAGTAAAGGCATTCGCCTGCGGAAAAAAAAAAAAAACAGTACCTATTAAATTAGTAATTTAATTTCTATATGTCACACATATATGTCTTTTAAAAATGCATGATTATCCTTAATATTATCATTTTAAATTCTATGTTTTTATTATTATAATTATTGTATACTATTTATAGAGGCTTTATAACGTGCAACAAATCTATGTAATGGGACCATAATGGATCAACTCTATAGTGGGGCCCTGGTGACCTGTAACACAGGTATCCTGATATCTATCGCAGGCACCAGCCTCTCACAAAATTCAATGTGTACCTTGTTACCAGTTCCATGTACCTCCTATGTGTAATTTTGTAATTTTGTGGAGAGAATTAAATGAATTATTATTATTATTATTATTTCTATTAAAATGGTATATCGTTATAAAAATTAAAAAAAATATTGTAATATACGGAACTGCTTCCAATAAAATGGTTGTTGATACCCGCGTTTGTTTGTTTATAAAATTGATATTATGATAGAAATAAATGTTGTTAAATACACCGGGAATAGGATTATTTGTCTTTTATAGATATTATCCCGTTGTCGTGCTACTTTTATGTTATAGTCAGTGGTAAAATAGTCGTAAGTTTTTATTTAATAAAGTATTAAGTTTATCACCACTTTGTCGGCGTAGAGAAGCTTTTAAAAATATAATTATTTATGTATAATAAATGGGTTTAATATATTTTTTATTGTGCTTTTCGGCAGTAGTCGATTTCACCGCAAAACTTTCTATGAGATGACAATGCATCGTACATATACATATATACTTGATTTATAAATCATACGACTATTTTATCACTGACTACAACGTTAAATTAATACGAAACTGCCTTGCAAATTTTAATGGCCGATATTAAAATCAAGGCAAAGATATGTAAGAGTTTCATGGACTCTCAATGGATCATGTAGTACTGGTTTTAGTTTCAAAATGTTGTGTGTTTTTGTTTGTTTTGAATAATTATTACAAACAAAGCCAATAGGATCACCTACCCATTTAGAACATTAATAAAAACAAATGATTAAATAGGTGACCCTTTAAAGATATGTTGTAGCATACCAGAAGACGTGCGTAAAATATGTTTTGATTCAACCCATTCCAGTAAAGTAATTTACAGTCAAAATATGAGCATTCGCATCAAACCTATTGTTGATTATTAAATCGCAATAAACATGAGCGTGTAGCTAATGTGTCTATAAATCTCAAATAAGATGCTTATGTTCCATTACATAGGCTTTTCCTTCTTTCTATTTTTATTTAGGAAAAACGACTGCTCTCGCATTAGAAATAAATCCTGCGTCGCGGGGAACTTTACAAACATTCAAACAACGGACACAAAGAACACCCATACTAGAAACAACCCTTTTTTTTACAACTAAGGTGGCAAACAAGCATACGGGCCCACCTGATGGTAAGTGGTAACCGTAGCCTATGGACCCCTGCAACACCAGAGGCATCACTTGCGCGTTGTCGACCCTTAAGGAAAGGAAGTGGGAAGGAGAAGGAGCGGGAAGGGGAAAAGAGGGTGATATTCTGAGAGAGGGTAGTCCTCCTCCGGTCGAGCCGGCCCATTCATGCTGAAATCAGCGAGGATCTACTTCACAAAAAATTTGTGGACCACACAATTTTTTATCTCATCGGTTCGAATCCACAACTTTCTATGCAGCAACAGCGGCGAAACGACCACTTAAACCACTACAACATGGGTTCTATCCCCACACGGGGCACACATTTGTTTTGCCATCCGTGCAGCCATCTTACACCTATATCTCCGAAAATAATAATAATAATAATAATAATAATATTCTATCACAATGTGTTACACTTAAATTTTTCTAGTTGTCTAGTTATGTAGGTACTACAAAATAGGGGTTGAACCTATTGCCACGGCACAGTTCCAGACTACGTGGATATATTTTGAATTTTTTGACAGAACGTCCTAAGAACACTTCTTTCTTACCCAAAACGAACCCGAGATTATTCACAGCAAGCCACTCACCAGTGTTCCCACTGAGGCTTTATATACCAGAATATATTCTCGGTGTTACCTCAATAGTTTTAGTTCTATCCACCCTCTTATTTTCGTCCTAGACAAAATGGGCGCTGTTGGAAAGCAGACGGTAGACAGACTCCGGTGTACCTCCGGTGTATTTGGGTGTAAAACTATATTAAAATAGCTAAAACACTTTTTATAGGCCCAGAATAAAATTACCTTTTTTACAGTGTCCCTTGACTGAGATAGGTTCCAGATTAGGTATATTAGAATACAATCTATTTTATCTTGGTAAATTTTTACAACAACTGTTACTAGCAAAAAATATTTATTTTATGTTGGGAATCCAATGATTCAGAATAAGGACTATTAGATAACGACTAAAATTCGTTTGTCTTGTGCGTTTTAGCAAGATGTTTATTTGCCTTTTCGCCATATTTTTCAGCTAAGTATGCTGCTTATCAAAACATGAATGTAAAACACATACCCTTTAGGAAATATCAACCTGTGTGCCGCGAACATTAAACAAAATCAACGTCGCCGAAGTACGATATTATATGTGCAATGTAATTATAATTTACCTTTAAAAACATTTATTGAAATTTAAGTATTTAATAAACATAGATTAGTAACAATAACTTTGTGCGATAAAATATGCCTATTACAATATATGTTGCCAAATTTCAGCGTAAATGCAGAATAACGAGTTATACACAACACTCCAAGCGTAGTATATTCCGAACCACTTATAACGAACTTCACAAAACTCATCCCAGTGGACCCAAAGCTATGAAGCACAAAGTAAAATATGTATTTAAATCGAGAGCAATTTGATATCGAAGTTAAACTACCGTGGTTTTGCCGGTACAGTCGGTTAAAAGTTGCCTATCAAACCTCTCCAAGTGTTAATTGACTGCAGTTACCTAACCCAGCGAAACTGCATAATTAAGTTCATTATGAGAAAAAGCCACAAGCTTGCGACTGTAGGTTTAATTTATACTTCGGAAAAGTAATAATGTTTATTATTTTTCTGTTTGCTTTTCATTGAAAACATTGAGTAAAAAAAAAACATTCTTATGATAACCGATTGATAATAAAGAAATCTGTACTGCACGGATTATCCGCTTGAAGCTACTACTAATATACTGTGACTTTTTAGAGTTCGAAAAATCTCTTATACAACAGCTTTGTCCGTTCGTCCGTTCGTCTGTTATACAACTTTCAACTCAAGAACCGTAAGAGCTAGAGACTCGCGGTCAACGCCATTCGACTCAGCATAGTCGATATACCCTCGAAATGACTATGACCTTTGACCTTTGGCCTCGGTCACATGATACCAGTTTTCAACTCAAGAACCGTAAGAGCTAGAGACTCGCAGTCAACACAATTCGACTCATTATAGCCGATATACCTTGATGTGACTATGACCTTTGACCTCTGACCTCAAGGTCACGTGATAACATACGTTTCTCACTTGTTTAAAAGCAGGATAGCTGTGTGGGTTACAGAATGAATAGGCCAGACTGGAAAGTACTACCTACACTCTTTCTCTCAGAGTGTCGACGTAGTCGACGTTGTATGCATACTGTTGCGTTAGATTAAGTGAGTGGGAACGTCGGAGGCCCAATAGACCTCTCGGTCCTTTCCTTTCCTTTCTTCTTCTACCCACTGTTTTTCCCTTTAAAAAAGCTACAGTAACTGCTTATCATAAGAGAAACCGTGTGTTTTTTAGCACCTACATATGTGATTCAACCGGCTTGGTTATGTATCCTAAAAATACTTCTGTGCTGTGAAGTAAACACAATCGCGTCCCTGAGTGACAATAGTCGCTTGTCCAGGAGTGTTATATAATTAGTAATTCATTATTCCTGGCAACAAAGAGCTAATGATGGGTTGGAAAGCATAACTATAGTATCACGATTTAGAAACTCTTACTTACCGAGGGAAACGTAGAGACAGTGTAAAAGGATAGTATTGTTTCAGAGAAGCCAGCTCATTGGCACCATCAGCATATAATTCGCAATGGTAGGCTTTGTCGCTGGTACTACCGATTTGATTCTAGCGCCTGCCAAACATTTACTAACAATTTAGGAGCATTGATTACTAGTTACTAGTATAAGCTAGTAGTTCCAGTCCGACACTAGCCGAATCACTTGCTACTCTTCAATTTATATTCAGGTACAGACTTTTACAGTAGGTACCTAATATACAATCTCGTTTACTTGAATAATGCCTAACCTTTTTCATTTCTTTTCGTTCAAGACCCCTTACCTAAAACCTTTTCCATTAACTACGAGAAAAATCGGAAGAATTCCCTCTCCGTGACCTAACCCCTCACTGCTTGGCGGCCTCAAGTGCCTCGAAATATTTGGCATGCCAAGTGCCCTACAACGCGCGTCGTTGCGTTGTCTCCATCAAAAATGTCGTCGAAAACTGTAAGGACCTCTGCCGTAATTAAACCTCAGCTTTTTACTGAGAAATGCGTCGATGACGCCGTCAAAGGGTGCGCGTGACAAGAGGGTTGAGTTGGATGTGCCCGCAATTATTTTTTATAGGTTCTCTATTGATATAGAATACGGAAAACTCGGTGAATGCCGAGAGTATGTATATTTCTGATGATTTTTATGAATAATGTTTATATACGCGGCAGTCAAATGCAGGCCCATTGGAAAATACTCATATCAATTAGCGAACGCTGTGAAGACAGTCGAATACAACTCTAAACTATACCAGCTCAAAATGCAGAACTATTGACACGGAGAGAGAAGCAGTAAATTGTAACTGGTTGTTCTAAGCTCATACTTTGAATACCAAAAAGTTGGCTTGAAACAAGTTTTTGTCTGGCTGTCTGTCTGTATTGTGTCTGCATAAAAACGTTACGCGAGTCATGCGAAAATTACTGCATGAAATGGATTGCGGGTTTCACAGCTGTATTCCTTAAGATTTAATTTAAAATCTGTTAAATGTTTTATCTTAATATGCTCTCTATAAGTCAGCTATATGTAGCAGGGATAGCTCAGTGGGGAAACTTACAGACTGCAATGCAGAGGGTCTCGGGTTCGAACCCACATCGCACACCTCTGACTTTCAGAAGTTATATGACTTTTCGGAATTATGTGCGTATTGATTGAGAATTATCGCCTGCTCCGTGTCTCGAAGAGCACGTTAAGCCGTCGGTCCCGGCTGCCATGAACATCTATGGCAGTCGTTATTGGGAAGTCAGTACCCACTAATATCCTGACACTGGTCTAGCCTTAGGGTATCATTAGCCTTCGGGTTGCGGAGGTCAGGTGGCAGCCGCTCCGTGTAAAACTGATATCCAGTCAAATCCGGTTAGATTAGAAAAGCCGACCCCAAGTGACTTGGGAATAATAAAGGCTAAGAGAGAAGAAGCTCTCTATAAGTCAGGTATTGCAAGAAAAATATAGATATTTACCTACTTTCGGGTGCCACGACTACGAAGTTGTGGGTAAAAGCTAGTTATGAATGTTCTCTCTGCCGTAAGACTTTACAAATATTGAAACAACGAAAATAGAACAACCAAACTCGATATAACTAAATAATTATACGGAGTTATACAAAAATGTGTATCAAGAAGATTTTTTGTACCATTTGGAGAGAGAAACCTTAACTTTTGGCACAACATAGTGACGAGTTGACCAGTACTCCCTACAGTCCGTTGGCATATTGGTAATATCCATGAACGGCTGTAAACATTTACTATCCGAAGGGCAGCTACCTTGTGAACCACTAAGACCAATGTATGTATCATATGTGGGGGCCAGTCAGTGCAGACCGGCGACACTTCGACCCAGTGGGATCTTTTGTGTCGACACTCTCCCAATAACTACTGCCATATATATTCATGGCAGCCGGGACCGACGGCATAACGTGCTCTCCGAGGCACGGAGCAGGCGATAATTGTCAATCAATACGCACATAATTTCGAAAAGTTATATAACTTCCGAAAGTCAGAGGTGCGCGACGTGGGTTCGAACCCGAGACGCTCTGCATTGCAGTCTGTTGGTCTCACCACTGAGCTATTGCTGCTCTTACTAAGACCAAGAAAAAGAAATGTCTGTGCCACCTCTTACTTTAAAACTATTCAGGCGTGAAGCTATTTCATGTTATGACACAGTTCTATTCAAAAGCATAAACTGCCAAGAAATTCTAGATATACCAGAATTTGGCCTCATACATATTCAATTAAACACTCAACCATATTATATTTGATTCATTCGTTACCTTATACGCATTGCAAATGTTCTATGGGGTAATAAATCATGGGGTTGAAATTATGGGGTACGTACGGTATTTTATGTGTTTGTTTTAAGGGTAGTTATTACGTAATTTACTGTTTAGGTATTCAACGAGTTGAGAAATAGGAATCCTGATTTCTTGTTATAAATATAGGTTTTGAAATATGGTTTTTGTTTGTTTTGTTATCCATGCACGGATGTCGTCATGGTTTAAATGATCACATCGCCACTGCCACTGTGCAAAGTGTTGTGGGTTCGAATCCTACACAGGACACTCATTTCTGTGATCCGCAAATGGTTGTTCCGAGTCGGGGAACACCCCGTACCAACCACCAACTTTATAAACATGCAAACAACGGACATAAAGAACACTTTATGTCCGTTGTTTGCATGTTTATAAAATTCACCACGATAAGGGCATTTTTTCGAGTGCAGGGTTGTAGAAGTAACTAACAGATAAAATAAAATTAAAAGTTTCTGCCTGCCGCTGTCCACCTCTTTGGGGGACGTACATATATGTCGACATAATATGAATCAGAATTATCTTGTTTTCATATATTTCGTATCAGTTATTCAATTTTATTTATGATCTCATTTAGAAACAACAGAAAAAATGTTAACTGTATCATCTCTAATAAAACCCACTTGAAACGCACAAACTCTATCCTTTTATCTAAAAGGTCGTAAATAACCAAACATGTCAATGCCTACACATTTTTTTTGTAACTTTTCCCCTCGTCCCAAATATTTCAATAACTCGTTAACTGCCCGCTCCCGGTACAAGCGCGTTATACTTGGATCTCATCTAATCTGATATCTCACGTATATTTAGGCTAGGCGTGTATTATAAGATGTAAGATATATTGAGATATGAGTAAGCGATTTTGTATTAAATTTGGAATTTAGAATCGTACTTTAATTAAAGGTCCACCTTTTTTTATTAATCCTGACTCTGGGATGTAATATTATGGTGTACATAAAATAGTGTTGAAAATTGTCCATATTTCCGGTTTTATTGATCGGTACCAAGTGGTATACATAATTAAATCTGTAAATTTAATTCTTGACTTGGACGTTTCCTTAATTAATCTTGTTTTAGAAAAGATGTTATTTTTATCAAAGCACACCTATGTATTAGAAAATTAAATGCAAAAAGACTCACGCTTGTTTCGCGTTGAGATAAGCGGAGACTACGGATATTGACAAGATTATAGTATTTTATTATTTTTATTTTTGACTTATTAAAATACAATAACACTACCATAGACTTAGACCTCTCACTTAATCCACTAGGGTTAAATGTAGCTCCGTGTAGCAAATCTATCTCTACACTACGACCCTAACGCTTGGGCCCACAATCGTCGTGTGTGATCCTATATCGGCGCATTACATTACTTTTATCGACGCGTGCGCATCCTATCCACAGATAACGAATGATATAAGAATTGCTTGTTAAGATGGATCAGAGATATATTATTTTACGTAGGTAGGAGTTTGTTTGTCAATGCACGGTACTTATGTTTTCTTTTTTGCTATTGGTTTTGAGTTTTGATGATTATGGATAACTAGGTACGCAGTATTCTTTCTTTTTTATGAGAATTCAGTCATCCAAAGACCGAAAACACAGAATGCATATTAGTACCTACTACATATCGCAAGTTTATTTTATCATACATATATATGTAAGTACATAGTGTCACGATTATATCTGTAGAAGTGTAGGTAGAAGTATATTACGCCCATATTTCGTCAACAATTGTTTCATAATATCAGCTGTATTAAAATGTACTACTGCTGGGCACGGGCCTCTTCTCAGTGTGAGAAGGGTTAGGCCATAGTCCACCACACTGGCCCCGTGCAGGTTGCCAGACTTCACATATCTGTGAGAACATTATTAAGAACTCTTAGACATGCAGGTTTCCTCACGATGTTTTCTTTCACCGTTAAAGTAAGCGATAATTAACTATTTAATACGCACATAACTTCGAATAAAAAATGGACGAGAAAAGACTGACTAAGAAAGTTTATAAGGCTAGTGTGAATGGAAAAGTCGCAAGGGGAAGACCTAGGCGAACGTTTCTTGATCAGATCGGAGACGTTCAGGATAAAGGCCAGGTTAAGAGCCCCTTAAACAGAGAATGCATGAGGAATGTTATGAAAGTGAATGAAGCCAGAGAAGTGTGTCAGGATCGTAGTAAATGGAAATCCGTAGTCTCTGCCTACCCGTACCCTGTATGTATGTATAATTTCGAAAAGTCAGAGATGCGCGTCTTGGGATCGAACTCGAGGCCTCTGCGTGGCAGTCCAACGGTTGCCTAGGCTACCGCTGCTACAACAATTGTTTTGGGTCAACGTAATAGAAGGCGAGCCTGTTGCAGTCCACAGCTAGTAATGCAAGAATATGTGATACCACTATGACTTTCTTGACAGAAAATCCAACAACACTTTCCCAACCTGGACATCGAACTCGAGACGACTTGACTGCCTCGGTGGCACAACAGTAGTGAATGCAACTTCTTGCATATTGCGCTGCCGACGGCATATTATATTTTTTTGTTTATGTTAGTCGAAAGTGCATTCCCACAATTTCTGATTTTGAGATTTCTGCTTCGATTCGTAGCAATGAGAATCGCACGCCTAGCGCTCCATAGGTTACCAGATGAACCATTCCACCACCAAGTCATTAACCGTGTCAAAATAGTAAACAGTTAAAACTGGTTACTTTTCATTATTATGTACGCCGCTAAACCAACACAATTTCTTTCCTAAGTATAAACTTAAACACTTCGATGGAGGCTCTATACAATAATCCGTCGTTTATAGCACGAACAGCTAAAGACAGTCGCCAGGCCGCAATGCGTCATAACGTTGTAATGTACCGACTATCGAGTTTTTGGAACTAGATATAGACCGCGGCGTTGCCTGCTTGAAAAAATTGCTATGTTTTTGGTCAGCGCCATCTATTGTGAGGTTTGAAATTGAAGTATTATTATATAATATTAACGTTGAATTATGTGTTTGATAAAATTTGTACAGGATGGCGTAGTGGTTTAAGGGATTGTCTCACGACTGCTACTGCGTCGAGTGTTGTGGATTCGATCCTTAATCTGGACAAGAATTTGTGTGGTCTATAAATGGTTGTTCCGAATCCGGGTGTTCTTTGTGTCCGTTGTTTGCATGTTTGTAATGTCCCCCGCGATACAAGAATTAATCCTAGAGCGTTGTCTTTTTTAAATAAAATGAAATAATGAACTATAGGTATATATAGGGTGTCCCAGAATATGTGAATCAAATTGTAACGGGAGATTCCTTAGGTAAGGAATATGAAATGTCCTAAATATGTTGTGTTGTTGGTCAAACTTACGAGATTTTCTTAGGTGCAAAAAAGATACACCCTGTATACAGTATTTGTCGTAGTGCTTCTTTGTCTTTCCTATAATACCAGAACAACTCACAAAACAAAACTAAATATCTCGTCTATTTTACACAGACAACGCTTTTCTCCACAGGCCAGACCGACCGCATTCTAGGTCTTAAGCACTAAAGCTCTTTCTAGGTAATTAATTTTGTGATAGGACGTCGGATCACGGCGGCGGTAAATTAATTTAAGCTTGGACGTGATGAAATTTTACTGGACCCTCTTATTGCGTTATTTCTTTAATAGTTCACCTGAAGAGCATTATAGAGGCTGATGGATTGGATCACATTTTCATAGGAATAATAGTTCGTTTTTGTGGATTTACTGTTATCAAGTAATGATAACTTATTGAGTCTATACACAAAAAGTTTGATGAGATGTATTACGCTCACATTTCGCGAAATATGTTTGAAGTATTACGTAATAGAGGACATTTTGTCGTCTACCGGCCACAGTTCCAGTCTTCGTGCTTCTACTGAGAATAAAACAGAAAAACCCATAAATCTTTGCCTGACCTATCGAACCTGAGACCACATAGTAGCCGCTTACAATACTGCTGCGCCACTGTAGCAGTGAAATTTGTACAACGGTATCCCTATTCAAGTAGAGCCTCGCGCATTTCAGCATGAATGGGCCGGCTCGACCGGGGAAGGACTACAGAATATCGACGTGAAATAGCAGTATTCCTACTGTTGTGTTTCGTTCGGTGAGTGAGAGTGCCAGAGGTCCAATCACCCTCTTTCCCCCTTCCCGCTCCTTCTCCTTCCCATTTCCGTTCCTAAAGTGTTGGCAACGCGCAAGTGATGCCTCTGGGGTTGCAGGCGTCCATAGGCTACGGTGAACACTTACCATCAGGTCGTATGCTTGTTTTTTTTGTTTGCAATATAAGTCGGATGAAAAAAATAAAAGATATATATATATGTATATACATACATAGATTCACGCCTGTTTCCCAGAGGGGTAGGCAGAGACTACGGATTTCCATTTGCTACTATCCTGACACACTTCTCTGGCTTCATTCACTTTCATCACATTCCTCATACACGCCCGTCGGTTCAAGGTGCTCTTAAGTTGGCCTTTGTCCAGAACGCCTCCGATCTGATCAAGAAACGTTCGCCTAGGTCTTTCTCTTGCGACTGTTCCATTCACACTAGCCTTATAAACTTTCTTAGTCAGTCTTTCCTCGTCCATTATTTCTACATGCCCAAACCAGCTTAACATACCCTTTTCTATTCTTGTCACTATATCAACTTTCATGCCGCATCTCTCTCTAATCACACTATTCCTTATTCTATCTTTCAGAGTCACACCACATATATTTCTCAGCGCTCTCATTTCTACAGCATTTATTCTGCTCTCATGCTTCTTTTGCCATACCCAACTTTCACTTCCATACATAAGTGTGGGCACTAATAGTCCTCTATGAACAGCCAAACGTGCCTTTTCGGAAACATTTCGACTGTTCATAAAAGCGCGTAGAGCTCCATTCACTTTGTTGCCCGCAATCGTTATATATATATATATATATATTTAGAAGATTGCAGTTAAGTTATGTCTCTGCAATGAGCAAATATTTCCTTTTTTAGAAGTTGTACTGCTATGCAGCGGAGGTACTGACTATCTATTGGTTAGACAGTCATGCGGACTACATATACCTATGTATTAGACTGCAAGCATGGCGTAATGGCTTCTGTAGTCACCTTGTCATTGTCACAGCGCTAAATGTTGGGGGTACGATCCCCGCACAGGACAAAAGTTTATAAAAAATATTTGTTACGAGTCTGGGTGTTCTTTGTGTCCGTTGTTTAAATGTTTGTAAATTCCTCACTGAAGTAGGAATTATTATCAGTGCTCGAGCAATCCTCTTAAAATACAAATGGTTACAGATATACGAGTATATAGGTTTATCACACCTACTGAGCAGCACTTGTGAAGTTTTCGTAATAAATGTTCATAGTGCTTTATACGATGTAGGTTGATTGAATATTTGAAAGTATTTAATATTGTTGGGTTTTCAAAACCCTGGCTTAGCGCCAGTTTCATCTGACGAAAATAATATCAGAAAGTTTCACGAAACCCAAAAGCCATCGAACTTAGTACAATCAACTTCTATTTTTGTTTGTTGATCACAAACAAAATTAAATGAACTTATTGGTCTTGACATAAATAGTCTATCCCTTTTCCACAACCGGCGTTAGATAGAGATATTCAATTGCTAATTAGCGTTGTTGGATTAATATTAAATATTGATTATGCTTCAAGTTACAACGTTAACAGCCCAATTAATCATATCTAAATTCAAATATAATATCCACATTTTAGAAAGTACAATAAAATCTTGTGATTGATTTCAAACAACTCTAATAAGCTGATTAGGTAGAAGGTTTCTCTGTAATCGAGGCTAGTTAAGTTGTAAAACTGTGGACGGTACTGTGGGATGGTATTATCTCCAAATAGTTGAAGACTTAAGATCTATTTGCTTGTTTGTTATCGACTAACTCTGAAACTACTGAACCGATTTCAATATTTTTCAACGTAAGTAAGCTTCTTTATCCAAAAGTAATATAGACTATATAACATTACGCTACGAGCCACGGGAGCAAAGCAGTAAGTAATCATAAAGTTAGGTGAAACCGATGCGGACAACAAGTCAAAATTAAATCGCTGCTTGACAGACAAACATACGTCTGTCCAGTTAGTTCTTCTGAACTACGCTACAGATTTTGATGCCGTTTTTCACTATCATTCAGAGAATTTCTTCCGGAAGTTTATTACAAGATGTTTTTTTTGACAGGTTGTCATCGACAATGATTATCGTCTATCGTATCTCTAACTATAGTATAGTTGAGATACTCCGTGACATACGATGAGAACATTTAAATAACTTTTTTCAACCGTCAGGCCGTTGAATTATATGATCACCGCATTAGCACTAAAGAAGCAAATATCCCTTCAAATATGTTGTAAAATTGTATTGGACATTACGTATTTAACCTCCACTTTGTGATTGAAATCATCTTAATCCATAAACGTCATAACCTTTTACAAATTTCATAATTTACGAAGCAAAATAAAAATGATATCAATCTAACTTTAAAGAAACGCTCTCTAACTAATTAGTTTGTCAAAAGGCAGATAGATGGCGTCACTCACTGTATCGGAGGTGACGCCATGACAGTTTTATTGCAGACCCTATAAATAGTCATAAAATTATTCACCTAACGATGGTGCGCGGTATCTGAGTGATTTATTGAAGGCTTCTAATGAAAGAAGGCTTAATTTAAATGGACGCTTTAGAATTTGATTTTTCTTTTCCTTCCTGTCTTTGCGGTTTCTTTAACTATTAGTGCATTAACCTGTCAATGCTTGAAATCCTAACTAATATTATAAATGAAAATGTGAGTTTGTTTGGTTGTTACGCTTGCACACTTTAACTACTCGACCGATCATCATGAAATTTCGAATGCACGTTGTCAGCGGTTCAAAAAAGGCCATACCTAAAGGGGTACCTTTGATCCTGTAAAAAGGAAACTGTTATTAACCTAACCTATCCTAATCTACATTTACGCGAGCGAAGCTGCGGGCAATATCTAGTGACAGATATAATTAAAAACCTATCGAGTCCGGCCGCCGGTGTGCCGCTGCGAGTCAATATGTTAAGTCGAGTAATGTATTGATCTCTCATCATAGCTACATTTGTATGTTATTTTTTATTTTTACTATGTGTGATATGTCCGCGGTTTAGAAAGACGGTATTTATTTAAGATTCTAAGACAGATTGACGGCTTTGCATTTTTATAAGGATAAAGTAGTTGGTTTTTACATAGTTTTACAGTTATAATAACCATAAACCAATGTATTTTTTAAGAACAATCAATTTTTTTTACTTCGACAGAAGTACAATAAATTTAATTCTAAAAGAAATAATATAAATATCGAAAATAAATCGTTTTTCTGTAGTAAGTAATTGCAAACAAAAAATTGGGAGATTAGAATTAGTTCAGTGGGTAATACGATGAAACGGCGCCATTATTTAAGTAAATCCCCTAAGCTTGTTAGGAAGTTCTTAGGTTGAAACGCGGTCAACGGTTCTAAAAATGTTACAGTAAGCTTATTTATACATATATATCTATACAGATAAATAAAATTGAAGTGTCTGTTTGTAATGTCAAAATAACAGTTTTTTACTTCATGCATATGATAGTATATAAAGCGCTTATATAAAAGACCATAAATTTTTTGCCTGTCTGTCTGTTTGTTCCAGCTAATCTCTCAAAAGGCTGAACGGATTTTGACAGGACTTCCACTGGCAGATAGCTGCTATTATGAAAAGTAACTTAGGCTAATTCTATTTTGAAAATATATTGGGATCCGCTGCAAGAAATTAAAACCTATGAAATAGTGAACAATATCCGATTAAAATTAAGAATCATTTATAAAATAATAATAATAATATATAGGTATTATATATACAACCAATATAATAAAATAAAACCGACTTATAAAGTAGAGGAATCACATTAATTTGAGCATAGGTCTATACGAGGCATAAGAAATATTAAGTTATCGTTTACTCTGC
Organism: Catocala fraxini; assembly: GCA_930367265.1. NCBI lineage: Eukaryota > Metazoa > Arthropoda > Insecta > Lepidoptera > Erebidae > Catocala > Catocala fraxini. The sequence goes on along the minus strand of OV884040.1, from coordinate 2,059,419 downwards.
GAACTGAACAAACACTTCTTAGTTAAAATTCACGCGGACGAAGTCGCGGGTAACAGTTAGGTTTAAACTAAGATAAGAGATTCGGAAAAATTACAAAGAGTTTGTCCAAAATGTCCCGGTATGTTTACAAAGTCTTCTCCTCAAGTTTATCTACCAAAACTTTCCATTTTTAGTTGCAAGGTCACCGCAACCCTACTAATCTGCCGCCTACAGCCAAACGAACTTTTAGTTCCCGACAACAACGTTTGAAAGTTTGTAAGCCATTGTTTCTCAATCTGAGGGCCGTGGTTCCCGATTAGCAAACAAGTCTTCGGGATCACGTGTAATAAACTGCATCAATTATTTTGTTCAGGTAGTCTATTGTCGGCCTCTATGGCGTACTGGTTAGTGTAACCATCTGCCACGCCTGAGGTCGCGGGTTCGATTCCCGCACAAGTCAAACATTTGTGTGCACGAACATGGATGTTTGTCTTGGTCTGGGTGTTTCTATGTATAATATGTATGTATTTACAAAAAGAAAAGTATACATGTATGTTTATCCATTGTCTAGTACCCATAGTACAAGCTCTGCTTAGTTTGGGCTAGATGGTGTTGTGAAAAAAAAAAGAAAAATAAAAAAAAATCATGTAACATGTCGACAGTGTTTAGTTTTCGTTATTATAAACGTTGAAGCTAGGAAATATATTTATGTTGTTGGAGCTTACGCAACGACATTGATAACACTGGGGAACAAAAAAAATCAAACTTTTCTGCAGCATTTATTTTATTACTGGTTTTAATAAACACCTTCGTCAGTAATACCCGAAATGTATTTAACTTGTATATAAAGTAAATACATTTCGGATATGACTGACGATCATGAAATCAATCCACAGGTTGAGTCTTATTCTTGAGATATTCAACATAAAGAACGGACCCATCAGGACATTAGAACAATGAAAGAAAGATACCAAGGCCGATGGGACAGCCATATTATGATGGCAGACTGTTGCTTGAGTTTAATAAGAGATTTTCCTGAACATAAACACAATAGAAAAGCTTACAGATTATGATTTTTTGTTAATAGCATATATGTATTAAGTTTTCTTGTCGTTATTATATAGCCGCTTCTAAAATATATGTATATTTAATATGGAATTGTATTTTTTATTTCGGCCTTTTTCCAGTCATGTAGTTATTGAGTCTTGTCTCATAAACTAGAGTCAATGTAACAAATCTGATATTTTCTCGTATTCAGCATACTGAACTTACACAAAATTGACTTCAACTTACCATGCCGCAAAATGACTATTCCCCAGTGTTATTCTAGTTCGGATCCTTCGAGCATATTGTTTTGAATTAGATGGTTTATAGTGATAAGTGAGTATTATGTAATAAATGTCTCAGAAACTAGTTATTGTCTACAAAGCTCAATGCTGTGATTAAATACAGTAGGTATTAACTATTACCGGACGATTTAATGAATAAACTTTATTTAACGAGCTTTGACAAGCGATACAAAATCGTCTATGTAATTAATATAAACCGGCTGGGACCTGAATATACTGAAAATTTGAACAATTATTTTCCAGTGTGAATCTTTGTAGTAATTAAAAACCTAAGTATAAACAATATTACCAAGGGGTCAAGACAGTGAAAAAGGTTGACTAACATTGTTGTAAACTCTTTTAATTATTCATTATATCCTTAGAGACATTATTGGGATACATTTTTGATTAGTTTGTTGTAGAATAATGTTTAATTAATAGCTTTTATTATGAGTTTCTTTAAAACTATCGCTACGTGAAACATTTGTAAATTATTAGATTTTTATATTACGTAATGAATTATTAAAAGGTAGTTATTATATTAGTAAATGTATACGATTGCGTCTTTAGTATGTACTTTATTGTTTACTGTGTAGTTATTATGAATCGAAATGAATCGTATATTCGTGTAATCCAGTATTAGTTTGTTAATTTAAATAGAAAGATTAAATTTGTTTTTAAAGATGCCAAGTTTCACTCAAAAATACATCCTTGAATTATGTATAATAAGTAAAATAAGTATGTCACATGGACTTCAATTAATCATTCATAGAGAAGTAGAGTGATTTAACCCTAAAAACGGGACAGCAAGAGTGCCGGAGGCCCAATCACCCTCTTTCCCCTTTCCCGCTCCAACTCCTTCCCACTTCCTTTTTCCTTGCCTAAAAGGTCGGCAACGCGCAAGTGATGCCTCTGGTGTTGCAGGCGTCCATAGGCTACGGTGACCACTTACCATCAGGTTATGCTGGTTATGCTGGTTTGCCACATAGGTTGTATAAAAAAAAATTGTGTATGTTGTCATTTGTTTAGGTATTATTTGTGTTCGTTGCTGGAATGTTTGTAATGCTCTACGCTTCACAAAGATTATACCCAATCCGCGAGGTCCGTTATCTGCTTTTATAAATAAAACCATATCATATTATTGTAACTAAATTTATTAACATAACATTTTTCTATATCAAATTTGTATTTCCATAACACTCTTTGATATTATTACAACACAAAGATACAGCAGTTTATCCGAGTTTTTATATTTCTGACACTGCGTAACAGTTATTAAATGAATTAATATAAATTTCATATTTCGATAGCACGTGACATTGATATCCATTGCCCTGTACGTCCATCATATTTTGTTACGTGGTCATCTTTCGAATTATGAAACAGCAATCTACAAATACGATACTTTGCCATGAGTTCATACGAACCTTCGAAATGAATATTCTATAAATATTCTGATATATATCATATTATTACTATAACTTACCCGATATCTGTGCTATAGGGTAATAATTTGATCTCACGGTTATCACATAGTACTTCTACTAAATTTATTATTATTATATTTGAAAATTTGTTTGCCAAGCATTGCACGTTAAATGAAGTAAGTTGATGATATGGATGACGATGTTAGAAATTTGCGTGTGATGCGGCACGTGTACAGCATCGTAGCTTTTTGCAGTAGTTGTAGTGTGTGTATAGACATGTGTAAGATCATGTGAGATCATGTGTCATGCTTTGAGTAAGTGTTGATTATCTATATATTAATACGTGAAGCAAAAACTTTGTACCCCTTTTTATGAAAATTGCGTGGACGGAGTAGTATAAAATTTGGCAGTTAGAGTTTATATGGAGAAAGAGTGGCGAATCCTAATATATTTATAAAATATGCATTAGAAATACATTAAATTAATTAAAAAACACTACACGCACACAACCATGCATTTGACACACGCAATCGAATCGCGTTCGTAGTATTTCAGCATTATTCGTCTGACGTCGTACAATTCTTTGTAACTATGGATACCTATACCTTATTTATATGTAATAAAGAAAAAAAGAAAACAAAGTAGCAAGCTTAGGAATATTGTCAATGAAAGAGTATAGTTAAGTAAATAATAATTTGTTTGAAAAGGATAGATAAATTAACCTGTATAGCCTTGGCGAAATCTAAATGAAATGAAGTGAAATGAAATAAGGCTCAAATTATATAGACCTATAAATCCTTAGTACGATCAAACTTAAAATTTAAATTAATTATGGTCGAATTTTGACCACTTGGCGACTGCTAGTTATTATTATAATATCAGGCAAGCAGTTGTGTACAACCGATAAATGCCTATATCCGGCTACTGCATTACATGCTCATCAGTATTTGTCTCGTAGACTACCTAGAAAATAATTGATAAAACGATACTTATTACATTTTCCAACAACACTAGTGGCAAATAAGCATTGAGCGTGCCTGATGGTAAATGTTTACCGAAGCCTATAACCATCGCTGGACTCTATGTCAGAAGTATCACTCGAGTGACAATCGACCCCAAGGCAAAATAAGAAAGATTTCATTAAGAATAGGAATATAAAGGGTAGGTATTTGAGATCTGGAGATATCGCTGGAGATCTTATTCATTCAGCAAAACGTATTAACAGTATTATTACTTTTATGCTCCTTTTAGAGGTTGTGTTTTTCTGTTAGAGGGTGATATTTTAGCAAGCGACCAGGCTCACTCGCTCTTTCACCAAATAACTATAATATTATACGAATCTTAACAAGTTTATTTTAAATAATCTAGCGGATTAATATATAACGTCCGTAGAAAAATGTTTGATTTTAAATCTTTATTCAAATGTCGCATTTTAGTAGAGCGGTGTCTAAACTGACCTTTCTAGATAGCTAAAGGTGTCGCGGTATTGTGGTATTTCAAAACAAAGATGATACGTTAAACTTGACCCCAACAGAAAAGTTCGACCTACTATGCACAAACTAAGGATGTATAGAAACACGGAACCGTGTTCCGTGTATAAAAACAGGAAATAGTTCTTGCCTAAGGCTACCCGATAACAACTTGTACTCGTTAAGACTTGTGGTCGTCGCGGACAGTCGTCATTGCGACTTGCGTTCATTGCGACTAATTTGCCTGCTTGGATGGTGTTGTGGGCAAGCGGCCGTCTCGCCGCTGCCGCCGCGCCGAGTGTAACAATCACCCAAAGGACAATTACCATTTGTATAATCCGCAAAGCATCTAGGTGTACTTTGTGTTCGTTAATTGTATGTTTGTAAAGTCCTCCGCGACACAAACCGAACTAACGTCGGATTTGCCTATAAAAAGCCTTAGTATTAAAAACTACACAATTACCTTCTGTCAGCGTCATCGGTCGATATTAATTACGTGTCCATAACTCATAAACAACCCTAAAGATCGTAAATAAAGTTATCATTTTATAGTCGTTATCTGCCAAGGGATTATATTTTATGGACATCACGTAGATATACAGTTGTGTTTATTAGCATGTGTGTGTGTGTGCATGTGTGTGTGAGTGAGTTTTAGTTAAACTAGTTGAATGTGGTCATCGTCGTTTAGAAGGTCGTTATATGGATTATCTAGACGATCATTAAAAAGTTTGGGTCAGTTACCAAATTACTTATGGTACGGTTAATTACTATTGTCCACATTCTTATACTAAACTTTATGAATGAATATATACCGCAGAGCTTTTATATTTTATCTACTACCTACTCAGTCCGTCCGCATAGATTGTAATTGTTAAGTGCTTTTATCTTGAGTGAATTTCGAAGAATCACGATGGCAGCCGGGACCAACGGCTTAACGTGCTCTCCGAGGCACGGAGCAGGCGATAATTGTCAATCAATACGCACATACTTTCGAAAAGTCATATAACTTCCGAAAGTCAGAGTGCGCGACGTGGGTTCGAACCCGAGACCCTCTGCATTGCAGTCTGTTACTCTCCCCACTGAGCTATCGCTGCTTCTATTAGTTACATTATGTACTGAACTAAAACAAAATCTTTTCTTTTATTTTCTTGTCAATAGATAAGTCTAAACTCGCCGAACTATTCATTGTAAGCGGAACTACTTTAGCTGCTCTGCTCACGCCATTATACCAAAGCGTGATACTTCACAGTTATACCTACGATACAAAAATATCGAGTGACCTTACGACCTCAGTGGAATCGTTCCTTCGGCCTTGTATAGACATTTATGTTTATTGATGCGTCAAGGAACCCGTCTCGTTATTTATTTGAATAGATTTTCATAAATACGTAATACAATGTTTTCCATGATCTAGGTTTCAGCTTGTATTTTCTAGTCAAATTGTAAGATCAGGATTGTATTGGTCGGTTTAGAGCTGTGTATATATACATTCGAAATAAGTCAGCGTCTGATTTTCCATCTATTTTCAAGGGTAGTTCGTATATAGTATCAAGGATCTTGTACTATCTTCGACATGCTTGCTTTTATAGTTCTATCATAAGAGTTATGTACCTACAGATGTTCTTAAGATAAAACATAGACTCAGGCATGTGTTCCCTAATGAAGTAAGCCCTCTGCTTGCTCTGTTGAGTGTCATCAACATTTTATCCGCTATGTTTTTGGTCTCATATTAAGACGCGCCCATCGCTGTGCATCGTGCAAATTTTTAGATCCCGTATAACTATGGAAAATGCTTAAAGAAACAAACCCTCTAACAATTTTCTCCTCCAAGGAAATGGAATACTGGATCTGGATTGGCCACAAACATAAGCGCAAAATTATGCCATATAACTAACAAAGCTGTCTAATAGTCTCCAGAGGCCGTACCACCATCTATTAAATCATTATTATTGCATGAGCGAGAACGAAACGAGACTATAGATTTATAACACGCTGTCTTGTTCGCACGTAGCATTGACTATTCTATCTTAGATGGTATTAAGATTCCTGACAGAAAATGCCGAGAAAGCTTCTCGAAAATCCAGCAGACATAATATAGTCAGGCTACACAGAATATAGTCAGGATTCACTCAACCGATTACTACTGACCAACGACCACCCAGAATCACTAATACTAGATACAACATATTAAACAATGCCCAACACATTAATAGCTCAAGTAACAAAACTAAGTAACTCGACTAAAAACAGTACAAACCCACTCCACACAGACACTTATTCCAAATAACTGAAGTACACGTTGACACACTTTAACTCAAATAAAATCTTGTATTACGTTTTGTCGTGCCATAGTACATTGGAACGAAGTCATTTCGCTTGCATTTAATAAAAATAACACTTTTTGAGCTTCAAAGTAAAGGGCTCGCGCTAAAGTAATCGAGTGTCATTACTCGACTATGAATAAATTACGCAAGTTCCCAGACCCGCTTTGGGTGATGGTATAGAGGAAAAGCGGACACGATTTTGCTTTGCAATATTCTTCTTACTTTTTCTTTTCAAAAACAGTATTAGTTGTCATACCGGTGTCCGGCGTTACGTTACGGACATTAAAACAACGGATCCAAAGAGCTGCCGAGCAACTAGTTTTGGAGTTGACTTATTTTGATAACAATGTTTTATTCCATGCTAGAGAAGAAGTCATAATATTCGGCGTTGCTTAGTGGCAATATCAGATACTTAGATTATATTATTCGTGCAGTAAAATAATATTTTTAAATTCTAGATGATATTTTTTGACCAAGCGTAATATTTTCGCTAAAAATTAAGACCATAGGAACAATTAAAATCAAGTCGTCAGAAAATATTTGATCTCTGTTCTGTTTTTCATCACCACGTGACATATTACTATCCGACTCAGCAAACTCAGCAAAAAATATTAGAAAGGGATTTCCATCTCTTTTTTTAGATGTTTGGCGAATCAAAACACTTCTTATACGATACGAAAATGAGTTTCCATAAAATTTCAGTAGGTTATGTTTGCGAAAACTTAAAATTTTACATAATATTACTTTATTATTAATATACATAATAATTTTACACGAATATTGTACATTAAAATTAAACAACTTTATACGATATTACACTTTTAAATTTACTTGAGAGTAAAAGAAAACTTAAATTGGTTGACTTTCTATTGACGCAGTATTTTTTCGGTCCCGCTTAAATTACAACACGTCTATACCGTACTTTAAAATGTATGAAGGCCGATAACTCGCACAGGGCCTGCATGATAGACCACCCCAATTTTGAAGGCAGCGCCTTGGACTAAAGCTTGGGTATTGGTAATTGATGAAGACACTTCGTTATTCTGGTAAAATAATACCCCAAGTCTACCTGCCCTGACCTTCCTAAGCCCAACTATCACTCAAATAGCGGCAAGGCCTGATAATCATATAAATAATGAAATCTAGTAAGTGTAATCAATAATAACAAAAGCGGTAGATTATTGGCTGCAATAGCCAACAACCTGTCCATGCGTCATTGCCTTGGTCGGTAGTTACCAACGTTGGTCTACTGCAATATCTTTTTCCATTGGCAAATAGTTGCAGAGTGATGACATTTTATGGTCGTTCATATACCTACGTACAATAGGGAAATGGGTTGTAGTCGCTCGATACCATATTAAAAGTAATATAAGGTAGTAAGACAGCTTTTTGAAGTTGGCCTGCTAGGTTTAATGTAGTGAGGGGGGACAGTATACTAGTATCTTTGGATATTCTATAGTATTGAATTTTATTTATAGTGGTTACTGTAACCGACTGCCACGCCTGAGGTCACGGGTTCGATTCCCGCACAAGTCAAACATTTGTGTGCATGAACATGGATGTTTGTCTTGGTCTGGGTGTTTCTATGTATATTATGTATGTATTTACAAAAAAAATATATATATGTATGTTTATCCATTGTCTAGTACCCATAGTACAAGCTCTGCTTAGTTTGGGCTAGATGGTGTTGTGTGTATGTGGTAGAATATTATATTATTATTATTTTTAAATGTGTCATCTGTATTATTTGATATTTGTGGCTTCAATTGCATTAAGTATGTCTGAAAGATTTAAACTACCTATAAAAGATATGTCTCGTTTTAAAAACAGAAAAATAAAATACTTTGCTTTTTAAAAATTCTCTTCAGTACCCAAATAAGAACAGAAAATGTAGTATAATAAAATCCAGTATGGCTATATTACAACGATAAATCTAGAGCAGCTTCAATTCCCCTAGTTTCCTCAGTTGCCTGTCCCCAAATACCGTAAAAAGGCATTCAAACCGCGCTAGTTCTCATCAATCCGACCACTCAGTACTGAGAGCGGGTGAAATTCGTTATTATATCACATTTGAACGCGACCCAGCCGTGTTAAAATTGTGAGGCCGCCGGCAAATTCACCCTGTAAGGTGCGGCTTTTGGTTTTAAAATTATTATTAAAGGGTTAATGTACAGGGTTATTCATACCACTTTAAGTTAACAGGGTTTTTACAAAAAGGTCCCTGGTTTTTGAGGACGTAAAGAGCGGTCGTGGGGTGAATACCGATTTTAATAAGATGGTTGCTAATCAAACCGGTTGTTGTTTCACGTTTATACCGCCTTATTGTTAGAACTTTATTGGTGTTTCTGTTAAGGTGGAAGGTAGTAAACGTGGGCGCTTTTTGTAAGGTTTTATCGCTGATTTCAGGAAAGAAGGGTCGTCGTTGTATTCGAGTTGTTGACGCGAATTGGTTACTGCTGATGAACTGTTGCAAGCGACCTTGTTATTTATGTTGGTGGGTTCTTGTTTGTTATATAAGGGACTGCGTATTGTATAACAAGGCAGCTTATTTATCAAGATTTATAAGAGTGGATTCTAATAGAACTTTTGGACATCATTTAGATTGGCTGTTTTGCCTAAATGATGCTAATATCAAACCGATTAATAAAGCATTGTAAAATACTAAATGACACAATGATTTGTCTTAAATACCTACTAGGAAAAGATAATCTACATAATTATAGATCTCACTGATATGGGGACAGTTTCAAGTGTACTTTTATATATAATAATATGACAGCTTGCAACCAAACAGGCGAACGTTTATTGTATACCGTTTATCCGCTAACAGTCTATTGTACTTAAAAGACCTCAGACCTCAAAGAGGGAGAATACCTCAGAGTAAAAGTAATGATCTTTGAAAACTATTCTCGCTGTGGGAACATTACACGGTATTATTAGGTTGGAATGATAGAGCATTCCAACCTAAGGTGGAGATAATTCCTTAGGGTTTTAAGGTTACCCTGCAAAACATTAACCTAATACTTTTGGTTAATGTTAATGTAAATGTTAATTTAAAAAAAATACGGTCGGTTTAGTAACGTATTTTATTCCTTATTCACCAGGCTGCAGTAACAACAATTTGCAATTCATACTTTAAATAAAATGTTTATGCGCTAAATACGGTTGTTTCTCTTTGTGAATTAAATGTAGCGATTGTAATGTCCGCTCCACATTTCAGTACCACAGCTTTAGTTTTACATTATTTAACTAAAGCTGTCTCACTTGTCTGTTCATCCTTTAAGCCAGAAACAGAATTTAGCTAAATGAACAATACAATTTAAACGGGCTAGCTAGACAGATGGTGCAGCGGTTTTAGTGGTCACTTCGTCTTTAGATATGTGTTCCTTCACGATGCACACATTCTTTTTACTTATGCTAGGAATAACTTCTCCATCGTAATGACTTTCACAAACTTTAAACAAAGGACATAAAGAACATCCAGACTCCGGGTAACCATTAGTAGTTCAGACAAATGGTGTTCCCGTTTGAGGATCACACCCATAAGATTGAATGCAGTGGTGGTGATGAGACTACACTTTTATAACTATGCCATCCGTGTATGTATGTATCTTATGTGGGAGCCAGTCAGTGCAGACCGGTGACACTTCGACCTAGTGGGATCTTTTGTGTCGACACTCTCCCAATAACGACTACCATAGATGTTCATGGCAGTCGGGACCGACGGCTTAACGTGCTCTCCGAGGCACGGAGCACGCGATAATTGTCAATCAATACGCACATAATTTCGAAAAGTCATATAACTTCCGAAAGTCAGAGGTGCGCCACGTGGGCTCAAACCCGAGACCCTCTGCATTGCAGTCTGTTGGTCTCCCCACTGAGCTATCACTGCTCAATAATAATAAAAAACTTTAAGTACTCATAACATTTTATGTGTACTTAAAGCAAGTACTTAGGCACACGGATGTAAATAATTATTTATGTAAGTACTTACAGATTTCTAGTGTTAGAACTCGACATCTTACAGGCAGGCGTAAGAATAGAACTATCCATTAGACAAAACCCAGTAACATAACACTGTAACTGGGTTTTGTCTGATGGATAGTCTAATTAGTAGGAGCTTCACCTCTCCCATTTCTTTCTTTAAAATCGCACCTTTATTTCTTCTTCCAATATCGCGAACATTATACCTGGTAAAAACTACAATAACTTATTAGACAGGCGAACAAGTTTGGCACTATGGTTCTATAAAATTATATAAAATTTATTATAGTACACATAAAGCATAGAACATAAAGATATCAAACTTTTAGCACGCAACTGATGCAGTTTCACAACTAAATTGTGTCTGCTAGCCGAACAGATTGGCCACTTATCGCCTGGGCTGGCTCAATTGACGTATAACACCATTTATGATACAATTTATGTTACATCAGAAAAATTGTGTCTTATTTATTAGGGTTGAAATTGCATTGCTACTTAAGTAGTAGTTAGTTAGTTTAATTTATCTCTTGAAAGATTAGACATGATCAATTTACTTGAAGTTTACAAAAATATAGAGCGCGCACTTATATGTATGAACCGAAAGCAACTTAGCACAGATGGGTATTTGTATTACACATACACACATACATAGATTCACGCCTGTTTCTCAGAGGGGTAGGCAGAGACTACGGATTTCCATTTGCTACGATCCTGACACACTTCTCTGGCTTCATTCACTTTCATCATATTCCTCATATACGCCCGTCGGTACAAGGTGCTCTTAAGCTGGCCTTTGTCCAGAACGCCTCCGGTTTGATCGAGAAACGTTCGCCTAGGTCTTCCTCTTGCGACTGTTCCATTCACACTAGCCTTATAAACTTTCTTAGTCAGTCTTTCCTCGTCCATTCTTTCTACATGCCCAAACCAGCTTAACATACCCTTTTCTATTCTTGTCACTATATCCACTTTCATGCCGCATCTCTCTCTAATCACACTATTCCTTATTCTATCTTTCAGAGTCACACCACATATATTTCTCAGCGCTCTTATTTCTACAGCATTTATTCTGCTCTCATCCTTCTTTTGCCATACTCACTTCACTTCCATACATAAGTGTGGGCACTTATAGTCCTCTATGAACAGCCAAACGTGCCTTTTCGGATACATTTCGACTGTTCATAAAAACGCGTAGAGCTCTATTCACTTTATTGCCAGCAATCGTTCTCCTTTCAATATCGCCCTCATGTTTACCATCCTTTGTAAACAAAGTACCCAAATATACAAACTCTTTCAATTGCTCCACTTTTTCTCCATCAATCATAATATGACACATCGTCACGCACTCTTCCTTTTCAAATACCATTACTTTCGTTTTGCTTACATTTATTTTCCTTCCTTTACTCTCAAAAGCACCATGCATAATAGTTACCATCGCCTGCAACTCTTCTGCTGATGACGTAAGTATTACTTGGTCATCGGCATAAAGAAAACATCTGACAAGTAACTCATTCATTCTTAATCCCCATTCATTTTAACAATTGTCCATGTATAGGTTAAACAGCCAAGGTGACGTTACACATCCTTGTCTAACACCGTTTTCGATGCTTAACCATTCTGTGTTGGTCCCATTTATCCTAACACAAGCTCCGGAATCATCATAAAGAGATTTCAGAGCTCGCGTGATGTTGCTATTCACTCCATACATGGACAATACCGACCAAAGTTCATTCCTCACCACTTTATCATAAGCCTTTTCCAGTACCACGAATGCGCAATAGACTTTTTGACCTTTTGACCTACCTTTTGTATTACACATAATGAATATAATAATAGTGACAGAATTATGATTGGGTCTAAAACAAGGATCTAATCTTCTTAATAAAGCAACATCCGTACTCGGAAAAACTATTCGTAGGTCACATAAATTTTAGTATCTTATGAGGTTCGAAACACGCAGCGATAGTTCAGTGGGGAGACCAACAGACTGCAATGCAGAGGGTCTCGGGTTCGAACCCACGTCACGCACCTCTGACTTTCGGAAGTTATATGACTTTTCGAAATTATGTGCGTATTGATTGACAATTATCGCCTGCTCCGTGCCTCGGAGAGCACGTTAAGCCGTCGGTCCCGGCTGCCATGAACATCTATGGCAGTCGTTATTGGGAAAGTCAGTACCCTCTAATATCCTGACACTTGGCTAGCCTTAGGGTATAGTTAGCCTTCGGGTTGCGGAGGTCAGGTGGTAGCCGCTCCGTGTAAAAACTGATATCCAGTCAAATCCGGTTAGACCAGAAAAGCCGATCCCAAGTGACTTGGGAATAATAAAGGCTAAGAGAGAAGAAGATGAGGTTCGAAACACAGACTCCCAGTTAGGTTTCAGGGCAGTGTCAGCTTAACCAGTATGCCATCCGTGCAGTCCGGTGTATCTTGCACTATCCAACACGACCGGAGAGAGATCAGCGCAGGACTAACGGCTTTACGTGCTTTCCGAGGCACGGGGGTGTCATACACCGCCAACTTCGTATCTCCGGGCTGCAATTAAGGTTTATTAACAGGAAAACCCAATCACTATTTGTTTGCCTGACCCAAGATTCGAACCCGAGACCTCATGCACAGCAGTCGCATTTATTACTGCTTCGCCACGGGGCCTCTGTTTCTATGTATACCCTAACCTTCGTATATTCCGTTTATATATAACATCCTTACAAACAAAAATTATTTAAAATTCTAGAAAATAGAATAAATGTATTTAAAACAGATATTTCTAACTCTCATCCTTGTATATCGAAGAGGAAGGTAGAGGTTTTATAATTCTTCAGATCACCTTAGTTTGACTGGTCAAAGTAAGGTGAGCTTGGTACTGGTACTGATATGGTACTGCCATAGACGATTAGAATTTTACATAAAGTAATAAAAGGCTAACCTACTATCCAACTACAGAGAAATTTATATTCATTCCTCCATCGGCGTATCGCTGGCGTATAGACACAATGCTTTTATCACTATGTCGATATGGTTAAATGGGCAGGTTAAAATGTACTTTAAATCTTAAATATCCATTTCTCATAATTGTAAGTATAGTAGGCTCGGTTTAGATTTTCCATCATGATAGAAACGATAGCAACTTCTATTTCTTTTCCAATTTCAACAGCAATATACAACGAATAACCAATAAACTATTCTTTATCTTTAGAAGGCGTATAATAATTCATGTCTTATCGACATAATACTAAAAATATGAAAGAATTTTCTCTGAAACAACAGATAAGGCACGGAGTCTGATAATAAATTCAGCTCTGAAAAAATCTCGAGAAGCTACTACTTAAGATTGCTTTTCCTTGCCGACATTCATTTCAGATACCATTTAATTCTTGCAAATATAAATAGTCTCATAGAATGAACTGTTTCGTTGAACAAAGTTAAAGATGAAGTATAAGCTCACTTTGTAGTCTATTGCTCGAGCAATTTTTGTCAAGAAATGTTCAAGGCAGTTCGAACATGCCGCTACATTTGTAAAACTGAAAAGCAGTTGTACATTAAGGATGTTTCAATTGTGATGTATAATTGGCTTAAGACTCACGGCCGTCGTACGTCTTTTATTTTATACTCGTCTCGCCTAGAGTATGTATGGACATATGCTCATCAAAAATACCTCACTTAAGCTAAAGCTTAACTCATAATAAAGTCTAGCTTCCTAGAAACTAATTTACAGTTAATTTAAATAGCTAAGTATTTATTGAAACAACCTCAACAGTAATGCCAATTAATTTAAAGCCTTGTTTTAAATAAAAAAAGGAAATATCAAGAGATAACAGAACAATTCAAAGACATCCTTTACCCTTAATTAGGCTTAAGATAATTTGATCAAAACAACCGCGAATAATGCTTATAAAAAAGTATAAAAAAATGACGGGGTTTATTTTTGTATTTTTTAATGTTTCAGAGAGTTGAAAGGGGCTGTCTCGACAAGGAAATTGGAGAAGCGCCGCACTTCAGTTGAATAGTGTGACCATGTCGAGAGAGTTCCTTGGCTATCCTCCGAATGAAAGGAAAACGTAATGAGTATTCGTTTTTCAAGGTTGCCTTGTCAGATTTCAATGTCATTGTTATAAGAGGAAAAGCTTGTCGTAGGTAATCATTTGGTATATTGAGGATACGCTTTGGTAACGACTACCCTGTTTTTCGAAGTTGGCGTGAAATAGTACCGAATAATGTTACTGTGTTTCACGCAGTGAGTTGGAATTCACTTTAATTAACTTTGGCTTGATTGTCGAATGATACCCAATTATTATTATCACTCCTACGTTAAGAATGAATATATAAACGAGGAAAATACAATTCCTTGAGCTGGACTTGAATCCACGAACTGAATAAATTATTTTGTCACTTTACCATCTACGCTATATATGTATATATACCTACACAGAATATAGACTTACATAATATTGTCTTCTATTTACGCGAATATTATTCATTGAAATTAAACTGCTATATACGGATTTTATCGCGTTGTTTATTTGACACGTTATTACAAGTTGCAAGACAACAAGCTCCAACAGCCGCGCCGCTGTCACAGATCCCGAGAAAAGCCAGCCACAGTCGAGCGCCAGCCTGCTATACTGCCTTATGTAAGGGGTGTCACTGACAAGATTGGCTACATCTTGAAGCGAGCTTCAATCAACACATACTTCAAGCCGCCAACGAAGATAAGTCAATTTTTACCATCCGTCAAGTGCCAACTACCTTTACAAGATGCAGGGGTCTATAAAATAGATTGTGACTGCGGACTCTCATACATTGGTCAAACCAAGAGAAACATAGGCACCCGCATAAAAGAACACATAGCTGATGTAAAACACCAACGCTCGTTGAAGTCTGCTGTGTGTGAACATGTGCAACAGGGGACCAACCACTACCTGAGATTTGACAAACCACAGATTCTCGCTAAAGAACACCGATTCTTACCAAGGTTGCTTCGCGAGGCTATTGAAATCAAAAAACATCCTAATTTTAATAGAGAAGATGGTTGGAATGTACCACCAGCTTGGGATCCAGTAATAAAAATAGTCAAACCCAAGAAGAAGCAAACCACAGCTAGACTTCATGATACTTTGAGCTCATTCTGCGTAAATAGAAACACCAATGATTAAATTATGTTCGGGTACTTTGAAATAACTACACTGGAACATTGAGACAACTGCCATCTTAGTCTCCCCGTGACCATGGCTGCTGAAAAGCAACCGAAACGTCGGGGAAAGTGTAAAAATAAATTAAATCTAAAAAAAGTAGTGTAACAATTTTCAAAATTTTGTAATAACGTATCAAATAAACAACGCGATAAAATCCGTATATAGCAGTTTAATTTCAATGACCATAGACTTTAAAATAATCACACATCTATAGTTTATCAATATAGATCGATATGAGGTTATGCATAAATCGATTGATCGAATTAAAGTCAACCATGCACGTGCTAATACAATCTAGAGACTGACTTCATCTTAATATAGTTTACGACTAATCCTATATCAAAGTAATAGAGCTTATTGAATTACTAGTGAAACGTTCATACATTATAATATGTTATAATTGATCTATTGACACCGATTTTGACGAATATAATTTATTGTTTGTCTAGATCATTATAATTATATGGTACATGTACTTAACGAGTTAATACAACCATTTTATCTAGGCATAAGGAAAAGGTATATTCTGGGTCCCTGAATCCAAATTTCAATATAAGCATTAATAAAACTAGTTACAGAAATTAAAAAGTGGTTGCAAATGCTGAAGATCGTGAATGTTAAATCTAAGGCTAAAATCTTAGCACAAAAATAAATAATTATGAAGACTATTAGCGTAAATATGTATTTAAATAAACCAGCTTACACCTAACGTGGGATGAGTACAATTATGCTATACAAGGAACTACATTGTTGTTTAGAGATAATTAGATTAGATCATTTAAAGGATTTTGTGTAGACAAAAAATAGGTTAAGGAAGGCCTACCCCTTTGTCGAGTGTAACCTGTTATGCTCTAGATTACACGTTTACCAACGTCCTGAGGGCACATAGACATGTGGAGGTGTATTATTATACCACCAGCTGTGTTTTTAGGTCCCACGTAATAGGAGGCAACCCAACAAGTGACGACTATTTTACCAGACTCTGCTTCTATTGAGTATTTTCTATCAGAAAATCCTACAAACGCTGATCTAGGAATCCACAATTGCACGTCGACAGAAGCGCCAAGTTAAGCCTCGATACCTAGGAAGCAGTTCAAAATTTCGGAAGCAGTAGTTCATAGCTATCGACTTATACATTCAATCCCCAAATTTTGCAGCGCAATATGGATAACAAGCCAACGTAAAAAACATTTCCACTTATGGGAAATGCCTTTACCAGTCTAGAGACTGGATACCCATTAAAACGTCAAATCCAATTCATTGTCACCCTACGCTGGAACAGTTCACGTCATGGTCTAATGTCGTCCCCGTATATTTATAACAATATTTTGTTCTCTTCCTCTCAGTAACTCGACCCTTTTATTTAGAGGAAATTACCCTGTCCGTGTGTCGTATAGATACTTGATAAAGGCCAGACGTTTGGATGTAAAATGCGTGGGAATATTTTATTTTTTCATGCTTTAATATTGCCAGCGACGGAGTTTTGAATTGGTGATTATGTCACAATAGTTCCTTGCGATCTAGAGTTGTTTGTTTGCGATCAATGTGTAGTTGCGTCTAATGTATTCTGCTATTAAAATTATTATGCTACTACTATTTAAAAAGTGGTAGAGAGACGTGTTGTAGATTTTTACTTCGTCAGCTGTATTTTGAAGGCTAATATATACGAGGATTAGAACTTAGACTTAAAAGAATAGCTGGCTATTTACCTGGCACATTTGCAAACTCTATATTTTCCTGAACAGATAAATCCAATAACATAAGACCTACTCGAAAATTGAACCCAGGGCCTCACTATCGTTCGCAAATATATTCGTAAACTTAGGCCATGGTAACAACTTGAATTAAATTTTGTCAATACGAAAAATTATTAAATACCATAAACAACAATTACACAATTTGAATTAGAAATTCGCAGTGAGAGGTAATGTCTCATTCCCATCACAAATCACAGTTACTTCGCGTATGAACGGTGCCATTGTAATGTCTCGCACTCTTTCTTCAATAAAAATATTATCTCAGCTCATTGTCTCAAAGGTTCTTTTTAAGGAAATTAGACTGTCATGGATCCAAAACGTCCGATGGGAATATCTAGAGATGATATCTTGTTAAATCTGAACTCTCAATAATATGAATTTTGTTTGGTGTTATTTTTTAGAGACATCAAAGTAGACCTGTGTCCACAAATTGACTTACTTTGATTTTAGGAAAAGGATAAGGATATAAGGGATTTCACTTGCCTCTATCAATGCGTTGCTGATAGGAAGGACTCTGAGTATACTAACATTTTGCCAGTTATGTTTCAGACTCTATATTATACGTGGTAAGTCTGTTTTTCATTTTTTATATACTCTCGTATTATGTCAAGCCCAGTGTAGCAGGTTACTTAACAAGCATACCATTTATGTAGTCATCAAGTCTTAGCCGTCAAAATATATTCTACTAGCTGACCCGCGCAACTTTTTGTCTGCTTCACATAAGAGAATTTTCCTCGTTTTTGCAACATTTTTCATTGCTGCACCGCTCCTATTAGTCGTAGCGTGATGTTATATAGCCTATAACCTTTCTCGATAAATGGGCTATCCAATACTAAAAATATTTTTGAATTCGGACCAGTAGTTTCTGAGATTAGCGCGTTCAAGCAAACAAACAAACAAAAAATACTCTTCAGCTTTATAATATTAGTATAGATGAGTGCTCTATGTATGAGATGTGGCTACAACAGCCTACGTCATTCAATAATTTGAATAATTTAAGTTATTGCTTCGGTAGCGTAACGATAGGGACTGCTGAAGTCTCGAGCTCGATTCGCAGGTCAGGCAAAGTGTTTTTGAGTTATATGTCGATAAATTCTGCCTGACAGACTCCAGACAAACTACAGCTCGACCTATTCGTGAATATATGTGTGTAAACTTAATATCTTAAAATAAAAATTTCTTAATAAGCTAAAAATATCAACTGTAGAAAAATCTTGATCCAACTTACTAACCACTTATAAAAGATAAATGTGAAAACCAACTCACAGCAAAACTCTTATTATACACGCCCACATAACAGAGCTGGTATATAAAGTTATACAGCTGATTATCACAATATCAAAAGTATATATTATATCCAATCTCGCTCTTATAACTCAATGTTTGAGTACGAATTATTTTTCTTTGAAACGTTCATCTGTATTGTTGGCACAGGCGGAGGGCACCGTGATATGAATAAATTAGAAAAGTTTTCTCTTGTTGTTGGGCCATAGAACAGACGAGGATTTTTAATTACATTGGCATTGCAGAAAATTAAAACTCTCATCTAGTTTTCATCCGGCTAAAAATTGACTTTGATTACTTATGAACGTCTCTGAGGTACTCTCTCTTCGTATTCTTTTGCGTTGTTCTTCAAGGTTTTCGAGCCATTGGTTAATATTGCAAAATAGTCTTCAAAATTACTGACTTAGGCCTGAAACTAATCTACTTATGATAGGAAAGAATGGACTGAAATGTTACTACTTTTTGTGGCAGTCAAATCGAAGATTTTAATCCAGATCACGGTAACTAAACGATGATTTAATATCTTGATATTCGAATTCTAATTGATCTTAGCATGGAGGTGTTGTAATAAGAAAGAGGTCAACTTCGCCAATTTCTTGGTGGCTCGCCTGATGAATAAGAGTTATAGAGGCTCAGGTCGCTTATGACTTACTTTTCATCCCATCTTTAATTGTAATGCCGGTGGTATAGCAAACAATCATTTACTAAGATAGCTGCTTGCGATGGTGTGTGCCGCTACCGACGTAGTTTAAAAACACCAACCAACTTGACTTCACGGATGGCGTAGTGATTTAAGAACCTCGCCACTGCCACTGCGCCGAGTGTTGTGGGTTCGGATCCCACACGGGACAAAACTTTGTGTGATCCACAAATAGTTGGTCCGAGTCTGGATGTTCTTTGTGTCCTTTGTTTGAATGTTTGTAAAGTCCCCCGCGACACAGTAAATATTCCAAGTGCTTCCAACTTATAAAGAGCCACAAAATGATGTAACTGTTTTCTTTACATAATTATATACGTGTTGCAAAAACCAAAAGTATAAAATAGACAGGCATATCGAAACATAGAGGCTCTGTAGAATTCGGACCCGAGGGAGCCACTTGTCTTTGACTGTAGCGCGTTTTAGAGCAATCTATTCTTAAAACCTTATTCACTGGCACACTGATGAATAAAATATAACCAATTCGCTGTGAATAAAGATGGCAATTTTAAAAAGGGGTTCATTGCAAATAATTGATAATTGACTTTTTTTATTTCGTGATTGAAATAAACTTTGCTGCTTAATTTCGGTATTGTTGATGTTGATTGCAGTTCGATAAAGGAAGTCTGCAAACATCAGAGAAAATGCAAGTAGATAGATACTTTCTATTATCAACATTATTCATTCAGCTGGCTTACTCACCTTCCGATTCTGATAAAAAGAGCTTTTTATAAACTGCAACGACAGCGCTTAGGATTCTTCATCTTCCGATTTTGATACGGAGAGCTTTTTAAAGACTGCAACGGCCTGCCGTTGATTTGTATACTGTAAATTGGTTTCTTATAACATAGTGCAGAAATTCGAGAATTTTCCTTCCTGTATTGTCAGTTAGTCGTACTTACCAAATCATTTATCATATTGTCATTTTAGCCTGCAAAGTGATCCGTTATATAAAGCTTTAGATTTAGTTGAAAGCTTTTATAGCTGAAGTCGTATTTATTATATGAAGTCACTGCTTTATATAATAAATACAATCATAGGAATTATGACTCGTGGAACATTGAATGCACCTCAAACTAGTCTATTGATCACAGAGGATAGGTAGTTATCTAACTCGATATATTTTGCCGCTAGTTGCCTAGCCCGACGCTTATCCGCGCCTTGCGAGCTTAAAATGTCTTCGCTATCGTAATGGTTGTATCGCCAGCCCACAGGTTCCGCCGGCACTTTTAGACACGGCACTTTTAGTGCCACGGACTGGAATGGTGAATTTAGCCGAAGTTGCCCAATGTTTGCCGAATAAATGACACTTTTGACGCGACGTAACAGTCAGTTCAAATGTCTTGGGTTAATTGTATTTGAGAATGTGTTGTCTAGATTGTTTGTGTGGCTTTAAAGTTCATGCTTTTAAGATATCTTAATGGCTCACGGCAGATCTCTCTATACTTACTACACAAATAATCTGCATCTCGTTGTGTGTTTACGTCTAAACTGCTAAACCGAATTTAATAAATTTTGATATCGAAGTAGTTTCATTATACATTAAGCAAAAACTCGAACAATGTCTGGGGTAGCACCTAGTATAGCTAATCATAATAGAATATCTTAGCTTGACTTTTAGTTGTAGTACAAGTAATGTATTTAGAAACTTTTATACAGTAATATATAGAAAGTTCTGGATCTATTCGAAGGTAATAAAGCTCTGGGCTAACTGAAGCGTAACGTCTGCGGGCCCGGGAGTTAGACTTTTGCCGATTCGGCCGCAATTTCAACAATTTAGCCTGTTGAAGTTTGTTGAACAATGTGTGCCACAACAGCCGGTTCAACGCCTTCGGTATTCTGGGTATCCACGCTGTCTTCTTCAGACTGGCAGCTGTATCAGATTAGCGGAGTAAACGTTGTATTTGGTGCGAGTTACATCGCCAGTCTTTGGTCGAGCAAGAAATATTTATCTGTAATGTCAGACGACGATGTTTTGCTTATAATGACGCAGCTTAGGGTTAGCATAAGTTTGTCTGTGGCAAGATAATGTGCATTTGCTAAAACTCTTTATAATTTTTTGTTACATTACAATGCTTTTTCTGTATACGTTTTTTATTATAATGCATCTACATTGCTTATTGGAAGTCATTAGTCATAGCGGGACTACTAAAAATAATCACGATTTGGTATTTTCATAGGTGTATAAAGTATTTCTAAGGATCGTCAA
Organism: Catocala fraxini; assembly: GCA_930367265.1. Classification (NCBI taxonomy): domain Eukaryota; kingdom Metazoa; phylum Arthropoda; class Insecta; order Lepidoptera; family Erebidae; genus Catocala; species Catocala fraxini. The sequence goes on along the minus strand of OV884040.1, from coordinate 2,037,772 downwards.
TTTTTACTTAAATGTTCTTCAAAGATACGAGGCATAATATTGTCTTACAATTACGCGAATATTATACATTGAAATTAAACAACTTTATAAGGATTTTACCGCGATGTTTATTTATTATAAAACTTATTCATAGAGAAGAACAAACAGACTCGCAACAACTATTTGTAGATCACAGAATTTTTCGTCCCGAACTCTCACTGGCATTGGCGAGGCGAACACTAAAACCCCTACGTAATCCATGCAGTTGAACAAGCAAACAATTGTATATCATGACCTCAATATAACGCATGTTTCACCTCAGTAAGACAAGAGCTTATAAAGTAACACAAAGCTAAAACTAATACAATAATACTAGAACAATATAACAGACTAATGTTGACGCACTCACATTGTACCTTTAGGTTGCCAACCCATCGTCTTTCAGACGACTTTTGAGTTGTAAGAGACAATTTTTAAGTATATGCACGTCGTTCACAAACAAATAAAACTGTCATGTTTAATATGTACTAGACGTAAACAACTTTTAATAGGAGCAATAATTTCATTAAAATATGCTATTAAAGTGTTTGTTTCTTTTAAATTGATTGGGACGAACAGCACACAGTCTCATTACAATGTTTCAGAATTTTTTTTTTTTTTTTTGTTTGTGTCGCGATCGAAACTATAACAATCCGCACTTCACAATGAGATGACAACATTTATACTGAGATCTGAAAGTAAAACAGACCCCGTATCATCATCGTCATCATATAGTCGGCCTCGATGGCGTAGTGGTTAGTGTAGCCGACTGTCACGCCTGAGGTCGCGGGTTCGATTCCCGCACAAGTCAAACATTTGTGTGCATGATGATGTTTGTCTTGGTCTAGGTGTTTCTATGTATAATAGAGTGTTGTTACACTCAGTCTTATTTTAATCAAGAAAATGTGCAATGAAGGCAACTCGTGATCATGGACAGTTCCGTAAAGTTTTATTTTTGAGTCTTATTCTGAGTTCGCATGCCAAGGACCGTCATGCTCACTCAAATGTCATTGCTTGTGGTGTCGTCATGGGTCGGGTCGATCCGTTCCCTTCAATATGGCGAAGGGGACGATGGCTGGCCCATGCGTCTTACTCGTGAACGGGTGCTACTTGTGGTGACTGGTCGACCTTGGTATCGTGGAATTCGATGATTTACTAACTACATTTTTATTTAAACAGTTAGATTAAACTACGGACTACAATCATGCCTTGTCTTGATTATTAATGTACATGTAAGTGGATGCTCCTATTTACCATTCTGCTGCTTTAGAGGCTACCATCAAATTTTAAAATGCTTGAGTATGTTCAGTAATAGTTCATGGAGAAATGGTTGCAGCACCTTACAGCTCTTATGATTTGTAAACAAAACTTGACGATTAAAAAGAGTGACCATGAGTTTCTTGCCCGTTCTTCTCATGACCCCTACACCCTTGCTTTGCTGAACGTGGCAGTAAATGTAAATTCGCAGAAAAAAATAGTGTAAATTTGACATTCATAAGTGTTACCTTGTAACCTAATCTGAATAAATTTATTTTGATTTTGATTTTGATTTTGAATATGTATGTATTTACAAAAAAAAAGTATATAATGTTTGTTTATCCATTGTCTAGTACCCATAGTACAAGCTTTGCTTAGTTTGGGCTAGATGGTGTTGTGTGTATGCGATAGAATATTATTACTATTATTATTATTATAGTTTTACGAGGTTAGTACTGGGACATAAGATTGTGTTCGTTGAAGATCATGTCGATTCTATAGTTGATCATCATTCTCTAGCCCTGGTCCCAATTTATTGGGGTCGGCGCAGTATGTCCTTCGCTTCAATACTTCTCTGTCACCCGTCATCTGATCATTTACCCCTTTTCCTTTCATATCCATCCTCACACAGTCCATCCATCTTTTCCTTGGCCTTCCTCTCCCTTCTCGTCCCTCTACCCTCATATCCATCACTTGCTTACCTACATACGTATCATCTCTTCGCATAACATGTCCATTCTATAGTTGAGTCAGGTAAAATTTTATAGGCATTTTCTATTCGTTGCATGCTGAATTTGCACTATGTTTATCAAAAAAGCATTTCCTGTTAATTGCCTTTTTTGATAGGCATAGTACATATCTCTATATACCTGACCAACATACCTATATTGATGACTAGGCAGAGGGATCTGTGTCTGCTTACCCTTTCGCACCCATCATACTGACACCTGGATGACGTCTTAGATTCGTTGTAAGTCGCATTTATACGTCGAGATTATTGCTGTCTATCGAATTTTGCCAATGTCCATGATACTACTGAGAATTTCGTAATAAAAAAGAAACAGCTCCTTACCTTATCTGGGTAATAAAACCAGGGACCTCACAAATGATCGTAAACATAAAGGTAAACTTAAGTTTCGAAACCATTCCAAGCGAATGGAATATTAAAAAACATATATCGCGATAGAGACAACTATTTGAGTTTCTTGTTAGTTTCTCTTCATATGAGCGAACTTCTTGGAACTAGATCCAAATGTAAAAATAACATTAAATAAAAACAGCGCAGCGCAGCATTATATCTCCATCGAAACTATGTGCTTGAAGAATGGTTTTATATTTTTTATAATTTGTCTCTAACCACATTTTTATAATATTTTATGACTGCCTTTCATATTTTGTTATGTTAAATAAAAAAATACCTTGCTTGTTATAAACGATGCACTAGTTTATTACGTCACAAACCAGTCTCTAAAACGTGGTTATCAGTATTTCTATAAATAGTCCGTTTTAGTAAAAAGGGTTAGAACACACTTTCGAAAATTAATATTTGTTAAATGATTGACTACACTGTGTCTGCCTCAACACTGCTAATATCAGCCCTGTATTAAACTGTCCCACTGCTGGGCACGGACCTCTTCTCACTGTGAGAAGGGTTAGGCCATAGTCCACCACGCTGGCCCCGTGCAGGTTGCCAGACTTCACATATCTCTGAGAACATTATGGAGAACTCTCAGACATGCAGGTTTCCTCACGATGTTTTCCTTCGCCGTTAAAGCAAGCGATAATTAACTATTTAATACGCATATAACTTCGAAAAGTCAGAGATGCGCGCCTTGGGATCGAACTCGAGACCTCTGCGTGGCAGTCTAACGGTTTCCCACTAGGCTATTCCCCACACATGACAAACATTAATTGTATAATCCACCAATAGTTGTTCCGAGTCTGGGTGTTTTTTCTGTCCGTTGTCTTGTTATTTGTAATTTATAACTGCCTCCGTGGCGCTGCGGTAGTGAATGCGACTGCTGTGCATGAGACGATGCATTCGAATCCCAGGTCGGGCCAACAAATAGTTTTTGTGTTTTTCTGTTAAGAAATGACCCCCCCCCCCCTCCCCAAAGACACCCCCGTGCCTCGGAAAGTACGTAAAGCCGTTGGTCCTGCGCCTGATCTCTCTCCGGTCGTGTCGGATTACCGTCCCATCGGATCATGAGGGTAAAGGAACAGAGAGTGCACTTGTGTTTGCGCGCACACTTGTGCACTATAATATTTCCTGCGCAGATGGCCAGTCTCCGTTAAGACTGGCCGCCGTGACCGAAATTCGGTCTGGAGGACTTATTATTATTATTTGTAAAGTCCCAGGAATTGTCCTTTTAAAGAATAAATTATACCATTTTCACTATCACTCTTCTCGAAAATAGAACACAATTTTATTAGTATTAAATACCATCAAGTAAGTTTAATGGCTACCCTTTAAAACGTTGCCCGCAGTGAGTCCGTCGCTAATAGCCACATTATGCAAAATAACTTCTTAAAACGTGCAATCGATTTGGACAGGCTATCGCACAATTGAAGCAACCAATCGCACTGTTACATAATAGCATTGCCGTGGGCTACGTCTGTAAGGTCGATGAGCAATTCAGATCGTATCGCCGATCCGATATTACCTCGGTTCCAAGTAATTGTATGACAAACCGATATCATCTAGATATTGTAGTATTGGTAGAACATTTGAATATCAACGAGCGAGTTTTGAGGATAAAATTAGGTGTTGCGAGTTCCGCATGTTTTTTTCGGAGCGAAGAAATATAAAAAATATATTTATATTGTCCACGTTGTGGAACTACCTTTACAAATACATTTTGAGATATCAATAATCAATTTTTCGAATGAAGACTGTGTTGATTATCGATGATATATTGGATCCATCTGGCAGACCACAGTTTTATTCTTAGAATACTCGTATAGTACATGCCTTTTTGCCGCGAAGGCCAGATACCGCAGAAAATTGTGAAGTCGGTTTTATTTTGTCTAAAAGCCAAGACATCGAAATCTCAAATCTGTACCGATATGGATAACAGTCATAATATTTATAAATTATCTTATTTATTGACGGAATTGTAACCGCAACATGGTTCTTGTCTTGCAAAACAAGAGTCCTTATATGGCAGAAATACCTGTTCAAATGTGGTCTTACGCATTGATATATCCCCAAAAGAGTAGGTGCCACCGCCCACTTTTTGCCAGTCATAGTTTTAGAGATTGCTGTCTACCAGGTACAGTTCACAAACTCTGTACTACTACTGAGATTTATTTAACACTATCTATTGCCCGCTGCTTCGCTCGCTTAAAAGTAGGTCATGTTATGTAAGTAACAGAACGTTTTTTTAAAATGAAATATTGACTATATTACTGTTATTGAGTTAAATCCTTACATACAAACAAACAAAATCTAATCTGACATCTTTATAATATTAGTATAGACAACAATTTTATAACACTTTATCAAAGACCTTCAAATCCAAGACTTCATACACCAACGCAAGGTAAGTGAACCCTGGCGACCTTAATTATGTAGCATTTAAACCCATAACTGCCTGAAGTGGGTGTAATACTGCTTATCCCTTAGAAAATACATCGAAATAACAGAAATTTCTTTTTTTATAAAGCACTTATAAAAGCGTAAAGAGTTCTTTACGCTGTATATTACCAAGTATACTCGAACATGTGTCATAGACGTAACACACGTCAAATTATTTTAATTGACCTTTCGCTCCGGCGGCGAAGTGTCATTTCACTGTCGTACTAATCCTATTTCGTTGGTACACGCACTGGATAACGCTGTTCACCTAAATATCATTGGGAAATATCATATTTTTGTTGTTTAATATTGTTATTTATGTTGAATTCTAATGAGTGCAGGTGTAGTTTTTGTAGACAAATACTAATCACATTACGTTTAGAAATAAGATTGAAGGCGTTACATTTAACCTTTTGTATCTAGCCGCTGGTGTCCCGCTGCCACTAAAAAACTTAATAATAAATGTATACGTATATAGTGACACGCGTTTTTTTCTGTGTTTATCATTTAAAATTCTGAATTTCCCAAGTAACCATTTCCTTTAATTTTGTAACTCTATTTGGAGGGTCTTATTGCGGTGCCTATTCCTTTGATTAAGTAATTAACATCCAAATCTCGTCAAACTTTAAATCGTCAATATCCTAACTAATATTATGTAAAAGTGAGTTTGTTTGTTACGCTGTCACGGCTTAACTCGATCGATCATCCTGAAATTATGCATACACGTTGTCAGGGGTAGATACTAAAGGACATTGAATACCTATCATCCAAAAAAAGTATTGTTCGCAAGCGAAGCTGCGGGCAAAACTAGTACATACATAAGGAGAGAAATCCTGACTGACTTATCAGCGCCCAGTCCAAACCCTTGCACCTGGAAAGCTAATATTTTGCATAGAGGTTTCCTTTAAGATGTAGACAAGGAATATGGCGAGACTGCTCTAAATACCCACGGGAGAGAAAATAAAAGGCTTTTCGCTTTAGGTTTCTTTGATATTATATTATTACGTTACTAATTATTATAAGAGACTGTAATTTTGACATGTGAATAGGTCATAATAAAAACTAATCACTATTTAGAGAAATTTAAGGTTCAAATAACTCACCGACTAAAATCCATGCAGACGGAGTCACGAGCAAAAACCAGCACATATTATTAATAAGATTCTACAGATTCTTTAACTTTAACATAGAAGTAGTAACATTAGTGATTAGCGTCTCACAAATGTATCAAAATTAAGTCAGATCACATTGGGATTATGGCAGCATTTACGGAGCTCGTTTCGCAAATTGCTGAGATAAAAGAATTCCTTGGCGTGCGCTCACGGAGCTGGCTACGATATAGTTGGCACATTATTATGGTGTGTAATGTCTTCATAGGTTATGTGATGGTAGTTTGTTCTTTCAACTAGATTTTTATACGACTTTTTTGTTTGACTGCGTTTTGGTTTAAAGCCAAACGTGAGGCTTCCAGTTTGATACTCGAAAGTAGTGTTTTAGGACTTTTTGGAAAGATATTTGCAGAAGTAGTACAGCTTTTAGCAATCTTCTCCCTAGCCTTTATTATTCCCAAGTCACTTGGGGTCGGCTTTTCTAGTCTAACCAGATTTGACTGGATATCAGTTTTTACACAAAGCGGCTGCCACCTGACTAACAACCCGAAGGCTAAGGCTAGACCAGTGTCAGGATATTAGAGGATACTGACTTTCCCAATAACGACTGCCAGAGATGTTCATGGCAGCCGGGACCGACGGCTTAACTTGCTCTCCGAGGCACGGAGCAGGCGATAATTGTCAATCAATACGCACATAATTCCGAAAAGTCATATAACTTCCGAAAGACAGAGGTGCGTGACGTGGGTTCGAACCCGAGACCCTCTGAGCTATCGCTGCTGTTTATATACAATGTTTATAGTACAGCTTTTAGCAATGTAGATAGGTATTGATTTCCCGTCGTTTGGGTTGGGACCTAGATCAATTAATGTGATGTAATTAATGCCGGATAATTTGGCGATATACATGCATCATATTCTCACGCTATATCAATCGAGGAAAGGGTAACCAAAGATATATTACATCCATATTTGGCCAGCCATGATTTTAGGTCCTACATGATAGGGATCGAGCATAATGACGTCCGCCGGGCACACTCTCAAAGTTAAATAAATATAAATAGCATATTTTTTAAATTTGTATTATTAACGAATTTCAGTTTAGCATTGAGTTAAACTGCAACTACGAGGCTTCGACCCCACAATTAAAAAATGTTATTATCTACAAATAGTTTTTCTGAGTCTGGGTGCGCTTTGTGTCTATTTTGAAAGTTTGGAAAGTCGAAACACGCAACATAACCTATTCCTACCGCTAATATGTATTTTTAAAATGAATAATAAAAACCGGATCACACGCCGATCGCCAAAATGTTTGCCTCCCTAACATGTTTTTCATTCGTCACTTTCGTAAATAAAATGAATGTCACTTTCTAACATTCACGTGAGACACTGTTTGATTACTTCTAAGAAACATTGTCAGTACTGAGCTACGGTTTATACCTATTATATGTATAGATGAGACAGCGACCGTCAAAGGTTGCTAGGCGACCATTTATTCCTGTCTACAGAGAATATTTAGTTTACTGAGTTACTAACAGTCGCTTTGATCATCCTTCGTTTGAGTTTTACTTTAAGGACTGCCCGTACTGCCTACGTGCGTGAATGTAAAATTTTTATTGGTAACGCATTAGTTGGGGTGACGACTGCTGTGCTTGAGGATTCGATTGCCTAGTCAGTTAAAGTTATTGGATTTTTGTGGATAGAAAATCTCAATAAACGTACGAAGTTTAGAATTATGCTCAGTGTAGGCCAAGAAGCTCGCCACCTTTTTGTGGGACTGGGGGTGTAATATACTTATTCATACCTCGTCGGCAAGGCGTCAGAATATGTAGTTTCAAGTATAGTTTAGACAGTTCAAAACTTAAAAATAATGTAAAGGAATAGGAAATAATGAAATATGAACAGGCAGTTCGCAGAGTAGAGGTCTCATAAAAAGAAGCAGGAGTGAAATTCATGGCCAGTCATGGCCATTCTTTTCAATCGCCACAAAAAGATATTACTTGGTAAAATCAGCAATCGTCATTTTCATTCATGTGTACGGATATTAAAACAAAAGTTATATACAAAAAATAAACTGTATAACAGAATTTGTAAATACTGTAATAAACTCTTACGTACTTCAAATATATTACATACCCAAAAACCAAAATGTGGCAACAGCCTTTTAAAATCAAATCAAACCAAATGAGAAAAATTGTATCAAAATTCTACACAACGGTAACAAATCCCACAGAGGAAACATAAATTATTAGCAATCGTCCGAGCGAAACCTATACAAGTAATAAAAGTGTTTAATTAGTCAAAATCAATTCACAACAGCGGTCATTGTTCGTTTTGCAAAGCAAGAACGATAAATCTCGGAGAGATCCTGTTTTGAATTAAACAATAGATTTGGACCCGAAATAATGAATAGGACCCTTAGGTAATATTATAGAACCTTTGTGTGCCATTCTTGCTTAAGTGTACGGCTGTTTCAAATCTAGGTGTGTTGGTTTTATGATCTGATTAATTTTACAAATTATATCATAAGTAGATTGTTAATTTAGCTCAAAAATTGATTGTGAATGTAAAGCATAAAATTACAGCTGTTTAGACTAATTCAGGAATCTACCAACAAGGCAAGTCTTTTAAAATTGATCGGCAAGTAGGCGGTCAATTTTAATAGTCTTGCCAGAAATGTATATTTCAATTTCGTATAATTTTACAAAGTATATCTGTAAGATATGGGTTGGAAAAAAAATACATTATACTTACGAAAACATTTTAAATAATATTGAAAATCGGAACGGATAAAGCGCTTGGTTCGTTTATGCGTCATATGGTGCATTAAACGCATTGCAATTACCGCGTACTATTTAATTACATATAAAGCAATTGCTTCGCTTTATTTTTGTTTACATACGAAACAATTCCTTGTTTTTGCATGGAACGCAACGTTAATCGCAACGTGATTCGCGTGTCATCTTGAACGACGCAGACGTGGCAAATGGAATGTTCTCCGCATGCTCCTTATGCACCATCAAGGTGCATAAAAGAACCAAGCAATTTAGACTCCGATGGTAATTTAACTTTATTAGACACGGTTTCTTTATAAAATGAAATATCTTTTAAAATCGAACAAGCTTACCATTGCCAAGTAAAAATCAAGCAAGCTATATTCAATATCTTAATTTGTCATTAAAATGCTATATTTGATCAATCATGAATAATCTAATAGCTCTCAGGGATAAATACCATTGGACTCAATCCTCTAGGGATCGTTTCGGTAGATTAGCAAAGATACTATATACAATTATGTAATCTATAAATACTTATATCATCAAAACCATTAGTCCATTACTCGACCCACTCCATACAGATACACCCATATTATCATTTCATAAGAGGATTCCGACAATCAAGTGATCCAGCCTACCGAACTTACCCGAGGACAGTCGAAGTAAACCGAAGTAAATTAATTTACCAAAATTTGTATTTCTATGAATAATTATATACGACCCGTTGGATTCGCATGTGAGGTATAATTGAGTTTCGAATGACGTAAGTTGAATTTGTCGCCATCGATTATCAAGCCGGTCGAAGGTTTTGCTGAATTCGCAAGCGAAATTATTGTGGATCCCCTACGACTTAATTGCTTGGATCTTATATTTTCTATAACTATGTAGAACATGGTAATTAAAATTTCTGCTACAATTACATTTTGGCTACTCGTATTTATCACGTATTGAAATAAATGGTCAACTCACTATTACGGGACAATCAATCGTAATTTGTCGTAACACAATATCATTGAAATTAAACTACTATATACGGATTTTATTGCGTTGTTTATTTTACACTTTATTACATAATTTTGAAACTCTTACACTAATACTAGATACTATTAAACTTTACTAATTTTTAAGCTAATTAAATTATTAAAACTATTAAAACTATTTATATTTAAGTTTACACTTTCCCCGACGTTTCGGTTGCTTTTCAGCAGCCATGGTCACGGGGAGACTAAGATGGTAGTTGTCTCAATGTTCCAGTGTCGTTATTTCAAAGTACCCGAACATAATTTAATCATTGGTGTTTCTATTTACGCAGTCCAAAATGTTAAAATCCGTATATAGTAGTTTAATTTCAATGAATAACATTCGCGTAAATAGAAGTCAATATTATGTTACACAATATTTTTTTAGTCTGGCTGCCTGTGTTTGTTGTTTTATACAACTGCTGCAGATGAGAGTTCGCCATTCTTGAGGTTTTCTATCACGGAATTCTTATTCATAGCAAGAAGACTGGAACTGTGTCTGGTATAGATGGCTATAGGCTCGCCCCCTATAAATTCGAATCTAAAACTATAGCCAGCGAAATCCAACTGTAATACACTTTTGCATGTGCCTTCGAGGATCTACTCGTGATTTAATGTATGTGTCACTCAATTGCGTAGACACATTCTTCGCTCTTAGCCTTTATTATTCCCAAGTCACTTGGGGTCGGCTTTTCTGGTCTAACCAGATTTGACTGGATATCAGTTTTTACACGGAGCGGCTGCCACCTGACCTCCGCAACCCGAAGGCTAACGATACCCTAAGGCTAGACCAGTGTCAGGATATTAGAGGGTACTGTCTATCCCAATAACAACTGCCATAGATGTTCATGGCAGCCGCTACCAACGGCTTAACGTGCTCTCCGAGGCACGGAGCAGGCGATAATTGTCAATCAATACGCACATAATTTCGAAAAGTCATATAACTTCCAAAAGTCAGAGGTGCGTGACGTGGGTTCGAACCCGAGACCCTCTGCATTGCAGTCTGTTGGTCTCCCTACTGAGCTATCGCTGCTTTATAATTGCGTAGATACATATTGTTATCTTTACATATGAGCTGTTTTTCAAAACAAATAAATAAATTGTTTATTGTTTATTTCCAAAAAAGATGTACATACAACAATTTCATTTTGGTTACATTATTTGGCTTAATCTCGATTAAGTGATACATCCGTGTCCGAACTAGATAAAATTAAATTATATGTATATCAGACCACAGTGCTCTTCCTAAATTTAAAGATATTTTAGTAACCCTTCGGTAAAATAGATCATGAACTTTACATAATGCAGATAAACTAAAACATAAAAAAAGTAAAAGCGAAATATAAAAACAAAATAATGATAAAAAGTGTGTGGAGTAGTAGTGACCTCTTAAATGAAATTGTGTGTGTATGTGAAAGGGATAAAGCTACACATATATGTGTCCAGTCTGATATTTACCATTTGTATTGAATTGTATCTAAGAATAACACAATATATGTCTTCACAAGTCCTAGAATACACTTTTTCTTAGCTATGTATATCGTATGCTGTGCCGTCCATCTGTGAGAATACGATATTACGCATACCAAAAACCAATAGTTCATGTGAAGATTGCATAAGAAAATGATTGTCCATCAGATAGCACTGTGTGTGGCAAAAGGTGTCTTGCCACACACAGTGCAATCTGATGGACAATCATGTTGGTGAACAGTTATAATGGAGTATGTCTATATGACTGAGTGGTACTTGGAATTCAACTAAGTAAACCACATTGTGCAAGAAATGTTTTTGTAATATTATTTTAATAAAGTTTAGGTATCAAAAACACTGTGGAAGGTTCTAGCACTGCAGTGCGACATACAGGCTGATAAAATAATTATAATAAGGCAATTACCTGATTGTAGGCTGTTACCAAACGTTATAGGTAGGTACTTGCAACATCTGTGGGATAGCCCGCGGGTTACTGATCTGTCAGGAAGTTACAGTACCGCTTAATCAAAAGAGAAGATAACTGGTCCCTTGTTGACCGCACAGTTCATTTTTAAGTAGCGTGGATAGCTGGCTCCCCATATGAACACAATACAAGCCTACTCTTGTAACATCATCTTTATAACACTACCCACATCTAATACGTGCCGCCCTGACTTTTGTAGGTCATTACAAAAGATTTAGCAAACTAGACTATATCAACGATCCAGCGTACTTTCGATCTGCCGGTGTTAATTAATTAATTGTAGGCCATCTAAAAAAGTTTGATGTTCTAACCCTGTGTTACAAACTATTTCTGGAAATGTGTTGTCTCTAATAGCCGTATCTGTTACTCTCAAAACTTTTAAAGCTCTATTTATTTTATTTATCCTACGGCTTTTATACTTAAAACTCTTTATAAAGCATTTAATATATAAAAAATTGGTATATTTATTTTTATATTTTCCATTTCGTCGCACAATAAAAATACTACTCAATATGAACGTATGAACAAGGCCGACCTCCAAATCAGTACACGCACACCGAAATTCCCTTACCGAACAATATTCCTTTTTCATAACCTTTATATAAACCTTATTTCAGGCTTCCTAATCCACTATTTTTCTTACAACCCCGCATCAACACGGCTCACCATAATCATATTTATCTATCAAATAACTTTAATATGAAACACATTATCTTGGAGGAAAGTAAAATAGGCTTGGCGCCGGTTCGTTGTCAAAAAGTGAGGGTAGGATAGAAATTATCAGCTGTGTAAATAGACCCGGTGCGAGTAAAGGCTAGTAATTGTCTCTTTTTAAAGCTACTCGTTATTATAATGTGTTGGTAACCCTTAAGGTGTGGATACTGTGACAGCGGAAAGGGATTTTCGAAGTACTTTAGATTTAATATTATAGATTTTAGTTATCATTTTATTTTTTGTTTCGGTGGTGTGTCGGTGTTTTAAGCTACATTAATGAATTACAGGCATTTTTTTGCAATGTAAGAATGCATTTTGTGGCTAGCGATGATGCCAGCAATAACATCGGGTATATAGCCAGATGTTTGTAAAGTTCGACACATTAAAATGGTTTTGAGATGGACGGATTATAGTTGAAAATATCGCAACCATATGGTTAAACTAGCAAAATTAATAGCCATATATATGGCTATTAATTTTGCTAGTTTAGAAACGCTCTTAACATGGATGATTTGGATAGCCACCATTTTATAAAACAACTAAGTATTATTAAGAATTAATATATATACTGCAAGGAAAACAGGCAGCTGTACGTGATCTTCTAAGCACATGCTGGGCAGGCTCTGTGCGGTTACCAAGAATTGCCAGACAGTGGATCACAATAAGACCTAGTCTAAATACATCCTGCTTTACATACACACATAAGGCTAGCACACATAGATAGAAACGGCCGTATTATATACAGTAGAACCCGCTTAATACGATCACGCTTAATACGATGTCTCGCATAATATGCCATTTTTACGCCAGGCCCTGCAACTTGACGAAATAACGAAGTTGACGTCGTGTTGGAAGAAGAACCCGTGATACTGCAGGGTTTTTCTGGATATTCTTCTATTGATGACAATGTGGCACCGTACGAAATTCAATCAATTGAAGATCTTATTGAGAATATGAATAACACACAAAAAGAGGCCCTAAGTGATAATGATAAAGACGAAGATGAGTCAACTCCGATTTTGTCAAACGCCCAGGCATCATCAGCTGTTAACGATTTAAGATGCTATGTAGCTTCTTTGAATGAAAACGAAGACGCACTGCAACAAATAAATTATGTTGAAAATCTTGTAATTGCTAATGCATCAAAATCTTTCTGTCAAACCAAAATAAGTGATTACTTTAAATAACGTAATTATAATTACACTATGTATTTAAAGTAATTTATAATTTAATATGTACCTACATATATGGAATTAGAATATAATATGAAATAGTACGTTTTATTTTCCTATCCCGCATAACACGCTTTCTCGCTTAAGACGCGTTTTTGGTTGGGTCCCTGTGAAATCGTCTTAAACGGTTTGAATAATAAAATCAAAGCCTATTCCATGGATTGATAACGCCTTTGACGAGATGTGGATGTGATATAAGTTTGGGCCTATAAATATCGAGGTGGGTCGTTATCTATATATATATAAAACTCTTCCGTTACTCAGTGACTGACAGACAACGCACAGCTAAAACTACTGAACGTAAGAAGCTGAAATTTGGCATGTATGTTCCTTGAAGAGAGTAGGGGAGCAGTAAGAGAGGATCTTTGGAAATTCTACCCCGAATGGGGTGAAAGGGGTGAAACCCAATATTCACACGGGAACGGGACTTACGCGGGTGAAACCGCGGGAAAACTACTAGTATATTATAAAAAAAAACAAATCTACTGAAATGGTTTATCGTTGCTAATATACTCAGAACAAGAATATGTAGTATGTTTAATAAGTACTAAATTTGTCCTAATCTAAGATTATATAACAAATAGGTCGGTTATCTCTTGAAGGTTTCAAATCAATCAAATCCATCAATTTCCCTAATATAACACAAACCGTACTACATTTGTATTTTTAATTAGTCCCAAAATTACCCAACCGCTACACCCCACACTGATACCCAACCTTGCGGTGTGTCAGGATATCCGAAAACAATAAAACGCTCGAGCAATTTTAATCCTTTGAGGCTTTGTCTCTCAAACCGTTAAGGGTCGTTTTTGCTTGATTAATCTAATCCATACCATTGTAATTGTTCGATTACGTTTCTGGTAAACTATAGTAAGGTTCCTAATAGGGGATTATTTGAGTGGTACGTTTATCACTGTTGTGTTGTTTTAACACTCGAGTGAGTCGGCAGATGGAATTGGGCCCGATAATACTATGATACAAGTAAAATGTGTCTATTTTAGTTCGGAAAATGTGTGGGTTTTTCTGATATTACCTCGTAATAAGGTTGTTTTTTCACGCTGATCTTGGGTGAATTCGGTGAATTTGTCGTGAGTATGTTGTTAAAGTCTATTGAATGAAATGATAAGGCGATGGGTACAGGTGTGATATCGCTCGCTGTTATGATAATGTTATGTAATGTTCAATGTTTGTAATCGTAACTAATATTATAAATGTTATTGTCAGTTTGTTTATTTGTTACGATTTCACGGCTGAAATACTTGCCCGAGCATCATGAAATTTCGCATAATCGTTGATGTAAAAGGACGTAGCATTCCTCTGATCCAGAAAAAGTACTGTCCCGGGAGATTCAAAATTGACATCGTCATGGGCAAAATCTAGTATTTTTATGTAGGTGACTGATACTGCTTTCCAACTTACACACCATAGCATTATTTGCATGATGATGTGATAGTTTTTAATACCTTTTGTATGATAATCGCATGTGCTTCTAGATCTACGATGTCGTCTTTTATAGTAATGCAAGCGGTATGACGCATTGCGTCACTACATCAACGCTTAGTATATAATAGTGTTTTTTGCTATTTATATATTTTATTATTGATAATATCTACTGTAGCAACGTTGCCTAGTAGGAGACCGTTGGACTGCCACGCAGAGGTCTCGAGTTCGATCCCAAGGCGCACATTTCTGACATTTTGAAGTTATATCTGTATTAATTAGTTACCGTGACCATGGCTGCTGAAAAGCAACCGAAACGTCGGGGAAAGTGTAAACTTAAATATAAATAGTTTTAATAATTTAATTAGCTTAAAATTAGTAAAGTTTACATTTATCTAGTAGTAAGGTAACAGTTTCAAAATTTTGTAATAAAGTGTAAAATAAACAACGCGATAAAATCCGTATATAGTAGTTTAATTTCAATGAATAACATTCGCGTAAACAGAAGACAATATGAGTTAAATATCGCTTGCGTTAACGATGAAAGAAACAATGTGAAGAAACCTTAATGTGTCTGGGAGTTATCCATATTTACACCAGTTTTGGTAAAGGGGAGATTCAGAAACAGCATGCGCGCAATATGCTGCGCGGTACATACCGGTGAAGGAAAACGTCGTGAGGAAGACTGCATGACTGAGAGTTCTCCATAATGTTCTCGAAGATATGTATGTGAAGTCTGCCAACCCGCACTGGGCCTAAGTGGTGGACTATGGCCTAACCCTTATCACACTGAGAAGAGGCCCGTGCCCAGCAGAGGGACAGTTAACATAACGGGCTGTTATTATTACCTACTGCAAATATCCCAGACGATATCATCTCGCTATATGTATCAAGTCTAAACAGTAAACGTATTTAACCAATCTATATCATCGATGATATTATTGCAAAATTTTTAAAATTTTGGACTATATCACCGGTCATATCAATCGGTATCATCACTAGTATTACGGTACCGTAACCGGTATGATAACGGTACCGATATTATTGGTTAGTATACCGGTGAATATTTATGTCGAACCTGTGTCAGACAATGTTTACTACTGACGTGTGGGTGATATATAACTGATGGGTTAACGGGTTATCGTGACAAGTGCTGCATGTCGTGCCATTGTACTATTTTGACAAAACATAGGACTCGTTTGAGTTATGTCATGCTCGGTTATAAAGAGAGCAGTAATGCTATTTTTACCTACAGCTGTGGGTTATAAATAATAGACGAATATAATAAAAATATGAGTTTATGCATGCATGACTTTATGCATGCATGACTTTATGCATGCATGACTTAAAAATACTCAATGTTTTATTATACGAATTGATTTTGCTCCCAGCTTCGCTCTCATTGAAGAAGGTTATTTCAATATTTTTTTATCGGGTACAATACTTTTTTCTGGATGCAAGGTATCCTATTGTCTTTTCTGTACCTCTGACAACTTGTATGCAAATTTCATGATGATCGGTCGAGTAGAAAAAGCAAGAAACAAACAATCTCATATTGGCATTTATAATATTAATTAGGATTAAATTTAATACGTATACATTATCGAGAACGGCTGCTAAAATAAATAAAGTTAACGGTCATATTAGTAATTTCAGGCTTAATATATGTACAACGTTTATTCATCGATTTAGGTTGATACAGTTGAAACCGATACATCCATTAAAAATAAATACAGCAATAATAATAATAATATTCTACCACATACACACAACACCATCTAGCCCAAACTAAGCAGAGCTTGTACGAGCAATAAAAACCAGCTCTTGAAAAAGCACAGGGAAAATATATACAGTGGTCAGATTTATTTTTCATAACATAACAAAGATACGCGCATGTGTCTTGCGATCACAGAAGAGGTAAGCAGTTGTGTATAATATCCACATTTTGCCAGGTTTGTTGTCAAGTGCCATGCAATACCAACGAATTTCCTCTACCAAATACATACCAGACTCCAAGCTGCTGTTGAATTTCCTTTACAAAAAAGCAGTTTCTTCTGACTGGTGAGCCTACGCTTATGGCTTCCTTCTTTATACTTAAGAGCTTTGCTCTTGTCGGTGGAGTATACGCCATCTTTCTCGATTTTCGGCCAATACCTTGATCTTCTTATAAGACATGAGCTTCGCCATTTCTTTTATTTGATCTGTGAATGCCCTTCTGGGTCTGCCTCTTCCTCCCTTTCCTTCCACTTTTCCTTCTATGATGCTTTTTATAAAGTCGTCTTGTCTTATAAGGTGGCCAAACATCTTTTCTCTTCTGTTTTCAATTGTCGTCAAAATGTTGCGTTGCGATGTTCTTGGACAAGACTCAGTACTTCCACGTTCCTTTTCTTTTTTGTCCAGCTGATTCTTTCCATGCGCCGCCGGCACCACATTTCGAAAGCTTCCAGTCTTTCCCAGTCTTGTTGGGTCATCGTCCATGTTTCGCTTCCGTATAGAACAATGCTCCAGATGTATGAATTTATAAGCTGATTTCTTATGTTTTGAAATTTTGGATTTAAGCACATATATTTTGCTATTTAACGCTTTTATGGCATGCCTCAATAAATTCACCATGAACATCTCCCAATTTACCTTAAAATAAAACTAGAATTTGCCTGCGGCTTGGCTCGTGTTAATGTAGATTTGTCAATAAATTTCTATCCTATGTCCTTTTCTGTATCGCTAAAAACGTGTATGCGGAAATTCATGATGATCGGTCGAGTATTAAACATAACAAACAAACTCACATTCGCATTTATATCTTCTTCTACTTCTTCTTTTCGTGTAGTTAGTGGCCAACCTGTTTTTAAGAATTTTTCAAGCCCGTAGGCCTCTGACATGGCTTAACGACTGCTGTCAATTTGACAACAACCATGACCGACTTTTTACGAGCCCTCTGAAGCACGGAGACGCTCAGATGAAATACCACTAAGCGGTCACCCATCTATAGATTAACCGCACCCAACGTTGCTTAACCTCGCTAATCGTTTACCAATCAGTAAGTGCAACTGGCTATGAGTATAATTAGTAAGGATCACCAAAACACACATGATTATTCTCTGGAAATGATCACCAATTTTTCAATGACCTAATATTTACAAAGCATTATTTTACAGTGTAAGCAGCGATAGCTCAGTGGGGAGACCAACAGACTGCAATGCAGAGGATCTCGTGTTCGAACCCACGTCGCGCACCTCTGACTTTCGGAAGTTATATGACTTTTCGAAATTATGTGCGTATTGATTGACAATTATCGCCTGCTCCGTGCCTCGGAGAGCACGTTAAGCCGTTGGTCCCGGCTGCCATGAACATCTATGGCAGTCGTTATTGGGAAAGTCAGTACCCTCTAATATCCTGCCACTGGTCTAGCCTTAGGGTATCGTTAGCCTTCGGGTTGTGGAGGTCAGGTGGCAGCTGCTTCGTGTAAAAACTGATATCCAGTCAAATCCGGATAGACCAGAAAAGCCGACCTCAAGTGACTTAGGAATAATAAAGGCTAAGAGAGAAGATTTTACAGTACAATTACTAGATCAATATACACACATAATAATGATAGAGCTTCTATTATTATGCTGTCATATCAAAGAATCCCAAACAAAAGTATAGTAAACACAAAAACAATGCAATTGTTTTCTGTTTGTTTGCGTAAAATGTGTTTTTAAGCTCCTGTAATCCTGCATCATCCGTCATCATTGTGTCTAGGTTTTGTTTCATTTCATTTTTTTACCTTTTTGATGGTTATTTTTTTCTGTTTTGTCATTTCTCATCTTGAACGTTGCACCTGTCAAGTGGGATTTCAACTATTCTCTAGGCAAAGTTGGCGTGTCATTTATGTTTTTTAAGTCTTGAATTTTTGTTCATTGTTTTGAATATGATATAATGGTAATTAGAGTAATAACTAACGACCTGTCTCGGTGTCATAACGGTAGTGAAGGCAACCGTTGTGCGTGAGGTCTCTGTCGCGGTTCTCGGATCTAGCATTTTTGCATTTTTCTGTCAAGATACTCTTTGCAGCAGCACGTAGTATGAAACTGGATCCGGTAGACGGTATTATGTTATACCGAAAAACTATCGGAAAACCATAGCTGTAACAATTTGGGTGTAATATACCCTTGCCTGACCCCTTAGAGGCTATACACATGGGGTTATGTATGTATAACGTAAGAAATATATAAATAAGAATTTAATTGCTAGTTTCGGCACCAAAAATAAATATTGGATTAAGCAGATATTTTAACAAAGATATATTTATATAGAAACTATACACTCGTCTTCGTAAAAATAACGTTTATAACTAGTCAAAAAAATAACATGAAACACAATTGTTGTTTTCTATACATTAAACCATGAGTATTAGGTACCAATTAGTGTCAAAGTAAATACAAAGAAATGGTGACAAACCAATTACGAAGTCAAAATGTGTCCACAAACTTTTATCGAGTGACAACATAAGAATATATGGGCTGTCTGATTAAATAAATTATAGCCGAAGTTTTGTTGGAGCATAGTGTGGATGTTCGACAAAGGCTTCAGAAAATATTCTTACATTTAAGGAGTGTACATTTAGCTCATAAATAATAATATGTAAACTATATTGGATCTAACAATAAATTCTGAGTAGCAGCCCGGACTTAAAATAATATAATAATATTATTCTATCGCAATCACACAACACCATCTAGCTCAAACTAAGCAGAGCTTGTACGAGCAATAAAAACCAGCTCTTGAAAAGTTTGTACTATGGGTACTAGACAATGGATAAACATATATATGTACTTTTTGTTGTATATACATACATATTCACAGAAAACCGTCGGGAAATAGCTCTGGCGTTGTGTTTCGTCGAGCGAGTGAGGTACCGGAGGCCCAAATCGAGAAGGGAGAAATTTAAAAGGCTGGCAACGCACTTGCGACTCCTCTGGTGTTGCGGGTGTCCATGGGCGGTGGTAATTGCTTACCATCAGGCGATTCATATGCTCGTATACAGCTTAAAAAATAAAATAAAAAAAATAAACATGTAAACACCCAGACCAAGAAAACATCCATGTCCAAGCACACAAATGTGTTTGACTTGTTCGGGAATCGAACCCGCGACCTCAGGCGTGGCGGTCGGATACACTTACGGACACACTACGCCATCGAGGCCGCCGATAACGAAGACTTAAAATGTTGGCAATATTACATGCCTCCGTGCATCGGAAAGCAAGCACAGCATGATTACTGCCCCACTTCCGTGGTTTGTAGCTTGATGTTATATAGCCTATATTATTTCTTGATAAGGTAGCTATTAAACTGTGAAAGAATTATTAAAATCGGTTCAGTACGTCTTTGAGTTCTTATCTTATGTTCGGCCAGTCAGTGCAGACCGGCGACACTTCGACCCAGTGGGATCGTTTGTGTCGACACTCTCCCAATAACGACTGCTATAGATGTTCATGGGAGCCGGGTCCGACAGCTTAACGTGCTCTCCGAAGCACGGAGCAGGCGATAATTGTCAAGCAATACACACATAATTTCGAAAAGTCGTATTACTTTCGAAAGTCAGAGGTGTGCGGCGTGGGTACCCGAGAAGGGTCTCGGGTACTCACGCCACGCACCTCTGACTCTAGCTCAGTGGTGACTAGCTCAGTGGGGAGACCAACAGACCGCAATGCAGAGGGCTGCATTGCGGTCTGTTGGTCTCCCCACTGAGCTATCGCTGCTCTACGTCTTTGAGTTTATTCATTGCAAACAAAAATACAAAAAATAAAAAGAAACCTCTATGTAATATCAGTATAGATATAAAAAAAGTTTAAACTCCACATGCTACGAATTAGTATCGCTATGTTAATATCCCGAAAATATAGCCGCTTAATGCGTCTATATTTAATTATGGTGTAATAAGAGCAGCGATAGCTCAGTGTGGAGACCAACAGACTGCAATGCAGAGGGTCTCGGGTTCGAACCCATGTCGCGCACCTCTGACTTTCGGAAGTTATATGACTTTTCGAAATTATGTGCGTATTGATTGACAATTATCGCCTGCTCCGTGCCTCGGAGAGCACGTTAAGCCGTGGTTCCCGGCTGCCATGAATATCTATGGCAGTCGTTATTGGGAGAGTGTCGACACAAAAGATCCCACTGGGTCGAAGTGTCGCCAGTCTGCACTGACTGGCCCCACATAAGATACATGGTGTAATAAAAACCGTAATTATAACGACTAATTCCGGTTCTGACTCCTCATTCAAATAAAGAACGAAAATATGCGCTAATTACACAGAATGAAAATTCTTGTGTATTATAAGCAGTTATTCAAGTCGTTTATATAATGTGATAATTGTATTTTCTGCTCTGAATTAGGTGTCAGGAGTGGTCTCCCGGTAATGTAATTAGGTTAGTCTTTGTTCTCTCTTCGTGTAATATTTAATCATCATATCCTAATATAGCATCGTTATTTCTAGAAAGCTTTCATGTCGATTTCAAACAATACTTTTCTAACACGGTTATTTTTTTATATGTTTGAATGTCAAGGTATTTAATAACATAAGCACTTTTGGAAAATCTCTGAATTTAGTTGAGTTTTCGGTTAACATAGCCATATCTTTCTGCTACACGCGCTAGTGAAACAGATCACGTGGCTTAGATGTGAATGTTGCACCCAACATTGATCTAAACCACGCGATTAAAGCACTAAATCCACATAAACCATAGTCGAACATAAACGCACCAATACATTCAACTATCTGTAGGATTAATATTCCGATAGAAATGATAATTTAGAATTCATTCACTAATCTTCTAGCCGCATTACGGGGCAGGCCGCGATAATTTATAACTTAAAGCTTGAGCCACACAATCGTCTTGGTCCTTTTGCTTAGGTACTTAAATTTCAATAGTTTTAATAACTATCTCAAAGCTAGTGGTAGATAAGCAATTTAAGACTGCGCCGAGCGTAAGACAGATAATGACAGAGCTCGTGCGGCGCATATTCAAATCGGTGCTGCTTTTTTGATAAATATGTATCTTTATTGTCAACCAATAACTTAAATATTTGGGACGGACGAATTGTAATATAACTATTTACCATGGTATAATCCTGTGTTTGGCAAAAGTATCATTCTCTGTTAGGATGTAGGACCCAAATACACCTAATTTCAAAATACGCGTGTAATAATGAAAAATGAAATTTGGTTAATTATTCGGATATGAACGATCGTAATCATATTTGTGCTATCGAAGCATTAAAACAATTATTTTTCAAATACAACCCATTGGCTGCATATTTCAAAACAAATAAAATAAGATATCAATAATTAATAATTCTTATTAAAACTAAGCAGCAAGTTCCATCTATTAATACTACAACTGGATATAACTTATTTTGATATAAATATTCGCCCGAACAAAGAACAACCATGAGCACACTATAGTGTGGCTACAACTTATCAGTTTTGATGTGAGAAATAATCCGAAATTGTATATAATTATTGAAACTGATGGTTTCGACATAATAGTAATGGGATTTCGAAACGTAAGATATGTGATGTGAAATATGGGAGTAATGGTATCTTGAAGCTTTATGGCGGTGGAATCAATTAATTATATAATTATGCTAGTCATCCTCAGGAATTCCGGTAATATATTTAAGTTAATGGTAACTGGGGTAATGCAGAAGCTAATAGAACTAATATAAATAAAGGCGTCTAAATAACCAGTTTCTTGCGTATTAGGTATTTGGACGCCTTATATTTTGATTATGGTGGTTGATGAACCATCATATTCAATCGTCGTATACTCTTTGAATCGTTATTCAAAGAGTATCATTTAGGTAGTTAGTCAGTAGGTAGTTTTTGTTACCAGATTCTTCTCGTATGGTGGTACTCATTGAAACTGGCAGCTTATTTTCATTTGCAGCCATTATATAATTAACAGGACTAAGTATAAAGCGAGTATCCCGGAAGCCTCTACTAACAACATTCTAACAACAAACACAGACTAGACCCAGACTCGAAAAACATACGTGTGTCACACAAATGTTGACCCGTGTGGGATTCAAATCCATCACAAATAGCGTAGTGGCGTGGGTATAACTTAATTCAGTACGACATAAATCCAGTCAACTTGCGGCTTCGCCCATCATAGTGTTAAGACATATCTATATGTGCACCAAGCTAAAAATATCTTCCAAAACTTTAACATTTATTTAAGTAGTAGCATAACCTGTAATTATCTTGAATATTTCGTTACTAGATTATGCCTGCGGCTTTGCTTGCCTAAATGTAGGTTACATTAGTTAATTCTTCTTTTTCTGGATGAACGGATCCATTTGTCCTATTCTGTACCCCTGACAACGTGTATGCAAAATTTCATGAATTATTTATTTATTATTATGGTTTATCAACAGCAAATGTTTACAAAATGACATCAAATAGACAACAAAGAAAGTATGGTGGCTGAAACATTTGCCAATTATAGATTAACCAGCATTCATCGATAGTTGTGATAACATTTATGTAAAGAACTTAAATTATTATAACAAAATAAGAAATGATTGGTTCTATCGTTACGGCGTGATATCGTAACAAACAAATAAAGAAACAAACTTTCGAATTTATAATATTAGTTAAGATTTTCACCTCAATAATGATAATCTACCAGAAGAGAAAATTTTGTACCCCTTTTGTTAGCATATTGAGTGCAAGGAGGGGTATGGGGATGAGGTGTATGGGTTTAGCATAGATAAAGTTTACATGGAGAACTAGCTGTTGCCCGCGACTTCGTCCGCGTGGACTTTAATTTATTACCCAATACCTACTTTTAATTTGTTATCTAATTTTTATATATAAAACTACAACTAAAGAAATTAATAAATCTAACTACACTTACATAGGTGTAGTTAGGTATATATTCAAAAAATACGTATGGTATCCCGGACTTTTTTGGAAATATTGATACGTTCTATAATACTGTAGAACATTTTTTTGTTCTATCATCATTAGTTTCCGCAGCGCACGCGATGACAGATTTTTATGACTAATTTTTTCACACCTTGGGTTATATTATTGCATTTTTATTAAGGATCCCTATTTATTTTATAATGTAATAAAGCCTATGTCACTCAGTAAAGATACAGCTTTCCAATAGTGAAAGAATTTTTGAAATCGGTCCAGTTGTTTTTGTGTGAAAACATTACAAACATACATACAAAAACACAAATGTTTCCTCTTTATAATATTAGTTTAGATTTAGATTTAGATGAGAACAGAAAAGTGATTAAAAAACACAACTGTCAACCTCGAAACGACCACAAATTACTATTTAAACTGTCAAGAATAATAACATTATGTCAAAATAAAAATAAATAAACTCGGCGGTTTATTTGTTTGTAATTTCAACTTACCCAGTTGAATTGTTAATTGTTTTATTCGAAGAAATGGCTAGTTCTAACTAACGATGGATCTGATTTTAGATTAAATTCTGTCCGTAACCATAACCTCTACCAGCTTATTGTTATCTGCGATAATTATAACACACGTAGTCTTACAATAATGATATAACCGCCTGAATATTATTTTTCCATTTAAAATCTAACGGCCTAGAAAATTATTGTATAATTAAGTACGAAATTAAAACGTTTTTGAGCCGAAACGTGCTTAAAGTATGAACACTAATCAGCTGTTTAGGGACACGTGGTTTTATAATTAAGAGGCGTTAAGGTTCTGTATAAAGACATAATTATTCCGTATGTAATTAATAGACAAAACTTGAGGTAATGAGTAAGTTATTAAACGTTACTTTGCTCTTGAATTTGTTTCGGATTTTTACGTTTTACCTAAGGCATAAATATGTTATATAAATGTTAAAGTAGGCTGCTAAATGTAAATGAAGCCCTATTAAAAATGCGTCTTAAAATTCGTATTCGATAGACGATTTAATTGACTCTAAATACGCGTAAGCGCGGCGTCACCTAGCCGTAGCCGATTCGACATACTGGAGTTGCTGATCCGCTTTGGTTACGCGTTTACGTTAAGTTGACGCCTGTTTAACGGCAAGGGAAAAGGCGATACGGTGACGATCCCTTTCCAAGTTGATATGTGTGCTATGACCTTAAGACTTCGTAAGAGTTTAGGCCATCTCTATACTACGTTAGCGCCCCGTCTCGTTTTCGCTTGAGTTGAACTTATTATATATAACTAGTAGTTTTTCCGTGGTTTCACCCGCGTAAGTCCTGTTCCCGTGTGAATATCGGGTTTCACCCCTTTCACCCCCTTTAGGGTGGAATTTCCAAAAATCCTCTCTTAATGTTCCCCTACACTCTCCAAGGAACATACATGCCAAATTTCAGCTTCTTGCGTTCAGTAGTTTCGGCTGTGCGTTGTCTGTGATTCACTCAGTAACGGAAGAGTTCTATATATGTATATAGATTTATCTTAAAATAGTGAAATATATATAAAACGGGTGAATACCTTCGAAAACTACCGCCTACGTACAACAATAGTGTTTAAAGTATGAAGTTACCGTTATGTAGTAATGGAAACTTTGAATTGACATAAAGCTTTCATGGTTTGAAATTTTCGAGTGAAACTTTTTTCACATGATACCTATAAGATTCTTCTTTTAAAAAATGTGCGACATTCGATTTTTGACTCTCAATTGTTTTTTTATCCGCCTTAGACGGGAAAGTTGGATTTATTTAATGAAATTTTCCTTCCCATGAGGCAGTACAAAATTCTTTCACACAGTTTGTCAAATCTAGATCCGCGGAGTTCTACCGTAAAGGCATAAGTGAACTTCCGTTTAGATGACAGCAATATATGGATACTGAAGGTAAATATTTCGATTAAATAAATATGGTACATCTTAGAGGAAAACTAGTTTCAATTTTTCAGTATAAATCGGCAATTTCATACTTTAACCGATAATATTCGTATAGAATCCATCAAAATCAGTATAGTGGTTTAGCAGTGAAAAAGTAAGGATAGTCACAGATTGTATTATTAGATATCGTGTGTGTGTGAGCGGAATGTTTTATTTTTCTAGTTTTATTATTGTTCTGTTTTTTATTTATTTTTATTTTACATAATTTTTTTAAATTTTATTTCTTCGTGTTTTGCGTGTGCCCTTTTGTGTGAAAATATAAATAATGTTCTTTCTTTCTTCTTTCTTTCTTTCTTTCTATATCATTATTTTATATTATTTACATTTATACTTTTATATTACTGTATCTATGGTTAGTTCTGTTCGCGACGTCGACACGATGAATATTGCCCAAGAGTCAGATTTAAGGAAAAGCAATCCATGTCTTGCTAACAGCGAGTAGGATAGCGTTATGTGTTTTGTTCATTTGTATTTTTATATAAGTAGTATACAAGCTGAACCAAGTACCTTAAAAATAAAGTATAAGATTTTGGTACTTACCAAATTAATGATTTACTTTTGTCATTAAAAGATAATAGCATAACGTTAAGCTGATTACCTTACTTACCCAAAATATAATTATTATTGAAAATAATTTCATCACTTTCATATTACGGTCCTTTTCGGATTATTAAGAGATTAATTTGCGAATTAATTACGGTGAGGCAAAAAATTAAATCGGCGTTTGCGATATCATTCATAATTTTAACTACGTCTTTGAATTTGTGCAAGCTTTGGAATTGTCGAATGTTCGTTTTAATATTTTAAATTGATGAAAATGTAAATAATGGACTTAAGCTTGTCGAAATAAATGTCTAAAAAGAAACTGAATGAAATAGTTGGCAGAAGAACCTCTAGACAAACTTTTCTGACTAAATCAGAGATGTTCGGGCGGCAGGCCAGATTCAGAATATGTTACTATTGTACCCTTTGACGTACATTGATAGTCTCGTACGTGTATCTCTGAAGGGGTAAGCAGTAGTGTATACCAACCACATTGCGTCTACTACGATTTGAGGTCCCACGTAATAAAGGGCTATTGTCGTCTACCAGGCTACTGAGTGTATTTATATAGAAATACGCGATAATTTTCGCACTCCCACAGTTATCAAATTCACTACCACTGCAACCGCTAATACATAGGAACTAAAGCCATGTAGAGCTAGTTATATGTTGGAGCACAATACTGATTACCCCTTCGATGATACAAGCTTGTCACAAAGTCTATGTAGATATAATGAAATGGTCACACATCTTGAATTTGAACTCGACCATGTTTCTCCATATCGCTGATCGAATTTCTAATAATCACAACCCATTCGTTAAAACAGTCGCACTTCTGGATTTAAGCTAAAAGGTATTCTGGATTCCAGTTTAGCGTATTTCAACTTGTATATATTTTCATATGCTGCACGTTCTCATGCCCAGATGAGCGTAAAATATGAGGGTATACCAAAATAATTTATGTATGTAGCACTTTACTGTATTTCCAAGTATAATTTGAGGCACAAAATTGAATTTACAATTCTGTTTCGATCTAATACCGGAATGGAATAACATAAATCCGTTTATTTTAATATTAACCGGTTATTGTACCAAAATAATTTGGTTTTCAATTATTTTTATTTTGATTATGTAAAGATATTTGGTTTAATCAGCTTGATGGGCTTATCGTATTAAGAGGGATTATTGTAAAGTTACGATGAAGAGTTGCTCGTATTAAATAAAAAATGCTGTTATTTTCATTTCGATTTGCGACATAAAATGTTTGTACGTCTGTCTATTGTGCCTCTCGGATTAATTTAGTCGTAAAATGTTCATGGAAATTTTATGAAAATATCTCAGCGTTTCTGAAACTGTATCCAATTTTTATACTAATAGTTGATGCCAGACAAGGATTTTGCTTATGATAAGCAAGCTTACCGTCGCAATAGATCGCTTTTAAAATTAGGGGTGCGTTACCCACTTAAAAAAGGAATTGATGATAGAATGAAGGAAAATAAATTGAAGAGGTACATATATATGCATTTGGCACTTTTATTTACCAGGCATAAAGCAGTAACAACGTTTTACTTCTACGTTCGTTTTTTATGAGAAGTTGGTACCAAAAATTGGCAACAGCGAGCTTTTCTACTCGTATATATTAATAAGTAAGATCGAACCTCCTTAATGAGACTCTAACGCCGGTGGCCAAGCTTGGATGAAACACAGATAACATATGATATTCTTTATTCCAACATAAATGGATAATTCTTTCACTAGGCTGAGTGAATGCTTGGGACATTAGGGCGTAAATGCTTGGGCTTCGGTTGATCGGTACAAATAATAATCTATCTTTGTATTATATGCTGCCTTGGTGGCCCGATGACTAAAATTGCCGAGGTCTTTAGTGCGATACCCGCGTCGAGAAACGTGTACTGGGTTACATAATATTGTCTTCTATTTACGCGAATATTATTTATTAAAATTAAACTACTATATACGGATTAACTACTATATACGGATAATAAAGTGTCAAATAAACAACGCGATAAAATCCGTATATAGTAGTTTAATTTCAATGAATGTACTGGGATTTTCTTTTTGGAAACTCTGATATTCAACATGATGCTTGAAAACTCGCCCATTATCCATAATCATCGTATAAAACCAATAGCCGTCCCACCACAGTTATTCCTTGGTCCTGTTATTCCGTGATATAAAATATGGATGTAATGTTTCTTTGTCATCTATTTTATATCATACTCTACGTAGAAGATTCAACAGCGTGATTAAAGATCTGTCTGCAATTGCCTGGTGGGTATTTATATCTATTGTACGTGAATACTGTAATATATACATAAATGTTGTTTAGTCTTGTGCAAAATAGAAAACGTTATCCAAAAACTTTGTCAACTATCCAGCCTTAACCGCATTTCTCGCTACCCATCACAAAAACTTAATCCACTCATCTCTCTCCCAAAAACCAGCTTTTATCCCACTAACTATCCTAAAAATCGATACACACTCTACAAGAGAACAGAACGAATAGGTTTTTGTTGGAGCATAGCCTAATTAGTTGCCTCAATACAAGAAACCTTCGCGCCAGTAAATAGGCTCTCACTAATAAATGAACAAAAGTTTTGTACGTTCTAACGTAAACAGATTTTCCTCATCCATACTGGTTCTGTGAAAAAGAAAAGTATTTTCGGTTCGTTGGCCTTGTCATACTTGTGGGCTGAAGTGGTGCTTATAACGTTTGTGTGTGATTCCTTAGTTAGATAACGTTGGACTAGTACTAATAATGTTCAGAGATATTTCGATATATTATATATTCTTTCTAACAGCGTGAGAGAGATAAGTCGTGCTTTATAACTGTAGCTTCAATCGGGGTTTAATTTTGTCACCGTTTTAACCATATATTCATATCTCACTCTTATATACCCAATGAGGTAGGCAAATGAGTATTACACATTTTTTTCCTTTTTAAGGTCCCAGTTTTAATTAGTTTCTAACTGTGAAGTGTATTTAAAAAGGTTATCTTGAATTTTGCTTGGAATTATTCCAACTGGAAAAATTATAAGTATTGTAAGTCGAAATAAAGGCTGCTCGGTGGCGCAGCTGTATTGATTGCACCTATTGTGCCTATTGTGCATAAGGTCTTGGGTTTGATTCTTACGTTGGTTAAATATTATTGGAGTTTCTGTCAATAAAGATCTTAGTAGCAGCACGTAGCCCGGAACTGTGTCTGAAATATTAGGCTCGCCTCCAATTACGCAGAGCCTGTGTGGTGAGAACTGAAAAATTGGCGTAAGACTGTATGTACGCGATTCAAATAAGTAAAATAACTTCGAAATTTAATTTTAAACGGTTAGTAGAAATATCTCATAATTATACTATTTTATGTACTTTTATACGAATATTTTATACCTCATCCATTGATACCTATCATCATGTAAAGCAATTTATTCTGGAAAAGATTTTTGATGTATTTTTGTGATAGTCTTCATATAAAATATTATTATTCCAACCTACTTGAAGACAAAGCTTATATCAGCTGAACAGACTGAATTCTCAGACAAAAGCAATTTTTTTCCAAAGCAGCCTATAAGACTACAAACCCGTGAACCATTTCTTAGTAAACAAATACAATTCTACATACATTATAAACCTTTTAATAGGATTACACACCGAGACGTTCATTTATTTACATACATACATCATTCCACTCGAATAAAGTCTTAAAAACGATACAGACATTGAGGGCATAAAATATATGAAATAAATTGAAAAATATGCTTCGTCGCAGCCAATGAGCGTGTAAAATCATTCAGCCTCCATTAAACACGTGATTGATGACGTAAACATACTGTAAATGGCTAAAAATGTGTAATCTACAGACATTCAATGATATTTTGAACCGTATATACGGTATTTTGTATTACGTGGCGAATTTTTTTGAGGGATTCAGTGAACAGGTGATGTATTTTGTTTGAAGTGGTGCTGGTATTAAGATACCAGCAAACACAAAATGAAAGAGCACTAGAGTAGGGCTGCCACTGTAAGCGGAGCGCGCTTTGTACGGACTCAGTTTAACTCGCAAAGTTAAACTTCATAGAAGGACTTCCACTAACAGACTAGCAGCAAAGACTGGACCCGTAAAAAATGTTGGAAAAGGATTCGCTTCAATGGAAACGTTAGTTTCTATCTTGTCTCGGTAAATCATAACATAATAAGGCATCTCATAAAAATGGCCTAACCTTTTTTTTGGTGCATCATAACGTTTGACTATTCTTTACTTATTACCCTTTGCAGTAGCAATTCATCTTTTTTTAGTAGTAATCACAATCTTTAGCTTTATATGCATAATGCTTTCGAACAATATTCGAATAAAGTTCAGTAGAACGCGATAGCAAATATTATTTTCATTTGTTTAGATTAGTTATTAGCAATTTGTTTTGCAAGTTACTACTAATCTTATTAACTCCTCCAGCTAAGCTAAAATGCCTGTGTTAGGATTGCGTACACGTCAATATTACAACGAGTGGGATTCGAACCATTCATTGGCATCATCAGTGTTGGCATTAGAAGTGAGTACTGATTTTTCTGTTATACATAATTGTTATCATCCCGTTATTCAGAGCATAGATAACAATCGTCATGTACAATTTTACTTTAGTAATTTCAGACTAATAAGCACCAAATCCATATACCAACCTCATAAAATATAGGATAAGTATATGATGAAGGACATAAAGTGTTTTTAAATTACGTAAACGATGTCATAGTTACACATATAGCACATATTTAGAATATGCTGATATACGCACTTATCCAATTCTTTGAAACGATTTCAGCTATTTTGGCTCGAAGGAGTGCCACTTGTGTTTGCTCGAACTTTGTGATTGACAAGGAAAATTCTAAACAAGCGTTGGAAGGCTGCCAACACAGCAGTAAGTTTAACGCAGCCAATTGAGGAAAAGGAGTAATGGTGCTCGTCACCACCGGTGGAACAACTGTATTTAAGATATCCACTGTTGTACGGGTAAACTTGCTGAGAATTACAAAGAGTCTGATTGCTTTAACCGATATGCGGTTGCTTCTTTTTTATTTTAAGAGATATCTCTCGCATTACCCTAAACACTTTAGGGTGCAGAAAGTGTAACAAATATTTGTGGATCACCAAATAACACTCAGAACGGCAACAGCTGCGAGGTGACTGCTTGCCCGCTAAACCATCCATACAATCAAGAAACTGTACAACTATTATCATGATGATTTGATGATTTTATTTGATTTGTTTTCTTTTAATTTCTGGATACTAGGTTCCGAAATAGACGTTAAGCAACTAACAGTGACGTCATAATACATGACTAGACTATTGGAACTGAACTTCTTTGAGCGCGATGGCTCGTTTTAGTGTAAATGTCAAAAAAAAATCTACCTCTGAGAGGACTAAATCAGGTGCCTGATTAAAGAAAGGAAAGGAGATGCCATAGAGTCATTGTTAGACTGGCTTTTGTACTCTTTCGACTAAGCATGTGCGCTGGAGTCAAGATTAGGATATATCAAATTTTTCTGGTCTGTCTGATATTATTATTCTCCACCTACATTTTTACACGTACCATTACTATGAGGTTCTTAGTACTTACTTGAAAATAGATTTATTATTTATGTGACTTATGTTTTTGACAGCTTATAATTAAAATGACCTCAAGAACCTTTTTTAAGGTCGTAATATGCTTTTCTATCTGAAAAATATGTTAAACATTCTTCATATTCCATTCTAGAATATCCTCCGTGAAATATTACTGAACATCTAATATATTCAAAGTTAGACGTGCTAAGCACCTGCATGATCTAAGATAAAATAATCCTCTGCCGCATACATCATCGATCAAAGCAGCTCTGCTTGTACCCAGTGACAGGATTATAACGTATTTGCACTAACGAGAGATCTGGAACGTGTTTTGAAGGAATAATAACTATACAGGAAGTCCGGTAATTAATGGATAACCTTGAAATGTCATAGTAGAACAGATGGCCGTTCAGGAAAAAAGAAAAGAAAAAAAATAATTGCAATAGCTAGTGATACTTTTGACTGTCTATCTATTAGCATAATTAGTGTTTAATAATAAAACAACAAAAAATCGATGGAATTCATTCATTTATGGTCGTAGTGTACATGAAAGTTAAATATGGTAATTAAAAAAAAATCATATCTCAGGTAGTAGTTAGGATAGATTTTCTTTCATTTTTCTGACTGACCATCAGTTCTATTATAAGACATTTCAAGGTTAGCGATTAATTACCAGACACCCTGTATATACATAAACTCACGGCTGTGTGTTCTCGAAGGAGTAGGCAGGCATGTGTTTATTTTATTTTGATATCTATGTTTTAGAGTCCCAGGTAAGGGCACGAGGCTATATTTTACGTTTATTGCTTATTTTCCACTTCGTACTTATTAAAACTAGGTTTTGCCCGCGGCTCCGCTCGCGTAAAAGTAGGTTAGGTTATGTTAGTAAGGGTACCTCTTTTTTAAAATAAAATAAATCCTTTATTATTCGGCGGTATTATATCTTTCTAATGGCGAAAGAATTATAAAATCAGTTACGTAGTATTTGAATAAAATCCTTACAAACAAAAATGTAATCTTCCCAACATCTATGATTACTGCTGCGCTCCCGTCGCCCGCTAGCGTGATGTTATACCGCCTATGCTATTTCTGGATAAAGTTATGCAACGGTAAAAGAACTATTACATTTCATGTGCCATCAGCAGCTACATATTATGTCATAGAATTCGTAATTGTATTGAATTTATTCCATTCTAATATTGACTGCTAAACTATTAGAAATAGTAAACTCTGGTAATTGACATTTGACTGAAAGAAATTAATTTCCATTGTAGCCTCGCGTGCCAATCACCACAACTGCTGACAATTTGATTGACTGTCTGTATCAATTTGCAGCACAGTAATAACTCACGCTGCAATTTCTTTGCTAAACAAATCAAATGTAAATAAGAAAAATTGCAGACGATTCAAATTTTTATTTCGCTTCTGAAGCAAAATTTGAAAAAGAAGCGAAATGCGCTCGAAGCATTTATAGCGAAAGTTCGTAATAAGCGATACTGTTGGAGAATATTTGATGACTACTTATAATGTGGGTTTTATAAATTAGGTTATATTATGGAGGAGAATAACCTGTATTTTATACTGAGCTGCAATTCAAGGTATAAGTATATGTACCTAATGTCTATTTATATACATACATACATAGATTCACGCCTGTTTCACAGAGAGGTAGGCAGAGACTACGGATTTCCATTTGCTACGCTCCTGACACACTTCTCTGGCTTCATTCACTTTCATCACATTCCTCATACACGCCCGTCGGTTCAAGGTGCTCTTAACCTGGCCTTTGTCCAGAACGCCTCCGATCTGATCAAGAAACGTTCGCCTAGGTCTTCCTCTTGCGACTGTTCCATTTACACTAGCCTTATAAACTTTCTTAGTCAGTCTTTCCTCGTCCATTCTTTCTACATGCCCAAACCAGCTTAACATACCCTTTTCTATTCTTGTCACTATATCCACTTTCATGCCGCATCTCTCTCTAATCACACTATTCCTTATTCTATCTTTCAGAGTCACACCACATGTATTTCTCAGCGCTCTCATTTCTACAGCATTTATTCTGCTCTCATGCTTCTCATGCTTCTATGACATCGTATTTATATGACATCTTATTAGAGTTTGCAAAGATGGCTGGTGTCACATAATTACGTGTAAACTGCTAAATGGATTTAAATAAAACTTCGATATACCATATCCTAGAGTAACACATGGTGCCTTTGTGGTAGTGCGTACCAATGGGACTCACGCGGACGATGCCTCTGGCAGAAACTAGTATTAATAATTATGATAATATAAGCATCTCTTTCATTCATATAAAGCAAAAGTCATTAATTTTGTATACGAAGCTAGAATTAGGATTCAGTAGCGTAATTACGTTTTACCTCAATTCTTTCATAAATTATAATAAGCCCAGCATTTTCATGATCTTTGCAATCCTCTGAGACATTTTCACCGCCCGTCATGGTGCGCTGCAAAATTATACCTCCTTTTTTAATACTACGAAATGTACTCTTCCTTTTTGCACACTATCTAGGATTAAAACGGAGACTTAAAAACTTTCTTCATCCGAAACTGTGTAAAGGAAAATATATCTACCCCTAATAAATTTCATCACACATTACAACACAGTTTACCAGCCATCAAAAACCAACACGTCTCCATTCTACCCTAAAACAAATTTACTATCTATTGAATTTTAGCAGCAGTAAAATTTCCTGGCCATACAGGGCTACAAAAATGGGTGCCAAAAATGCCGTCCGAGCAGTAATTTACGAGCTCATGGGCCACACCAGACGCGGATAAACGGGGGTTCATATAAAGTGCTCCCCGAATTTTGTTCGTGTTCTTCCTTTTTTATTTTAATTTATCTAGCACCGTGAAGTGGGCGGTGTTTGGCCGTTATTTCGTGAAAACATTGCTTTTTCGCTGCTGCTATGAATTGAAAATGGCGGCGCTTTGTATATTTTTTCCGTTTGTATAACTTATATAATAATTATTTCTATTAACTTTGTTTAATTATACTTCTAGACTGCTTAGTATCAAAATAAAAGTATATGAAGATGCTATGTTGATAAATCCTAAAAGACATGTTCTTTTACTTGATTAATAGTAGTACTGTTACCCCTTCCGCTAAAATATTGGAATCGCCCAACTGGAACTATACGATAGTGCATCCTTATATTTCATCCAATCCCTCCGGGACTTACATGTTGCGATAGGCAAGAGCACTTCCTTTTAATATGATACGAGAAACGCAAAAAATAGAAACAGCTCTTAATACAAAGTACCTCACAGGAATATCTAGACATAGAATATTCAACAATAGCCTTATCTTCAAACTACTTTCGGGTGAAAGACATAATTTTCGTCTGAAAAGCTCACGAGCACTTACTGCCGTCACTCAGAAGAGGCCTTGGAACTCAAGGATATTATTTACTATAAGACTCTGTACAGTCTAAGGAGGCGTTAGAATATACCCATTATTTCTAAATTATGCTTTCTTCTTAAACTTGCTTAAGCCAAGACTTGTTTAAATTAAGAAAAATCCTGGTAAGTTTTTCTTCAACCAAATTATATTTCGTGCAACAGATTGTAGTGTGAATCATACCGGTCACACGTAATTAGAGTCGACTACTTACGTACGAACTTAAGTTGAATATAAAGCGTGACACCCACTAATTAGTGACCATAACACGGCAAATGGAAGAAAGGAGAAGGTACAAGGGGAGACGACAGAATGACTTACACTCCAACCGCTAGAGATCACGAACAATAGGGGATTTGAAAATATAAGGGCGGCCTTTGTCCAGCATTATAACACCCAATGTGCTTACAAAAATGTATTTAAAGGTGTATTTACAAAGTACGTATTATATGGAGTTTCTTGTGAATACACGACAAGTCTTGCACGGCTTTACTTAATGCGCACTAACTCTAAATTCAATATTCAACACGACGTTTTGGTGTAAACATCGCGTGTCGAGCTCCCGGGAGACGGCGCAAGGAATAAACTTTAAGAGTTTAATTAATCATGTTATAATTGTCGAGGGGAAGTTACTCGGAAATATGATGTAAGATAATTTGAGATACGAGAATTGGGGGAGCTTGTTTATGATTAAGTTTAAAGATACTTTTAAATTGTGTATCTAAGATTACTCATCATCTTTATAATGTATTAAATTTTAAGTGCCGTTTCACATTTTGTTATGCTTTAAATTGCAGTCTTGTTGTAATTATTTTCGAGCTTATGTTTTATTTCTAAATTAATCACTACGTAATCGGCTTTACGTTTTTAAATAAGTAGTAAGACACTAGTAATCTTTGTAATGATATTAGCAATATAGCATCTCCTGTCTTAAAGGGTCGGTGTTTATACGTAAGTTATATTACTTACGCGTAAATATCCCTGGTTTTGCAATCGTCCATAGACAATGGTAACCTTCTATTTGTAGGCGAGCTGCTTGATATTTGGCATCTTTAGGTATATATAAACGAACAATACACTTTTTTTCTCCCTAACGCGTCTTAGGCTTACTTGCACCATAAATGTATATCAATATTAATTACTACCCAGCGTCCGTTCTCGCTCTCGCTACTTCTTAAGCCGTATACTCCA
Organism: Catocala fraxini; assembly: GCA_930367265.1. Lineage (NCBI taxonomy): Eukaryota > Metazoa > Arthropoda > Insecta > Lepidoptera > Erebidae > Catocala > Catocala fraxini. The sequence goes on along the minus strand of OV884040.1, from coordinate 2,001,008 downwards.
CACTATGTTTTGTTGCGTCATCGATCATCTTCAGAGCGCTTTTCGTTCGCCTCTCTCACGTCGAAAATTACTTACGGGACCTAACTACATCTTCACGTCGACAAAAAAATAACGCCTCAAAGAAAAAAATATTACACGTACGTTGGAAAATTTGCTTCGAAAGCAAGATCGCTTTGACCTCGTTTATAGTTCGCTAGGTTTTGCATATGAAGCTTTAAGGGATATGTCATTCAATGGCCCTTTGAAAGGAGTCAATATTTTTTAAATCTTCGCTGTGTAATATATATTAGGATCCTTTGTTCTCTAATAGTCATCTTTTGTAGTGAAGAGTCGGTTACAAATCGCAAATATAATATTCAGATAACTAATAATGGTTGGCAATCCTCTTGCGGTTTCCATACAATTTCTGAGACAGAATTTATGTTTATATCGGGTCAACACGACAAGTAATTAAGGGATGATATATTATCTACTTGCGAGGACCAATCTAACTATGAACTGGTATGCTTATTAGATGCCTTCTTAGAATTGTTAGTTGTTGTATTTACACAACATTTCGTTAGTCCAGTATACGGAAATCCCATATTCGCTTGGGTAAACAAAGTGTCATCAAATTTTGATCCCAAGAGATTCTTAATAGCAACACAATGGCTGAAGCTGTGCTCAGTAGGTGACTATAGTTATAGCATTATCTAAACAAAGCCTATAATGTGTAGACATATATAACATATCTATATATGTAACAACATAGGTATGTTTTATCTATATAGCTTTTGGAACAGTAATCTCGGCAATAAGAAACGCTGGCTAAGGTTAAACTTGGTCAGTCCTTAGAGGGATAATTAGAGGTATATCAGAAAATCAGAAGGTTTGCGTGCTTTGGTACGTTTTAAGCAAGCGCTCTCGATCGATTTTAAGGCAGTGTAATGTATTATTGTTCAAATTCCGGTCAGAAGCGTAGAAACTTCTATGCTGGCATTAGCTATTATCAAAGTTGTTCAATCTGCATTAAAGAAAACTTTAAAAGCTATATATATTAAGATGGCACACCGAAAGGAAGGAGGGAAGGCAGTCCATAGCATAATTCGAATCGAATTGAACATCGATGCAGCGTTTACAGTCCTTAACTAATATTGCCAAAGGGCCACATAGTCCAGTAAACCAACAATCGCTGGAAAAAGGTTTTCAAGTGGTGTCCACGGGCAGAAAAGCGCATCGTATAGCGGGTAAAATGATCCCATTCTGTCGTGGCGAATTGCACCAAAGGATGTCAGAAAATTTTCTCAATGCTCGATATTTTAAATCTCCATCTTTATCCACAGTTTGGAGCCTTTTTCTGTTCATTTTTATTTTCATCGTGTCATCTGCGCTGATGTTTTCCTTTTACCTTATGCGGTATCTTATAATAATAATGGCGTCTTGTACCCTGTATTACCTCATTCTACGGTGTAGCGAAACGAGCCGAGTTTATATTTTAGAAACCTGTATTAAACGTTGACTTTCTGCTAGTAAGCTGAGACGAAATTTTGTGAATAATTGGAAGCCGCCATAGCTACCGTCTAGCAATGGCCTGAAGGAATTGAAAGCTTCAATTTATGAAAACTTGTGACATACTGGTGCCAGCTTCATACTCACGCTACGGATGTATAACTCAACTAAACCAATATATGTATATTTATTGACATATGTTTCCATGTTCTTATATTGGTGTAGACAGATACTTAAAATCAAATACAGATAATTTAATTGAGTACAATCTGGGTGACTTCAAGTCGCGAGTGAATAAGTATCTTCTAAGCAAGCGTGCTCCATCGTCAACTGCATCGTCACTTTACAACAGGTGAGATCGCGGTCAAACGCAAGCCTATAAAGACCTAAAAAAAGGGATACAAATAAACCATCAAAAAGCTATTCAATTAAGAAAATGTATTTGCTGAAGTTGCTTTACAACGTCACAAAGTATCGAATGTGTTTTAGCAGCTCTGAGCATGCAGAAACATTGAGATAACAAAAAACTATGTACAGAACTAACTGAACGAATTGTCTAATTATATTTTTAACAGCCAGGATTACAGCGATGTAAGGTGTGCTAAAATACTATATAACCTTACAGTCCAATTAAGAATACTCGCTGCGCGATTTCTTTGTTCAAAGATCCTAAAATTAGACTCGCTTTTAAAGGACCTGATATACTTTAGTGAAGAAAGTGTTATTTTATTTTAATAGTAACGTTATTAACTCGATCCATGCTGGAAAAAATTCAATTTGCTCATAACGTAGGTAACTAGCAAATTTAATATTTGGGTAGTATCTGGGATAACCACATCCAGCGCCCAATAAGTATATTAAAAAAATTTAGATTGCAAAGATAGTGTAATTTAAGTAGTCCTCTCGCCGCTGACATTTTCTCGAGTGATTTGGGTTCGATATTACAGAGAATAAAATTGTATAAACCAACCACAACTAATTATTCGGATTCTCCGTGTTTTTGTGGGCGTAGTCATTTTATTCATAAATTTCTTAGTGCCATATCCTTTAATAATAGTACACTTTTTGAAATTTGAGGTATCTGATTACGTAAGTTCCTTACTTGCTCATCAACTTACCCGACCGTATCTCATACATACTTGTAACCCGATGTTCTTTTATTAACTGTAACGGAATTCTTTACAAAGGTCACGGAGGTAACACGAAACTCCTTTATTTCGTTCCAATGAGGCTCATAATAGTATTATAGGAGTGCCAGTCTCAGCTGTTAGTTATTATGTACGAGCTAAGTTGGTCTTTATATATTAATGTCGTAGGGTCATAATAGTATGATGTTGTAAGTTATTGGTGCCCCTAGCTAGTTGGCAATTGAGAAGCACTTATCGTTATATCGATCGGTGTAACGTATAGTTTAGGTAATGCAGGTTTTCATAAATAGGCTTTATGTGTGTTTGGTTTGTAGTCGTAATGTTTATGGTTGTGAAATAAAAGCATGTATTTTGTTGATTCGTATCAGTGACTGTTACTATTCATAAGTAGTTCAGGGTTTTAGAAGTTCCTTGTAAGGTTATGTGTGTGTGGTCTTAGCTATGAAGAGGTTTTGGGTTTTATATTTGTCTAGCGAAAGAGCTCGTTGTTGCCAAGTACTTGGAAAGTAATAGAGTATATAATACTGTTGCTGCGTGCCATCCAGTGAGTAAGAGTGCCAGAGGCTGGCAAACCCATCGCTACCATTATTTCTTCTATTGCGCTACGAGTTACGATTTTGATCCTTATACGAAATACAAATCCGTATAAACCCTATGGTTTATACGGCTTTGTATTTCGTATATCATATAGTCTATACCAGATGATATACTTATATTCTGGAAAAAGGCTAAGCCAAGATTAACCTAAAGTGGCGGGCGTATATGAGGAGTGACGTGAGTACAGAACCGTAGATAGTTGTTGCAAATTCAGGCATCCTATACGTTCACGTTAAGTTCGAAAGTTTCCCACGAAACAAACATTGGTCCAACCACCGAATCTGTTTAAATAAACATCTGAAAGTTGGGTTCGTGTCACTTTTAACGTACCAAACTTTTGACATACTCCAGCTTCCCATTTCACTAAAAATGCTTGTACATATCAATCCACTCACGTTAATCAATCCAAAAGGGATTTATATAGGTATTAAACATGAGCGCGATTGCCGAAAATATTGACATTTAATTTTTCCCCGTCTACGGGAAATTGGCCTAATCTGCGTACGAGAAGAAAATACATCCAAAAATAAAGCAGGGGCCATGTTTAATCCGTAGAAGATCAAAGGACGTCGATATTCCGTTTACATTTTTTCATTTCAAGGATCATTTCGGTTTATTTTACTTTCTATACATCAAAGCTACGGTACACACTAACAATGAATATGTCTGTGTTACCGTCTATATTTGACGGCGTGATTAATTCTTTCTGTTTTTGATTTATCCAACTTCAGAATATTTTTGTTTATTTCTTTTTCTGTGCGATCTATGTTTTGTCTAGTGGTGATGGAGCATTATTTGTCTAAAGAAGCTTTTGAAAAAGCTTAAATTAGACGTGGAACTTAAGCCATTTCTTACGGAGCGTTATCTTTTTGTTCACAGTAAGCTCTGGTTGTGGTCATGTTTGCGAAAAATTATCCAAACCAAAAAACTGCGATAATACTCTAAAAGGAACTAAAAAGAAAGATAAAGTGGGTTGCTTATTCAAACGCGGGGTTTCACACCGGCTGGCGTAGCTTAAATAGGATGTATGGGATATATCGTATCTGGGCCAGTTCGTGTACAGGAGGCGTACAGGTGATAACATTCAAGCAACTGAGTTGTGTTCCCATGAATAACCTTCATATTTTAAGACCTCGGTTACGAGGTACTTGCGTACGGGGCTCTAGAGCACTCTTGACGGTGAGTCGGTTGTTCATAAAACTTTCACAAGTTGAGTATCAACTGAAAACATAAACTAATACAGAAGTACGCTCTTATTGATCGAAATTTTTCTCCAATGCTACGGGTCAGAAAGGGGTATTGTTGCTCCTCTTTTTAAGAAGCTGTAATGCACGCGTGACCAGTCCAATCCAAACACCAGGGGAAGTTAAGCTTACCGTGAGCTTGCCCACATTATTATTTTAAAATAAACTAAATTTTAAATTGCTTTATTCAAACTCAATTTCGTTCATAGCCACGGAGTTTGGTTTCATAAAAATCAATGTTGTTGAAGGCATAAACTGTATTAGGTACATTTTCAAAGAACTGTCGTCTGCAGGAAATTATGTGTCGCGTAAAAAGCAAAGCCTGTTCATTTTAAGAATTAGATAAGTACATAGTATGATATTCTTTGTAGTTTCTTTAGAAACATATATATTTAACATATTTAAGTAAAAAATTATTATTTCTATATTTAGTTGTTGGAAGCGATAGCTTAGTGGGGAGACCAACAGACTGCAATGCAGAGGGTCTCGGGTTCGAACCCACGTCGCGCACCTCTGACGAGGATATATAGTTATATATATATAGTTATATGAATTTTCGAAATTATGTATATACATATATATGCTCCGTGCCTCGGAGAGCACGTTAAGCCGTTGGTCCCGGCTGCCATGAACATCTATGGCAGTCGTTATTGGGAAAGTCAGTACCCTCTAATATTCTGACACTGGTCTAGCCTTAGGATATCGTTAGCCTTCGGGTTGCGGAGGTCAGGTGGCAGCCGCTCCGTGTAAAAACTGATATCCAGTCAAATCCGGTTATACCAGAAAAATAAGCCGACCCCAAGTGACTTGGGAATAATAAAGGCTAAGAGAGAAGAAGATTTATTTGTTAGAAGTGGTGTACTCAAGCATAACATGTATTTCACACGTACTGAAGCCAAAATTGGTGTTGTTCTTAGGTGGCAGCCTAGCTTTTTATCACATACGTTACCATGGTCGATTTAAGGTTTCCACGTCACCATCCAATTGTCTCATTTACACTAATTGCCATAAGAAAATCTTGGAAGCCATGACATAAGTCACACGTTGATATCATCAACATAACATACACTCATGCCTGTTTCCCCCAAAGAGGTGGGCAAAGGTATTCGCATCCACATTTTGCCAGTTATCTTTTACGCCCCACGTCATATGTCATCTTACATATCCAAACGTTGTGTTGCTGATGAAAAACAGAACAACACACTCAATAATACATTGCTCATCTGAAAATCGAATCCTGATTCTCATGACCTGCCGAAAAAATAAACTACTGAGGCTACTTTTGTGCCGAAATCAACAAAGCAACATCAACATTTCCTATTTTGATGTTGCTTTGTTGATTTCGGAAACACTATTATCTATATAGTTGAAATCAAGCGTTCTATGCAAATGACTATCGATATCAAAATTTATATTAAAAACATAGTATAATTCGTGTTAATTATCGGAGCGGACGATATAGTCAATATTGTCATATGCATATAACGTCCACTACGAGGGACATACATAGATTATTATCTGCAGTTTATAATTACTGATCGGTTCGCATTATATGTAATTGACCGGCGGTAGTGTAATGATTGAGGCATAAGCTAATATTTTTAAAACAATCACATCCAAAAATAGTCAATAGAAATAAAACTCAAAAAGTGCTTTGTTAATTGGCAACAGATAAACAAAATTAAATCACTGTGGGTCTAGTGGTCGTATTTGCAATGATTCGAGTTACACTGCCACTTAGTGACAAGCTTGTTCTGTACACAAAACAACCACTTTTCAACCAACGTAAAAGATACGGATTAGTGGACCTACCATTGATATACAGCTCTTAAAATACTTTTTTTTCTTTCTTTTAAATAGGCTATTCCTGCACTAGGTATAAATTCTGTGTTGGTAGGTATGTTACAAACAACATACCCAAAGAAAACCCAGACTTAAAATAACCATTTGTGGATCACATAATTTTTCGGCCCGTATGGGATTCAAACCCACAACACTCGGCGTAGCGGCCGTGGTTAGGCGACCACATAATCCACTACGCGATCCGTGCAGTCACCCCTGTAACTTCTTTGACTGTAAAAACTCTCTTGGGTAACATTTTCTGTAGCCATCTTATAGGGGAGATATTATGACAGTCGGTTATGCCACATTGGAACGGGACTCAATCGCCCGCTTTGCCATATTTAAATTTTCTCTTCATCTTATTCTTAGGATGACACAAATATTGATTATTTAAAAATCTACTTTTAAGCGACGTTTCGAATGTTTTCGCAACCACAGTCACGGCAAAATACTGAAAGGCGCAGGTAAAAAAAATAAATAATACGTAACTATATAGTTGTTATTTAGAAAGCTAAGGTTAAGTTTGGTTGGTTGCAACCAATCAGCTAATCATAATAATCTCACAATTACCACATGTTATTACCATATAAATGTATTGCTCTAATCTGAACGGCAATGCTCATTTCATAATTAGCTCTCCAGATATTTGCGATTCAAAGCGGCCAATATACCGTTTTCGAATCGAATGGTCCGACTCCATGATATTAATTTTAGGTCTAATTTACAGCAGCACAGCGAAATTACGATAAATGTTCGCGACAATTGTCGAAGGATTGAGTCTGGAGGCGGGTTTACGGTACTTATACATGTATGATGATGGGGTTGTCAGGGATACTCACGTTGCGTCGCCTGTGCATCAGGTTCCGCGTAATACGAGGAGTAGCAAAATTATTGCCTTCCAGCCACAATTCAGTCTCCGTGCTACTACTGTACTGTAAATAAGAATCTCTCTGGAACAGTACTTTTCTTTCTGGATGAAAGGTACTTTACATCCTTTTCTGTACCTCTGACCAAGTGTATGCGAAATTTCGTGATAATTTGTTGAGTATTAAAGGCGTGAAAGCATAAGTAACAAACTCACATTTCCATTTATAATATTTGTTAGGATAATAGAATCGCTCTTTATTGTAATATTGACGTAATATGACAAACGTCCTGCATCCAACCGCTTCCTGCGACTTTTACCATGTCGTCGAACCACCTAGTAGGAGGCCAACCTCTGCTGCGTCTACCAGTGCGTGGCCGCCACTCCAGAACCTTTTTGCCCCAACAGCCATCGGTTCTGCGCGCTATGTGCCCTGATGCAATCCGATGCGGATGGCCCAAGACCGGTCTGTGTGGCAGACCTTGGGGGAGGCCTATGTCCAGCAGTGGACGTCTTTGGCTGCGATGATGATGATGATGATGACAAACGTCTAGCTAACGCTGACAGGATCTACGGGCGTGATGGTAACTTATATTTATGGATTTTTTTGTATTCAACCAAGTTGGGAATGAAGCATATTGCCCGCCTGATATACGCGGTTACAGAAGATTATAGAAGCTACACCATATCATACCAATGCTGCTATGCTGACAAACAAAAGTTACTCATCCTGTGCTAAGCACCCCCTCTTTAAGAAGCTTGTAAGCCCTACTCACCGCAGGCACTAAACGCAGCACTAAACTAGTTGATCTGGCTGAGGTCTTCTGTACGATGAAGGTAGTTCTTTAGCCAGGTTGCTCTGATTTAAGAATCTTCACTCAAAGCTAGGACTTCGAGGACTTTAGTACTTTCTTAATCTTGTATGGCAAATAAAAAAATAAACGTGTAATCGTGAGATGGATTCAATTCTCGTGTCAAGCAAAACTCTCTTTCTTTAGAAATTCTTAAAAGCAGTACTGTGTTCAAATATGTGCCTGATAGGTGACAATAGGCTTGAGGACGCGAAACCTTAAAAAAACATAGTTGGCTATATTTAGTCGTAAATTAATGTATGTGTAGAATTGGAAATCACCATACAAGTATCTACTGAAATAACTGGCACAAAAACGCTGTTTCCAATTTTCTCTTCCCTGTTACGTGTTACTTAAATAAACTAAAAGTCAATAACAATATTGCTGTAATGTAAAACTTCTTGCGAAAATAGCCTACTTTTTCGCAAGTTTATTTATTTAACGCCTACTGATGAAGTGTTATATTTCTATTTTTAGCACAGAATATATTTTATTTTATTTTTTTATTTTTAAACTTTATGCATAAAATTATACATCGGCGGACTTAATGCCAAGGGCATTCTCTACCAGACAACCTTAGGGTGATGCAGAGATCAAATAAAGTAGATAAAAAAAAAGAATATACTTGCGGATGTCGAAATTACAATTCTTAGCACCGGATTTTTGTTATGTTTGTTACGTGCACACGATTGATGCAAATTGGCAGAAACATCGGGAATTAAATAGGTAATAATACCTTTTAATAACCCGATTTACACCCGTTGTTTTTAAATACTTATTTGTTTAAAAATATTTGATGAGGGTTAAAATGTAGTGGCCTAGATCACTCTCTACAATATCAATCAATGTGTAATCAATACAATATAATCCTACACATTATATATGTATACATACACACCGACATTTCGCCAATTACACCTTCAGGTCCTGTTAAAATTACAAAACTACAGACGAATATCTTTTTTGTAACATATTAGCAACCGTCGAATTAAAAGGCATTTATTTATCTCGATATAAGAGATAGAAAAGTACTTGGATATTACGTTAATAATGTAGGTTACTCTAACATTGATTCTCGTCATTAATCTATATGCAGTTCACTTCACTAGCGATAGGAGTATGACATAACTAGCGACCCGCCCCGGCTTCGCACGGGTAGTACATAACCTCAATAATTATACACCTAAACCTTCCTCATGAATCATTCTGTCGTTTGGTGAAAACCGTATGAAAATCCGTTTAGTAGTTTTTGAGTTTTTCGCGAATAGACGTGGCTGAGAACTTTGCTATGTAGTAATTTGTACGAAGCAAATGTCAAATTTCTGTCACTAGTACAAAAACCCACAGCTATGTAGATAGGTAATAGGGTAACCGCTACCAGCAGGCACTTGCTCATTTTTTATTTTTTTTATTTATTTATTTATTGAATCAAACTTATACTATCTTTACAGAAAAAAACCTAATGCGACAGTATAACAAAAAAAAAACAATATTACATAAACACTTGGAAATATCAAGTACACTAATTTAATTTAATTACAATAGCTAATAACCGCTAGTGCTACTCTGTTCAATTCACTCAAAGTACACATGAATAGGTCTGACTTGTTGTGTATGAGATTGAGAATGCGAAGTGCGCGCGTCAGAGGCGACTCCTTGAGCAGGTTTGTTCTCGCCCTCGGTACCGCCAGTAGTGGTGGCCGAAGTCGGCGCCAAACGTATCTGTTAGGAACACATAGCCACAACCACTTCATGAAGGATATAATGAGAGTGAATGAAACAAGATAGATATGCCAGGATTGTGGCAAGTGGAAATCTGTAACCTCACTACTCCTCCGGTAAAAAGGCATATGTAGATAATCATAAAGGTTTTTTATTTATTGCATGGTAAAGCGATTGATCAATAACGCCAATTGAATTGAAATTGATACAGCTATTTACTTATTCCATAATTTGAAGATTTATTGTCATGGTCTTATTAATGCAATCAAAAGATATTAGGCTTTTTTCAAAAGAATATCCATTTTATAAAGTATAATAAAAAATAACAATTTGATTGACGATTTTCTAACTACACTGGTATTTAATTTTGCGACTGTTGACGGAAAACAAACATATGCCTTGGATTGTGCGTGCGTTTCGTACTTTAAATAAGTCTTTCCGAGGCTTTTATACTTATTTTTCTCTCCCAAGTCTTTTATCTCATCTTTAATACTTTTCTCTAGTTTTGAGAGATAGGCTTCATATTATAGTTATTTAGCTCAAGTTGCGATTCAGCCATAAATATCATTGTCTTTCACTACATCATAAATCGTATATGACAGACGCATAGGCCTATTAATTTATTTTATCTAGGATCGCAAAACGCAGGTACTACCACTGGTTTTCGAAGCTCGCTACGGTAATCACTTAACACAGGCGATCCGTATGTTGTTTTTTACCAATATTGTACAAAAAGATACCTTTGCAAGTATATAACAAGTTGCAAGCTATGTCTAATTATACCATGTCATGTATTATTCCGCTTATCTCTTATAACTTACACCCCATGAATAACAAACCGCTAATTACTGACGATATTAAATGCACGAATAATCTCTCTTTGGTTGTATATCCGAATTTTGACGTATTTTGTCGTTGACCATACATAACACTTTCATGTATATAATTTTAATACATATAATTTTTAAGCTGTTACTTCGTAAATCATTGCAACGATTTGTGGTCGAACGCTAGAGGATTTTGGTAAACGATTTTGTGTTAATTGGATTGCATTTTTGGTACCAATTATCATATTTTGCGTTGTTTAAAATTTTAATCTGTGAACTTGTATAATTGTTTGCTATTTTAATTGGGTTTATACGTGATACTTATCATAACGTTTTTGCTGTTTTCAGTCCACATTACCAATTATAATAATAATATAATAATATTCTACCACATACACACAGCACTATCTAGCCCAAACTAAGCAGAGCTTGTACTAGGGGTTCTAGACAATGGATAAACATACATATATCCTTTTTTTTTTGTAAATGCTTACGTATTGTACGTAGAAACACCCAGACCAAGACAAACATCCATGTTCATGCACACAAATGTTTGACTTGTGCGGGAATCGAACCCGCGACCTCAGGCGTGGCAGTCGGTTACATTAACCACTACGCCATCGAGGCCGAGATTAGTCAATATTTTTCGATGTTGATTCAGCACTTCTTATTAACTGTTCCACTGCTGGACACAGGTTGCTTTTCAGGAGATACTGAAAAGCAATGTTATGACACTGATTCATACTGAAAAGCAAATATATGAGATTTTATATAAAAATACTAGTATTTTTATGTTAAATCTTATCAATTTGGGTTTTGAATACACCTTCCAGTTAATAAAGTACATCATAGCAATGCCGAAATAATAAAAATTAAAAAAATAATATTTAATTTACAATTCATATTGGGTTTATGACAAGTTTAAATGAAGTCTTAGATAATAATCGCCTTGATGCTTAAATCATATTAGTATGAAACTAAGCTACTAAGCATAGTTTTAAGAAAATAAACTTTACCCCTGAACAAAATTGTTACTTGCTACCTGCCCGAACTATGTTAAACCTGTATTTCAGTCAAGCTATAGAATGAATAATGCCTAATCATAAGGCAAGCTAAAGCACGAAGATATCTGTAAACCTTTTAACAATATAACGTTCATCAATTAAATTATAAAATATATAACTTTCTTCTCATATTGTTGTACTGTTACATATTAAAACATTAAATGATAAGAGCTTTAACGAGGCGACTGATATTTTAAACTTTAGCCTCACATTGAGAAGAGGCGTGTGCTCAGAAATGGAGCAGTTTAATACAGTGCTGCAGTCATTTTATTATTTATTCGTTTCTCTTTCACATGTATTTCGGTAATACGTAAGCAAAATACCATGGGTCTAACATGCACAGGCCCTTGGAGAGTTTTAGTATTTAATTTTATTAATATTTTCAGAAAATATTTAATTGACCAAGATATATAAAATCCAGTTGGTTAAACTGGTATTGAAAGGTAGATCAATGCAAACATTTGTTTACAGGCGGTTAAATGCATAATTATCAACTGCTGCGATTTGCCAAATTAATTAGCAAGCACCAATCAGTTCACTGGACATAAATTTGATTTTAACAAGTTGTTGATTAGTCTTCTAGAAACCGGGTTAATTTATATTTAGCGTGTTCTTGCACATATTTCGGTTTCTTTTTCATGTATATTGTTATTCTACGTATTCTGATAACTATTTATAAATACATTGATCCAGATACCAGCACACCAAGCAAAATTTTTGAACTAATTAATGACCTTCTTAAATCATAGACTTCAGCCAAAATAGCGAAACATCGACCCTTAAAAGGATTTCAAACATTCCAAACCGCAACCCAGTACCCAATCTGAATAAAAATTCTTCATTAGAACCAATTTATAACATGGAATTTTCGTATCAAGCGGTGGGAAGAATTTATTAGAACATCAAAAGTATTCGAGGGAAACTCAAAACTTTTAAAACAAAACCGCGGCACAACAAGTTATTATATGATGAATATAGCCACGTTATTCTTGAGTATAATAAAGTATGTACTCGCGATTGTTGTGGCCCCAAATTTCATTGTCGTCGCTTGCTGTCGTGTTGTGGAGCCTTGATGAAGTGTGGCCCCATTACTAGCGAGACTACGTCATACTACTTAAAATTTTCTTTATACTGACAATATGATGCATATTATGGGTGTTTTATAATAATTTAAAACTAATTCAGCTATTTTATAATTAAACTATGTATGTGTAGTTAAGCTTAACAAATGTGTGGATAATTATGCATATGCAACGCAAAAGCTCAAATTTCGAGGATTCAATTTATGGAAAATATGGAGCAGTTTTATGTTTGGACTATTAATTACAATTTTATTATCTTATTATAACTAGTAATTATATAAATAATATCATTATTGCCAAATGTCGCAATTTGTACTTATATAACGGTAGTAAATCTAGGAACTACTAATCAAAGGCCTTCATTGATTTCAGTGTGATTGAAAGTACACAATGCTTAATCAGATTTCCAGGAACTACAAATCAAAGTACTTTTTGATTTCCGTGAAAAGCCTCAAATTGAAACCTAGTTTAGTACTACGCAAGTCTCGTAAAGCTTAGATTTTTCAACACTTAAGTAGAACGCTACAACTGAAACCTCACAACAAACCCAAGTTGAATGAAACTTGAAACACTGTTATTTTATTTCATGAAAAAGAGTTCATTTCCAAAGTTCATGAACATGCCTCTGTTGTTTTCAAGTTGTATTTGTGGTTAAATTTGTTTTCCAATTATTTGTTCTGAAGATACAGTTGTTCAAGATTACTACCCTGAATTTGAAACTTATTATGTGAGTAATGAATGTGGGCTTTGTAAGGAGACATTTTGTAATTTGTAACGGAGTTTTCGAATATTTTCGTTTGTTATTTGTGTTTAGACAGAACAAGCAGAAGTTGAACAGACAGTTGAAGAACAAATTAAATAATAATTAACAATTAACTTCATAGTCTTTAAGGACACCATCTCCATAATTGTCCTTCAGATCAAATTTGGGCGTCGGTGGCCAATCTTTATTTTCTTCTTATTATAACATCGCCTGTGCAGGTAACTAGTCTATATACTATAGTGATTGCGATTGCTGTCCATAAGATCTTTGGTATCCAGATTAGGCATATTGTTATTCGTGTTTCTATTTAGAAATTTTCGGTAGTAGCGTGGTATCGGGAACTATATCCTATAGTCGCCTGCACGCTGAGACTTGTATACTATTGCGCACATGTGTGTCCACAAACATAAGTTCACTCACTCACTTAGTCAGAGGGGTCGGCAATTCAATACTATGTCGAGAAAATAGAAATCACGCGAAGGACCAACGTCCTTCTGTGTTCAAAGCATGCAAAACACTTACCTACTACTTCCTACCTCTGGGCTTGAGAATTTTGTCACAGAAAATCCATTAGTTCAGCTCCTACCCGGAATTCGAACCCAAGAGGTCGTAAACCGCTGTATTCTAGAGATATGAGGCAGTTCTCTCTGTAATATAACGGCAACCGGTAAATGCTGGTTTCGTCAATAGAATTCCAACACGATCACTGTTGTGCCACAAGTATCTTTGATTAAGTTGTCTACGTCCTGAGCGCTATTCAACTCTACACTTCCCTGTGGGGTAAATAACGCGATGAACTGAAAACTATTGAGGGAGGAAGCTTCGGCAATATGGCTGCAATTACTTCAAAATATTGGGTTTCTCGATCTACACGTCAAGTCAATGTTGAAAACAATTTATCCATTTTAGTAACAAAGTAACACTTATGATTTATTGTTAAGTAAGTTTATTGAAGTTACATTAAAGTTTGTTGCTTGCTTCAGACAAGGGTTGAGCCAATGGCAAGATACCTGCGTGAAACTAACGGCCACCAATATTGAATCACCTTTTAAATAAATAATCTCAGTATTATACTGAGATTATTTACTCATACCAACAAAATTTGTAGTAATATTGTCTTCTATTTACGCGAATATTATTCATTGAAATTAAACTGCTATATACGGATTTTATCGCGTTGTTTATTTGACACTTTATTACAAAATGTTGAAAAGTGTTTCACTACTACTACTATTAAACTTTACTAATTTTTAAGCTAATTAAATTATTATTAAACTATTTAGATTTAATTTATTTTTACTTTTACACTTTCCCCGACGTTTCGGTTGCTTTTCAGCAGCCATGGTCACGGGGAGTCTCCCCGTGACCATGGCTGCTAATTTAATTAGCTTAAAAATTAGTAAAGTTTAATAGTAGTAGTAGTGAAACAATTTTCAACATTTTGTAATAAAGTGTCAAATAAACAACGCGATAAAATCCGTATATAGCAGTTTAATTTCAAAAAATATGTAGTAGTTTTTTTTTAATGACGTCTTCTGCCTTAGCCCTGATTGCTGCATAGTGGCGAACTTACTAACAACGTAAAACATGCCAACAAAGTACACAAATAACACCCAGACTCAGAACAACCGCGATTCATACTATAACACTTGGCATAGGCGGCGATGAGGTGACCACTTAAACCACTATCCGTGCAACTATTTAACTCTTCGTGGTAACAGCACAGGTGACTTTGCCACATAAGCAAGCTGTCCTGCTACGTCGCTTCATGCTATTTCAATCGATTCACCCTTACCATTAATCACAGTACGTCTTATAAGGTCATACTCTCCATCACCCTAAATTCTGAATTTACGATACACATGTACCCAATATAAACTCGCGCTGTAAATTTCACGCTCCCAAAATATGAAGCTTTCACAATCTAAATAAAGGGGAGTGTAAGACGCATCTAATTCATTAAACGTTCGCGTCTGTTGTCCCGAAATTGCTGGAATTCACCCCGAGCGGTATAACCAGTGAATTATTTAACATACAAACAATTATAACGCTGTGTGCTACGGTTTATTAAGCAGATACTGTTTTGTTGCGTGGTGATGCTTGTTTTAAGACGTTGTGTGGTAATCATTTGGAAATAGAAGAATTGCTTGTGGCTGTAATTCTGAGAAAGAGCCCGAAAATATTTGTGTCACGATGTTAAATGAGTCATTATTTGAGTCATGTGATAGAAAGTATGTTTATAGGTTTCATCTTAAATTAGGAAAAGTGGCGTAAAGGTTAATGTTGTGATTTTAGTCATTAATAAATTTTACCTGACCTTTTTCTTAAAATAAATATAATTTTAACGAATAAAATACAATAAAAAATCCTGTGAAGTATTTTTTTATAGATTTGACACTTAATGTAGATTTGAAAGAAATGATATTTTTGAAAAATATACTTTTGGTAATGTGCTCGGAAGCCTTAACCTCTGGTCTAACAATGATTATGATGTGGTGTATTTTAGATATACCTAATATAGTTGTTACTTCTAAGTAGCTATTTCAAATTATGTATAATGTCACACAGAAAAGCTAAGAGATTACCTTAAGATTGACGAAAGCGGACATTACACGAGATATACCGTCCTTAGACTTATGATGATGAGAAAACGTGTCTGAATGTCAATGTACAGAACGACAAGCCAGCGTACATCATAAAGGATCTAACAATTCATGTTTACACGTGAATTTTACGACACACATACACACCAACACGACAACATACATAGAAACGCGTGTGAAATTCAGTATAATGGCTCGGGCCGGCCCATTACCCATATAATCCAAGACGGTAAGCATGCCACTTATTCCTCTTACGAGGTATTGTGGGGATGCCTCCACAATGGGTACGTGACGTCCCTGTAAAGTGAGGAGCTGGTGGAATTTGTACAAAAATGGTATCCGCCAAAATGGCTTGTTAGTTTTTGGGAAAATTGAAGTTATGTTTAAAGATTCGGATAGATTTAGTTGCCGATAACGGTGTTTTGGTCACAAATTGAGGAAGAAACTTTTTATCTTTTGTCGTAGAGGAACCTTTTGTGAAATGTAAATCGCTATAATTAATCCATGTTTTTAAATATTATTTCACCCTTATACCATATGAAAACTTAAATCAAAATATTCTTTAGCATATTTGTTATAAAATGGTTTGAAACAACACAACATCTTATCGAATACACGAATATAAATAGAAACATGGCATTAGATATTATCGAAGGATTATATTATAAATGGTATTACGCTAAAATTTTAGAGCTATTTAGGTTTATTCTACAACAGACCAAATGTATTTCCGTCTTGTGTTTTTTCTTATTTTTAGAGCTTTTTCGGAATATTAGTTGGCAATTACCTAACCCAATAATATTTTACACTACCAACTACCACCACATCCAAACCAAAAGGCCAATATCATCAAACCACGTAAAAGAAAACTTTGTTCCTTACTTTTTACTTAGACCGGATAATTAATTCCCACCCAATATTTTAATTCCATATCAAGAATTAGTCGTACCGACGCGACGGTTGTCTCACCCCAAGTTATACCCCAAGACCGAATTAAATTACCAACTCATCTTGTTTCAACCGTAATAAAATTGAAAATTTCATCTAAAATCCACAGTTTCAGCGTTCGCCATCAGCTTGTACATATTTAAACGACGTCCATATTGTAATGCTTGCCGGGAATTTCTCTGCGATGTTTGTGCCATTGTATTCCTGTTAGTTCTCGACGCAAGTTAAGAGCTATATGCCATGCAAGATATATTGTGTTGAACGGATAGCGAATAGTTGAGCAAGTATTTGATTGGCATTTTGTCGTTTCGCTTCCGGGGTTTGTAATAGTGTAATTTATGTGAGAACATACTTTAATGATGTTAAACGCAATAGGAATACATGCTTAATGTGTAATTAATGTGATATTTTGATTTTGATACAGTTTCGGAATATTTGTTTCATATATATTATATACACGTTGTTTCACGCCTATTTGCCCGAAGAGGTAGGCAGAGGTGTAAAGCATCCACATTTTGCTAGTTATGACCTTCTAATACCACCATAGCCATCCTATCGCCAACTACCAGGCACGGTTACTTTAGTTAGATATTGAACATTTCTTGACAAATATCGTACCTGATACCTCATAAACAGCATTCGCATGTGGAGGTATGTACGTTTAAGTCTATGTACAATTATACAGACATATATTGAACTCTAAATACATAATAACCATACAATCCTTACGTGATGTCTTATAAAAAGGGGATATATCTAATATTTAACAGGTTACATGTCTGATGAATCACGATATATTACACGGTACATTCTCGATTGTGCCTATCACGAGGCAGCGGAAAGTTAATTAAAAATAGTTACGTAACACTCTTTAATACCGTTTCTCTTTTTTTCTTTTTATTTATTTTACTAACAGTTGAGAGCGTATTTACGTAGTGGCCTGTTACAAAAGGCATCGTCGCAAATGAGTCTCATATTTTGAGGATTTTAATGTTATTATCTTGATTAGGTATTTATTTTTAAAATCTTTTTAATTCATTTACATACTATAGACTACGGTAAAAGTGTATCATAGATGGAATTTAATTATAATTGTAGTTCTTTCATTATGCTTTATACGTATTCAAAACTTTCCACGCAATATTTACATAGTAAAAGGACTCCAAATATAAATATGGCATCTATAATATTTTTCATTTCATTTAAAAAATATATAATCAAACGTATATAGACTTTGACACTTATATCTTAAACCATAGTGTATCAAAATAAATGTCAAAAATTATTTAATAATAATAATAATAATATTCATTGAAATTAAACTACTATATACGGATTTTATCGCGTTGTTTATTTGACACTTTTTTACCTAATTTAGAAACTACTACTATTAAACTTTTTTACTCTCCTACAACTAACATCTTAGTCTCCCAGTGACCACGGCTGCTCAAAAGCAACCGAAACGTCGGAGAAAGTTTAAACTTAAATATAAATAGTTTTAATAATTTAATTAGCTTAAAAACTAGTAAAGTTTAATAGTAGTAGTTTCGAAATTATGTAAAAAAGTGTCAAATAAACAACGCGATAAAATCCGTATATAGTAGTTTAATTTCAATGAATAACATTCGCGTAAACAGCAGCCAATATTGTAATAATAATATATTATTTTATAATAACCTCAAAATATGAAACTTCTTCGTATCGTTGCCAAACAGGCTATAAGACGTAAACACTTGTAGCTAACAAGTCCATAACTTGCACCAATCTCTCATAAGCTTATTTGTTAGTAAAGTTTGCCATAACATGTACGATGGGCTTAGCGGCGTTTTGTTCCGCGGAATAGATTGGAGATCTGAATGTCATTGGCAATCCGGGAAACTGCCAGAGTTGGAAACTGTTCTGTGGACTTATTTAGGATGGGAGATTGCGATAGTACATACATACATAGATTCACGCCTGTTTCCCAGAGGGGTAGGCAGAGACTACGGATTTCCATTTGCTACGATCCTGACACACTTCTCTGGCTTCATTCACTTTCATCACATTCCACATACACGCCCGTCAGTTCAAGGTGCTCTTAACCTGGCCTTTGTCCAGAACGCCTCCGATCTGATCAAGAAACGTTCGCCTAGGTCTTCCTCTTGCGACTGTTCCATTCACACTAGCCTTATAAACTTTCTTAGTCAGTCTTGCCACGTCCATTCTGTCTTTATTTTTTTTTATTGCGATAGTAAGTTTTAAAAATAGCTTTAACTAGCGCACTGATTCGATTATATTATTATAAATCCTATGCTAACTGATAATCCGAATATTTTAAAGAATGTTGAAAGTGACATGTATTTTTCATTTGTCAGACGTTTTAAATCAAACAAATATATTTTTTTATAGTAAGCCACGACAACATTGATTTAGCTAACATTGGTATATAAACGCACTCACCAGCAGACAAATTAAAATATATAACGATGTTATTTAAATCGTATATACATATAATTTTAATTACATATATAATTTTTTTTAAACGCTTTTTCCTTTAATTTGTGATGTGATTATAGTAGTATAGTATATCTATATAGTCAATACATCAGAAAATGCTGTAATAACTTAAGATTTCAAACAAAATTGAATGTTCCACACCCGGCTTCGTTACGCCAGAACGCTGACTAGGAACCCTAGCCCTGTTCACAACTAATCATATAATCCGAACAACATATTCGAGCTCAACCGTTTAATATATTAGATTAATATCGCTCTCGTGTATTGCAGTCCATACTACTGCGATTATCTCTTCATACCCAGCAATAACAATAATTTGTAACTTTAGTCTTTACAACTTTGTGGAGACACTAAACCGCGTTGTGGTCGATTATCAATATGACCACTACATAGATTTCGTTCTGCGGTCATCGCATACGCCACAAAATTTATGAACAACGACATTTTAATAGTTATAAAACGTGATATTATTGTAGATATGAGAAATTCAGTCAGAATTGTACATGGAATATACAATAATAACAATATTAGTCCTATATTATATGTGTCTCATTGCTTGGCACGGCACTCTTCTCAGTATGAGAAGGGCTAACCCATATTCCACCATGCTGGCCCCGATGGCAGACTAAATATACCTCCGAAAACATCATGGACAGCTCTCAGGCATGCATGTTTCCTCACGACGTGTTCCTGCACCGTTAAAACCAGCTACAAACAGCTATTTAATTCGCGCAGGTATGTGCCTCGGGATAGGACCCGAGACCACTGCGTGGCAGTCTAACGAACTCTTTTTTTTTATACTGTAACAGTCTTGCGTTTGACCGCGATCTCACCTGATCTTAAGTGAAGATGCAGTCGACGATGGAGCACGCTTGACTAGAAGATATCTATTCACTCGCGGCTTGAAGACACCCAGATTGTACTCATCGGGAAACACAGACTTAGGTAGCGAATTCCACTCCTTAGCGGTACACATTATAAAATTGTAAGCAAATCACTTCGTGTGTAAATGTGGTATATCCATCATGTACCTGTGTCGCTGACCTGATTATCCTACAAGACTATTGCTGTATACCACGTCATACTTACTGTGTATTTAGATGGAAAACAAGCCAATAGCCTGATGGCAAGCAGTTCCTGTAACCTTTAACGCAACATCAAGGATAACTCTTAGAGCGGAGGATTGGCTATTCTTTCAGCACGAAGAGCAGGCGTTTCTATAATATAGTCCCTGGCTAAAAGCACTGCAGACCTGTTCTCAAAGAGCATGAAAATAAACAGAAAACCAATATAATTCGATTACTTTAAGGAGATGAAGTTTAAACTAGTTGCTGCAGCATTAAATATAGTATTTAATGTCAGCGCCACATTGGTTTGATTTACATTGATAGATAGAAGCTTAGGTAAGAATAAAAATATTTCTGTGTGTTTTGCTTTATAATAATAATAATATTCTATCACATACACACAACACCATCTAGCCTAAACTAAGCAGAGCTTGTACTATGGGTACTAGACAATGGATAAACATACATATATACTTTTTTTTGTAAATACATACATATTATAACAAGAAACACCCAGACCAAGACAAACATCCATGTTCATGCACATAAATGTTTGACTTGTGCGGGCATCGAACCCGCGACCTCAGGCGTGGCAGTCGGTTACACTAACCACTACGCCATCGAGGCTATCAATATCTTTGCTGCCTCAGTTGCACCAGTTGTAGTGAAAGTGACTGCTATGCACTAGGTCTCGAGTTTTATACCTTGATCAGTAAAAGCGTTATTGGATATTGCTCTTAAAATCTCTTGGTACCAGTATTGAGTCTGAAACTATTCGTGGTACACGGCAATAGGCTTACCTCCTAATACGCGGTACCTAAAACCATAAATTGTAAAAGGTGGGTGTAATACATCACTGCTCACCCTTTCGGTGATATAAGCGTGCGATATAAGGTCTCAGGCCTATATCCAGTTTGTGCGTAAAACTGTTGATGTTTGTCACAAAGCACGGTAGCAAATCACTCTCGCTAAAACGGCGCGTGGAGTTTCGTGGCGAAAGTTCTATGCTTTGTAGTGCTGATGCAGTTTTTTTTTCTATATATTGTATGCACCACTATAAAAGCGGTTGCAAGACTAGGACTTCAAGATACAACTTTCTTTGATCTACTATATTTAACGAACATAAATACAGTCGCTGTCTTATAAACTATTACAGCATCTGAAAATCTATTTTTCAAAACCTAACAATACATATTTCCATCAGCATTGACCTGAAAGCTATACAAGCTCACGAAAATGGAAATCCTAATCCAGCGGCCAAAATATCTCCATAATAATATTTACACAAGGCTCGTTCTTAAAAATAGATTCTCTATTGAAATCTTGAATCCCACACAGAAGCCCAAAAACTGTACCGAATTTATACTAACAAACAAAATTCTCACATTAACTGCCAAACTTTCAGTATTACACTGACGGATTTATCAAGGGCCCCTTCACACGGGTGGTAAAAACTCTCGGCGGAATAAATACATCAGTTTGGAACTGCGGACTTTAATTTATCGCCCCCTGTGGATAGATCCGGACAGGTATAAACGGGCGGTCTGCTGTAACTTAAACCTTTAAATTTCGTTAATTTTTGAAATGCTTTCTGCGAAAATTGTGATGTTTGCTTGGAAGCGGTGCGAGGAGATGTTCACGGGTTTTCTTGGAGTATCTTCAATCCTGCCAAAGGTGAAATTTAATGATCAAAAAAGTGCTACATCTTCATGTTAATCAATTTATGAAGGAGATTTCGTCAGTTTGTACGGGATACATGGAGCAGGGGATTTTCTGGGCATTAGTGCGACGCATTCAGGTTTTTATACTTCATAAAAATTACGAAAGGCTTGAAATAACTGTTTCAATGTTTAATTCAAACAAAATTTTAGTCTTTTGTCTAGTGCACCTTTAGTGAACGCATTTACCTAAACCGACAAATTTCCCGCAATTGCTGTTGTCCAGGATATCGCGGCGAACTTTACAAACATTAAATTACCATTTAACACTTAGATCAGCCAGATGTGGAACAAACATTTATGTCCCGTGTAGGACTCAAACTCACACTACTCAGCGTAGTAACAATGGCGAGGTGACCACCTACATCACTATGCCAACAACCTGTCACTTGTATGTAAATAAATACTATGATATATCTATATATATATTAATATCTGAAGTAAAAACTTTGTACCCCTTTTTACGAAAGTTGCGCGGGCGGAAGAGTATGAAATTTGGCACAGTTAAATTTTATATGCAGAATTGGCAAATCCTAATATTTTTATAGAATATGCATTAGAAATACATTTAATTAATGAAAAAAACACTACACGCACACAATCATGCATTTGACATAAGCAGTCGAATCGCGTTCGTAGTATTTCGGCATAGTTCGGCGGATGTCGTAGAATGCTTCGTAACTATGGTTACATAGGTATGTGGAGTAGGTGACTAAATAAAATGTGGTTATAAGGGTATAGTTATAGACAATAAAACCTAAATAACGATCAAATTAAAATTTAAATCAATTATGTTCGAAGAGAAGTGTGTCAGGACCGTAGCAAATGGAAATCTGTAGTCTCTACATATCCCTCTGGGAAAAAGGCGTGAATCTATGTATGTACGTATGTTCGAATTATGATCACTTAGCGGCCGCTAGTCATTTTAAAAGGTTTAAGTTAGTAGTATTTTAATAGTATGAGTAGTAGAGCCTCGCTGATTTCAGCATGAATTGGCACTCGACCGGGCAAGGACTACCCTCTCACAGAATATTAACGTGAAATAGCAGTATTCCTACTGTTGTGTTTCGTTCGGTGAATGAGAGTGCTGGAGGCCCAATCACCCTCTTTTCCCCTTGCCGCGCCTTCTCCTTCCCACTTCCTTTTATTCCTAAAGGGTTGGCAACGTGCAAGTGATGCCTCTGGTGTTGCAAGCGTCCATAGGGTTAGGTGACCACTTACCATCAGGTGGGGCCGTATACTTGTTTGCCACGTTAGTTGTACAAAAAAAAAGTTGTGACATTTTAATATATTTTATTATTTATACGACGCTAAGATTTATTGAAATGAGCTGATCTGTAACAGACTTTATTTAACGACGACATTGATGATTTATCAATCCCAGTAAACAACACACTCAATTACCTATATCCACAGCAAACACTATTAAAGCCATTATCTCTACCAATAAGACAATTTGTTTGTATATTTGCATTGATCTACAGAATTACTGCGCACATTCGAGTAAGTAATTCGTTCACCGTTGAATAAATTATTTGTTTCTGGATAATAACGTTACGCTATCGCGAAATGAGGACGGGTAGAGAAAGTCAATTATTGTATGAGAAATAATGACGTGATATGTCTGATAAATTATAGATATTAAGTTACAATGGGTAGGTATGTGTGATCAAATAGATGGTTTCTTTAATTTACACCTAGTAATAACAGTATATGGTAATTGGCACGTAAAGACGCGTCCAAGGCGCCGCGCATAACTTTGATGCGCCGAGCTTTTGGTAATAAAGATTTGAATAAAAAGTCTTTTTGATTTTGGCTAACATTTTACCATAGCTATATATGTAGCATAGCTATATATGCAGCAGCAATAGCCTAGCGGGAAACCGTTGGACTGCCACGCAGAGGTCTCGAGTTCAAACCCAAGGCGCGCAACTCTTACTTTTCCAAGTTATATGCGTATTAAATAGTTAATTATCGCTTGCTTTAACGGTGAAGGAAAACATCGTGAGGAAACCTGCATATCTGAGAGTTCTCCATAATGTTCTCGAAGATATGTGAAGTCTGCCAACCCGCACTAGGCCAGCGTGGTGGACTATAGTCTAACCCTTCTCACAGTGCGAAGAGGCCCGTGCCCAGCAGTCGGACAGTTTAATACAGGGCTCATATTATTATATATATATATATATATATATGTAGAAATAGCCTTATTATAGTAGTAGCCGTATTAGAATACGGCCATATATTATTCCGAAGTATTAATAACATGCTAGATCATAATAAGTTTTAAACTTTCGCATTGCATGATATATCTTATATATAAAATTCTCGTGTCACAATGTTAGTTACCATACTCCTCCGAAACGGCTTGACCGATTTTTATGAAATTTTATATGCATATTTAGTAGGTCTGAGAATCGGCTACTATCTATTTTTCATACCCCTTAGTGATAAAGTAAACATAAAAAAAAAAAAATACTTTTGACAGAACGAAGTCTGTCCGGGCAGCTAGTATTGTATAATATGTAAAGGGTATTAACGCGATCATGCATAATGTTTACCTTTTTTATGCTTGACGTTTCGACCAAGTTACACCGGCCGAGGTCACAAGCTGACTGCTAAATCATGATGCCTCGTGAATGGAAAGAACGGGAGTATCACTCCCACATTTAGTCAGTTATGGTTTTAAATCTCACTAAATATGAAAGAGTCTTATTAGACTCCGCTTGCCTGGCACAGTTCTAGAATTCGTGCTGCTTCTGAGATATTAAAAAACAATAACATACAGTGCTCGCTTTCACTACTGCTGCGCTACCGAGGCTGAACATAACCAGTAATATCGTTGCATGTCTTTTGTTTCTCTATTTTACCTTTTTTATCATAATCGACGCCTCTGATGCACAACGAAATCTCGAATGCGTTTATTACGTTCGCATCTTTACAACATTTATATAAACAATTGTACTAAAATTAATGAATGAAATTAATATTAAAGAGGACAACAAAAGTCAACGAACCTTTGAAAACCATGTATACCATTCTAACAAAAAGACAGGAACACGTAAAAATGACGCTCCCGGTTACAAGTCAGAATTTTTTAACAGTGGATTTTAGGTAATCCAAATCGTCAAATACTCGGACATCTCGTTTGAATATTGTATATCGTTATACCTTTGTATTGATAAGGCGCAATGCTAGCCGTTTCATTGATAAATTGTTGATATCTAGTTAGATTAGAAAGCCAACCGAATAGAATCTTACCGATAATATAAATGTAAAAGTTTGTAAAGATGTTTGCATGTTTGCTTCCCAATTACGTGGACACAGATAGACTATATCCTTAATTAACACGTTTTGTCCCGGAAAGCAGATGATAGGAACAAGTAGGGAATAATATTACAATCAGTTTGTTCCCTAGAGCGAATAGCTCATTCGAAAATTTGCTTCATTTCTAAAAGGCGTCCCTTCACCGTCCAAATGTGACTAGTTTATTTCGTTTGTACACATGTAACAAAGGATGACCGCCCAGTTTTCTAATAAAAATGTGTAAAATACATGCAAATTTGAACTTTAATTAACATATATACATTTCAATTTACTTTGTACCCGCATTTAGAATGCACTCGACTGCCCGCGGAATTTGCCACGTACGGGTGGTACGTACTCTTTCTAAAATACCACGTACTCTCCAACAATACTATTCCTAAATTACGTAAATTTAAACCTAATTGTATACGGACAAAGTATAAATTCAAAACAATGTAATATTGATATTCAAACAATTGAATAACTGTATAAATAGTTATGCTTCTATCCTACTGATATAATAAGTAAGGAAGTTAGTAAAGATTTTTCTTTTCCGCTCTTAAAATATGAATCCCGCAATAGGAATCATGCCTGTATCGAAGGTAATTTACAAACATTCAAACAACAACACAAAAACCACCTTGACTCAGACACATACATTTGTGGATTACACATTTTTTTGGTCTCGTGTGATATTCGAACCCACAACATTCAGTGTGGTGAAAGTAACGAGGGGGCCACCTAAACAGCTATGCTAACTTCCTTAAAAACGGATAATCCGTTGAAAGGATTAAGTTGAAATTTGGTTCTCTAATAGAACATGTGCTTGGTTAAAAAATAGAATACCATGGGATGTAAAACCGTGGGATTAAGGGCATTACATTGCTCAATGACATTGAAGATCTGGGCTTTGCAGTCCCGAGAAAGCGTCACGGGCGTAGCGGGGCTGCTTGGCGGGGACTTTTGTAAAGATTCAGGTTATTGTTGATTATTACAAAATTTTAAAATAAATAAGTAAAAATAAACAATACACATTATTAAATAGGGTATTACATATTTTTTAGTATAAATTTCATACAGAATATCTCAGCCGTTATATAGAAAATTTAATATTTAGTTTTAAAACGACCTATTTTCTTAATTTTTTTGGTAACATTTGGATAACTTAATTAAAATTTTAATCAATACGATGTTTTCCCCATGTAATCTAGTTTACTTGTATATTTTTTATGGTAAATGCGTAAAAGGATTCATCTACAAACTTCTTTAAAGCGAGCGTGTTTTTAAGGTTTGAGCGATATAATTCCCTTAATACGGGTGAAACTGTGGGCACAATCTAGTAATTTATAAGCCGCTCAGTTGTCCTAAGTAAGAACTCACATGATATGAAAAGAAGTACGACGAAATACTACTTATAAAGTTTCATCGGAATTTTAAATAGTTCTGTAAACTACAACTTAAAGGAATCTATCTATCACTGCAAATCTTCGGTTCTATTTCTGAAATAGGGTTTCCAATATACCTCATGGGTTTTATACCCGCATGAGACACATGTACTCAAACATTTGTTCTTAGAATGAGTGTTTTTTGTATACAATGTTTCAATGCATATAAAGTGCCCCACTAAGTAGAGATTATACAAAGAGAAATTTTAAAAGAAAAACAAAATATTTCGCAGTATACTGTAAAAAGATAGTAGAATTTATACCAGCATACATTTAAATAAATATTCAGTTATTTATATACAAAACTCTGTAAATCTAAGATTTTTACAAGTACCTATTTTTAAGTTCTAAAATTAGTTTTTTGATATAAATACATAATCTCACGCTTATATCCCTTAAAGTATATATAGAAGTAAGATCACACTTAAAAACCTATTGCTGTCTACCGAAGACAGTTTCAGATCTACCTTCTAAGAATTTTTTAAAGGAAAACTCATTTACACCAACTCGGGAATTGGACCCGATACTTCATGCACAGTCACCATCAGTGCGCTATCGAGGCAGCCTAATATAAATAGTTTTAAAATATAATAATGAACTCCACCCATAATTCGTACAACAATTAACCTTTTTTTTATCAACAGATACTGTTAATATTTATAGACCAACGTTTTGTAACCCCATAGACAAAAAAAAAACAAACATCGGCTCTTTTAAAGCCATAACCGGTTGATATTGATCCATTAGCAGACCATGCTGAGATAATTTTATGGTTTATCTATGGTATAACTATTAATAACCCGTTTTTTTTTGTTGCAGGTGAGATATGGTGTTTCTATGGGATCAAAGATGGAACTTTTATTGTAGAAAAAAGTTGGTGAGTGATTTGGTAATGATACACTGATTTTTTTAAACAGGTATAATTGTATTAAAATTCGTCGTAGTTATAAAGGGATTGGAGACGTTTTAAAGGTGCCGAATAAATTTTTAAGTAAATTATTTCGGTTTTTAACGGTTTCCCAGATTTACTCATTCCAGTAAAACATATTTTCTTTTATTAGCTGGTATTTAAATTCCTCATTAAGTACGTTGCTATTCTTATATATTAACGTATAACGTCAACCAATGATAATATGATTAATCTAATTAAAACTGCGTTGTTTGTCCGTCGTACATGTTAACGTTAGATCGAGGCCTTACGATTTCACGGTTGATGCCCAAATCGACACGAGTTGGATTTTCTGTAAAGAAATTCTCAATTAACGCACGCAGTCTGGTAATGTTAGATGGCAATATTTGACCCTATAACTTGGGATCTAAAAATATCTGTTAAAATATAGGTGTAGGACAGCTCTAACGGGGTAGGCAGGTGGGAATTACATTATTACTATTATAGTGGCAAACAAGCATACGGCCCACCTGATGGTAAGTGGTCAGCGCAGTCAATGGACGCCTGCAACAACAGTGGCATCACTTGCGCGTTGCCGACCCTGTAAAAACCAAACATATTGTCGTCTTGTGGGAAAATCTCGGCAGGGAGTTCATTCCACAAGTTGAGCGTCAGTGGGAAAAAAAAATATTTGGAACCGCTTGGTTTGGCACCAATTAGGATTGTGAGAATGAAATCCCTGCCGATAGACGGTGCGATAATAAAAAGTAGCTGAGGGCATCATCTCAAACAACTCTTCAGAACACAATAAAAGTAATATCTACAAATGTATGTATATGTCGACCATGGTAACATATTTCGTAAATTTTGTACAAGACCCGGTGTCTATATGTTAGAAGGTTACTGCTAAGAATAGTTGGTGCCTACTCCGGTATTACTTTCTTATTCAAATATAGCTGTATCTATAAAAGTGAACAATAGTATAAATGGTCCAGCTTACTATTCAATATTTAAGAATAGTGGAGATTAACAATACGTTTATAGATATTTATTCGTCACAATAAATGTTCATATTTATTTGTTCAATAATTTCTCAAAGCGTACATCGAGAAAAGATGTATTAAATTGTATTTATAACATATTTCTGGGTTGTCTCTTTCTATTTGGATGGTAAGTATAAATAAGGATACTAAGATTGTTGGGTAGATAGTTTATTTTGGAGTTTTAGAGCCTTTAGTATAACTTAAGGCCTGTTTACATAAGACAAGTATTGTTATGCAAGTGTCATTCGTTCTGACTCTTACAATATACCTAAAAGAACAGACACAGCGTGATATTTGCTTCAAGTAACTCAGCTTGTGTAAATAGACTAGCGTTCCAACAAATCTCGCATTCCTAATATAATTAGTAGGATAACGAGATTTATTGAAATGCAAAAAGATGGAGAAAGTATTTTTATATTAAAATATCAAAAACCTTTTTCCGTTTATATTTAAATTTGCAGTATGTATTATTAAGAGTATAGTTAAAAAAAAGTTTTGTATACTTGCCCCGACGTTTCGGTTTTAATAATCTTAATAGCTTAAAAAGTAGTAAAGTTTAATAGTAGTAGTGTAACAGTTTTCAATGATGTACTAAAGTGTTAAATGAACAACGCGGTAAAATCCGTGTAAAATAGTTTTAGTAGACCTGGTTATACCTGACTGTTGTTTAGATACGGACAGAATAATAATTGGGTATAACCTTATTTACAAACTGTAATAAAATTATCTTCAAATATCATTAAAAAAAAAGTTTTATTTCGATATCACATACATAAGTACTTATATCTTGGGCTAGAGGTATCGTTTTAAGTATAAAATGATACCTGTATTAGGATATCATATATTGTTAATTATCCCCTTTCCCCTTTCCTATCCAGAACAACGTGTGCTGGGCTCAAATCCCATCCTTACACAGTAGAGTCGACTAGAGTGCGTACCAACAAGTTTGGGCCCTCATACCTCTGCCAAACGATCAAGGCATGGAATTCTCTGCCAAGGCACGTGTTTCCTTCTTCCTTCAATCCTGGGTCCTTTAAGCGGGACGTGAAAAAGCACCTTCTCAGGTCGTCAAAGTAGAAACCTCAACATCGCCTCGGCTGCTATAAGGACGGTGTGGAGGCCACTGCTCTTAGACCACACGACTGCTTACCATCAGGCGGAGTGTGGTCATATAGACGAGCAAAAAAAATAAAAAAATAACATATTAAGTTCATTTTAATGAAGCAAAATAATATTAACAGGTTCGTAAATGAAGATCCGTCGTCTCTCTTTACTCTTTTACACTTAAATAAGTTTATTTTTATTTACGGTGCTTACTATACTTATTATGTACGACCCTTAAGCACGACCACAACTTACTGTCACACGGTGAATAATCAAACCCTAATATTGAGCCTTCAACCATGTTGTCATTCAATTCCAAATCATAACACCTGTACCAAAAGGAATGGACAGGGATGTAATTAGAAGCACATTGCGGTAGTTATGTTAACTATAATAAGGGGTAGCTTATTGCCATGTACCACACATAGGTAGTAGACGAATCTACAGCTATAGATAATTTTCGCAAAGAATACACAAGTAGCCTTATTATTAAAGGGGAGTAAAGATAGATCTTTCTTTAAATTTTAAAGATTACTCCCGCTCTATGCATAATTCATATGTCGCAGGAGAATATACAAACATCATCTTAATAATATTTGTGTATCATGCAATTTTTGTCCCGTGTAAATATCGAACCCACACAATAAGGTACAGTGGTAACTGAGAGGCGACCTCTTAAGTCAATAACAATATACAGGGTGTGGCGTAAATAATGCATAACCCTGAAACTGTCGACTGGCCAGATTATCATCTATCATTTAGCCCACTTATATCATCATATGCCCATGGATGACCAAATTATGGATATTTTGATATTTTAAATAAAAATCGTACTTACTTATACAAAATGGGTAACGCAAACATTATTCTGTCCCAGTGTTCGAGTATACACTTGTACACTGGGACAGAATAATGTTTGCGTATGAAAACGGAAAATACTTTCAGTTGAGATTATAATTTATTATAAATTGCACCTAATTGCTAAAATGTATACGCGTTGCAATATTTACAAAACAACGCTATCTAGTTCATTCATTTTCATTCTAATTCGAGTGTTCACAGAATTTTGGACCTTAAGGTATCCATACAATATTACAGGTGACTCGTACGTATAAAAAAATATACAAAAACTAAACTACCACTTAGCTTTACGTATATACTAAATTAATAGATTCGTAAAGCCTACTTTATTTCAGAATTAATATAGTTAATTAGGTAACTTAACTAATTAACTATTTTGATAAGGTTTAACATGAAAGTTTCTACAAACGTAATGGCTAAATTATACGACTAATACGTGATATCTTGTAATTAGCTTATATTTGAAACATCCCTCATTTTATCTTTCAAAACCCTTAAAGTAAAACTTACTGCTTACTTACTTACATAACTTACCTGAGACTCTTGTGCCTGACACTAGACGAATGGGTAGCTAAGGGCCGGCGCTGACTGACGTCGTGGCACGGCACGGCTGGGCATGTTTCGGTAGCCCGAAAAACGCTTTGGTATGACGCGGATTGTATGGAAATTAAGTAATATGTATTCTAAACTCATTGAAATAATAATAAAAATAACTTGATCAGTAAAAAAATGCCGTGCCGTGCCGCGACGTCGATCAGCGCCGGCCCTAACTGCTCACTTCAAATATGCGTTGTAATTCATAGCTTGGGAGCCTATGACAGTAATCAGGCTAGTACGCCGAGGGCTGGGACGATGTTGATCATATTCAATTATAAAATAATCGATCAATTTTAGTGATTTCATTATTGTTTGAATAATTATTGTACTAAAATTTTCCTTGAAATTCATTTGTCATTTACATTTTTTTCACATTTAGCACATTATACATTACATGTTGCAAGGGTACAAACTTTATATTGTGTTATTTTATTCCAATAACAATAAACAAATAAATGTAAACTCGATTATTAATTTAAGAAAGATTTCTATAATTAATAATTGTGTTTTAATTATCACTTTTAATTATCACGTTAAGATGTCGCAAGGAACGTCACTTATTTATGCACGTCCACCAATAAAGTATAATAATGTATTGCTAACATTTTACAGTCATATAATATGGTATTTGATGAGCGTGATTTAAATTACACCTGGATGACATCGGAGTGTAATTACAATTTTGTAAGTAAAATTGTATGCCTGTGATAGATATTTAGAACCCTGCAATAATTCGGTTATAATTATAATATAAGATAATGAAAGCTTGCAAATAAGAGCTCACTATCCAACTCAATTCTGTATTCGTAGCGTGTGGTCTATTAATTGTTGCCATGTATTCGCACTCAAATACTATTCCCATAGCAGTAATAATACAACTTTTATTACGGATTCAGATGTTATTTTAAAGGCAGGCATCTAAAAAACTAGTTTAATAATCGAATTGACATTCAGATTCGAATTGAAAACGTTGACAGAATAGCACGGCACACATTAAAACGAACCCCACTAAGCCATAAATCCTGAACAAACAAAACTTTCTAAACAATATTTATTTCTGCCCCAACATATACAAACAAGCGAAACCGCAGTATAAATATAGCTTCACAGAATAATATTTGTTTGTATTCACATGATGCCTATTCCAAGCGGCCATCGGCTGTAAGTCATATTTAAATTTTATTATCACTCAAATATCCTTTCGGTTACACAGGAGTATTATAATGTTATGAGAGCTGTAACTTCTACATTATCTTTACGACCCTAGCTGATGGTACAAGGCAGAAACATCCAGCGTTAATCCAGTTATTTAAACTATCAAAAGGAACTGTCCACTTTGTATGAGGGTTTTGGCTTGGAATGGACAGTCACTGAGAATAATAATTATATATTAATTTAGAAGTATTAACCAGTAGAAATTAGAAAAATAACAAAGTTTTGTGTCCAGGTGTTCCTAATTCGTTTGTTGTGATGGTTTATATAAAGGTATTTGAAATAAATATAATTGTTTTTATGTTATTTTTTATTATTATTCTGCTTCATATGTTACTAAAATATTATTTAGGAACTGGCTGGTGGATTTAAATTGTTTTGATATCTTGCCCAACTCAAGAACCTAATAACTGACGTTATAAGCGCGCAGCAACCTAGACCGTAGGATCGTCGTTAATTATTTTTATGTATGAATTCTGTTCACGCTAAGCCAATAATGGACGAACTGTCCATTATTGGCTATTCAAAGAATTCCTTTAAGTTATTCAAAGAAATATTTTCTAGTCATAGCTTAAAACTAACAGTTTTGACTGAAGATGGCGTAGTGTTTAATTGGCGGCCTCGCTATTGTTACTGCATGTAAAGTTGTGGATTCGATCCGATGGGACATATATTTTTGCGATTCATAAATATTTGTTCCGAGTTTGGATGTTCTTTGTGTCCATTGGTTGAATGTTTGTAAAGTCTCCCGCGATGAAGGATTTACTTTTATTGCAGGAGTTCCATTAAAAAAAAAGGCTTACAGTAGAACAGATATTAGAATGGAGAGATGAGGTATTCTTTTAGATATATATTTTTTAAACTAAATGATGTATCCAGCAACGGTTTATTTAGCTGTTTCTTCGTATCAAAAAACCTTTTATCGCTGACTATGTTCGGGCCAGTTAGCCTTCACACTTTACACTTTATGGTATTGGTAGAGTTGTAGTGGAGTACGAAAAGAAAGATAGCCGAAAGTTAGACACTGTATATTACTGAAGTTAGTTTATGATTATTACAATGTAAACAACGGTGGCTTATCTTTCCTTGATAGTGTGTTGTAGTTATAAGTTAACAATGCACTCGTTATTACTTGGTTAATAGCTTATTAATATAAAAGGTGTTGCGAAATACTTTATGACGCATGTTTGTATTGGACGTAGGTGCTGCGTCGGCACCGTTGGTATGTACGGTAATGAACTCGTGACCCGTACAGACTATATGAAGCTCATATCTTGTTAAAAAGAGATGGCATATGAGTCGTTGATCAAATAATGCATACAATTGCTTATGTCACATCGTCAACTTAATATTTGTAATCTATCAAACTGTAAAATAAATATTTATTGTATGAGGTTTTTATTGATTTGTGTCCATAATAGGTACATATAAAATCTTGTATAAACTAATTTTTACCTTCGTCACTCCACCGGATATTAAGCTATTGTAAAGATGGAGATCGCAGTACTTGTATAGTTATAAGATTTTACTAATACCTATCAATCCATATAAAAGAACCTGAAAATATTATTATCATTTAAAGGCCAAAGTTTCGGGCCGACTATTGACTGAATTCTCTCCAATAGTCCGACAAATGAAACAGGTTTCAGATAGAATTTTTTATGAGATTTACTGTCTAAGCAACCAAAAATATAAGTACGTTCTTAAAAGTTACAATTATCAAAAAGTAAGTATTTCCATTATGAGTCACTAAAGAAATGAATGTTCTTTATGAATATTCAACAAAAACCGACGTATCATTTAACTTGTACCACACAATACTATAGGCCATAAAAAGGGGGTGAACAGTGAAAAAGACATCAGGACCTGAGATGCCGGGGTAGGTGTGAACCGATCGCGATCATCGTTTACGATCGCAATGATTTACACCTGACAGAGGATTATTCTTCAATCATAATGAAATCAGCAGCTGTTCAAACGTTTTGATTAGCCTTAGTGATTTATATGGGAATGGGGAAGGCGTACTTCTTTAATAGATTTTTTGACTTGTTTATATAAAGACTTCGTGCCTGCTTGCATGAAGTCTCGATTTTGATTCCCGGGTCGGATAACAATCTTTTGGTTTTTTAATAATAGCAGCATAAAATAAGCGTTCTTGAAAGCAATTGCGTCATCAACATACTTAAATTTTTTTGATAAGAATCTTTAACTTACTGCTTAAGAAACGAAATGGTTTTGGTGGTTATCTCTCTGCTAACAGCTACAGAGTATTGTGGGTTCGATCCTCACACGGGACAAAAAAATGTGTAAAAACCA
This sequence comes from Catocala fraxini, assembly GCA_930367265.1. Lineage (NCBI taxonomy): Eukaryota > Metazoa > Arthropoda > Insecta > Lepidoptera > Erebidae > Catocala > Catocala fraxini. The sequence goes on along the minus strand of OV884040.1, from coordinate 1,965,913 downwards.
CGCTAATCCTAAATATTTAAAAGTGTAGTTTTATACCCTATTCTTAAGCTTTGTGCCTTCAATGCTATTAAGTTTACTTAAACATTACGGTTCAACCATGGCTTCTTTGAGAGCTTTCAAAAGCATTCCAGCGTTGCAAGTGAAGTTTAAATTCCTCATACATTTATAAGGTGGGGGCGTACTAAATAAAATTTGCAAGCAACAGGACCAAACAAAATGCTATGAAATTGTTGCTATTGCGAGCAAAATGAATGAGCTTGTTAAGATGCCTTTAAGTTTATCTAAAGGCTTTGATAGAGTTCAAACGTGATTACTCGAGATGGTGCGAAGTGTTTCTTGTTGCTTAGGGTCAGCACAGATGAGGAACTTCTTCGGTTTTAAGCGTTACAGACTTTCTAGAAAGATTTTGTGTGTGTGAATGCGAGTATAGGCAAATAGGTCGTAGGAAAATTGTATTAACGTATGTCTTACGTTTACGCGAAAGAAGGCTTTCTGTTTTGGACACCAAAATGAAAATATTACAAAAGCAAATAATAGATCGCTCATCCAATAGAACAACGACGTAATTGCAAAATAGTCGAAAATGACTTTTAAATGTCATAAGTTCACGTTTCGAAAGTTCTATCTATGACAAAAGCGACAGAATTATTCTTACGGTATTTTTAAAAGTTTTCTTGAGTTATCTCATGAAGTTATTATAAATAATTATTGATAGTGCAATAACATACATAAATATTAAAAGATTTCATCAAAATGATTGGAAATATAATATATAAAATATATTATAAAATATATTTTCAATTTCAAACTTTAAAACGTTCTCCTGAAAAATAGCCAAAACGTAATTACGTCATTGTTCTATTGGATGAGCGATATTATCTTTTTAGGATTACAGGCAGATGAATAATAGATTTACCTTAGATTTGTTCACTTATATATTTCTTTTAATCACTTTATTAACCCACCACGCTAAGACAAAGCAGATTTGCAGACAGGTTTACCTTTAAAACAATCGTAAATTATTTGAAAAGGCAGAGATGCGAAGCATGGAATCGAAATCGAAAACATCTGCATGGCATTACAACGGTCTTTCTACTCGGCTAAGATGACAGACTAGTAATAAAAAGATCATAAAGTACTTTTCCAACTTTGTTCAATCCAGCTACTTATGTTTCTAACCGAACATTCAACATGAAAAAGAAAAGAGTGGGTACTCGATTTAGAGTCACCGATTTTCCCTCACTGGCTTATTATAAGAAACCTTTATAAGGAGATACTCATCCAAAATACAAGGAAGAAAAATACATCTCTTCAGCCATATAATTATGTAGTACAACAGTTCTATGGCTAATCAGCGCTCATCGTCTCGCGTGCGGATGAGTGGCTCACAATGTACCCTCTTTGAGAGGGAGAGGCCCACCCACAGTAGGGCTTCCATATTTAAAACTGAAAGGTCCGGACAGAAGTAAAAAATTGGCCATTGTTACATTGAATATAAACTAATTTATACGGCTTTAATCGCGTTGTTTTTTTTATGAGATACTATTAAAAATAAGTAAACTATAAAATCCGTATGCTTGCTTTTGCTTTTCGTGTGGTTAGTGGCCAACCTGTTGTCAAGCCGTAGGCCCGTAGGACTCTGACATGGCTTAACTACTGCTGTCAATTTGACAACAGCCGGGACCGACTTTTTACGTGCCCTCCGAAGCACGGAGACGCTCAGATGAAATACCACTAAGCGGTCACCCATCTATAGACTGACCGCATCCATCGTTGCTTAACCTCGCTAATCGTTTACCGATCAGTGAGTGCAACTGGCTATGAGCATAACATAAATAAATAAAATCCGTATGAAGTAGTTTAATTTCAATTTGAAATTTGTGATACAATAATTATAAAAAGAGGAAACTATTTAAAATAATTCTATTCGCCAAATAATATCCAATTCTATTTAATATGTTATACATTTACGTGCATTGCAATGCAAGTTATCAAACCTAAAAACCTCACTAACATTACATTAACAACCCAGGTTAGGCAAAATGGTAATGGGATTTTTCTGTCAAGTAATCGTCACTAGCAGCACCTAATCTAGAATTATGGTTGACTGTAATAAGCTTGCGCTCTTTTATCTTGGACCTAAAACGACTGTTGTCGACTACCTCTGTATAAATGAAATGTACTTTTATCTACTTTCGGGGATATTGACGTTAGTCTATATAAGAAACGGTAATTACTAAAAAAGCCCAAAGTACAAAGTCTGACGCATGGAACCTCTACTTTCCAACATGCCCGACGAATCTTTTGTGACGAATCGTCAGCTAGAAAAATATCGCCTACTGGGAATTTTCCCTAACTTCGACTCGTTATCATAAGTTGTTCAGTAAAAAGTAGAAATGAATGTACTGGCTTATCTTATTTCTTTTGTATAAACTTTGTATTTTTATTTTTTTAGTACTTCTAGTTATACGCCTTTAGCATGACCTCTTTACCAACTAGTTTTTATCACAATAGCTGTGTTTGCTGCTAAGACTACTAGTGATTGTACATGTTATTTCAAGTCACTATTTCTTTAAGAATTGCTCTTGAGTACCTACGCATAACTTTTGCAAAGGACGCTAATAATATTTACGCGGCACAAATTGTCTGTTAAAGCTACAAATCTTGTTTCATACGTACGTACACGTATGTACGATGTGTGTACACAGTGCATTTATTTAATGTTTATTTCATGTTTAATTGTTTAAATAATGCCTTATAAATATTAGTGATGCTTATAGAAAGAAAGAAGAAATAAGTTTTTTTTTATTCTGACACACAAAAGGGCATACCCAAAACAAGAAGAAATAAAATAAAAATAAAGAAATACAAAATATAAATTTGAATCCTGCTACTATGATAAATGTGTAAGTTTACATAATATTATCTTCTGTTTACGTGAATGTTATTCTTTGAAATTAAACTACTATATAAGGATTTTATCGCGTTATTTATTTTACACTATATTACAAAATTTTGAAACTGTTACCCTACTACTAGATAAATGTAAACTTTACTAATTTTAAGCTAATTAAATTATTAAAACTATTTATATTTAAGTTTACACTTTCCCCGACGTTTCGGTTGCTTTTCAGCAGCCATGGTCACGAGGAGACTAAGATGGTAGTTGTCTCAATGTTCCAGTGTCGTAAGTGTGTAAGTTTGTTAAGCTATTTGGATGTTTGTTATTCAATCATACCTATTAGCATCAAGCAGGTCTTGTGTGATTGACGAATGATATGAAAATTCTCAGTAGCATGAAAATAATATTCTCGTGAATATAGGCTGCCTATTTAGCGGGCAATATATAACTGGAATATAGGTCTGCCCAGCCTACAGGAATGTACGCAAAGGTACGGCATATTCACAGCAGTCAATATCTTTTAAATTATGCCATTTGAGGACAGTCTCTATAATATTTGAGTGGAAACAATGAGACAGTACCGCGTAGAGTCAGCACAATAAAACTAAACATGACTTCCTTTGACGTCGCCGTCCCATCGGATTTCTTTTAATGAATTCCACAGTACATTGTTCTTTTGAACTTTGTCATTAGTTGACTACAATTCATCTTAGGCTTTCTCGTTGTTTGGTCTTTGTAAGAATACTTGACTTTTATTTCTTTGAAGCGGTAATTGTAGGTGAAGATTGCTAAGAAATATCACTTTTGTTTGGGTCGTTTATTTATTTATTTAAATTTGTACTAATTTTATTGTCGCTGGTGTTATCTTGATCGTCACTTTATTTTAAAGCGTTTTATACTGAGAATTAACCCACTGATGTAATGTAGATGTACTTATATATCTCTGCTTATCCCTTCAGCGACACACAAGCATAAGTCTTTGTATATTTTATACATAATAAACAGCAAAGATGATGCTTATAGAGTGAGCTCCTAACCCAATCCTTTCATTTAGCGGCGAAGCAAACAAAAATGTGTACTTTGTTTAAAATAATCGCCAAAATAAAGAACAATGGCTTGAAAGCCCCATTGTTTTAAACACATGCAATATACGTTTATGAAAAATATGGTTATCCGTATAATCTCTAAATCCTATTCAGTTTGGAACAAAGTCAAACATTGTTATTCTCGTATATTATATAATGAGAGATGAAAAAGTTAATCAATATTAGGCTGCGACTTAGAATGGCAGAGCGTTTAGTCGTAGCTTGGTAATAATAAAAATAAAGTATATCATTCTACTAATATTATAAACGTGTAAGATGTTTGGATGTTTATTACTAAATTACGCGTTAAATTTAAATGAAAGCTAAGCTACTGATAGGCTACACATGGAATACTTGAAAAATGAAACTGCACAGAATCTAGTAAAATAATGTGTGTAAGTTCATCAGAATATCTATGACGCAATGCGTAGCAATACTATATTATTATACAAAGAATGAAGAAATTTTCTAAATCGTCATTATAATATAATAATATTCTATCACATACACAACACCATCTAGCCCAAACTAAGCAGAGCTTGTACTATGGGTATGTATGTATGTATCTTATGTGGGGGCCAGTCAGTGCAGACCGGCGACACTTCGACCCAGTGGGATCTTTTGTGTCGACATTCTCCCAATAACGACTGCCACAGATGTTCATGGCAGCCGGGACTAATTATTATCAATCAATATACGCACATAATTTCGAAAAGTCATATATTTTTCGAAAGTCAGAGGTGCGCGACGTGGGTTCGAACCCGAGACCCTCTGCATTGCAGTCTGTTGGTCTCCCCACTAAGCTATCGCTGCGAATACCTGCTATCTGCAGCTAATAAACCAAATAGGAGACACAAGAACATGAAGATCGCCTCACCAACTAATGCAAAGGTCTAAGATGATAAAACAACGTTGTGCGGTTATACAAAAACTATTGGTAATGGTGATTAGTTTCCAATTTCTTTAGAGGGCGCTGTAGTTAGCTAGCAGACCAGTCCAGGTTTGCCTATACGTTGATAGGATATTTCTTATTTTGGAACGACCATATGTGACTATGGTTACTGTACCCTAACCATAAGGAAGGCTTATTTTTTATGCATTTTGTAACACTATTTATTAGCCCGCTGATCGTTCCACTCTTGTGTAAGCCAGAAAACGTTAATCAATGTGCATATATATAACACTGTTGGGTTAAAAATCCTATTAATTTGGACCGTTATAATGTATGAATACTTCGTATGAAAATTGGATTAGATTGAGCGGAAAATTCTGACCCTTTTGGGTCCTTATTAAGAGGTTTAGCGGAGTTGCTTAACTTGCTAATAATGATCCGGACGTTTTGGAAATAAAACCTTTGTAATTTTTCTTTTATTTGATATGATTCTAAAGTTAATTTGGAGGGTTGAGTATGTATACTCTATTGTAATCATATCGATAAAATAAGTTCAGATTGTAAATATTGATGTATGATGTTCAGATTGTAAATGTCGGCCTCGATGGCGTAGTGGTTAGTGTAACCGACTGCCACGCCTGAGGTCGCGGGTTCGATTCCCGCACAAGTCAAACATTTGTGTGCATGAACATGGATGTTTGTCTTGGTCTGGGTGTTTCTATGTATAATATGTATGTATTTACAAAAAAAAAAGTATATATGTATGTTTATCCATTGTCTAGTATCCATAGTACAAGCTCTGCTTAGTTTGGGCTAGATGGTGTTGTGTGTATGTGGTAGAATATGTGATAGAATATTATTGAATTTAAATTACTTTATACTGATTTTATAGCGTTGTTTACTTTTTATAAAACCACTTACCGTTTACTTATATTTTTATCTTAGTCTTCCGTGAACATGGCTGCTAAAAAGCAACCAAAACGTCGGCGAAAGTGTAAAATCAAATCTAAATAGGTTTTTTAAACTAACTATTAGTTTAAAATGTAAGAATAATTAAATTATAGAGTTTTATAAAAATAAACAACGCTCTTAAATCCGTATAAAATAGTTTAATTTCAGTGTGTAACATTCGCGTAAACGTAGACAGTATCATACAATTCTGATATTTTATGAATATTGTGTGGAGGTTGAGTATGTTGAGTTACCTCCTGACATTGTAAATTACGGGCACAAGGCAAAATATACTTGTATATATTTAAAATTATGTATATTTTTCCATGCTTAACCAATGAATCAATGTTATAAATGTATGTGAGCATTTTACCACATTATTCTTCACGAATAAACTGAATGAACTAAACCGTTGGATCCGCACACAGATGGATCATGTGCTAGCTTAACGTAAAGGATGTATATTTTTATCTCGATATAAAATTAAGACCCCGTAAAATTTACGCGGGCAGAATATGGTTTAATACTAATCTTATAGTGTGATAGGATTTTTGGCAGTTAAAGATAAGTAATAACTCTGAAAGTATATTGTAGACGACATGCCCGCAGTATTACGTGGGATTTTAAAAAAATAGCTGACGAAATGTGGGTGTAACACTTCTTCTACTTCTGCCTATCCTTTCAAGAGAGACAGATGTCTATCTTGAAGACAGTCTGAAGATTTATATATCTAGTTTATGTTTTTGTTCTAGCCGTCCAACCTAGTCCTTGGATTTTTATCGATTGTGCTAGTGACTCTCCTAGGGGCAGAATAATACAAAATTATTTTGGATTAGAAATATACGCTTCTCCCGCTTTTATTGTTACTATTTACGATAGTTTTATTTGTTCCTAGCAGACTTTTGCAATAAGATTTTTTATCGAAACAATTTTCTAGAAATGGCCTTTTTCTAACTGGATTCCTGTAGAACTATATATCGCACGCGCCTAAAGAATGGGTACTGAAAATTCTTTTCTATTTGTATTGAAATTCTTAGGTCTTACACTTAAGTTCAATTGTGTGGTGCTTAAATGAGGCGAAGATACAATTGGCTTATACTTTTACATCAGAGACTACAATCCGCTTAATGACAAGCATTTATTAAAGTCTGTAAGGATAGCCATTCGGATACACTTCTTACGTAAAGATGTCTAGGTGGAAGATATAACGAAATTTTTTTTAATGTTAAATATTTAAGAATTCATATCGTGATTGCTAAAGTGCAGATATGGGTGCATGGAAAATATGTGAAACGCGCGTATGGTGCAATGATTTAAGATATAACATTTCATTGATTTTACCATAATATCTGTTCCTTTTGTTCTAGAATGTGTGTGGGCGTTCCCTGTGCCCGTTTATTTTTTCAATTTTTGTAAGGTATTAGTATACCTCGTACATATAATTGACTTTAAAATAATATTTATAAACCCGCAAATAGTTGTTCCGGGATTGGATGTTTTTTTGTGTCTGGTATTTTAGTGGTTATAAAACTTAGCTTTGTGAGGGCTAATATTTGTACAAAAGTCATCGTTTCTGGATAGAGAAACAAAATCTAGTTGGAAACATTGTTGTCGTGCATCCGACCAGTATTTCGGTTTCGTCGTTATCGTTTTTCTACCAACATCATTTATTTACAAGTGTGTGTGCGTGCTTCAATGTAAATGATGTAGACTCTCTAGTGCTTCAGACAACGGAGCGATAGCAACAGCTAGACACGCACACAGACGCAAGTGTCTCGTCATGAAGAGTCATTGAAGTGTCTCTCTCCGTCACGGTACATCAAACACGGGCTGCCGTGTAATTGCTTCTCCGTACCGCAAATGACGATGCCGTAGAAAGTGGCTCTTTGCTAAGGGTTACAGATTTAAATTAAAAATAATAAGTAATACAAAGTATTATTATGATCCAGTTGAAATCGAATTTTTAAGTAGGATATTGTTTGAATACTTTAAACGCAACAGAATTATAAAGTCATGGCTTACCCCAATTTTTTGGAACACTCACTAACCTTAATGAAAAATGTGGTACGTAGCTCATTATTCTTATTTAAGTACTCTGTTCCAATACCCCTTTAAAATTATTCTTTACAATATGTATGCATTTATGACAGCTTTCTTGGTATATATTTATAAGCAGGAATGAGACAGCGCTGTAACATTTGAGACAATACTTCAGAATAACTGTACTGAGATAGATAGTTTGGGGTACGTAGATGTTTGGCGATGAAAGATTGACAAATACCATTTTCTGATTATATCAGAGGCAGCTGCCTACCTGCTTAACCACTAGACCACGGTGGGAACCAATTGGTTTCAATGCTCTTAAACCACTCAAGCGGATACGATTTCAAATGCATACTCTTATTAGTACCAACGCTTTCAACAGGGCTTAAGGTCTTGCAGAGCTGGAACCTGGTTCTAGCTGTCATCCCGCGCTTAAAGTAAACCCTAACTTAATGAAATTGCATGAAGACTGTAATTCGCAAAAGCGATTTGCTAGGATTGCAGCATGTTAAAATCTGAAATGTCTACCCCTTCTCCGGTAAACCTATACATAATCCAAACATACATACAAAAGTATAGCATATATCAAAATTACAATAAAATATTGCTAACCTTCTAAACACAAGTAGTTCGTACCCCCAAACCGTAGAGGATTAAACAAGTAACGCTTTAATCCTACACCTCCTTCAAAAGTAATATGTGACCTTTCTTGTCTATTTATAATGCGCAGCTGGTGAAGGAAGTTAAAGGTTAGCGCGAGTATTATACGTGGATTTACAACTGTATATACTCAGTCGGTATTAACGTGAACATGTATTTGTGTATTAGGACTTAAAAAGAGTTGAATTAACCACTGATTTGTGGACTGCATTGGAGCTTAGAGTTCTGGAGGGTTACCATGAAACGTAAATACTGTAGTTTCAGGCCGACTGTTCGAACCTTGAAACACGTTCATGCCGAAATTCGTCCTGATCTTAGGTACGTAACCTTTTGATTGTCATAAACCCTTTCATGAAGTAGTCCGTCAACAATGGAGTAATGTCACTTTGAAAGGAAGAAATCTGAAGTTTCGGATAATCGGTGGATCAACTGATTTCGCGACTCCCTAAGCTTAGGTTCTCTCTTATCATAAATGTATTGCGTGTCATGTGCGAGAATTATAACACATGTGGAAGGTAACATTTTCATTGCCATCTCTCGCCTTTTCGCCCGCAGTGCATTTCTAGTTGACAAATGTCACAGAGTGACAATGTTACGCGCTTTTACCGTAGGTAGCACCACACGTGCGTTTTCATTGAAAATAGATGATATATTAGAGACGCTCTATTTTTCATATTCTACACAACCAATGTACGATTGGCACAGTCCGTTTTTGGGCACGAATATTATATGCTGTGTGCTCTGTGCGACATATATGATTGCATACATATGCTTACGTTTATATTCTTAAATATAAAATCAAAATAGCGATGGTCCACTTTGCCATATTTAAGAGGAGGAGCTGGCCATGTCCATGACACCAACACAAGTAATGACACTGAGTGAACATGGCGACGCATCGCGTGCATAAAAGAGCTATAAAACCATTAATATTCATCTAATCTTCTACGAAAAAATCTATATTATAAGAATTAATACAACTGTCTTTAAATCAAAGGCAATGAAATTCACAACACTGAGCGCATTGTTAATGGCGAAGTGACTACTTGAATGAAAGTACTTATATCTACAGAGCTTCCTCTCATTTCGACTCTTTCTCCCCGACTAAAAGCTTACGATGCCTACTTAATTAGATAGGTAACAACGTCGTCTACATTACAGACTTCATTTAAAAGCTTATTTTGCCTTTATAACTATTTACTGTTATCGTTACAACGTTTTATTCAGCTCGTTTTCGTTACGATATCAATGTCTTACCGTTATTAGTACTTAGTACCGTAGATAGGGGGCACATAATGTTTTATCACCCGACTGCGCCGTGAAAGAGGGTAATGCTTTCCAAAATGAGGCTTTTAATGCTGATTTGGAAAGTAATGTATTGTCAGATAGTAATGGTTCGAATTATGGGGTGTTAATTGAGATGAAATTGCCATGGTTATCTGATAAAAAGACATTTTAGCACAAGAAATGTAGTTAAAGATGACTTGATATTTCAAGCCATTTAAAATAACCACAAATCTACAAGGTATTACAATTTTCTTGTAATATATAAAAAATACACGCTTGTATTATAAATAAGAAAATACTTTGTTTAATATGATTAACGATTAAACAGATATTGACTAAAGGAGCTATGATGTGAGCTTAACTTATTAAAATATAAAAATGCATTCAGAATCACAGATCACCGCTAAAACAAATGCCTTTATATATTCGAAAGTTGCGGTAGTAACCACGTTATGTGTAGCAAGTCTATTGCCATTAGGAAGGCACCTTATTCCAAACGTGCTGCTGCTAAAAAGCCTGACAGAAAACCCGAATAATACTTGGTGGCCCGATCCGAGAATGCAATCCGGCACCTCACCCAAACTATTATCAAAGAACCAATGAGACAATATTACACTTTAAAATCATCCAAATCACGATCAAAACAGTACGACGAGATAATTAAAAAAAATACATATAACATTCCAAAAATCAGTTAATATTCAATAAATGACGATACCTGTCAACCTAAAATAAAAAATACGACGAAGAAAAACAACTATTATGATACCATCACATTATTAACAATTCACGATTTTATCTTAATAAGAAATCAGCTTCTTGTTTTAACCACTCATCTGCCTCCTAAAAACAACGCTTACAAACATTACGATCTTTATCAACTAACGACGTAACTCAAAACTCCATTCAAAAATTAATTTGGATAATAATCTCAAAACACTTTTTAATTTAATAAAACTAATTACCAACAAAAAGGTAATTATAAAAACAGTAAATTCAGTTACTAACAAGTATCAGTTACACAAAAAATGCCGGATGGGTTAAAGAGAAAAAGAATCAGACATGTTCGGATGCGCCCGCGCAAGACAAAGATCTGTTTATTGTATAACATGTGGTCTTTGTTTATACGCCGTTGCATTCTGCGCCCGCTGTTTGTACTGACGTTTATTTTTGACTTGAATTGATAATTTATTTGTTTATTTTGGGTTTTATAAAATAACTAGACAGCTTAGAAAATATTTAAAGCTTTGCAATAGTGTCCAAGTTCTACTGTTTTTATGCTGACTGTGACAATTATTTGCGCCATCGCTGCTATTCCTATCATAATGTATTTTGATTGATTATATTTTATCTACTCTTATCCTAAACATTCGGTCAAAATCTAGCGTTAATAACAAAATGGACTGAAATTTACCACAAAAAAAAAGTTTTCTAGATATCGATACGTTTTTTTTATTGTTATGTCTACCTAAAAAAAGTAGCTTGCAATAAACGAAGTGTTGTTGTTATATGTTCTGTGTCAGCCCAATTTAGTGTGCGAGCTTCAAGCTATTCGACTTCCTATTTGTCAGTGTCTGGAAATTTAATTATAAAAGTCAACACATACACGTTCTATCTCTTCTCGCTATGCATCAATAAATCAGATTTCCTCGAACCTATATATCTAGAGTATTTCAAACACATTTCTGCATAAATTACAGCTGGCTAATCAATAACATCCACATCAAAACATTTAGAAAAGAGCCAACAGTTACTGGTCGCATCCTCGATTCGCTAGAACTTTACGTTCTGGGAACTATTCGACGGACGCAAAAGGAACAAATACCACAGGAGACGACTGTTTATTGAACGAACAATAAACAGATATGCAGACAGGTCACTCTACCGCAGTTTGGAATAAATACAATTAGGTAAACATTTATAACGATCTGGATGATGTGAATTCAATGTCTGTGCACACTGGCAACATAGAATTCCTGATTTCTATGAAATATAATAAACCAATATTATATTTCATAAGTATGTAACATTAAAAAGTGTTGCGTTGTTAATATATTTATTACTAGCTTGAAAGTTTAAGTTAGGTTATTTCAGAAACAGTACTTTTAAAAATATAATCTGGTCTATGTTACACGGTTGAGGAGTTTTAGAGTTAAATCCTTACAAACAAACATACTAACAAAAAAATTATACAATATTTTCCTCTTTATAATATTAGTATTATAGATAGTATAGATTTTTTACATCTATTTATTTGTTTATATTTTAATTGCGTGACTTGATTAGAATGTAAGTCGTCAATTTTGTCTGTATTTTAAACTCAGTTTCAGACCCCATTTGTATCTGCTTGAGCAAATCGTCTCATGTGTTGAAATTCCCCTTGATGGTTTTGCAGTTCTTCTACGACGATATAACTAATTTACTTTTAAATGTATGATCCTAATCTTCATTACTTTTATTATTGCAGAAGACACACTTTTTGGAAGTTGCTAATATTTTGAATGACATTAAAACTTATGGCAAGTAGATAGTTTACGCAAACATAACTTACTTTACAAACACCGTATATACATAAAGGCAATATGGAAGACGTGTGACAGCAAGCAAGCAAACAATTAGTTCTCATAACCAGACATGAAAAAACACACCGAGTACATTGAATCCCCCAACATCCAACCGTGTAAACAAACTTAACCTTTCCCGGTAAGGACACAATTGTGTAAACAAATTAAGGAGCAGTCTGCGCGCATGCGTACTACAATCTGCTTATTTTGATATCCCAACCCTTTTAGCATCGGAACATGTAACAAACTTCACCTTTTTAATGTTTAAAGATAAGTGTAAAGATAATAATGTTACACAACATTTTGTAAACAATAAAGTTGGTTTTATTTCTCTGGGTTGTACAGATAAAAACAATTTTGATTACTCTGCAGTTGTTTTTGGTATTATGAATGTGCTATACGTTTTATGTTCCAAATTTATTGTTTCCTCGTTTGAAGTTAGTCGCATTTGAAATAGGCATATGAATTATGAATCAATAAAACAAATAATTCGATTAAATTTATTTTTAGTCACCTCTAAAACAACGGTAACTTGAAATATTGTATATATTTTTTATTATGCTATCGCGTTTCTCACATTAAATATTTTTATGTTATCTAAGTTTATTACTTATTGCTCGCGACTTTGTTCTAGTGGTGTTCTATAACGATAATGATACGGTTTGGTTACCTGCCTTAACATTAATGCCTTACATTCTTATATTTTTAAATACAGTGAATTTCACTAATTTTCTCGAATTTATAAATAAAGAAGATTAAACTGGTAGAATGACATGCACCTGCTATCGTTCAGTTGACAGATATATAATGCTTAGTTAAAATGTCACTGGCTTAGGGTAAATTTTCGGGTACTAGACAGATCCATACCATAATTTCTTTGGGAGTATCACTTCTACTGCACTGCTTGCGCAAAGGGTAAAGTCGTTGATTACATATATAATATAAGGAATAATATGTAATATAAGGATCACTAAGAACCTTTTATACCAAGGCACACAATACAAGGGTATTTGGCTTTGATCTAACGTCCACTACTCGTTATAAACTTCATAAAAGGCGTTTGACGTATTGAAACCCGGTTCAGGATTGCTTTTTCAATAGGTACCAGCTACGTATATATCCATTCATCACTCCATATAGTCCGAAAACGTCGTATAATGCGCCAATGCAGAATTATAGCGATACATTTGGCAGTTCATCAGTGCCCATAATAATCACTTGTATGTCCAGTATTAATTATATACCTCTTTTGATGCGTGCATTTTAGCCCGATGAATTGTTTCCTTTTCAACTCGGTTACATAATATCTGTGGTGTTAAGGTAAGGAGGATGAGCCCCAAATATTGAAAAACGACTTAAATTCATAATTTGATACTAAACATTAGTATGTAATAGGGTAAAAATGATATAAGTAAATATAATGTATATTAAATATGGCGTTTGCAAAATGACTACTCGTTAATTTAGTTAGTGCTAAGCAATAACTTATGAAGTCAGTGCAAACAAATCCGCTAACCCAGTTTTCACTTCGACCATCGCATTCAATCTCCAATTTTGCAAGCGAGGCTTCAAAAAACTTCAAGTGTTCAGCGGTCTGACGTCTATCTCTGGAAAGTTTGGAAAAACTAACACGTGTAGTCTTCGTTTTGCATTCGTTCTCCCACGCTAACGGTTTGGATCGCTATGCATACATGTGCCGATTTTAGAGGTCCGCTGTTTAAGTTTTTAGGTGTATGCAGTTTCAATTTCGTGCAGTTTTTAATACTTCTATAAAATTTGATGAGAGCAGTTCTTGTTAGACTTAGACCATCCTGTTCTACCGTATTCACAGCGCCACTTGAAATATTTTGTGAATTATTTGCCGTCATTTTTAGTTGGCTACAATGATATCAATACTAAATAATGAGCACGCAATTATAATAAAAAGTGTTTATACATGATTATAATAATTCTGAAATACGTGCTTAAAGTTCGAATTTAAGCTTGTGTGTAGAAAACCAAATAGATTTAATAACTTCCACTGTATTTAGTTGAATGCCTTATTATTTTTGCGGTTTAAATGTAATTTCTCATGCTCATCTTAAAATCACAGTTTTGGTTGCCAAGTCTGCCGCAGTTTGATTACGATAACTATACGCGTATACACTATACAAGTATTACAATCATATGGTTATTATAGACATCTGCGGTAATAAAAGTAATGACAAAAACGTAAATTTAGTTAAGCCACTAATCATGTAAAACGATCTTAAAATCAGATAACCAGAGTTTAGGCTAAGCACATAAATTAAAGTCGTAAATTTATCTTTTGCTGGATTAATTGCATTTACTTAGTGGTCTGAATGAAAGCATTTAAATAGTTAAGCAACATTGAAATCCCAGCAATACCTGCCAGACTAATCATTACTCTAAGTAACCCACCCCTGCTCTCGGTTCAAACTCGGTCCTGGCCTTCTGTGTTTTATATTTTTTCCTCCGTAGCCGCTGTTTGTGTAAACGCTACGCCAAATCCGGCCTATTTTTGTTGTTGGCCAGTGAACCGCTTCGAGCTTTGTTTTGATTTCTACCAATCAGAAATTCAATTTAGCGCGGGAGCACATATAATCAAGCCTCTTTTTTTTGTTAGTTTTCTTTTTATTTATTTTTTGTTTTTAGAAAAGCGTTTGACACGAATTTTATTAAAACTTCATCCGTGACGAATGTTTGGATTGTGGAATAGTTTTTATTTTTATGTGATTTGTTTCGACGTTACGTTTGTTTTGGTTGAAGCCTTCAAACTGTGGGTGAATGTATCCGTAAATAGTAGTGAAAAATATAAAATAAAATTGAAACATTGTCAATATACAACATGTCACAGATATAACGCACAACCTCAAACACGCCAATTAGATTATTAAATCGTTATAATAATATAATCATTAAAATGTTACTTTACTGTACTTAAATATTTTAATTTAACGAATTAGTTCTCCTTATTGTGCGCGGATAGTATGGGTATATTACAATAAATCTAACATTATTGCCTTTATTGCATCGAAAACCTTATTGCCTTGAATTATGATACATTTTCGTTTATTTCAGCTGTTTAAAAAATGGGTGACTATAATTTAATTCGTTTTAACTATTTTAGGGATAAAATTACCTAAAATTGCTAGAATTGATTCAGTAGCCGATTTTGAACAAAATAGTTTCAATATGTGCGTTTATTATCTTGTATGTGTCTAATAAAAAACTTTAACAAAACTCACCTCTCGGAATATATACAATACTCACGGTTGTACATCCGCATACGGGTCAGTCAGACGAATATTACAATCACATTTTGCTAACTATATTTGGTGTCCCCTACACTGGGTGACCTTACTGGCCTGTACGAAGTTGTTTTTTTTTTTATACCGCTTAGTTGGCAAACGAACATACGGCCCACTTGATGGTAAGTGGTCACCGTAGCCTATAGACGCCTGCAACGCCAGAGGCATCAATTGCGCGTTGCCTACCCTTTAGGAAAGGAAAAGGAGCGGTAAGGGGAAAGAGGATGATTGGGCCTCCAGCACTCTCACTCACCGAACGAAACACAACAGTAGGAATTCTGCTATTTCACGTCGATATTCTGTGAGAGGGTAGTCCTTCCCCGGTCGAGCCGGCCCATGCATGCTGAAATAGTGAGTATTACGTAAAAATAAACTTCCATAAAACTTTGCCCGACACGAGTATTGAACTCGGTACCTCATGCCACTGAACTGCTGCATACTGTACGTTTTATTAGTACAGGAAAACATAATGAGAAAACCTAGGAATATCTCGCAGAGATGCGTTTCCTGTGATCAAATGCGAGATCTCTGCGTGTCGGCATAACGGTCTCACTTACTCGGCTATCGCAGTAATCATTACTAAAACAGCTGTGCAATCATTTGTAACTGTTCCATAGTTTACTATTTAGTACTATCTATACATTCAGATCTTAATGTATAGCCACCTAACCAGATATTGACTGTAATCTACAATACAATGACCCAATTACGGTATGTACGCTGTTTATCATTGATGAGAGTTCTGTGTCATATTTAACGTCATATACCGATCATTATTGTGTATAACAAATCTTCAGCGTAGCATAGTCAAGTGGGATACTGTTAGACAGCCACGCAGAGGTCTCAGGATTGCTCCCAAGGTGAATTTGACTTTTTAAAGTTATGTGCATACAAATTGTATTTTTAATTATTTTTTTACTCTTTAAATCGTCACACTCCGCCTGATGGTAAGCAATCGTGTGGTCTAAGAGCAGTGGCTTCCACATCGTTCTAGTAGCAGCCGAGGCGATGTTGAGGTTTGAAGTCGCACTAGGTCAGAAAGGTGGACTAACAACCCTTTCAAACTAAGAGCCCGTACCCAGCAGTGGGACAATTTAGTGCTGTTATTATTATTATTATTCAGCATTAGGCTTTATATCTGTTTCATTCATCTTTAGAAACATATATTTAAAGCTCTTTGTATGCGTTAATTATATGTTTATAATGATGATGAGGTACCTTCAGACTTAGAATAATAACTTTGCATCACACGTTTGATTGTGGTGTGAGAGATTCAAACCTACAACGACAGCAGGGAGACGGCCGCCAGCCGCTACTGCACCCGTACAATCTTATCAATTTAACTTCAAAGATATTACGTAACGTGCCCTAAAAAAAATGCGGCTGAATTGAAAACTGCTTCATTTTCCAAGTCACTTATGATTATATACACTCTTTTTAATTGCACTGGTGATGCAGTAGTTCACGTCGCATCTCACGAATGCGCTGCGCTCATTGTTTCGTATTCGAATCGTGCAGGATATTTATTCTAAAACGAAGTGGGGATTTCTTTGTGCCGATATTGTAATGTTGCCAAGGCACCGCTTCTTGGAATTTATTCTTAGTACGAGATTAAACTTCCATAAAGAAAAACTGATATGAAAAAGACAATTTCAACGACAAAGGTATTGTCGTTGAAATTGTAATTTGTCGTTGTATGTTCAATCTAAAAAAAATAATTTAAGAGTTTGTTTATAACTCTATCACGCCTTAACTACTCGATCGATGGTTATGAAACATTTTGTCAAAGGTACGGAAAAGGACATATAGCAAAACTTAAATTAATATAGCAAAACTACTTCACACGGATTTTATCGCGTTGTTTACTTAACACTTTATTACATAATTTTGAAACTGTTACACTACTACTATGAAACTACAAATTTTTAAGCTATTTAAAATATTGAAACTATTTATATTGAAGTTTACACATGAAAGTTTACCGGGAAAGTTGAAAGTTATATCAAAGCATAACATTCGCGTAAGCGTAAGACAATATTAAAAGATAAAACTTTGTCGTTTTTAATGTTATAAATACTGCGTGTACCTATATTGTACATCTGAACATGTCTCATTTTTATTTTACTCACTAGTATTATATGATATGTGTGTTGTTTTATGTAAAGATGTTATGTTTAAATACATAAATAATTACGACTACGGTATCTGCATTAATGACACTAACAACTTCCTTCTACTTAATATTAATTACAAATCTGTACAATTACGGAGTTACACTACGTACTCAACATAACTAATGACCCGTAACTGTTTACTAGTAACTCATATTTATCCATTATTTCTCCTTATTATCCCTTCACTAACAAGTCTTATAAACCGAACTACCGGTGTCTGGCAATAGTCCAAACTGAAACGAATTGGTAATGCCACACCTTAGGCAAGAAGCAACCTTCCAACAACTTCAATCCGCAATATTATGGACAAGTCGTTTACTGCTAATAATCTGGGAAATGTTAGTAAAGAGGTTACATTCAATTTGTAATACACCGAAGCCTCATTCGAGTATAACAAGGGCCTCGCTAATATTGCAAAGGTTGAGTGGATCTTTGAAATTGTTAGGTCGTTACAGATATTAGAGGCTAATATGGACCTATTCAAGGAGCGTAAAACTTTTTACAAGAAAACTTATTTAGCTAAGATGGTGGAAAGAAAGAGAATTGTGACCGACTGTACGGATAGCGTATAATTGTGATAGTGGTCGGCGTGCCGTTGGCAACAAGCAATATAACATAACTTACTATATAATATATAATAGAGTAACAGTTTCAAAATTTTGTAATAAAGTGTAAAATAAATAACGCGATAAAATCCGTATATGAACAAGCAATGGGTTCGATGCCCACATGAAACAAAACAACACGTAACATTCAATAGCTTTTGGAGACTATATCAGACGCAATGTGTGTGTGTGTGTGTGTGAGAGAGAGATTTCTGAAAATTGGATTTTTGTGGACGTTGTACTCTAAATTTCGATGTTTGTAAAGTTATTATCCAAAGCGGAGATATTTACAACATTTTCTTTCGTGAAATGAATTTTTATTCTTTCGATATTAGTCCAGTTAAATATTAGTTTAATTTTATACAAGAAGGCCTGTGGTACACAAACAACAATCTCTACAGCTCAAATATTACCTGCAATCATAGGTTACGAAAACAACTTACCAATAGGCGTGTCAGCTTGTGTGCCTTGATACTTGTAGTACAAAAACAAAAATAATTGCCTAGATAAATTTGGAAAGGCACGGATCAATATATTTTCATTTTTATTATTAATAATATGATAATTGATATATTATTTAAAACTTTATCTATTATTACTATTATATTTTAGACCTAAATAGATCTTTATATTATAAATTTATAAAACTCCATTTGTTCTGTATTATCTTCATCGTCGGCCGAACTACCATCATCTTATACAAAGCAATCTCAACGAAACTCACTTAAAGCCTCTTCTTTTAAAAACACAACTCTCAGCTCCAATCCTAAATAGGCACTCAAAACGAAACCTTTCAACTTTTTAATTCCAGTTAGAAAACTTTTCAAGTAAGTGATTTAAGAAAACACTTATATTTCACAGGAAATGTTAGAGAAGAGGTAGCGTAATTTCCGAAAAAATCTAACCTTCACTTTGCTAATTCCGGAAACTTTGTCTAGAGCCTTCGAGGACACCTGTCGACCGTTACGGTAAACTTTGCAGAGAATCCCCCCCTTTTTACTACCTTTTGAATCGTTTATCTCAGCGGTGCTTTGGGATGAGTGTATTTGAAACTTCCCGATTGCCCATTATGCTGTTTTCCTTTTTTTTTCCGCTGTCGAACTTTTCCGAACGCCAATTGTTGGAGCTTTGGCGAAAAAAATGTATATCGCTTATTTTCGGGTCGCGGATTTTTGGGTGGTTTGTTGCGCGCTGTGAAGTAATCAAGATATTTTTTCTATAAAATATAGGTTTGTTTTTCGGAATGCATTCTGCGGTGAAAGATGTGCGCTTCCAATAAAACAGTTTGGTTAGATATTAAAGTAGTATTTTTGTTTCTGTCAGTTGGTTTTTGGACCGATGTTTGGCGGCAGCTACATTTTTACCATCTATTTATATGCAGACCAGGCTCATGTAAATCTGCACTATATTTAATAAAACAACCGTAATGACGAATGTTTGTGTTAGTTGTCTTTGTCCTTTGAAACGTACCTGGTTTTAAAAACGTCCACTGTCTAAAAAGACATGCGGGCCGCGTTTTTGGCTTTACGCAGCAGAGTAAATAGAGAAACAGGGATTTATGACAGGCTTTTCTAGTGCGCTAATATTTTGTACCTAACATTGCTAGTAGGTAATCTGCAATAAGTAACCATAAATAAAATAATATACCTGAAGACTGCTGTTGGATTTTGCCCCAATATTTTGGTCGCTAAGGAACCAGACATTTAAAACGACGTAATAATCGGCACTTAATTCGGGTGTGATGATATGATGTCTCAGTAACAGAACTGCCATGCAGTCAGTACATGATAATGTACTTAATAGACGGCATTAGGCTAACCTCCTTTTACGTAAGACCTCGGGGAAGATGAATGCTATACACTGCTGCCTACCACTTTAGCAAACATACAGTCGTAAGAGTTGGTACGCAAATACAACTTCTTTTTATTGCTTGAACTCGGCAACTGGAAATGTAAATTGATAGACAGAATCTTGTTATTCACAACTTTGACTTTGTGCCCTACGATTATTATAATTTATGAGTAAAAGCAAAACAACGCATTTCCGAATACAAATCTATACCCATAAAAAGTTATACATAACCAAATCTTAAGCTTTTATTTCAACAATTTGACCAACCTCCACAGAAGCCACCAAATCTATACTGCCGTCGAAATCTCGACCTTGTATAACGACTTCTACATCAAAATTGGAATGTATTACATATTTTTATTTGACAAAAAGTCTACTAAAATATAATGTTCATTGGTGCTATAACCGCTACGCTATGAGTCGTGGGGTCAGGTTATATCCCATTGTGGCCTACGCAGGTTTCGTAACAAGCGATCGGATAAACCTCGGTATGACCATTTGTCATAATCTCGCCTCCGGTGCAACGGCTTGGGAGGTTACAATGTAAATTTTGTTGCAACTGTTTCTAGTCGTTGCGCGTTGCGGTAAAATGCGGATAGTAGAACGAATGTTTGTATACATAATATGGAGAAGTACCTAAGTATAGAACTTAAGAGATTTTAAGCATTTTCCAGGCCTCCTATCAAGTAGACATCTGGACATAAGTATATGAGTGATATTATAGTTATATGTATTTGACTGCAGGAATGTGCCAGTGGTTATGGTCTCGACACTCACACGAGATTAACATTGTATAATTGACGATTATTTGTTTCTAGCTTATATGCTCTTTGCTTCCAAATCTTCATATCGTATTTTAACAAAAACAAAAATAAAAAAAAAAATTTACACAAATACAAATACTTAATGTTTATTCAATTCCACGGGACACCTTCTCACACTATGAAGAGGCCCGAGCCCCGCAGAGCAGATATTATTCATATATTCTTTTAGAGACATTTCTGAGGTAATTATTTTCAAAATGTTGGTTTGTATGTGACATACCATTGTCTAATAATAATTTTAAATATCCATCAGTGAAGTACAGTTACCTTCTTCTTCATATTAAAACGAGCACAGCTGTTATGTGGGCATTCTCGTGTAGCGACACAAAAAAAATATAACCTAAAATGTTGATTAATGGTCTTGAGCGAATAGGTCGACTACGAAATTATTTAGGAAACGGCCGAGGTTACCTTTGTATATAACTATTTTTAGATTATTATAGATTACATATAGTTGTGGGGAAGAAAAAGACCTTCTTGAGAAAGCACATGTTTATTTGTTGGTTTGAAATTGCTAAAACTAACATAATTGTTTGTCCCTTGTTGTGAATGTGCGATTTAGTTCGCATTTGTATTGAATTATATTGAAATGTATTAGCGTATAAGTCGTTGGGTGCCATAATTAACGAATAAATAATGACACTTTATTACAAAATTTTGAAAATTGTTACACTACTACTACTATTAAACTTTACTAATTTTTAAGCTAATTAAATTATTATTAAACTATTTAGATTTACATAATATTGTCTTCTATTTACGCGAATATTATTCATTGAAATTAAACTGCTATATACGGATTTTATCGCGTTGTTTATTTGACACTTTATCACAAAATTTTGAAAATTTTCACACTACTAAGTACTACTATTAAACTTTACTAATTTTTAAGCTAATTAAATTATTATTAAACTATTTAGATTATTTAATTTATTTTTACACTTTCCCCGACGTTTCGGTTGCTTTTCAGCAGCCATGGTCACGGGGAGTCTCCCCGTGACCATGGCAATGGCATAATTTAATTAGCTTAAAAATTAGTAAAGTTTAATAGTAGTAGTAGTGTAACAATTTTCAAAATTTTGTAATAAAGTGTCAAATAAACAACGCGATAAAATCCGTATATAGCAGTTTAATTTCAATGAATAATATTCGCGTAAATATAAGACAATATTATGAATAAATAATGATCAGTACGGTACATAAATTCGATTGTGACAATATTACATTAACAAACTCAACGGATATCTGCTGATTGAGCGCTGCGTGAGCCTACTGTCATTCCCTGCTATATTGAATGTACATAGGTTTGTATGTGCATCTACACGTTTATCTAGCAGGATAGCAAGTGAGTCTATGTCGCTCTATAGTCCATCTATTACTATTTCCATGTAAAATATCACTCGATCGATGCTCTGTTGCAGAAAAAGAAAGACCAGCTAACAAACACACTTTCGTAATTATAATACCTCTCCCTTAACCTTTATTATTACCAAGTCACTTGGGGTCGGCTTTTCTAGTCTAACCGGATTTGACTGGATATCGGTTTTATACGGAGCGGCTGCCACCTGACCTCCGCAACTCGAAGGCTAACGATACCCTAAGGCTAGACCAGTGTCAGGATATTAGAGGGTACTGACTTTCCCAATAACGACTGCCATAGATGTTCATGGCAGCCGGGACCGACGGCTTAACGTGCTCTCCGAGGCACGGAGCAGGCGATAATTGGCAATCAATACGCACATAATTTCGAAAAGTCATATAACTTCCGAAAGTCAGAGGTGCGCGACGTGGGTTCGAACCCGAGACCCTCTGCATTGCAGTCTGTTGGTCTCCCCACTGAGCTTTTGCTGCTGCGTTTTAATTCATATAACGGATATTATATTTTAGCTCAGCTAATAAATTGTTTCACTGCTGGGATCCTTCTTATTATAAGCAGCCTATGCTTATAATTAGAAAGATAAAGCTATTGTCCACTTCGCTGGCCAAGTATTGGTAGACGTTGCACAATTTAAAAATATATCAACGGTTTCTCAGATATGTAGGTTTCTTAACGTATTCTCCTTACCATTTTTAAATCGAGTGCTCGTTCACAAAAGCCAAAGTTATTCACCGAACCGGGAGACCAAATTTGACTCCTTTGAACTATCAATCCGACGGTTTCCTGGCTAAGCTATCGCTCTCAAGTATTCTTGCACTCTACACACCTTGCACTATTCCTACAAACTTCTTACATAAAACTTCATCTACGTGGTTCTATCTTTCCATTTAGAATTGCCTTAAGAAAAATAAGTATACACTTACTAGGAATAATTCCTGTATCGCAGGGAACTTTACAAACATTTAAACAACAGACACAAAGAACATCCGGACTCGGAACAACCATTTGTGGATTACACAATTTTTTGTCCCGTGTGGGATTCGAACCCACAACACTCGGCTCAAATAGGAGGTTGTGCACCATGTTTTGGTGGAATGTGTGCGGAATCAAGCTCTAAGAACACATATATTTCTTAACATCATAGATATTAAAAATGTTGGCAGTTGTAACAGCGTGCTATCTGAACCAGATTCCAAGGAAGCTAGGGCATTGTACAAATTAATTAAGAATTATTTACAAGTTAGGTCTCTCATAATAAATGTAGGTACCTAATACAGTCTAATAGTGAATATTACATAGTTAGTAAGCTTAAATAGTATAATAGTTATAAGTATATTCACGAGGACGACATGGTCGCTCTTTTTTGTGAACCAAGTACTTTTACAATAACAAAGAAAAAAAAAAAGCACGGCTCGATGGCAGTGGCGAAGCGACCACTTAAACCACTACACCACCATTCTGTGTAGTCACTCTTCACAATTTGCACTATTCCTACAAACTTCTTCTATAAAATCTATAAAACTTCAACAACCTGGTTGGATTCTCTTTTTCTTCACAAATTGTCTTAGGAATTAACATTAACCTGATCATGCCAGAAAAATGCAGTTGCATGCATACCATTACAAAATCTTCAATAAACACGCTTCTATTTTCGTATGAAGCCGGGAAACATAAACATAGTCTGTAAGTTGTAACATTTTAAACTGTTCTTTACACAACTGGCGCTTCCTTGTTGTTATGTTGTATGACGAGTTATGGTTTTATGAAGTAATAACTGCTGCTGGCCATCAAACGCTTGCATCCATGGAGCAGTTTTATCGTTGAAGGTGTCAATGGTATTAAAAGCAAACTGCGCCCGTTAAGACGTTGTTTCAAAATATTGTGCTGTTAAGTCGTACTGTTGTGCAGATTTTACTGTTGTTATAATATCACATAATGCAGTAGCACGGCTGTTTTTTATGCTGCCACAGTAGCAATATAATAAGCATACGTTTCGATAGTTGATAAGCGGTTATTGGACACCTCGCCTCTGCCGCCGCGCTAAGTTTTGTGGGTTCGATCCTCACACGGGCAAACTTTTCTATGGGTTTCGAGTTTCTAATGGTTGTTTTCGAGTCTGCTTATGCCGATATTTAATTAAAAGACTATGACGATATTTAAAATTCCGATTTTTAATTTGCAGTGTTAGTTTGCAAACTTGATGTGGGGTTTGTAAAGTGTGACATTTCTGTAAAAATATTGACTATAGACTTAGTAACATTTTCTAATTAAACTAATTGAATTTAAACTACTTTATACGGCTTTTATAGCGTTGTATAAAAACGCGATAAAATCCGTATGAAGTAGTTTAATTCCAATGAATAACATTCGCGTAAACATAAGACAATATTGATTAAAGTAATTCCAAATTAATTTTTATTATCAGGGTGTAAGGGGTCTCACCAACATCTCAGAGACCCAAGCCAACCTCCCCTGCACGTGGTACACCCTGCTGACCAACGGACGAGGCTCTGGCGACCCGCCAACACGCACTGGACCAGCGTGACGGGTTACGGTCCAAACCCCCCAAAATGATTGACACGACATCAACAAGGCCCCGAGTGCCCGGCATCAGGGGTGCTAAGAATCCCCGGGCGGCGGTATCTGCAACAGGTGGCGCTGGATCGAGAGGCATGGAAGAGTTTGGGGGAGGCCTTTGCCCAGCAGTGGGACAGCATAGGCTATTTATAATAATATAAAATAAAAAATTGAATATATCGCTTTGTATTTCTCCTACATACAAACAAATGTAACAATAAATTGTGAGCCAGCAATATTCAAAATTGATTGTAAATAAATAAAAATGCAGTACCATTGTAAAAAGTAGCTATTATTCATAAAACTGGCACTTAAAGTACCACAGGTGGTAAACTAATCTTTTACATCGGACGGTCACCGTCGCCCACAAACGGTATAACAGTATGACCTATATAACATATTGTTCGCTTTGTTTTACATGACTTTTTATCACAATTTATGACGTATGCTCTATTGTTATGTATGTTACAACTGCTGAGTATTGATCGAGCTGGTAGAAGCTTTTTTGTGGGACTAAAGTGTCTAAGAAGCATGTTAAGACTAATGGCTAAGTACAAGCGTAGTGTAGTGATGCTTTTGACGTCAGAGGTAGTATGACGTTAGGGATACTGATAAATAGTAGGTATAAAAATGCTATCGCAAGGAACAACTGGCTAAAGAACGATTAACAATTGACATGTGTGTTTGTGGAACAATCAATAATTTATAAAGTACTAAATTTAATTTTCATTTGTATGTTTGACTTATTTGTACGAAACTATTAGTATTAATGTATCTATTTTAGCAAAGTCAATGTACAAAAAAATATTCGAATTATATTTGTGCGTGGGTGCATCCTCTGTGACCCCTGTGACTATGCATAGTAAGAATCGCGTTGACCGCAACTGTATGCAAAATTCTTTCGAATGCGACTATACGCATTATGTAGGTATGTATGTACACTTAAAAAATTAACATTGTACGGAGAGTGACATCAGTAGCCTAACAATGTATTAATTCCCGATTCTTTCCCGATTATATTCTATGAAATAAAATATTTTAATAATCATTCCGCATTTATAAATTGCCGTAATATCACCATCTTACTATACTTCTTACTATATTGCTACTTTGAAAATTTAAGCATAGTTGACCAATGAAAAATCATTCCTCATCTCACAAATGTATATTGACTTCTGTCGCTGAATCTAAAAAGAGCATATCTACTTCATATAGGTATACCCCCAACAAATTATTATACAAAAAGAAAAATATATTTTTTACATCAACAATAAAAAGCAGTAACAAAATTAATAAAAATATATACTACCCCATCTTACTAAAGCGCAACAGCAACATGTGATGTTTTATTTCGAGGAAATGTCCCAGAAATTATGCAGAAATAATAAAAATCGCCATTTAAACGTTGCCTCGTGTCCTTTAATCATTTTGGTACTGTAGAGAGCAGCTATAAATTAACATACACGCCAATAAAAGCCTCGCGTCAGCTGGTGATGTGTCAAACAAACAAGTACCATGGGCTATGAGTTAAGAAATGAGTAGCCATTTGTGTCAAATATTGTGAATGACCAAATGAAGTAACTTTATGGTATGTATGTATCTTATGTGGGGGCCAGTCAGTGCTGACCGGCGACACTTCGACCCAGTGGGATCTTTTGTGTCGACACTCTCCCAATAACGACTGCCATAGATGTTCATGGCAGCCGGGACCGACGGCTTAACGTGCTCTCCGAGGCACGGAGCAGGTGATAATTGTCAATCAATACGCAAATAATTTCGAAAAGTCATATAACTTCCGAAAGTCAGAGGTGCGCGACGTGGGTTCGAACCCGTGACCCTCTGCATTGCAGTCTGTTGGTCTCGCCACTGAGCTATCGCTGCTCCTATAACTGCTATATGCTTAACTTTATGGTAAATATAAATACAATGTGTCCCAAAAAAAGCGGGCACCAGAGAGTGGACTAGTTGAAAACTAGGTACCTACTAGGTTTTTTGTTTTTAGGTTATGAACGTTGGGTGCAGGTTATGTTATAAACGTTGCTCAGGAGCGAGTGCAGTGGAGATTGAGAGGGGAGGCCTTTGCCCAGCAGTGGGACACAAAAGCAGGCTGAGAAG
The DNA here is from genome assembly GCA_930367265.1 of Catocala fraxini. Classification (NCBI taxonomy): domain Eukaryota; kingdom Metazoa; phylum Arthropoda; class Insecta; order Lepidoptera; family Erebidae; genus Catocala; species Catocala fraxini. The sequence continues at coordinate 1,938,694 of OV884040.1, read as the reverse complement.
AAAAAATGTTATGAACAGTTATGCTACAGGACATACGCATCGCTGTTGCTTTTCCATATCTGCGTATATGCGCGAGTTCGCACCAGTCTTTCCTACAGCAATGTTATTCGCCTCGCCAACGACAATTATTTCATTTTATAAATAAAAATAGATTGTGTTTTTAGCCAATTTTAGTCATACTTAAAAATATTGTACAAACTGTAAAATCTTTAAAGCTTGTTAAAAATTATAATAACTTTAAAATAATTCATATTTTCGCCTACAAAATTACGTAAATTTGCATGAAAAATTCAAAAACGTAAGCTCGTGTTACATGATTTTTAGATTATAAATATTATAACAGTAGAAATCTATGCTGTTTTACAGCTTAAACTAAACATAAATAGTTATATTACAATTTGTCCATCCCAAATATTTAAGACTGCGCCGAGCGAAATGTGCCAAAACAGGCGGTCACAGTTAAGTTGATAAAATCAATACTTTTTGTTTAATACAAATATAAAATATACATTTACCATAAACAGCAATCTGTTTACAATTACTCCGTGTAAAAAACTTAAAATAATTAATATTTTTGCCTACAAAATTACGGAATTTGCACGAAAAATGAAAAAAAGTAAGCTCGTGTTACGTGATTTTTAGATTATAACAGTAGAGATCTATCCTATTTTACAGCTTAAACGAAACATAAATAGTTATATTACAATTTGTCCGCCCCAAATATTTAAGTTATTGGTTGACAATAAAGATACATATTTATCAAAAAAGCACTTCAAATCCTCCATATAATTTTACTATGGCGGCCGCGCGCCGATTTGTATATGCGTCGTACAAGCTCTGTCATTATTATCTGTCTTACGCTCGGCGCAGTCTTAATTTTGGAACACGTCTATATCGAATGGTACTAGTTACATTATTATAATATTTAATAAAGAGTACGAGATATCGCATACTTGCACCTGCGTATAAATAATTAAAGCGTCAGCAGTGTTAAAGCTACAGTTTTTACAGGAAAGATATACCTACGTTACAACAATATACTTGCATTATGAACAAGGTCGATGGCAATTGCGTTATCTTAAAATATTGTATTAGTAAACTTAGTCAGTAATTACAAGTAAAGTTAACTTAAGTATACTGTTACCGATTTTACCCGCATTTGCCAGCGGCTCGTATACGGTTATAACTGATTGTTTTTCGGCTATGAATGGATTTTTTTGGGTAAACGGCATTGTAAAGAATTGCGATAATATAAACGAACAATAGATTTATCATGGTTTGTATTCAGTATTTAAACTATTTATATTGTAAGCTAAAGTTTCGACGTGGGACTATCCATAGCTTAGTTGACAAACCGACGACATGGTTTGTCGAGGTCGCTGGTTCAAGTCCTGCTTTATAGATTTTCGTTTATAATTTACATCTTAGCATGGAAAATCCCACTAAATAAATCTTAACCTCTGGTATGCCGGAACGTGGATCTGCGCGAGACACAATGCTTTTTCTATTATGTCTGGTATTCTGGCATACAACAGGTTAATTTACTCAATTCATATATTCTGTCTACGTTTTCGAAGCGGTAGGCTGTAGTATACTCATATTTTACTATCTTTCCTTTGAGGTGCGACCTATTATAGGGCCGAGGTTTTTGTGAGTAAGATTTTGTAACTAACTCAAGATCCCATGCACGACAGTCGCATTCACTACCGCCGTGCCAACGCATGAGTCATTCCATTGAAAATCTCAAACAAAATTCTCCAGTCAAAAAAACCCGTTCAAATCTAAGATCATACTAAACCATTCCATCCCATTATACCTGCCAATTTAACACAAATTTGACTTCCTCAATCAACTTTCACAACTCCTACTCAAAGATAATCCGTTTTATATAATTTCTTTAACACGCAGATACGCGGAACCACAATATAACTGAATAACACAATTTGTTTTTGTGATGGCCGCCAGATATGATTAGAACCTGTCCAGTACTCCGCGTGTTATTGCTGTTGTACCATTATTGTATGATAAACAATCTATGACACACTGTGGGTGTACTCACAAATGTTGTATTAAGGTTTCTGGGTGTTTGTTATTGACATGAATGTTGCTGTCTCTCGCTGGCGCAGTGCTAAATGGTGGTGGTAGTGGTTAAATCCCGGGTCGGGTGAAAGTGTTATTTTATTTGGAAAACAAACAGTATCTTTAAACTAATTAACAACTATATAAACATCTTTGAACCATTTAGACGTTATCACATTTTAGTATTTAGTGCTTGATAACAATTAGGCAATTAGAACATGGACTGTATAAATAATCAAAAAATAGATCAATTAGAGAACCGATTCAAACCAGTGGTCAGTAATAAAACGCTTGAAGCTAGAAGGACTTGTGTTAATAGGTCTAAGTCATGCGAGTCGCCTAATTTGTTGATAATGCTTGCAGACCTTACGAAAAACCTTCCGTTTCAATAGTTGGTGGTACCACGAGCAACATGTAAAGGATAGGGTATTCTAACTGATCTGGTAGGAGCTCTTAAGTTTATTTTGTCAAGAAGGTAAGGTTTATTCATAATATATTATATTGTCTTCTATTTACGCGAATATTATTCATTGAAATTAAACTGCTATATACGGATTTTATCGCGTTGCTTATTTGACACTTTATTACAAAATTTTGAAAATTGTTACACTACTACTACTATTAAACTTTATAAATTTTTAAGCTAATTAAATTATTATTAAACTATTTAGATTTAATTTATTTTTACACTTTCCCCGACGTTTCGGTTGAAGCTTAAAAATTAGTAAAGTTAATAGTAGTAGTTATTAAAGGTTATGGATTAAATAACACACTGTACAGACACTTTAACTATTTATTTTATACTTTGACACGAGGAAGTTTTATATGTCCGTTCCCTTACAGCTCACAACAAGAAGTGATAGACAGCAGTATTGCTACGTCTTTTATAGCTAATCAAACTGTAAAGTATTTGACTACTACCTACTTATATTGTATGATGTTATATTACACAATTACTAAGGTGCAATAATTGTAAATAGTTAAATATAATAATTAATTAATTTTTGCATGTATAAATGTATATAATTCAACAGTAGTAGTGTAAAAATTTTCAAAATTTTGTAATAAAGTGTCAAATAAGCAACGCGATAAAATCCGTATATAGTAGTTTAATTTCAATGAATAATATATTAATTAAATTTAATAATTAATACTTGTAGTATAAGACGGTATTATAATTTGGCGTTTCATAGTTCTAGGTCATCAACGCAAAATACTCTATAAGTTTTGATTCCCTTGAGAGTGTCGAAATATACGTTTTTTGCGGCATAAACGACCGTATCTTTTTTTTACGTTAACTTAGAAGTTTGATTTATTCACAGCTTCGAGAGACTATAGACCTGAGTTTATCGTATTAATTTCATCTCGATACCTCCACCGCGCGTTCCCGAGATAAAGTGTCTTGACAGACAGCCAGACGGACGGACAACAAAGTGATCCGATAAGAGTTCCGTTTTTTCCTTTTGAGGTACGGAACCCTAAAAAGTCTTCAGATATGACCACACCTTATAGTTACACGCTGTTTATCGTGCAATACGAAAGTTTAGAAGTTATTTTTGGAAGATGAATGCTCATCGCCAATACGACACACGAGTAATCCCGCGAGACAACAAGTAAACAGACTGTATATTACAATGTAAACATTTACATTGTCGCTTTACTTCAGTGTATATTAGATTTTACGAGGTGTTACCATAGACACTGTCTCTTTTCATACTTTATGGTCCGGTTAAACTGTAACAAAACAGGTCTGAGTACTGACAGCTACTGGAATTAACAAATACTTGCACATATACGAAGATTTAAATCATAGAACCTCACAATACTTAGGTCGCAACAAAAAGTATCCTCACTAAGAAGAGTGAGCTCACACATTAGATCTTTTTTCTTTCTTTTCTTTTTAAAAATACAACGCCTGCTCTGAATGTAAATTCGTGTCGCGGGGGACTTCACAAATATTCAAACAACCGTCACCAAGAACAGTCAAACTCGAAACAGTACAATTTGTGGAATACTCAAATTATAGTCCGGTCTGGGGATCAAACCCACAACATTCGGCGCAATAGTAGTAGGTAGCCGACTTCCTAAGCCACTACGCCGACTGTGCATACACAGGTATTGAGCACGATATCATATAATAAATAGAGAACGATAGTAATTTTTTTAAATATGAGTGTAAGTAATTTATACTAATATTATAAAGCTGAAGAGTTTGTTTGTTTGGTTAAACGCGCTAATCTCAGGAACTACAGGTTCGAATTGAAAAATTATTTTAGTGTTAGATAATAATGTCCTCCAGACCGAATTTCGGCCACGGCGGCCAGTCTTAACAGAGACTGGCCATCTGCGCAGGAGATATTATAGTGCACAAGTGTGTGCGCAAATATAAGTGCACTCTCTGTTCCCTAACTCTCATGACCCGATGGGACGGCAATCCGACACGACCGGAGAGAGATCAGGCGCAGGACCAACGGCTTTACGTGCTTTCCGAGGCACGGGGGTGTCTAACACCGCCAACTTCCTAACTCCGGGCTGCTATTGAGATTTCTTTACAGAAAAACCCAATAGCTTTTTGTTGGCCCGACCCGGGATTCGAACCCGAGACCTCATGCACAGCAGTCGCATTCACTACCGCTGCGCCACGGAGGCAATTAGATAGCATAGTGTTAGATAGCCTATTCATCGAGGAAGGTTATAGGCTCTATAGCATCACGCTACGACCCACGGCGTGGCACAGTAACTACAAACGCGGGCGCAACTGCAGGCACAGCTAGTAATACTATATTTGCCTGAAACACAGGTCTAAACCTAGTTCAGGCAATCACTTAATAAAACCTAGAGCTTGAAATTAAATTAGAATGCACAATGTCGGCCGATTAAAGTATCTATCAGTAAAACATGTACCAGATTAAGGATAATTATAATTTTTTGTAGTATAATATTATTTTAGACTAATGACACAAATGTATACCCATGTATTATTATTATTGAATATTATTGAATATTATTGAATAAATTATTATGACAAATAAAAAAAAAAATTTCATATGAATGAAAAATGAAATCTCTCGCCCGGGAATATGTACAAGTCATAACATCGTACATGGCACGCGCGCCATGTACGATATTATGCCACGTACATATGTTATGATGGCATTGTGTGTCAGATGACATTCAACATCAAAAAAAAAAAAAAAAGTTGACCATATTTATACGTAGTAGTAGCATCTATGATTTAAATATTTGCACTTACATATCTCTGCGTCGTCCAGACTCTGTGACGGTAGTGAATGCATCATGTACCCATAGTACAAGCTCTGCTTAGTTTGGGCTAGATGGTGTTGTGTGTATGTGGTAGAATATTATATTATTATCATTAATTGAGGATTATAAAGAGTTGATATGAGTTTCTTGCCTGCTTCTTCTCACGAAAACTCGACTACCCGAAGGACCTTTATAATGCAATATTTCATTATTTTATATAGTGTAATTATTTATTATTTAATACATAAGTTAAGTGACGTGTCCAAGAAGTGCTTGCACATTTTTAAATAAAGATTTTGGAACTTGACTTGACTTTGCCAACCCGTTTCGCTTATTGTTGGCGTTCCCGCTTTGGTAATATTTATATTTCCTATATCCCAAAGCACGAATACAAAGAACACCCAGTTCCAGGTCTACTATTTATGCATCAGACAGATTTTGTCCAATGTGGAGATTAAAACTACCCTACCTTAAATTTTATGACTTAAGGCAGTAGTGGCTGATGGCGCAGTAGTTAAAGCGGTCGCCTCGCCATTGCCACGTGCCCGACACGAGTATTGAACTCGGTACCTCATGCCACTGAACTGCTGCATACTGTACGTTTTATTAGTATAGGAAACCATAATGAGAAAACCTAGGAATATCTCGCAGAGATGCGTTTCGTGGGATCGAATGCGAGACCTCTGCGTGTCGGCATAATGGTCTCACTTACTCGGCTATTGCAGTAATCATTACTAAAACAGCTGTGCAATCATTTGTAACAGACCTTCCCCGGTCGAGCCGGCCCATTCATGATGAAATCAGGGAGGCTCTACTACTCCAAAAAATGCCATGTGGATGAGTTATTGGGTATGATTCGCAGACCGTAATCTTGTCCGAAAGCGTGATTCTCCCTAAAGGGGTAGCCAGCTTTTCATTTTTCTCAAACGCCAATTATACTTTAGACCCAAGTACTAGGTGGCGAGCATGTTACCACGTATCGGGCACTTATCCGTCCATCGTGCTATAACTGAAAATTTCCTAACAGAAAACTAAATAACACTATCTATACTCATTCCGGTTATCAAACGCGTGACAGACCGATAACAGCGAGTTAAATAACACCATAATCAAATGCATTCAAATTATATCACATTGAATCAACGTTCCAATAATTCCCAAAACAATAATACAAAAACATTTACATGAATAACAAAATCCCGCTCTAATTCCCTATCGGCTTTGCCTTTCAAATTATAATGTATGCAATACTAATCGGCTTACTAATTGACGATATATTTGACTGGGCTGTGACGTCACATTATTTATTCGACGTGTTTATAATAGGATTTATTTATAACTAAAGCTGATTATTATAAGAACGGTATTCGATGTGCTAATGGGAAGTGTCGGTGTTATTTCGGAGAGTGATGTATCAGTTGTCTCTAGGTGGATAATAGTTAAAATAATAATATCAGACCTGCTTATAAACTGGACACTGGATTCGGGCATTTTCTTAGTGTGAGAAAGAGAGCAGAATATCATAGACCTCTGCTCCAATGCGGGTTGGCAAAGTCAAGTCAAGTTCCAAAATCTTTATTTAAAAATGTGCAAGCACTTCTTGGACACGTCACTTAACTTATGTATTAAATAATAAATAATTACACTATATAAAATAATGAAATATTGTATTATAAAGGTCCTTCGGGTAGTCGAGTTTTCGTGAGAAGAAGCAGGCAAGAAACTGATATCAACTCTTTAAAATCCTCAATTAATAATAATAATATAATATTCTATCACATACACACAACAGCATCTAGCCCAAACTAAGCAGATCTTGTACTATGGCTACTAGAATATTCTATTCTAAATAATACAAATCATTGAAATTAAACTACTATATACGGATTTTATCGCGTTGTTTATTTGACACTTAATTACATAATTTTAAAAATTGTTACACTACTATTACTATTAAACTTTACTAATTTTTAAGCTTATTAATTTATTATTAAAACTATTTAGATTTGATTTAATTTTCTACTTTACCCGACGTTCTAAATAGTAAATAGTAGTTTCATTTCAATAAATAATATTCGCGTAAACAGAAGACAATATTATGTAATACAAATCAATTTATTTATTTATTTTGCTTATATTTAAGCTACCGTGTTGTTATCAAATTAGTCGTACATGCAGTGTACATCACCATGTTTTGCTTCATCGTTAAAGTGAGTGATAATTAACAATTTAATACGCACATAACTTACGTGCCTTAGGATATCTGCGTCACTATCCAATGATCTCCCAATGAGCTATAGCTGTTTAATATTTATAAGGAAATAATAATTATGTTAGCTTTTAAGGACATAGTTAGATTCTTCTTCTTTTCGTGTGGTTAGTGGCCAACCTGTTGTCAACAGTTATTGAAGCCGCCCGTAGGCCTCTGACATGGCTTAACGACTGCTGTCAATTTGACAACAACCGAGACCGACTTTTTACGTGCCCTCCGAAGGACGGCGACGCTTAGATGAAATACCAAATATATAATAAATAGTTAGATTATATCACCTATAAGGGTGACTTTATAATTATTAAGTCTGGCAATAATTCACAGTAATATTTGTAATACCTGCAATAACACAATGATAGCGCCTATTCAAATATAAGTGATTCAACATTTCCTGTTCGATTCCCCTCGTATAAAATGTATTTATGATTAGTATCTTTTTATCTATAAAGGTTTTATTTTAAACGACAAATAGATTTGATGTGATTTAAAATATAATAATATAATAGTGACAAAAATACAAAAGGGTATGTTAAGCTGGTTTGGGCATGTAGAAAGAATGGACGAGGAAAGACTGACTAAGTAAGTTTATAAGGCTAGTGTGAATGGAACAGTTGCAAGAGGAAGACTTAGGCGAACGTTTTCTCGATCAGGTCGGAGGCGTTCTGGACAAAGGCCAGGTTAAGAGCACCTTGAATCCGATGGGCGTGTATGAGGAATGTGATGAAAGTGAATGAAGCCAGAGAAGTGTGTCAGGATCGTAGCAAATGGAAATCCGTAGTCTCTGCCTACCCCTCTGGGAAACAGGCGTGAATATATGTATGTATGTAAAATATAATATGAAAAAAAAACTTGTCTATTAAAGGAAAAGTTTACGTTAACGTACGCTAAATGACAAAAATTTATCAGTAAAAATCTGCTCATGTCTATAAGGAGAACAGTCCATGATAAAATCACTCTAAATGGCAATCGATTATAAAGCAAGCAATAAGAGTAGATAAAGCAAAAGAAATATATACCATGAACGTAATGAAATTTCGTAATATCTACCTACCTCTACGATTAGCCTGTTACTGGTAGTCGTGGGTCTGTCTGTCCGTGAAATTGAGCTATTAGGTTTGATATTAGATAGCAGCGATAGCTCAGTGGGGAGACCAACAGACTGCAATGCAGAGGGTCTCTGGTTAGAACCCACGGCGCGCACCTCTGACTTTCGGAATTTATATGACTTTTCGAAATTATGTGCGTATTGATTGACAATTATCGCCTTCTCCGTGCCTCGGAGAGCACATTAAGTCGTCGGTCCCGGCTGCCATGAACATCTATGGCAGTCGTTATTGGGAAAGTCAGTACTCTCCAATCAATATCCTGACACTGGTCTAGCCTTAGGGTATCGTTAGCCTTGGGGTAGCGGAGGTCAGGTGGCAGCCGCTCCGTGTAAAAACTGATATCCAGTCAAATCCGGTTAGACTAGAAGAGCCGACTCCAAGTGACTTGGGGATAATAAAGGCTAAGGGAGAAGATTAGGTTTGATTTAATTACGTCACTATGAAATACGTCGATGAAATGAACAGAAGTAGCTTTTGTTATGAGGTAGCAGTACTGTAGAACTAAATTACGACTTCCTTCAATTATAAACGTATATTAACTTAAACTGGCGCGCTTTACTGAACAGTTAGGTAGAATATATAGCGCAGATAAAGCCGCTACAAGCACTAACAGTTAAGGCGTCGTTACACGGCACGGAATCAACATAAACTCAACTTAACCAACGCTTTGACTAAAAATTATTGATACCATTGATAAAACTGTAACGATAATTGCCTAAAAAAGGTTTAAAGGTTTAGCAGTGTTATGTATGCAAGGATTTAAAATGTTCGTTAAATGTTACTACGGCAAAAGTAATCCGATATAGATTTTTTTGATAGAACATTGCCGCGTATATTTTAAGGGTTGATTTTATTTTACGACTTTTGGCTGACGTACGTTTTTGTAACGATACGTATCCATATTTGTTGCTCGGGGGATTGGATAGAACTAATGGATTTCCACTTGCTATGATCCTTATGTATCATAGTTATATGCGAAGGCAAAGCTGTTGTACGAGCAAACCCGTATATTTTTACTTATATACATTTTATGCTGACTGTAGTCTCAATTGCGCTGTTATGCAGTACTTAGTTACCGTTTATAATAGCATGTATTTTTAGTATCAGTAAAATTATCAAAGCATTAACAGCTCTTTATCATTTCCTCGGTTCGCGATACTCACTTTAACCGTCTATTAGTTTAACATTCTATTGTTATTATCAGTTTAGCATTTTATCATTATCCATATTTTAACATAGCATATCAAATAAAAGGTGTAAGGTCACACACGGTACAGATATTACAGCCATATTTCTTTTGTTATAGTTTTAAATCCACGAGGCGAGCTTTATGTCGCCTACAAGGCATGGTTTTAGACTCCATCCAAGTCATGCCACAAGAACTTCTTTACAGAAAAAACTTACAATAGTTTTACATGTTTCGGTGCCAGTCTTTAAAAAAGATATTACTATGCTGTCAACAGTGGTCTTACATCAGACGCGCTGTGGTTTAGCTTAGCTTATCGTAAGGCGGGCCGTATCTTTCTTTGCCTTTGCCTTAGTACAAGATATAAAAACAAATAAAGAACACCTTGAACAGTGTATAAAAGCCTTAGAAACCGCTAAAAGCATCCACACGGCAGAGCTGAAGTTTCCAGAATGTTCTGATAATGCTTCTAACACAGCGGGCCGAGAATTTAAGTAGGTATCATAGCTTTGCAAAATTGCTCACTACACAGTTGATTTTGTGCTAACCGCCGGAATTATGTTGGTTTGTGGTACGCGGCATTTATATCTGGATTTTAATAAGCTTTAAATTTGTAGTTAATATTGGAACTTTTAACTCTAGTTATGTTTATGATAAGGTATGTGAGACAAGAGTTTCTATGGTTTTATGATAATATGCCTAATTATGCTCTAAGTTGGCATCGTTATAAACGCATATCATACTTTGTGCAATAACTTCGGTAGTCGACAAAAAGTGATTTGATGAAATGGGAACTGTGAAACCGTATAAAAATTAGTTCAGTGGTTTTTACGTTTAATACGACCAAATAAATACACATCAAAAATGTCATAGGTTGATTTGAGTTCTGAAGAGGCTAAGTTGCATTCATTTGGGTAGAGAAGTTGTCGGCGTAAAAACATTGTCTATCTTAGGAAGTAAGCTTCAGAATAATTCAGAAATTAACTATTCAGAATTCCCAAGACCAATAATTCTTCTGCTGGCAAATAAGCTTCTCCAAGCACCTTACCTATTGCTAAAATTCCATCGGATTGAAAAGTTAAAAATAGGTTGTTTGCTTGCAATCTTCTATGTACTTTTGTAATGAGTTCAGTTCTATCTTAATAACTATACAATAATTTGCGTAGGTTGCGTTCATAGCGACCCCATGTAATTATTTATGTAGTTATTACCAAGTGCTACTTTTTAAATGAAACTATAATTGAAATATATGTAAACATAAAAAGAACAACGTATTACGCAAAATAGAAACTTCTAAAATAGATTTAAATTGTAATAGGCCTAATAGGTATATTTCTGTTCGTTACCAAAATCAAATTCAAATTACTCTGTGTGCTAAAAACGTCTAATTAAAATTACAAAATTAATTCTATGTTATCAAATTCGTATATTTTCAAAACTATTTAAAAACATAATATAATTAGTTTGTTTGATCCTAAGATGAAGCTCCATCGAGATTATTATGCCCTGCACTTGAGAGCTTGGGTTTGTCAGCGGTCCTTGGATGTCAAGATCTGCAGATCGCACTAATCATAACTATGATTGAGATAAAATCTTCTCCTGACATCAAACCCTTTAGTAGTTGGTCTACAAAGCCATTCGGAATAATTCATGTAGAATTTTTAAATGGGCTTTTTGGAGATCATTTCAATCATAAAAATTTATTTATACTTAGTACTTATAGAATTCGAGAATATTTGCAATTCTGCGTGGCTCCGTTGCGCAGTGGAATTAAATGCGCCTGCTGTGCACGTATTTCGAGTTCGATTTTCGGATCAAGCACTGTGTTATTCAGTTTTTCATAAAGACATTTTCAGTAGCAGTGCGGTTCAGTGCGGTAGCCGGATTGCTTGTCGCTATTGCTGAATTTAAAAAGCTAACTAGTATTACTAAAATATCGGATGAAAATTTAGCACATTTAAGTATAAATTACATGTTGCTTTAATTGGAGGTCATTTTAATGTATCGCTATATATTAAAAATCATTTTGAATATTCGTAGTAAAATATACGTACATTTTTGATATAATATATGAAGATTTTTATGATATAATAAAAATGTATTTTTGAACATTTTGATTGGTGATTTTGTGCCCACTTTTTGAATAGTATTCAGTCTGAATTAAGTAATTTTTAAAGATATTATATTTATATATTATAGATAGAGATTATAGATTATATATATATTATAGATATTATATGTATTATTAGATAAGCTAAGTATATATATATATATATATATATGTATATATTTCTATGTATAATATGTATGTATATACAAAAAAAAAAGTATATATGTATGTTTATCCATTGTCTAGTACCCATAGTACAAGCTCTGCTTAGTTTGGGCTAGATGGTGTTGTGTGTATGTGGTAGAATATTATTATTATTATTATTATATATTTGTTTTATCAAAATTGGTTAAGTAGATTAGATGTGACATCATAGTGTATAGTATAATAATTAAAATATCGTAATTATACTATTTTAGTAGCTGTGAGAGGCCGTTGGACTACCACTTGGGCGTACCTTTGACTTTCGAAGCTATGTGCGTTCTATAATATCAATCCTGTATTAAGCCACTGCTGGTCATGGGCCTCTTTACAGTGTAATAAGAGCTAGGCCATAGTACACCACGCTGGCCCAGTGCGGGGCCGCACCGGGCCAGCGTCAGGCCAGTTCATAATTTTATACACAGGACGGATATTACTAACGTAAAGTATTAATGGACATACATTATGACATATAATTAATTCACGTATCGATGGCACTATATATGTCTATTGTGGATTACATAAGATTTTTGTACCAATTAGTCATCAAACCCTTGACGTGGCATAGCGCCGAAGTGACTACGTCAACCGTTGCGTGGTCCACGCAGTCAAATAACATTTCATTTTCTTTTTATTTTAAGTAAACTCCCACACTAGGAATACTTCCTGTTTCGCGGGGGACTTTACAAACATTCAAACAACGGACACAAAGAACACCCAGACCTGGAACAACTATTTATGGATCACACAAATTTTTGTCCCGTGTGGGGATCGAACCCACAACACTCGGTGCGGCGGCCAAAAGCGACCCCTTAAACCACCACGCCATCCGAGCAGTCAGCATCAGTGCAACATTATCCGTTATAAATTTAATTTATATATTAGCTGACCCGCCCGCGCAAGGTCGTCTGCTTCACATAAGAGAATTTTCCCTGTCTTTGCAACATTTTTCATTGATGCTCGTAGCGTCATATTATAATAATAATAATTATTATTATATTTATTTAAATAACAGCAGCGATAGCTCTGTGGGGAGACCAACAGACTGCAATGGAGAAGGTCTCGGGTTCGAACCTACGTCGCGCACCTCTGAATTTTGGAAGATATATGACTTTTCGAAATTACGTGCGTATTGATTGACAATTATCGCCTGCTCCGTGCCTCGGAGAGCACGTTAAGCCGTCGGTGCCGACTGCCATTAACATCTTTGGCAGTCGTTATTGGGAAAGTCAGTACCCTCTAATTTGCTGACACTGGTCTTGCCTTAGGGTATCGTTAGCCTTCGGGTTAAGGAGGTCAGGAGGCATAAATTGATTGGTAATAAATGGGTCAATAATAATGATGCGCTAAGACAGATTAGCAAATTGTTATTTACATACTTGAAGTAATGCTGCTCAGTTTGTTCATACGACAAAATTTGTAAATATATTATATAGCCTATAGCCTTCCTCAATAAATGTGCTATCCTACACTATAATAATTTTTCAATTCGAACAAGTAATTCCTTAGATTAACGCGTTCAACTAAACAAATAAACTCTTTAGCTTTATAATATTAGTATACATGTTCGTAGAAATTAAACTACTATAAACGGATTTTATCGCGTTGTTTATTTTACACTTTATTACATAATTTTGAAACTGTTACACTAGTAGATACTATTAAACTATAATATTTTTTTAGATTATTAAATTATTAACTGTATTAAACTATTTATATTTAAGTTTACACTTTCCCCGACGTTTGGATTGCTTTTCAGCAGTCATGGTCACGGAGAGACTAAGATGGTAGTTGTGTCAACGTTCCAGTGTAGTTATTTCATAGTACCCGAACATAATTTAATCATTGGTGTTTCTATTTAGGTACGCAGAATGAGCTCAGAGTATCATGAAACGTATAGTAAAGTTTAATAGTATCTAGTAGTAGTGTAACAGTTTCTAAATTATGTAATAAAGTGTAAAATAAACAACGCGATAAAATCCGTATATAGTAGTTTAATTTCAATGAATAACATTCGCGTAAACAGAAGACAATATTAAGTATAGATGTTATCTTTATATAGAATGCATTGCATGTTTGTTTATTTAACATCCACCATAAAAATTTGCAACAAATTTATCACATATGCCACCCTAATATGAATAACACCTTCCTGTTACGACTAGTATATTCACATTTTACAACACTAAATAGCCAGATACAGATCGTAACTGCATTTCCCGCAGCGAGTAGCAGCCAATAGCGTAGTACGGTAGCTCTTTATATTCACAGATACATACATAGATTCACGCCTGTTTCCCAGGGGGGTAGGCAGAGACTACGGATTTCCATTTGTTACGATCCTGACACACTTCTCTGGCTTCATTCACTTTCATCACATTCCTCATACACGCCCGTCGGTTCAAGGTGCTCTTAACCTGGCCTTTGTCCAGAACGCCTCCGATCTGATCAAGAAACGTTCGCCTAGGTCTTCCTCTTGCGACTGTTCCATTCACACTAGCCTTATAAACTTTCTTAGTCAGTCTTTCCTCGTCCATTCTTTCTACATGCCCAAACCAGCTTAACATACCCTTTTCTATTTTTGTCACTATATAGTGACAAGAATAGAAAAGGGTGAGAGATGCGGCATGAAAGTGGATATCCACTTTCATGCTGCATCTCTCTCTCTAATCACACTATTCCTTATTCTATCTTTCAGAGTCACAGATACGAATACCTATACACAGTGCACCGAGAAACGAGCCTCGGACAAATTGCAAGTCCCCTTACATCTGATTACAGACAGTCTTAGGACCGCTCTAGGAGAATGTCTTGCTATCGGTTTAATGCATACTTAAGTTTAAATTTCGAACATTTTGTTTGTTTATTAAAGCCAGACTTTTATCTCTGATCTTTCGTGTGCAGATATTATATAATGGGGTTTGATGAGCTTAAAAGCTCTAAGGAATCTCCATATAAACCCCATGTCCTTAAATCAGGTGGAGGTTTTTATTTAGAATACTAGCTCTGGACTTTGTTAGGTATATGTATGATGTTTGAGTTAGTTTGTATATCAACATATTTATCGTTACGACAGTTTACATTTATAGACTTTATAGACTCATGCCTATGTATCTCCAAAGAGGTAAGGAAAGAGCACAGCGAGTAATCTGTCGTAAACAATGCCTTGGTCGATTCTGTTAATTACTGAGACATATCTAACAGAAAAATTTAGTAACACTTTGTCTGTATCGAATCTAAGATCTCACTATTGCATATATAAGCTCAAACTATGCTACAAGGACCAACCAGATAAAGCCGAATTGTATTATTTCGCTTAAGATTGATTAAGATTAATAATTAATTTTCACGATGCAAGAAAATATGTAGGTAGTCTCAGAATATTTTTGTTCATCGTCGTCCTACATAATGATGGTACAGCTGAGTTTGAAGGCTGCCAGTCTGTTATTGGCTAACGAGGGAAACCATAGCTCAACCCCTTTGTTAAAATATGTCCGTTCTCGGAATCAACGCTTATAATTAAAATCTTGCTGATTTGACACTAAACTTAATAAAGCACTAGACTAGCTTAAAGTTAATTCTTCATCATTTCATCACTTCATCTATTTATTCATACCATAGTGAAACTGTAACCAGACTGTAGGGACTCTGTAAGTATGTAAGAAATGACAAATCAACAGTTTTGTGTGTAAGCGAGCAGTATGTTAGCAGTTACTGCAAGCTGTCCGCAAAAGATTAAAATTCTATTCAATAAAAAATTAAAATAAATGCATAAGTTTAAGGTTACTTCCACCGTTTAATTTAACGCCAGTGACTCCCAATGTATCACATATACACAGTCACACTCCGGCATTGGCCGCATTAGGTCATCCCTAAAAGACTATCCCTGTACTGTGCCCGTATTAGGCAAAACTACTATGTAATGTATTTTAGTAGGTTGCCTAATACCGGCTGTAAATGCAACCGTAGTATATTTTTTAAATCAACACCAACTAAGTTATCGTTTAAAAATGCTAACACATGTTATGAAGACTAAGATTCTTAGATTGTCACCATGTTCCGTGGGAAAGACAAATACTGCTTCCCTTTGCTAAATACAAGTACAATTGTACATTCATAGTCTCACACCTGGGACATAGACGTCAAACTAGTCAAATGTATCTATCACGAAAAGGTAGACAGATGCGTAATATATTCACAAATTGCCAGCTATCGGTTTAGAACTCACGACTAACTAATTAATGGACAGAAAATCGCAATAACACTGTACCCAAGAATTAAACGCTAGACCTCATACACAGCACCCATATTCGCTATCGCTACGCTAGCAAGGCGGTTCTTTCACTAATACTGATAAACGACTTTTAATACAGCCAGTGTGTACAACTTAATTAGAGGCGCTCATAGCCAGTTGCACTCACTGATCGGTAAACGATTAGCGAGGTTAAGCAACGTTGGGTGCGGTCAGTCTATAGATGGGTGACCGCTTAGTGGTATTTCATCTGAGCGTCTCCGTGCTTCGGAGGGCACGTAAAAAGTCGGTCCCGTTTGTTGCCAAATTGACAGCAGTCGTTAAGCCATGTCAGAGGCCTACGGGCGGCTTGAACAACTCTTTACAACAGGTTGGCCACTAACCACACGAAAAGAAGAAGAAGAAGTAAAAGACAACTTAATTATATAGTTTATCTTAAGCTACTAGTTATTCAACATGAGTGATAATATTACAGTCCTTTAACTCACAAACCAACATTTAAACACAAATATTCCAAACAAAACTCCGTCATTTTTACACAGCCGTTTTTGTTTACTCCATGTTATTCATCTTAAATCAGCGCAAAAGATTTATATTCAGTACCGTAAGACAAGTGTGGGTACATTCAGCTATGTTTACTCATTCGTGACACAACTGGCTTTAAAAGATTGACTCAGTAGGCTCTACTATGGATTCTTCAATCATTTTTTCTTCCTCCGTAACGAAATTCGAGGAGTACCGTACCGTGTACTGAATAAGGAAGAGATTTTTTGCATTTTGTTTGGAATCTTTCATCGGTAATGTGATTGCATTGGGATGTATACGGTGGGTTTGCTTCGTACTCTGTAGATTGTGTTGTATGTGGAGCATTAATGGTTTACTATTATCGAAGGAGGTATGTCGTTTTGTTATGAATGAGTTTGGTTTTCGATTCTACTCGAATAGAGCGTGAAAAGTTTAGATTCTCGAATGAATTGTAATGAAAATTGTAAGAACTATCATCAATTAACCGAATTTAACTGATGATCATTTTTCAATTTAAACTAACGTGATAACGTGAATTGGAACAGCTTGACGAATTTTCAAATCAATTTACTAATATTGTCTTCTGTTTACGCGAATGTTATTAATTGAAATTAAACTATTATATACGGCTTTTATCGCGTTGTTTATTTGACACTCTAACACATAATTTAGAAACTGTTACACTACTATTACTATTAAACTTTACTAATTTTTAAGCTAATTAAATAATAAAATCTATTTATATTTAAGTTTAGACGTTTCGGTTGCTTTTCAGCAGCCATAGTGACGGGGAGGCTAAGATGGTAGTTGTCTCAATGTTCCAGTGTACTTTGAAATAACTACACTGGAACAGTAAGACAACTACCATCTAAGTTTTTAATTTCATTTATTATGAAATCTATTTATCATTTACTATGTTGATACCATGTATGAGGTCGCTGTAAGAAATTGATTTTTTAACCTCAAATACCAGATATCTATACTTATATTATAAAGCTAAAGAGTTTGTTCCTATGTTTGTTTGGTTGAACGCGCTAATCTCAGGAACTACTGGTACAAAATGTTTTTTTTTGTGTTGAACAGCCTATTTATCGAGGAAGGCTATAGGCTATATGACATCACGCTACGATCAATAGGAGCGGAGCATCGAAAAACAATATTGCAAAAATGGGGAAAATTCTCTTGTGTGAAGCAGACGAAGATGCGCGGTTTTTTTTTTTAACTTGGGTTAATGCTTTGACGCGTACCTCTCCGCGGGGCGACGCAGAGGTTATGTCGGGCTCACCAGGGGAAAATATACCCCGATAATACCGACTAAACCTACCACGGTGTTCCTCGACATAACTATAGACAGCGAGGCGGCGCGAATCGCTTTCACATGCAATCGCGACCCCGCCGTGGTTTCGGCCCACCGTGTGGAAAGGCAGGCCACTACACAAAAAAAATTACTTCCTTCACCGCCCCCCTGCGAGGGACAAAGACACGATACAGAGGCGCATGTGGGAACACGCACGCCACCTCTCGGACCTGGTGCGTTGCACTTGCATTGGTTGCGCGGGTCAGCTAGTAGGACTATATATCGTATCAACATAAATGAACTCCTTTAAAGTGAGATAAATACCACGTACTTATAAAGTATTATTATATGTAATATCATCTAATTTTATATTCGGCTGCCTCGTTACCTCCGTGGTATAACTTTGCGGTCATAATAATTATTACCGACTGGGATGCGATTTATCGGTTTTTTAATACATAGTTATCTTTCAGTGGCAGGCAAATATTCATGGCTTTTACTGAGGCAAATGTGTTTAATACTTATATTAAGTCAGCAATTATTAGATATATCCAGAATCTATGCTGTTATTAAAAACATGATACCAAAAAAAGCAAATAAAACTGTCAGACCCCGTACCACGCAATCGACTCTCAGCGTAAGCAAAATCTTAAGCCTTGGGGCGAAAGAGGAAGGCTATATCAATAGTTATTTGCAAAGCCTACAAAGCGTGCATCCAACACAACTTGTGTCTAGAATCAAACCGATACTAACAAGTTTTCTCTGAAACTGTAACCACAAAAATGATTCGAGAACCAATCGTAGCAGCATGTTTGCGCACCCGTCGTACGTTTTTTGAAAGGATTCCTACTCGCTTTTTGATTTCCAAATAAGATACCGTTTCAAATCTCGTGTTAGACATGCAGACACATTCAGATATTGAATGCAGTTTTTGTCATTTCAGAGCGTTGAATTTTTCGTCTACGGACAAGATTTTCGTCTGATAATGGATGAATGGTATGTTTGGATTCTGATTAAGTTTTTATTGCATTTCTGTCTTATGATCGACGAAATATTGCAGGTAGACGTAATTTGATTCTAGCTGTGACTAAATTGAATTTGTATTTTAGTACCGCGCTTAATAAAAGTTCAATAGTCTTAGAGCTGAGAACTTACACAGAATGTTGACCAACATTTTATTTATTGCGAAAACTTATAACTTAAAGTCCGATTTTGCTGGAAACCTCGCTTAATTATTTTAAGCCCGCTATTTATCTTTTTTACAAAGACAATAAGATAAGAGCGGAACATTTTTAGAACTGTCAACTCTGTTTCTTTTATTTTGTTTGCGGAGTATCTGATAAGGAGAACAAAAATGTCGTCTTATTTATGTTATGCTTCAGCAATTATATATCGCATCATCATCATCTTAATAAAACAGAGACTTATCTCAGTATTTTGGATTAAACAAATTTAAACTCTATTGCAAAGATTTAACACAAATATAATATTAGAATTTAACATATACAATTAGAGTTCAAATTGCCTTACTTTCAAATTTCGAGTTAAGTCGCTGTTTTATTAAGAGTGCGATATGTACTTTTGAGTATGGCTTGTGTGAAAATGAAGTTTATCATCAATCATTACGTTTGTATAACCCTATAAGATAAGCAGAGGTGTTTTCCAACTGAATTTCGTTAACAGTCATGTTATAGGTTATACAATAATTATTCTTTAGTACGTAAAAATGACTACCGTGTTTATCTGGGTGTTTCAATTTACGCTTATAAACTATTTGATAAATGCAAAGAAATAATAACGTATAATACAAAAGCAAATTTTAATCCCTGACATAGAAACATAACCAACTTAGTTGACACTATTTATCGAGGTCCTAAATTCAATTCTTGCCTCATGGTTTTGTCTCTTCGCGTTTATAATTTTCTAGATTTTGCCCACGGCTTCGCTCGCTTGGGAGCTGTACCTATTTTTTTCTGAATAAAAGGTAACCCACTTTTTTTCTGTACTCCTGACAATGTTAATGCCAAATTTCATGATGACCAGTAGAGTAGTTAAGACAAGAAAGGGTAACAAACAAATAAACTCACATTCGCATTTATAATATTGATAAGGATTTTTTACATAAACTACCATAATATCTAATAATAGGTTTGTAAATATATATAAGATTATTAAATTAGTGTAATGAAAAACAAATTCAAACAATCAGATTCCACTAAAAAAATTGTCTGGAAAAAATATATAAGGCATTCTAACCGTGATGACCGTATAGAGCAGTTAAAGTATAGTATTTCTGCCAAGTTCAAGAACGTTTAAAGTAAAAACAAAATTATTCCTCTGCCCACGTAATTTGTTACATGACGAGCACTTCCAATAAGCTAGGACAGTATTTCAGCATCGCTGGAGGAGCAAATATATGTGCCCTCCGAAATTCGAGAGCGGACGGTCGCCCACCTGTGTCGTGGCTAAAGAGAAGTTATGCGTTCAATTTTGTTCTGGGTAGCGGTGAGGATGCTGTGAGGAGAGGAGCAGATTTCAATGGTTTTAGGTGTTTAGGTGATGGGCTAAGAGTTGGGCATAGTCTTCTAAAGACAGTTTGTAGCCGATCATGAGGTCGGTATAGGGTTTGATTCTCGAAATCGGATTCTTATTTAGAACGCAGTAAAGCCACTTGTATGAATACGTTAGAGTTGTCCAACAATGTCAATTCCGTACGTAAAATATTATTTACATAATAATTATTATAAAATTGTTATGATGAAGAATGAGAACTTGACCGTACTGAATATAAGGAGACTGAAAAATAAATTATATTACAAATATATAATTTATAGGACAGTGTCAATACGTATGTTTTACATAACATAGTCATATCGCTTTAGCACTATCATTGAAACCCAGAAAATACCTTACTCAGACAAACTGCATTAAACACCGAGATGACGTCATTATCTGTCAAGACTGTCTAACAGTATTACTATCCGTGATTTTATTATCCGTCAAGCTAAGGTGTGTTCCGCGCCCGCTCTTTGTACCACCGTGTCCTACACCTGTCTGTCGCTATACCATCAGAACCAAAATACTGTCTCCAACGACCCACTACCTGGATCTCTTATTTTACAAACGCGTTATTTGTCGATTCACGCCAATTTTACAAAATTTGTATGGTTTTCTTTTGCTTTTATTTAGTTTAATCAAACCGTTGCCACCTTTCTTTTGCATTTTTCTATGTATCGCATTTTAGCTCACATATTGCAGACAATGTTTTGCTAGCACGAACGTTTCTTGATCAGATCGGAGGCGTTCTGGACAAAAGCCAGGTTAAGAGCACCTTGAACCGACGGGCGTGTATGAGGAATGTGATGAAAGTGAATGAAGCCAGAGAAGTGTGTCAGGATTATAGCAAATGGAAATCCGTAGTCTCTGCCTACCCCTCTGGGAAACAGGCGTGAATCTATGTATGTATGTTTTGCTAGATGTATTTTCAAAATCCATGAAATAGGGGGCAAACCAATCTATGTGGACTTATCACATTCTGAGATTCAATGCTGCTACTAAAAATATATAATAGGGAAACAAAATAACAGTTTATTTGACATAGAAATCAAACCAGTCACCTCACGATCAATCCGAGCATAAGCGCAAACTTGTCAGCAGTCCATTTTTGTTACACTTCTAATTACTTTATAAACACATATGTTATATACTTGCCTCACCCTTATAACCTCAAAGAGAAAGGCAGAAATATATAACATCAAATTTTTGTTAAGTATATTTTAGATCCAACGTTATCCGGGGCAAGTCTATTCACGTATACTGTGCACATTTTCACATTATCGGCTAATAGTTTACAGTTTCTACACGGAAATCATACCGGCAACCTAACGATCGGCCTAACAATCTTATTCATAGTCAGTTTGTTTTTCTACACTTCTTAAAATCTTATAACCGCGCTTTGTCTTCAAGTTTCATTGTTGCGTTTCTGCTATCACTGTTCAACTTTTATACAGAGTAAACCTTTATAAATCACCCAATAACCCATCATCACAACGATATCATATCACGTATCACAACAAAGCTCCCTTGTAAAAGCACAGTTCAAGTTACCCTGTGGGTGGCCACTTACAATGGGCTGAGGTAGAAATAAATTCGATTGTAAAAGTATTGGACTGACAGCTATTGGGAGTTTTACCATCATCATATTGTGTGAAACTTGTTGAAGGATATTGAGTAGCGTTATGGAGCTGACAGTTTGAATCGAAGTAGAGACTACTTACTTTTGATATTTCGGGATTTTTTTATGCGTTGACTACTGCTCGCACTTTAGAATGATAACAGTTACGTTCCGAGTTTAAATAAATTTCAAGTCTATGATGTCGTGGTTTCTTGATAGACAAACCATCGCTTCTCGATACCAGCTTATCATGAGGCTATAGCTAGTCTCAATTGTCATATAAGCGGTTTAAAAATAACTATACTCGCTCTCTCTATTCATTGGTGGACGTTAGCCGACAGAAAAAGACGCGACGGTGCGGTCGCTCCGGTAGGCATACCAAGGTGACCGTATCCGCGGGCAGCTGCGAACGAGACCGGACAGAGCCAGACGTTTCTGTGTGTTAAAAACACCTTCGGGTGTGAAACGCCTTATTAATGTTTATTATCTTTATGCATACTATAAAAGATGCCATTACCCTACCTTCATTCAACAAGCAAATCAGAACCTATTTAATGAATGCGTGCTATTATTCAATTACAGAATTCCTAGAAAATAAATAAAAATTAATAAAACACTGAACATAAACACCTAAATAAATGCGATGACGATCCGTAACCTTGACTAAGACCCTATAAAAACAATATAATTAATAAACTAAATATAATAAATAATCCTTGAATAAAGAAAAAACATAATTGTGATCTTAGAAATTTATTTTATTTGTAAGCGTATGTATGTGTATTGTGCAATAATAAAATAACAGAGTTTGTATAAGCTTACAATATTATATGGTTTAGATATAAGTACTAAGTAACATTAATTATACATTGAAATTAAACTGCTATATACGGATTTTATCGCGTTGTTTATTTGACACTTTATTACAAAATTTTAAAAACTGTTACACTACTACTACTATTAAACTTTACTAATTTTAAGCTAATTAAATTATTATTAAATCTATTTAGATTGAATTTATTGTTACACTTTCCCCGACGTTTCGGTGGCTTTTCAGCAGCCATGGTCACGGGGAGACTAAGATGGCAGTTGTCTCAATGTTCCAGTGTAGTTATTTCAAAGTACCCGAACATAATTTAATCATTGGTGTTTCTATTTACGCAGAAAGAGCTCAAAGTATCATGAAGTCTAGCTGTGGTTTGCTTCTTCTTGGGTTTGACTATTTGAATTACTGGATCCTAAGCTGGTGGTACATTCCAACCATCTTCTCTATTAAAATTAGGATGTTTTTTGATTTCAATAGCCTCGCGAAGCATCCTTGGTAGGACTCGGTATTCTTTAGCGAGAATCTGTGGTTTGTCAAATCTCAGGTAGTGGTTGGTCCTCTGTTGCACATGTTCACAGATCTTTTATTTAGGCTTAATTGTAATCGTTTACAAAATAAATAGGTGTGATATTTATCAGTTGAGTCGCAATTTTTCAAACATTAAGGCTTTCGTATCGATCTAGTGCGCCCACTCGTTCATCAGCACATTATTCTTGGCTCTATCGTATCGCTGACAGAAGGTTTTGGCGTCCAATATCTTAAGTTGTGAACCAAGTTATGTGCAGTAGCGACAAACCGCATTTAAACTTTAATAAGTTGACATTGACATTTTTGTAAACGTAAAATTCCAGGTTTACTTACATAGATTTGACATTAAAAACTAAAAACACTACCCGATCCGGGCTTGATAGAACCTAATGACCAAATACAGCCGCATTCACTACCTTCGTGCCACCGAGGCACTCTATATTGATATTGAAATGCCTTGTTGTAATAACGACCTCCAGACAGAATTTCTGTCATGGCAACCAAAAGCCAAAAAAAATATAAACTGTTTAATTGCTTGTTAAAATCATGCGATTCGTCGTAAAAAATCTGTCTTCTGAGCTAGCTATGTTTCAGAAAGCAATGTAAGTACAGTTTATATTGAAACAAAATAAATAAATAAAAACGAATCAAAATATTAGGTAAAAAAGAAAACGCCATAATATTATAGTGCACAAGTGTGCGACAGTCGAACTTCTTAACGCTTAGCCATCAAGGCAGTCTAAAGCCTTGTAGAAGAAGCAAAATTTAGTATATTGTCTTATATTGTGTTCAAGTGGGCGCTATAGCCGGTGACACATATTTTATCAGCTTAACGTATTTGCACCTATCCGTCACGGCTGCAACCCATCACAATTAATTACGCAGGTGACTTTTCAAGCAAATAGGTAGGTGGGACACTTAATATCTTTAATAGCTAATATTTATCAATATAAATCGCTTCATGTTTCAACTCGCACCATCTTGTCAGACTAATGCCTGTCACTAGCCAAGAAGTATCGCTTTATATAAATTCTCCAGTTCAATTAATTTCTGTTATGTCTGGCCGGCGTCGAGTGGGTTTCATTAACCTTCGGTGCTTTGGTACGTGACCCAATATAGCACATAAATATTCTAAAGTGCGTGATCGGATAGGCTCCGATTTTCTTTATCGATTTTCCAAGTGGTAAAGAAACACATATTTTCTGCTAGTCGTAACTATTGGTTGAGTTGCTGATAAAGTGGCGTAAGGGTATCGTATAAGCATCTGCGAAGGTCTCAGGAATAATTTCTGGGTTATAACATTTCTGTGTGTACCTATTATTATGATAATAGTTTCTACATCAATAAGTTTACCAACAGTCAATAATAATACAATGCAGCATTGTTTATAAATGCGCTCGGGCTTTTTTCGTGGTGGAATGCCGTTTACGCATACATCTCCGCGGGAAAAGAAGAGCAGTGAGGATATGTTGGGCTACCTGAAGTAGCTTTTCAGCGATCAAATGCAGCCGGCCAAAAAGTCAAGGTCACTAAGCTTACCTATTGGTGTAGCATGCTTAGATGTCTAGAAGTATCTAAGTCGTAAGTGATAATGAAAGCATAAAGAATCAGTTTTTCCAGTGAAAATATAATATCCTTCAACAAGACTAAAGGTTAATCTTATAAAAGTTTCCTCTCACCGTAAATTACACTTTTACCTGTAAAGCCTACACAGAAACCTCGGTGATTGAAAATTATCCCTCCTTACCGCGGCTTCGTAGAAGGCAATTTTATTAAACCGATAGGCAGTAAATTAATTATTTTATATCCGCATTTGTAGGGCTTGCGATTCTGCTGTTAGCTTAGCATTCAGATTTCTTTTAATTTTAATAATAGAATTTTATTCTTTTATGTGATTCTCTGTTGCCAAAACCAATCTCAAATATTTAATAAGTAGCTTATTATTATGCTCGTGGACTACCCAACTGTATCGCCATCTGACATGCTACAATAAAAAGAAACAAGCGGCTAATCAACGAAAAATCATTTTAAACTCAAATATCCAAAGATATTGATTTGCGAACTATTATTCAACAATTAACAGTTAAGTAAGCAGCAGGCAGTTAATCATTGGTCAAGCACTTGGGAACTATTCAGTTGAGAGATAGCTAAGTATTATTTCATGATATTTCTATAAGTACGCTGCAGAAATATTTGAATTTTAATTCTCCTGCTTTCAATCCTTTTAAAAATAATAGTTAATCGATGTTTGTTTTAAGAAATTCACAGTAGCAGATAGAAGTCTCGAAATTAGACAATTAGACGGCTATAGGGACATCCCTTAATATATGGGCGTTTTAATAATAAAAAGATTACTAGAAATATGGGTTGCAAATTACTAGGATTCTTAATAATCCTTCGAGCTAAGTTACCTAGGTTGTATTACGAAGCACATCTGGATTGCATTATCAATTGGGCTATTGGTAAATACTATCGTCTAAATGTGTGTGTAATACACTAGTCAAAAAAAGTTTATAGGAAATGTAATTTCTTGTTTGTTAAAACTTGTATTGTTTTTTGTTCGCGGTGATTTATACCAATGTTTTTTCAAATTTACTTCATTTCTGGGAAACATAATTAGTCTGTGTATTTATATATATACCTTAGCAGCGATAGCTCAGTGGGGAGACCAACAGACTGCAATGCAGAGGGTCTCGGGTTCGAACCCACGTCGCGCACCTCTGACTTTCGGAAGTTATATGACTTTTCAAAATTATGTGCGTATTGATTGACAATTATGCTGCTCCGTGCCTCGGAGAACACGTTAAGCCGTCGGTCCCGGCTGCCATGAACATCTATGGCAGTCGTTATTGGGAAAGTCAGTACCCTCTAATATCCTGACACTGGTCTAGCCTTAGGGTATCGTTAGCCTTCGGGTTGCGGAGGTCAGGTGGCAGCCGCTCCGTTTAAAAACTGATATCCAGTCAAATCCGGTTAGACCAGAAAAGTCGACCCCAAGTAACTTGGGAATAATAAAGGCTAAGAGAGAAGAAGATTTACATATATACATTTGTGTCTCTAAAATATTAATCGCAACGCAACGCGCGATTGATATCGTCGATAAGTCAGCTAAGCTAACCACCTACTACCAGGCGGGTCCTATGATTCGGCACACCGCAGACTAATCAGTATTTTTTGTCATACCACACATGGTATGACAAAAATATACTGAGTCTTGCAAGTGATTAAGTAATGATTCATAAACATGTAAATAGAGTAATATAATGATTCGGATAACGGAATATCCCTGATCGTGATTTTTCTATATAATTCTATTCCCGACAATAGCCTAGTTGAAGGGCTCTTTTAGTTAGTAAGAACTGCTTCAAGTTGGAGTATTCGAAGGATTTCTGGAATACGGTAGATTTGATGGCCATTGTACTTCGCCGTTGAAGCACCAAACTGTGTAATCTGTTCAGTACCTTGTTGACATTTACGTAATAAATACTAGAGTGTTCTAAACTTCACTTGAGAATAAAATATGCTGTTTGTCTTTGAATTTTAGAATATTTGCTTACCAAGTCCAGAAAGTCTGTCTAAATGAAGTCGTGGTTTAAGTGGTCGACTCATCACTGCCAATGTGTCAAGTTGTGAGTTCAATCGTGAGAAAATATTGTGTTGACTAAAAGTAGTATCGTCGAGCCAAGGTGTTCGTTGTCTCTTGGGGTTACCCGAGTGTGTGTGTTGTCTTTATAAAAACATAAAATTAATAAATTACTGTTTATTACTAACTACTATTTCTCATATGTTTATAATATATATGAGAAATAGTAGTAGTAGTAGAAATAGTTCATTCGAGGGATATTCGAATACAGTTATGTAGGTACGACTGCTGGTCCAAGAACACGACGCACATAGTTATACTAAATAGTTGTCAATAAATTCGATTATAATTCTGACGCAATTGTGCTTAACTATCTTCTCTGAAGACCTATATAATAGTGATATAGTATTTTAAAATATACCTTTTCTTCAATATTAGTAGGTGTTTTACCAGGCATTGTCTCCGATCACGTCGAGAGTACATCCCTATATCCTACATAATACACATCCAACCTAATGCTTAACGGGCATGTAATTGGTCGTTCGAGCATTCGACATGACCGCCTGTTGCCAATTACTGTGTCTTACCCTGTTAGGGAAATATTGATTCAATTATCTGTGATCAGGACTTTTGTATGCTCTGGGTAATTATCTGTTTGATAAGTTATTTAATTATGTTATGTTGGGTAATAAGTGCATTCATGCAAAATGTATGTAGCGTTGATAAGATGAACTTTGCGTTAGTACCTACGTTAAAAATGTACCTTATTGGTCATATAGTTTCTAGAGTTATATCATAGATAGCATTGCTGGCTCTTCAAGCTGTTTATTAGAAATAATCTAAAAACGTTATAATTTATTGACGCAAGGCTGTAGGTTCCTTTTGACAAAGAGATCATACGTTTCTTACAATACTGTTTTCTACAGATTTAGCTTTTTAATTTGCGGCTACTATCTTTCATATATTGACAAGTTATTACAGTGTTTTTAGGTTTTCGGAATCAAAATTCTCGGAAACAATGTAATGTTTGGAAATGTGCCTAGTACACGGCAATATGCTTGTCCCGTATTACGTGGGACATTAAGATATAGCTGGCGAAATTTGAGTGTAACATAGCTTTGCCTATTGCTTCAGGGATATCTATACTAATATTATAAAGCTAAATGGTTTGTTTGTTTGGTTGAACGCGTTAATCTCAGGAACTAAAGGGTCGAAATGAAATTTTTTTTTTTCGTGTTGTTAGTGGCGAATCTTTTGTCAAGAATTGTTCAAGCCGCACGTAGGCCTCTGACATGGCTTAACTACTGCTGTCAATTTGACAACAACTGCGACCGACTTTTTACCTGCCCGACGAAGCACGGAAACGCTTAGATGAAATACAGCTAAGCGGTAACCCATCTATAGGCTGACCGCACCTAACGTTGCTTACCCTCGCTAATCGTTTACCGATAAGTGAGTGCAACGGGCTATGATTTACTGATTTATAGATTTACTGTTGGATAGCCCATTTATCGAGGAAGGCTATACCTATAGGCTATATAACATCACGCTACGACCAACACGAGTGGAGCATCAATGAAAAATGTTGGAAAATTCTCGTATGTGAAGCAGATGAAGTTGCGCGGGTCAGCTAGTATAAAAACAAGTCAAGTCTATTTTAGAACTATACTTGTTTTTGTCCGCGGCTTCACTCGCGTAACTGTAGGTCAGGCTAGTTTGACTTTTTCTGGATGAAAATTACCCTATATCCTTTTCTGTTCCCTTAACAATGTGTATACGAAATTACATGATGATTGGTTGAGTAGTTAAGGCGTGAGAGTGTAACAAACAAACTCACATTTGCATTGTTTTTTTTTTTTTTTTTTTCATTTGCACAACTCCATCTAGCCCAAACTAAGCAGAGCTTGTACTATGGGTACTAGACAATGGATAAACATACATATATACATTTTTTTTTGTAAATTCATACATATTATACATAGAAACACCCAGACCAAGACAAACATTCATGTTTATGCACACAAATGTTTGACTTGTGCGGGAATCGAACCCGCGACCTCAGGCGTGGCAGTCGGTTACACTAACCACTACGCCATCGAGTTATTAGTTAGGATAAAGAGTCTTTGAACCAAAGAACTAATGCAATAAAGTAAGGTTGCTTTCGTCGCTAACGTTTAATCTAGGCCATCATTATCTAGCAAACAAAAGTTATTTAACTAAACTTGTTAAGCAGTAATTGCATTGCAAATATTATACAAGTCTATAAAAGAAAAACATATAACACTTAACAAATCTTAAGTCGAAGTCTATATTTGTCTCCACACGTAAATATATATTCGAGAAATTAAACTACTATATACGGATTTTATCGCGTTATTTATTTTACACTTTATTACAAAATTTTGAAACTGTCACACTACTTCTAGATACTATTGAACTTTACTATACCCGTGACCATGGCTGCTGAAAAGCAACCGAAACGTCGGGGAAAGTGTAAACTTAAATATAAATAGATTTAATAAATAAATTAGCTTAAAAATTTGTAAAGTTCAATAGTATTTAGTAGTAGTGTGACAGTTTCAAAATTTTGTAATAAAGTGTAAAATAAATAACGTAATAAAATCCGTATATAGTAGTTTAATTTCAATGAATAACATTCGCGTAAACAGAAATATTATATATTCGAGAGTTAGTTCATCGAAATACCTGTTATAATATTTAAAGTAACCATTTTAATGTTTACCTATATGTATTAATTCATAATATTTTTTATTATAGTATGTATGTATCTTATGAGGGGGCCAGTCAGTGCAGACCGGCACACTTCGACCCAGTGGGATCTTTTGTGTCGACACTCTCCCAATAACGACTGCCATAGATGTTCATGGCAGCCGGGACCGACAGCTTAACGTGCTCTCCGAGGTACGGAGCAGGCGATAATTGTCAATCAATACGCACATAATTTCGAAAAGTTATATAACTTCCGAAAGTCAGAGGTGCGCGACGTGGGTTCGAACCCGAGACCCCCTGCATTGCAGTCTGTTGGTCTCCCCACTGAGCTATCGCTGCTACTATATATATTTATATATATTATATTTAAACACGTTATATATAAACACACTAAACTATTAAAAACGACTTACTTATTACACTATCCCCTGACGTTTCGGGTGCTTTTCAGCAGCCTTGGTCAATGACCATGGTTGCTAAAAAGCATGCTTTGTACAAGCTTTGTCGTCATTAACCAACTAACATCAACATTAACCTGCAGTATAATCCGTATATCCGTCAGACCGTGGAAGAGCCACGCTTTGGCATGAATTGGCCGGCTCGACCGTAGTGATACCACGGCCTCGCAGGAAATCAGCGTGAAATAGCGCTTGCGTTGTATTTCGTCGAGTGAGTGAGGATATCGGAGGACCAACCCTCCTCTTCTGGGGTGGAGGGAGGCGAATATAAAAGGCCGGCAACGTACTCTTGACTCCTCTGGTGCTGCGGGTGTCCATGGGCGGCGGTAATCGCTTACCATCAGGCGATCCGTCTGCTCGTTTGCCATCTATAACCTAAAAAAGTAGTTTAATGACAATTTAACATTCGCGTAAACGTGAGGCAAGACTAAAGAAAGCATATTTAGTGTTATCTGTTATATGAGACTGTGATAGAAGCATAGAATATAGGATAATACTTCTTTTTTTCTTAAAGGTAAAGGCATTGACGTATTACATCCTCGATTCGATATCTATGATTTAGGTCTTATATAAAAAAGGGTAAGCTTATGTACGTTTACCGGGTACATTGCCAGATATGTACCGGTGCTACTGAGAATATATTTTATTTTAACAAAAGACAACTCCCTCTCTAGGAATAATTCCTCTGTCGCGGGGGACTTCACAAATATTTAAATAACGAACACAAAGCATACCCAGACTCGGAACAATCATTTGTGGATCACACAAATTTAAGTTCCGTGTGGGATTCGACCCCACAGCACTGAGCACAGTGACAGTGGCGAAGCAACCGCCTTAACCCGTGCCATCTGCATCCATGCAGTCAAAAATAATGTTCTTACAAGAGTGATTGGCCTCGATGGCGTAGTGGCTAATGTAACCGACTGCCACGCCTGAGGTCGCGGGTGCGATTCCCGCACAAGTCAAACATTTGTGTGCATGAACACATGTTTGTCTTGGTCTGGGTGTTTCTATGTATGTATATTTAAATATATATATATGTATTTACAAAAATAAAGTATACATGTATGTTTATCCATTGTCTAGTACCCATAGAACAAGCTCTGCTTAGTTTAGGCTAGATTGTGTTGTGTGTATGTGGTAGAATATTATATTATTATTATATGCGAGAAAAGTGTGCCCTCTATAGAACATATAGGTAGGTACTAACCGCTTTAATGTCAAACTGACCTTTATCGCAAATATAATAAAGTTACAGCATTTCATTCATAATAATATTATAATAAACCGTCACCTCCATCACCGGGTATTCGACAATACCCATCAGCTTTATGATTGACCCATGAATAAAAAATGAGTCTAATAAATGATCTTCATTACTTACTCGAGTTGCGTATCAATCAATGCAATGACACATACGGCCTTGACAAAAAATAATTCTATTTGATTTGTTGTATCGGTCTAGGACTTTAATAACTGTAATTATTGGGCTATTGCGAAATCTTTATATATTGGGAATGGTATAAGATTGAAGTGACAGCGTAGTGTTGAATGTACATAGGAGATTAATTTGTCCCGTAACTGTTTTGACACGTGTCGTCTTGTTTTTCTAATACATACATGTGCTACAAAATGAAAGTGACAGAAAGTTATTAGATCTTAGCTGTGTGTGTGTTGTACATGTTTTAAGTTATGGGTGATAACGTAAGAATGAGAGCAAGGCAGAGACTATTCGATGCGCAGCTTTTTGTCACGTAAATTTATTGATGTAATACATACAGGTATGTATGTATGTATCTTATGTGGGGGCCAGTCAGTGCAGACCGGCGACACTTCGACCCAGTGGGATCTTTTGTGTCGACACTCTCCCAATAACGACTGCCACAGATGTTCATGGCAGCCGGGACCGAGGGCTTACCGTGCTCTCCGAGGCACGGAGTAGGCGATAATTGTCAATCAATACGCACATAATTTCGAAAAGTCACCATACATACAAACATACGCTACCTATTGTGTAGTGCATTTCTCCACCTGAAATTGATTAAGTTATCACTTTGTCGTGCAACCAGTGGAAATGTTTCGACACAGTCGATTTCATATGCCATGTGTTTTTGTCATGTCATCCAACGTACGTCAATTTTGTATGTTCATAAGAAATGGTAAGGTGATTGGTTGTTATTGTGCCAAAGGTCACAATATTAATTCCTCACACACAACTCAAATAACTCGCGCATGTAACTCACACGATTATCTTGCGCATGCAGAGCTTTTTAACACCAGTAAGCAAATCAGAGGCAGTTATGACATTATAAACTTGCTCTACGATATACATTCCTCGCTCATCACTTGTTTTAAGACCACACATCAATTCAATAATGTCGTAAGTCCATCTCAATGACACCATACAGTCACCGTAGTCAACTGTGTGGGCGTCTTGATTGATGCCTACAATTCTCAACGGTACAACAAACCTCAAGTGTAGACGCACAATTAGTTTTTACAATGCCAAACAATACACTCGTTATATTATGAGGTCATTTTTCAAGGCATGTATCATTTCAAAGTTGATTCTTAATAAGATAATTAAAGAATGAAGCGTTTGTTTTATTTTTACCGTTTGGTTTCATTAATCTAGATTTTTTTATATATATTAATAATATCCTACAGATCGAATTTCGGCCACGGTCGCCAACCTTAACAGAGACTGGCCATCTGCGCAGGAGATATTATAGAGCACAAGAGTGTGCGCAAACACAAGTGCACTCCCTGTTCCCTAACTCTCATGATCCGATGGGAATGTAATCCAACACCACCGGAGGGAGATCAGGCGCAAAACCAACGGTTTTATGTGTTATGACGAACAAGCATACGCCATGCCTGATCTTAAAAGGTAGACTATGATCGCTGGCAATATCGGAGGCAACAGTCATGCATTGCCAATTATTGGGAAAAAGAGTTTAACGGGAAAAACAGATGGGATGAAAAGCATGAAATTCGAGAGGCATAGCTCCTACTCAATCATGAAATGGAGTAACAGTGTTGATATTAAGTCCCCTACTGCAACAAACAAGCCGGCTTATCCATACTGTCACCAGATAATTGGCTATGACATGCTCTGCCGCTGTTCAGTAATACGTATGTCGGTCTATTTTAAGATATTGCATTGCGATATAGGTCCATCAGACTATGACCTATATCGTGAGGAATTCCAAAGCGGCCTTTGGAATTCCTTGTCAATGTAGTCGCTTTTGACAAAATAAAAAGTATGAGGTTTAATTCTTACTTTTTTAGGTTCATTGTTAAAACAGTAGTAAGAGATAAAAGTTTACCGCATCATCCATCTATGTAGTCACAGAATTATGATATCACAAATGATCACAGGTTATCCTGCTCATCATCATCAGGTTATAATAGTCCACTGCTGGACATAGCCCTCACCTAATGAGTGCCATAGCGCCCTGTCTTCAGCTTGCCGCATCCAGCAACTGCCTGCAGTCTTTCGCAGATCGTCATCCCACCTGGTCGGAGGGCGTCCTGCTCATAGTGAGACGATAAATCATTGTAGTACCTGCGTACTAAAAATAGCAGCCAACGTAGCTGCTATAATTGGTATGAGAAATTTAAGATTTTAAAATTGCGTTATTCTCAAAGGCATTGTCTTTACTATAAACAATGTCTTTGAGAATAACTCAACATGGTACCGCTAGGTATGTTACTGAGTATACGTTTTAGCGACAACTACAAGATATAGCGGAACGAACGAACCAGCGAAATCATATTCATCGCTAGTTAGCAAACAACTGAAAAGAAAAAGTTAATAAGCTCTATAGGTGAGACAAGTGTTACACTCCGCCATTATCCAACTATTAGGTAATGGTATGAATGTGTCAGCTCACCCAGTGAAGTAACACCAAACCGGTTTTAAATTTTAGCCCACTGAGTAAGACTTCTGCAGACTCACATAACATCTAATTACTTTTATTTCATACAATCTTAAAATCCTTTTTACGCAAATGATGCTTCTGGTATTGTAAGCGATTATGATCGCTTACAATACCTCACTGGATGATTACTGGATGATTATTGGTTACCGTGTACCCTATTCACGGTAACCGATAATCATCCAGTGAGCCGTATACTTGTTTGCCTCATGACGTGTTGTTTAGAAATTATCTCAATAGTTGACACTTCCAGCAGTATACTCACTAACGGGCATATTAAAGGTGCGTATTACGCACCCAACTTTGAAAGCTGGTATGTAATAAACACATGTATCACAGTTACTTAAAATTAGTCACTTCAACAGAACATAAGGTCTTGTAGACCAAATTTCAGTAACGGTGATCAATCTTAACGAAAGTTGCGCCATAATAATATAAGTGCAAGAGATATTACGAGTATAATGCACAAGTCCGATAGAACGGCGATCCTACACAACCGGAGAGAGATCAGGTGCATGTTTAATGGCTTTACGTGCCTTTCAAGGAACTGTGCAACGCTGCCACCTTCTTAGCTCTGCGCTTGTATTGATAATTTTCGGGCAGAACTACCCAACCCAAAACTTTATGTTAATCCGACCGGGCTTTCGAGGATGAGTCTTCTTGCACAGCATTCACATCACTGCGTCACCGAGACAGTTACTTTTACACAACACAAAGGGTCTAAATCTCATGTCGATGACTAAATTACCACAGTCCAACAATGTCAAATGATACCTATGTGTAGGTTTCGAGTGGGACGCTAATGTTTTGTGGGGAACATTAATTTAAAGATGGTATTGTACGTGTTGGCTATTTCGTAATATATCTAATTGATGGCGACGCTAGACGTGAAGACAAGAATGACACAATTAGTGAACGATTTTTCAATCTGCCGGATTGCTAGTATCTGTTAAAGAAGATGTTATTTTAATGTGTTGTGTTTGCTTGTCTTGGAATCTTTCATCTCCTTAAACATTTTTAGACTTTCGCCAGTTATATACATACTTAATATAATATTAGACAACGAGTCTTAAAAGCGATTAATTAAAAAATTGGGAAGAGACACTTCACATCCCAACCATTGCAATAGAAAATGATTTACGGGATACAAATACCAAGACTCGAAGTGTCGATATTATCGCCGAAACCCAGTGAACCGAATCTAGAAAGAACCTTAGAGCTCAGAATAAAATTACAGCGTAGTGGAACCGCTTGGGGCTACAACAACGGCAACGTGGATACTTTTAAAATTAATTACGTAAATATCGCAAGAGAGATGAGAGGTAATTAGTCCGGTGCCTTTGGACAAATAATTAAAAACACTTTTAAAAAGCAATTAACGGCAGAATGTGCACATCATTTACATATTTTAATAATTGCATCAGTTGTTTTAATATTGTTGAGTGCGTTTATATTTCATGACGGATGACTGGATTTATTTCATATAGGATATTGAGTAAAAGTCTTACTAATAAGGTTAATATGTAATTTCGTGCAGATATTTTTTGCTTAATCATGCTTAATCCGTATAACGGATTTAGATGAACCTCGGCACACAGGTAGACCATGACTTGAATCAACAGATGATAGATCTTGAATTAACGCATTTTTTCTGATACGAGTTTCCGTTAGATACACGCCAGGGAAACCGCGGGTAGTAACAGTTCAAATAAAATATTGGAGTGGGAAGTTTCATCTAGCATTCGACCGTTATTTGTCTCAAACCTGGAGCTTTTGTAGGAAAATATGGACTTAGTGCCACACTTTCTTCCTACAGATTATGTTTGATGATTGGTTTCTAGTATCGCTATATGAAGCATTTTGAACAATCCGCTAATTTATTATCAAAGAACGTAATGTAGTTTGTCTCTTGTACTGGCAGCCTAGTGATGCATTGCTTGGCATTAGTCTGGCCGTTTCTGACTCACCACTATAGCAAACATTACTAGCATACTACGCACGTGGCGTCACAATCACAAACAATAATACCTAAGTACGACACAAAAATATTTAGATCGATATTACTGAAAATAAAACATAGCGATATAAAATATAAGTACACGCAAGTATTGTCTGATCGCTTCAAACAAAGCAATACTCATAAGACTATCTGCAGTATAAAACAATAACAAATGCCAATTACAACGAACGACTTTCAGAACATCGAAAACAGAAATCCACCACTTAAATTTTTCCAAACAAAAATTCCACCACGTAAAGCCGCGTGAACTTTGGCCGGGACATACGGAACACATGTATGCGGTATAGGTGTGACAATAGAACATTTCCTTACCGCGCCAGGTGCGCCGAAAAGCCTCAATAAGAGCTGTGTGAGCCCCGAACCGGAGCTTAAGGCCATGTTATCGACTGACAAAGTCCGATCTCGGTGCAAGCCAAACAATGTTTGGCTGTGTTCTTGAACTTTTACACTTTTTTACTTGAAGTTTTAGAGAGTAATAAAGTAGATGGACGGTCGTATCCTTGTACAATGAAGACATTACGTTCCGAAATTAAATGGTACAACAAAGCATCGATTGTGTGTATTTAGTGAAAGGTCATGTAGACCTAATTTTGGTCAAGGCGGCCAATCTTAACGGATGTATATCGGTGCTGGAGATATTATAGTACCCAAGTGTATGCAGAAACTGATATGCACTTTTCTATTTCCTAACTAAATCTGACACAACCGGAGAGAAATAAGGTGCAGAACCTTGCGTGCTTACGTGCTTTATGAGGTATGAGACTGCAATTTCATGATGATTTGTAGATATTTGTTATTTATCACTCTCTAAACCTGATCCCAATGAAATTAGGGCCAGCGCAGTATGCCTGAACTGTAATCAAGCTTGAAATGGATTTTGATAAGACTTGGCACATAGATCACATGCTGTTCTGATTTTTCTTTCTTACTTATTATTACTTTTTTTTTTTTTTATACTCTAATAATAATATATTCTATATAATAGGCTCGCGTTTGACCGCGATCTCACCTGATCTTAAGTGTAGATGCAGTCGACGATGGAGCACGCTTGCCTAGAAGATACCTATTCACTCGCGACTTGAAGACACCCAGATTGTACTCATCGGGAAACACAGACTTAGGTAGCGAATTCCACACTTTAGCGGTACGCATTATAAAATTGGAAGCAAATCGCTTCGTGCGTAAATGTGGTATATCCACCATGTACCTGTGTCGCTGGCCTGATTGTCTGGTCGTCCGATGGTAGAATGGGGAAGGAGGAATCAAATTATGCAGTTCCTCTGCACACTCTCCGAAATGCATCCTTACTTTCTATGCGTTCAAACGGGAAAAGCCGCAGGTATTATCTAATAGTACATAATTTGCAGCTATAAGCCTGTCTTCCTAGCCATTTGTTTTATACCAATCTTGCCTATCAACGCTTCGCGACATGATAGCTATTACATATAAGCTTCTCAATTACAAATATCTCAGCACACCCCGTTAATATCGTTTTTGTTGCAATCTTGGTCAACGTTCGGTAGCGCAATCATCTTCTTAATGTAAAAAACCTCGTGTATACTAATAACGTACTATATACTGGTCTAATGGGATAGGCAATTCGTTTTTATTACTAAGAGTATTTGGCTTAGCATAATTATTAATTAAATTCCTTTTTTTTTCGTGTGTCGAATATTTTAAACAGCTCGCAAATCTTTATACCAAATCAGATTTGACTAAAATAAATGATAAATAAAGATAATTAAAATTATTCTTGAGTCATCATCAGTTTAAGTGACGATAGTGCACTGTTAATTAATCATCAAATATTCAATTAATAGAACGTTGATTCTATCCACATAATGTTAAAATCGTTATTTAATTTTGTTAGAGAGCTTAACAAGAGTATAGATATAATTTACAACACAAATAGCTTTAAATATATTCTTTATCAATGTATATTACCGATTGATCTACATATATACATACATTATTATACGTGGATAGAAAATATTGCACCATTTTTAAGTAGCTACCTATGTAGGGCGCATGAAGGCTTCTGAGATTTAGCATAGTCTAACTTTAAATGGAGAAGGAGTATTGGAAGCTAAACTTTATAAAATATATTATTACCTTACTTCGACCAGTGGGTAAACACTAATTCTAAGAAAAGCGCCAATTCGCGCGCCACGTGTAGTCTCTTGTTGCTCGGATTTTTACAAATAATCAATAATCAGATATAAACGACAGGACACCAAACACACTAGCAGTGGCGACGCAACCACTTACACCATTGCATCACCAATGGCATCACCATTTTTGTTTAAATACGAGAAACAAAAACTGCACTTCATCTTCGTAAACGAAATCTTCATCTTATAACAAACTTCCACAAAACTCATATACTTACTAAAGAAATTACTTTCAACTGTCGGATGGAAAACCTTGAAGCCTCGCCCTTAACCACTTTACATAGAATCTCAGCCGGAGTGACGTAATACAAGTGACTTCGTGATATTTCGTGAGAATTCGTGAATATTCGTGTTCCCGGTATCCGCGATGCATAATCTTTTTATTATAACTGCACCTAGTTCAGCGTATTCTTGTTGAAAGTCCACGGGGATACCGTAGACGTGAGTATAACACTTTTAAAGCTTAAAATGTGTTGTAGCACAACCATTTTATATAGATCTCTTGGTATCTTAGACTCATATTTGAGTGTGAGATAAGCTTACAGGTTATCTATATATATATATATATATATATAATGCATGCATTTCGTGTCCTATCTGATATGATAGAAAATAGTTCGGTAATAGCCCAATATCGCGGCGGTGATAAGGCATTGGTTTTTGGTGGTCGACAGATCACACACACAATACTATCAATATAGACCCACTTCCTTTTTTTTACTTGGGGTAATGCTCCTAATGCATACCTCCTCGCTACAAGTGGAGGCGAGAGGGTTATGTCGAGTTTTCCCGAGACTTCGTGTTTGCCGACTAAAACCACCACGGTGTGCCACCTTGCTACTTTGTATGGTAGATAAGTCGTTGGAACTGAAATTACATCAGCCACTGTGACCCATCCACTCCTAACTCAAGCATGCCAGCTTAGCCTCTACAGGGTGAATAAAAATACTAGTAATTTTCAACACAAAATTGCATAGAGCACTTTGTAAAATTAATGTATATCGCACTTTTATGTCTTTTCTGGATGGTGGTAAAACAAGTCATCTGTGTGCCAGTACGCATTAAACTGGTACTTTGAAAAATTATTAGCAACAAATAAATTACCCGTACTCATATAATAACTATGCTAAACACATAATAACTGCTCACAGTGTCAAATTATCGCTTATTATCTATTGATGTTAACGACTAGTTGTTATTACTTACTAATTCGCTAACATCCTCATGTAATCTTCTACGCAAACTTATAATTTTAATGTGTTTGCTGTTTTTTCCTGGAATTAATAAGAGATTGGCTGCACTGTATGACATAGCTGTTTAAGTTATTGCGTCGCCTCTGTCACTGTGCCAAATGGTGTGTTCGTCGCCTTACGCGATTAAATAGCCAGATTGTATTGACGGCCGGTGTAATCTAGTCGAAACGTCAAGCATCAAATGATAAATATTTTGCATGATTGCGTTAATACGCGTTACGTATATATTTGTTGCAAGTCTGAAAGTACTTTATGTATGTGTTTTGAATGTTTGTCAAGTCCCCAAATATATACCCATCAATGTCTGGGCGGGAGAAGTCTATAAGTATAAGCAAAGATGCCTGCACTGGAATTTAATCTCTACATTTAAAAACATAATGCTCAATATTGCTTGCATTACAATAAGATCGCATCTGGCCAGGCCCACATCAAGAATGATATCTCATATACGTGTGAAGGTTTCATCCGATATCTAGTTATTTAGTACGCCACGCGGGTGTACCTAGTCGAACGAATGACATACGAATCTGAGTTTCTTACGCTTACAGGCCATAACTAGACGACCGATCATCATAAACTGTTGCATACACTTTGCCAGGAAGGAATACAGACAAGGACCATAGGGTACCTTTCCTCCAAAAATCATAATAATATTCTAATACATACACAACACCATCTAGCCCAAACT
The DNA here is from genome assembly GCA_930367265.1 of Catocala fraxini. Taxonomy (NCBI): domain Eukaryota; kingdom Metazoa; phylum Arthropoda; class Insecta; order Lepidoptera; family Erebidae; genus Catocala; species Catocala fraxini. The sequence continues at coordinate 1,898,030 of OV884040.1, read as the reverse complement.
AAGCAGAGCTTGTACTAAGGATACTAGACAATGGATAAACATACATAAACAATTTTTTTTTTGTAAATACATGTATATTATACATAGAAACACTCAGACCAAGACAAATATCCATGTCCATGCACACAAATGTTTGACTTGTGCGGGAATCGAACCAGCGATCTCAGGCGTGGCAGTCCGTTACACTTACCACTTCGCCATCGAGGCCCTAGGTACTATTTCCGACGGATAGACACGTATAGACAAAATCTATATTAACGCGGGCATAGTCTTGTAAATTATATAGCATAATAACCCTAAAATTATGTACGCCAAGAAAGTCCCATGTAATAGTCAGGCGAGCTCATTGTTACCAGTATCCTAACCACCGAATTTCGTGACAAGAAGGCATTAACAGTCCGGCCCAAACCTGTGCTCAGTACGTCACCATATTTGTCTCGTCTTAAGTGCTTATGACATTTAAGACCGTGGCCTTGCTTGCTCTTTGGGACACCGTTTCTGAATTATCAAGATTTAATCATTGTATCGGAGACATTGCCAAATATGCAGTGAGGTAGCGAGACACATGCGCCTTTTAAATATACTATAATAGCAAGCTATCTAATGGCTATGACTATCGTAACTAATATTATGAATGTGACCGTGCGTTTGTTTGTTTGTTACGCTTTCACGCCTTAACCACTTGACCGATCATCATGTAATTTCGCATATACGTTGTCAGAGATACCGAAAAATACATAGGGTACCTTTCATCCAGTAACTGTTCTCGTAGGGTAGCTAGTACATTATAAAACCAAACCCGTAAAGATGTAGACGACTGCAGGCAGCGGCAACAGGCAGCGTCTCGCTATTTACGGAAGTAAATTCATAGAAATACATTATATATAAAAACCAGTAGTGCCGTGACGACACATATAGATTATATTCATATATGGACTAACCCCTTCTCATATTGAAAATATGATTCCGTGTCTAACAGTATGGCACTTTATAAATAGGGCTGATATTATATTATTTAAGGAACCTGTGTCTGCTATATATATTAAAGATATTTAAAAGAAAATATGGACGAGGAAAGACTGACTAAGAAAGTTTATAAGGCTAGTGTGAATAGAACAGTCGCAAAAGAAAGACCTAGGCGAACGTTTCTTGATCAGATCGGAGGCGTTCTGGACAAAGACCAGGTTAAGAGCACCTTGAACTGACGGGCGTGTATGAGGAATGTGATGAAAGTGAATGAAGCCAGAGAAGTGTGTCAGGATCGTAGCAAATGGAAATCCGTAGTCTCTGCCTACCCCTCTGGGAAACAGGCGTGAATCTATGTATGTATATATGTAAAATAAAATAACTGAAATAAGGTAAAGGGTTTCGATTCGAAATTGCTTTTTGTAATAATATTTACACTGCAAGCAAAAAGCATTAAACGGATTTTGATGTGGTATTTACTGTATATTTGAGTCATTAGAAGTCATTAGTTGTATTTAGAAGAACCCCTGCTATTTTATTTTGCACGCAAGCATATAGAAAAAGTACTAAGTTATCCTGTTGATTTAACCACAGATATCCTTATTACATATGTTTTATATTAAACATAACTTGTAGAAAGAACATATAAAAAATTATGACATGGAAAATGATTTGTTCGTCTGGCAATACTTGTTATTTTGTCGGTCATTATTATAATAAGGATTGAGTCATTACTGGCCGGAAATACCACTGTGATTCACCGAATAAAACAATTAAGTGTTTTTATATGTCGACAGTTTCTACTAGAGCGATATATCTTAACATTACCAATTCGTTTTTGTAGGTACATCCTTCAACTAACAATCATTATCATTGCTTGTTGTCTTAAATTTATTGTATCCATGGAGTTATTAGACCTATGATGGTCGACTTTAGAAACTTTTAAATATTTGTCGGCTGAGTGTATTCCATTTTTATATCTTGACTTATAGCAAGAAAATAACCTACAAAAATGGCGTTTTCCTAAAGTGATAGCAATACTACACATAAATAAATGATAGTTTTCTTTTCTAATATATATTTTATACTAAATCTGAAAATAAAAGACAACTTACGCACTAGAAATGAATCCTGGGTCGCGGGGCTTTACAAACATTCAAACAACGTACACAAAATACATCCAGACTCGTAACAATCATTAGTGGATCACACAAAGATTTGTCACGTGTGAGATTTGAACACAACATTCAACGCATTGGCGATGGCGAGGTGACCATTTAAACCACTACGCGAGCCGTGCATTCAATTCATAATGTAATTAATTGTTTGTTTACTAATTAAAACAAGTAACAACATTTTAATTTTATTTTCTAAACCTTGACTAACTTGTATAAAGTACTCTATATCGTGGTCAATTACCATTAGATAGCTTGCTATTATATCTTGGTCCCACACTACCGTACAAAAACATTACAATTTCATAAACGAAATATAAACACAAGAGTAAATTTAAGTTACAATAATTAGAACGACTGGCCCTAATCGAGTGACTTGATTAGTCATATTAAATATAATTTCGCAGGAATTTTGATATTCGTGATTTCTGCGAATACGTCCAGTAATCGACTTATGATCTTATTAGTTAGGTTGAAGGAGTTTTTATTTGAAGCTGAACCCATCATAAAATTAGTTATGCCCATGACGCTTTTTGTGTTAGTCAGACAACACTCATGGATAATGCTAGGTCTAAGTTGAGAAAATATTGTAAACAAAATTGCACGGATGTAAACGGATGAAGTATAAAATCTTACCACTGCCATCTTACTATTCCATATGGTATAGGTTCGATCCATACACGGGATATTCAATATTTGTGTGCTCGACAATTACTTGTTTCTTGACTATTGTTTGAATACATTTTATGTAATGATTGTTAATTCCCCTGCAACACAGAAACTACTCTTTATGCGGAGTATTATAGGAATTAATATTATTAATGCGAATGTGAGTTTGTTTGTTACGCGTGCCTTAACTACACGACCGCTCATCATGAAATATCATGAAATATCAGGCGCTCATAGCCAGTTGCACTCACTGATCGGTAAACGATTAGCGAGGTTAAGCAACGTTGGGTGCGGTCAGTCTATAGATGGGTGACCGTTTAGTGGTATTTCATCTGAGCATCTCCGTGCTTCGGAGGGCACGTAAAACGTCGGTCCCGGTTGTTGTCAAATTGACAGCAGTCGTTAAGCCATGTCAGAGGCCTACGGACGGCTTGAACAACTCTTGATAACAGGTTGGCCACTAACCACACGAAAAGAAAAGAAGAAGATTATGAAATATCACATACAAGTTGTCAGGGGAACAGAACAGGATATGAGACACCTTTCGCAAACAAATTTTAGTTATAAAACAACCTAAAATAAACTAGTTAAAGTCGGTAAAGTCTCTGTAAGATTTCTACCTAACACAAAATACGTATGAAAGGCTATTTATTCACTCCTTTATATCACTGGTCTTCAATTATTTACATGTAACTTCTCATGTTTATCTACTATTAAACCTCAATTGCTAGGTAATACCCGGCAATTTATTTAAGCAAGCTTGTGTAATACAATGGACAGAACTATGAACGTAGGCATTTCAATGGGTTGTTCAACCTTCCTAGTAAAAGTTTTGCTTGTGAAAATGTTACTTTTGTATGAATCATAAAACTATACTTTGATGGGCATGTTTTATTCTTACAATACTCAGTGACCATTCTCTCTAAACAATAGTCGGGAAGGCAATCAGACCTTTTTAGACGATTTGTAAACAGGTAAGTCTTTGAGATGGCCACTAGTAAAGCTTTATGCTTAAAACTGACTGTATCGTAGGTCTAGCACGACTAAACATATGGACAAATAAAGCCATCGACTTTGGTTAGTTTCATAGAATTGTTAACATTACCTTGCAAATATTTTCAGCAGCACCACGTAGATTTTATCTATACTAATATTATACAGTACAGTTCGTTTGTTTATTTGTTTGGTTGAACGCGCTAATCATAGGAACTACTGGTTCGAATTGAAAATTATTTTAGTGTTGGATAGCCTATTTATCGAGGAAGGCTATAGGCTATATAACATCACGCTACGAACAATAGGAGCGAGCATCAATGAAAAATGTTGCAAAAACGAGAAAAAACTCTTATCTGAAGCAGACGAAGTTGCGCGAGTCAGCTAGTTTTTTGATAACAGTGCAGTTGGGTTTCTCTGTCAAGATATTCTCAGTACCAGCATGGAGTCTGGAATTGTGCTTGATAGTCGGCAAAAGGCTCGCGTCCAGAGTCGCCTCCTATTACAGAGTATCTCAAACCATATCTTCTGGTGATTTGGCTGCGATGGCGGAAGCTCTTCTCCAGTCGGGCTGCGCAGATTTGTGGTATAGGCGCCCTTTGCCTGTAGCTTAACGAACCCCACCCAATGCACTATTGATATAGACTCACTCCTCTCACAAGCATATTAGCTTTAATAGACTGGTTAATACTAATATATATAGAATACCAGTAATTTATAGCATTTATAGTATATGGGCAACGATAGCTTAGTGGGGAGACCAACAGACTGCAATGCAGAGGGTCTCGGGTTCGAAACCACGTCGCGCACCTCTGACTTTCGGAAGTTATATAACTTTTCGAAATTATGTGTGTATTGATTGACAATTATCGCCTGCTCCGTGCCTCGGAGAGCACGTTAAGCCGTCGGTCCCGCCTGCCATGAACATCTTTGGCAGTCGTCATTGGGAAAGTCAGTACCCTCTAATATCCTGACACTGGTCTAGCCTTAGGGTATCGTTAGCCTTTGGGTTGCGGAGGTCAGGTGGCAGCCGCTCCGTGTAAAAACTGATATCCAGTCAAATCCGGTTAGACCAGAAAAGCCGATCCCAAGTGACTTGGGAATAATAAAGGCTAAGGATAAGAAGTAATTTATAATTGTAATTTATATTTTATGTTTATTTATATTTTAAATAATCTATAGTCTTAGTTACCGTTCCTATACCTTGTATCTTGTATCTTATGTGGGCCAGTCAGTCAGACCGGCGACACTTCGACCCAGTGGGATCTTTTGTGTCGATACTCTCCCAATAACGACTGCCATAGATGTTTATGGCAGCCGGGACCGACGGCTTAACGTGCTCTCTGAGGTACGGAGCAGGCGATAATTGTCAATCAATACGCACATAATTTTGAAAAGTCATACAACTGTAATATTCCTATACCATTCTGCGCGACTCTCGCTCGGCCCTGGAAACTGTAGTGAAGCGTGATTCCCTCCATCCACTGGCTATAAAAGCAAGAGCCAACATAAAACAAGGCAGACTTCAGAACAAGGAAATTTTCTTGTTCTGGATCAAAGCTCACCCAGGGTTGGAGGGGAACGAGCGCGCAGACCAACTGTCTCCCTGGCCAGCAGCTCTGCACCTCAAAGTAAGACCAGCCTATGATCAGTGCCCGGTTTCATTCGTGAAGCGAGAAATCCGTCAGGACTCGCTTGGCAAATGGAACCGGAGGTACCAAGATGGCGAGACGGCAGCCGGCACTAAACTCTTTTTCCCGGATGCCGTAGAGGCGTATAAAGTCGTCCGTGATGTCAAGCCCTTTTCTCTTCTCACCCAAATACTCACTGGACATGGTGGGTTCTCTGAATACTTGCACAGGTTCAAGTGTAAAGAGGACCCATCATGTCCATGTGGGTTGGGAGAGACCGAAACCGTCTCACACATCCTGGCTGAGTGTCCCCTGTATGGAAAGCCCAGATACGACATAGAAAATACTCTGGACTGCTACATAAATGCCAAGAATTTTCATAGTCTGCTAACAATTAAAATGTCCAGAAAGCCTTTCATAGACTACTGCAAATTAATTGCAAGCAAAGTCAACACAAGAAACAAAACAAACACAAACACAAACACACGGTAACAAGATGTAGTTATAAGTAATATTAAGATAGAAATAAAACTGTAAAACATGACTAAAACTATATGTAATTTAATAAAGGAATAAAATAAGGTCCCTGATCCCCATGTCAGGGGAACAAGCACAACACGCTGTGACGGATGGTGCCAAAAAAAAAATAATAATATTCCTATACCTTAATGGTGCATGAAGTGATACCCAAAAAAGTTATAAATTCAGCGTTTCTATTAGTATTTATTTTGTTAGAATAAGCATTAATGTTATAACTGCTGGATGTCCAAGTTAACAAATAAATAATTAAATGTATCGAAAACCTTTCTAAAATGTAGTAATTGTCATTTAGTTTACGAAGTGACATTTATAAACGACAGAGTTAAATAATTAGTGTTTAAAACAGGTCGTGAAATAGGCTTTTATAGAGCGTAATGATTCTACATTCGAAGCGCCATTCAGTACATAGAATTGAAGTCAATTAATTATTTATATACCTCATGGTTTAATTGTAGGATTTTGTGTACAATAATTTAATCATTCTGTGAAACAATATTTCGCTTTATATTTCTCTTTTAATTCGGATTTTCTCGTATGAAAACGTACTGTTCCATCATTACTTTAATTACTAAAATTTAATTACCTAGAATGTACTAGAAATAAAATGGAATTTCGCAGAATAATTAATTATTAGTACACACACACACACATGAATAAGTTTTGTTAGTTTAATAGTATGATTCGCAAACATTAATTTTATTAATGTCTAGCGGTTTCACTCATGTTTATAATTACTGCTCCGCTCCCGTGGCATGTTGCGCGATCTTATATAGCCTTTGTTACTTCTTCTCTTCTTCTTTCCTATCGATAAAATAATTTTTGAAATCGGTAATCCATTTTATGTTTTTTCATTACAAACAAACATACAGAAATACAAATTTACTCACTTGTTTCTATTAGTATGTACGTGCGGCTACGAACTAATGTCTTAACCGTGCCCAAACGTTGAACACACACCTAAAAAATCTTAACATCGCAAATATTGTATCAAATGACCCGTGACGGAATCCGAGGTACATCGACCTGTGACATCATTTATTTAATGTTATTTCGCATGACAGCATCTATGACTCTGTGTTCATCCTGTTAGTCGATCTTGTGTTTACTACATTTAAGCGACGGAATGGATAAGGCATTAGACTTGTGATTGAAAGGTCGTTGGTTCAATCCTAGTTAATCTACTACGACGTATATAACTTGCATATATTTTAATGTTTACTTGAGATATCAAAATACTTGGATGCCTTTCGGCGGGAAATAGAATGCATTTTATGATTAATTGTAAACAACTTGTAAAAATATGTTCATAAAATAAATGATTATAAATTTTGAATTTAGGTTTAAATTGATATCAATATTTTAAAAAAGCAAACTTGTCCATAAGTATTTTTGAGTAGTCAGTTTATATAATCTCGGTTCTGTCCTTATATACATGTAAACGATGTTACAATTCAGTACTTTCTTCATCGTTTCTAGAACGTTTAGGAGATTTGACTGTGAATTAGAAAAATAAAAGCTGTTAATAGCGTTAGCGCTTCTGCAATGTAAGAAGTGATAAGCTGTCATATCTCCTTGATGTGCCCAAGTAGCCTCCGTATAGTGTGTATCCATCCTGTTACTTTACAACTTATCCTTTTTAGACATACAATTTTTCCACCAACAGACGTTTCTTTATTTTAGAAGTATATCCTGTTATATGTTAAAGAAAACTGGGTTACAATTTCTATGCATGAATGTACATATATGTGTGAATATATATCGTGTTTGAGGAGATCGATACGGCGTCGTCGGCTTCCTATGGTTTAGATATTTGATTTACGATCCTAAATAGATGAGACTCCATTCCTAACACAAGTCCTAGATGACCTAGTAGGAGTAACATGTACCTACACTAGTAATTGATTCAAATAACTAGAAAATGAAAATATATTGCGCATGTTATGAATCTCTGACTAAATACCTTAGGTATAGTAAACTTCACTTTCATTTCGTCAGTTATATTTAAGACTACATTTTGCTTGTGGATTTGCTCGCGGTAATCTAGATATTGTTATTAAATTTCTATTCCCTGCTTCTTTTTCTGGGTGAAAGGTACCCTATGGCCTTTCAGTGTTGGTGCAATTCAGACCATTGAAAATGTGTATGCAAAGTTTGATGATGATTAGACGAGTAGTTGAGATGTTGAAGCATATCAAACAAACTCACATTCGCATTCATAATATTAGTTAGGATATCAAGAAGCAATTGCAATTGCCTAACAAAATAACTCAATTACATTTTGCCAGATTCGGCAATCGAACGCGGAGATACATGTCTGACCATAAAGTAGAGCGTAAACGAATGCCGCGGGACCAAGGCAGTCTTCAATTGTCATGACCTTTGCCATAAAATATTTTAATAACAGTTATATACCGATAACATCAGTATTTAATTCCGGTTCGGTTTAAAGGACCTTGGTCTAGCTACATCATATCGCAAAAAACATTGACATATTATTTGACGAGTCGAAATTTTGAGATCAATTGTTTGAAACTATTTTGTCTGTAGACGAAGTAGTTGCATGGCTACATGATGTAATTTAAGATAACATTATTATACAGGGTGTCCCAGAAGCCGATGTCAAGCCGGAATCAGGTAACAGGCTAAGTTATAGTAGGTATAAGAAAAATATAAAAAAATATAAGAAACGTATTTTATAAATTAGAGGCATTTAAAAAAAAATCTACTTCTTGTGACGGTCTTTTCACTCATGTTATTACAGATATTTACTTTCTAAATTATTATTTTTTTGTTATCTAATCTCGAATAATCGAAAAAATCGAGAGCTTAAAGAAGCATTATTCGAGATTACTTTAAAATGCCTATTATTTTTAAAATACGTATCTTATATAGTTTTTCTGATAGCTTTTATATCTTAGCCTGTTACCTGATTCCGGCTTGACGTCGACTTCTGGAACAGCCTGTATACATACCTATCCAATGAAAAACCCTGGCTTGGAATATATTTAACAACTTAACACGAGCTTTTTAAACACTAATTTCAAGTAAAATAAAAACCATTATTTATTTATATTTAACTCAAAACAACTTTTTATAGGAGCTAGGACGCTAATAAATGGTGATGTCTTTATAAGTCCGTAACCATTACAATCAGGTGGATAATATGCGGGATTTTCTCTTTCTTGTTGTACTGGCTTTTGCCCGCGGATTCCTTTTGGAACAGTACTTTTTCTGGATGATATGCACCCTATGTCCTTTTCTGTGCCTCTGACAACGGCGTGCGAAATTGCACGATGATCGGTCGAGTAGTCAAGGCGCAAACGCATTAAACAAACTCACATACACATTTATAATATTAACTAATAGTTTTCCCGCGGTTTCACCCGCATATGGCTCGTTCCCGTGTGAACATCGGGTTTCACCCCTTTCACCCCCTTCAGGGAGGAATTTCCAAAAATCCTCTCTTAGTGCTCCCCTACATTCTCCAAGGAACATACATGCCAAATTTCAGCTTCTTGCGTTTAGTAGTTTCGGCTGTGCGTTGTCTGTCAGTCACTCAGTAACGGAAGAGTTTTATATACATATATAGATTACGATAAAACTACTTATCAAAATTCGTACTTTAATGGAAAGATCTATAGAATGATTCAGTAGTATTTTTATTGAGGTATGAATGACTCAACCGTTCTATGACTATTATAATGTATCATACTGTGTCAAACTAGAATGAACAATAAATTTAGACACTAAAATGATTGACAAGTATTCTCTTTGCTATATACAATACGTCGTGATATTTTACTTAAGAAGGTAACACATTCCATTTTGCTTTATTTCGAAGATCAATTTTCTGATTGGTAACAAGATTGTCTGCTAATTGCCTCCTGTCTCAAGGTTGTAATTTCAAAGGTTTTGTATTCGACAAGGTTTGACCGTGGCTCCGCTCGAGGTTATGTAAGTGTACTTTCTTTAAAATAAAATATAGCTTATATCAATCGGTTATAATATAGCTTCCAAAGAGCGAATTTTTTTTAATTTGGTTTATTAGTTTTTATGATAAACAAACAAAAAATCAAAAGTTTTCTCTGTATAATATTAGTATAGATATAGATTAGGCTTAAAGCACTTATTATGCACTTACAAGAAACACATCTGTTGACCGGATAGGCGTAAAAAAATTTATAGCAGAATCGTTTATTTATCACCAAAACCGAATACGTTATATAATTTGCTAAACAACGATGTACAGCAATGGGAATAATTAATGATATTAAATTACCAAATAAAATGAATATTATGAAATACTAGGAAGCGTATATAAATTAATAACATGAATCCTGTGTAAAAACTGTCCTGTCACTGTGTGGCAGTCTAACGTCCAACTATGCTGTTTGATGTTACCGCATACCAAAAAAATTATTGAATCGTCTAGTTCAATCAAGGTACATATTTTGACACATTTATTCCGCAATAATAAATAATAATATAAATAAATATAATCACTATTAAAAAGATAAGATAGTTAATAACATATTATCTATATTTACATGGATGTACAAATTTTAAAATAAGTTTTTCCGGTAAGGTCCGGCAACCCGCATGTTATCCGCCTGGTGGTAAAATGTTACAATGGACTCACATTATCAGGATTATTATTCACATCTTATCTACACTTCCAAAATAATTGATAGCTTTGCAGTCTTTTATTTACATGGTCAAAGGCAAAAATTTTCCTTGCAATAATCTGTCAGTGTAGATAGGATGCACCCAATACTCTTGATTTCTCTTCTTGATCCTCTTCGTCCGTTGTCTTCTTCTCTCTTAGCCTTTATTATTCCCAAGTCACTTGGGGTCGGCTTATCTGGTCTAACCGGATTTGATTGGATATCAGTTTTTACATGGAGCGGCTGCCACCTGACCTCCGCAACCCGAAGGCTAACGATACTCTAAGGCTAGACCAGTGTCAGAATATTAGAGGGTACTGACTGTCCCAATAACGACTGCCATAGATGTCCATGGCAGCCGGGACCAACGGCTTAACGTGCTCTCCGAGGCATGGAGCAGGCGATAATTGTCAATCAATACGCACATCATTTCGAAAAGTCATATAACTTCCGAAAGTCAGAGGTGCGCGACGTGGGTTCGAACCCGAGACCCTCTGCATTGCAGTCTATTGGTCTCCCCACTGAGCTATCGCTGCTATCGTCCGTTGTATAAAAGCAATAATAACACTTCTGGAGAATTGTGTAACTTTTATTATGCGACTACTTTCGTCAAAAGCCGATTTCAAACTAAATAGCAAATCGTCCGAGAGCTGTCGGCCGATTGTTGTCCAGTATGCTCACTCATCACAGACCCGACTGTTTAGTCGGGCCAGTGTGCGTGCTTAACAGCCAAACTCGACCAAACTGTCGGCCGATCCAAAGTCTGCAGTTTGCGGGATCTCTTATAAAACAGACTTATGCAAATCAGTATCTTTACAGTGCAATGTGCAGTATACTCGTATTTTGTAATTTGAATCACTATTGCAACCAAAATTCCAATTCAAAATTTTCGTAGCCATTTACATAAAAACATCTATTAACTTAACAGATCATCTCGCACCGAACAATAAAAACTTTTCTCAACTAATTTTCTTTATCACCGAGTACTTTGTGTTTTATTGCGAATACTAAATTCCATTACAATCACTAGACACTCGAAATTTCAACAAAATACCATTATCAAGTTTTGGAAACGATAAAATTAAAATGTCTGAAAAGTTCTAAACTCTCCAGGTCACGGCATCTGGGTAGGAAAACTTGATGTCATGTCAAACACAATTTCCAGTTTTTTGTTGTTTCTGAGACTTGAAAATTATCTGTAGTTTTTTTGTGCCTAATCTTGAATGTTATCTTGCTTGGACAAAAATAAAGGCTGGGAAAGTGCTTTTGACGCTAGGTCTTTGGTATGAGAAAATGTTTGGCGTAAATTGTGATTATAAAGAATTTGTAATTCCGGATTAAACGTTATAGTTGTGTTAAGGTAACGTACTTACGAGTATAACATGCACGTAGCTATCATCAGCGTAAATCATATTAGGTCACATTCGGTATAGAAAAATATAAACATACTTAAATATAGAAATAAGATACCTTATTTACCTTTAGTGGTAATTTGAGTGAGTTATAAATGTGTTTTTGGCATGCATGACCAATAAATATATAATATAATCTAAACAATAAAATTTGTTTAGATTATTTAAGCAGGAACAACATTTGCCAGCAAAGATGACGATCTATGACAACGATAATAGTCCTGCTGCCAGATATTGTTGTGCAATGTGACTTGTAAAGCAAACTTCGAATACTAAACTGCGTTTAATAAAAATATGTAACTCGTAGATGCAACCCAATGAATCGAGAAAGGACCTTGAGATCGTGAGGTCTCGGGTTCGAATGCTCATGCACAATAATCGTTATCACTCAGTCAGTTTAAAGTTATTCGATAACTTTATAACAAAAAAATTCGTAATATGTATTTATTATCACAAGCCATCTACTTATTTACATTTCTTATTCTTAAGAAAAGCCAAGCTCAAATTGAAGTGCTAAGATTTCAATCAGGAATGAGTTCAGATCGCCAATAATCCTCGTGCCTTGAATGAATAGTACCGACTACTGTCGATTCGATTTGTTCTACGAATCACCTCTGTAAGAGATTTGTAGTGAATTGGGTCAGTTCTATCCTATTGCATCTACATAATGGTCGCCGCACTAAGCTTGCTTATTGGGAGTCTTAACAGCTCGATTGTGTATCCAACTGTTTGTGTTTGAAAGAAAATAGTAGTTTATACGTACAGTCTTATTTTTGTATGTTTAAGAAGGATAAGCAGAGGTGTATTACATCTCCATTTCGACAGATACGAGTATGTTTTAGGTGCCTTGTACAGATGGCGAGTCAACTGCAGTCTGCCTAGCACAATACCAGATAGCGCTATCTGAGGTTTTCTCGACAGAATTATTGCAATAAAACTTTTACAGGCTGACACTGGAATCGAAATCGATATCCTACAATTACTCCTAAGCATAAAAATACTAAGTTTGTTGACTACGAATGTTACTTAGTGAACGAAATAAATACTCAAATTAATGAAATGTAACTTGCGATAAATATAAAACTTCGTAAAATATTAAAAGTAAACCCTATTTTCTATCAGACTGCCGCAGTGACGCATTTGTACTGTATGTGACTGCTATACAAGAGGTTAAATTTGATTCCCGGATCGAGTAGTGTCAGTTAAATTACCTGCAAAGTAATTATAATTTACCATTATAATATCGAGTAGTCGGCAATAGGTTCGGTGCTTAATCCGTGAAACTTTAAAAACATAGCCAGCTAACAGTGGATATAATGTATTTCTTCTTACCCCTTCAAAACATATAGGCATGAGTTTATATAACAATATAAAAAAGAAACCTTAAATATTTTATAAAGAAGTAGTTTAGTTCTCACACAGTCTCACATCAAGTCCATAAGACGACGAAATCAATTTACCGTGTGGGCATCAATAATATTACAGCGAACTGCCGTTAATACACACATAATAACATACGGCGGTATAAATCTCCACACAATACTGTCAATGGCGAAGAAATCGTATACGTAGGTGAGGTAAGCACGCATGCAGCCTCCCACACAAGCTTATCTGCTCTTAAGTAGGCGTTTATTACACGGGATACAATCGTACCCGCGTGTTACAAATGTACAATGTTATCTACTTGTGGAATTAATAAATAATAATTTAAAAAACTAAAAAAATATGGTTTATTTAAAAAAACATACTTAAAAAGCAGACAATTATATTTTTAATTTTTCAAAATAAGGATAGAGTGATTAATAAAATAAATAATTTTAATGTAAAAAGGGTGGAGTGGGGGTCAACAAAATATTTTAATTTGCTTTTTTAAATAAAGGATGTTTTTCATGTTGTTTTAACTATATTTTTTTCTAAATTATTGTGTTGTCATCTTGATAAGTCTGCAACTTTTAAATTAAATCTGACCGTTTGAAGTGGGTCAAAATTAAGTCCAAAGGAGTCGGTTACAAACAAACAAACATACAGGTGAAGCTAATAAAAGCGCGTTAAAAAGGTCTAGTTGCTAAGGAAATGGTTTTAAGGAAAACGAAGTTACAATATTACTGGTACTTGGTAGTGAAGTGGTAATAAATGTCGCTCAATAGGTCGTAGGTCAGATTCTTGGGTTGACTTCTAGCAAAATGTTTTCAAGTTAAGTTATAGATGTATAATTGCATAAAATGTGTTACTTCTTGGACGCGTAAAAATCAATTGCCAAATGTATGACGGAGCATCACTTAAGAACGTTTCGACCGATTTGGCTGTTTTTTTTCGTCTTTGTAATTGCCAGGACAAGGTTTGTATGAACGAATATTTGCGGCAATCCGCGGGGGATGTCGAAAATTGAAATGGTATTTTCTATGAAAAATATTGATTGAAGTTTTGGTACTGAATTTAATTATGTGAAATGTATTCTTGTATAGATTGTCAGGGTAACGACTGTAGGGTCATCTAGTTAACTTATAGTTATAGTAAATTATTACATGAAAATAAAAGGAAAATAAAAATATATAATTAGTAATGGGTTTGTTTGTCAAAGAAATGTAGTAGGTGCAAGGTATCTGGAACTGTGACTGGTAGACGACAATAAGCTATTACGCTCCTAAGTATTTAAAAAAAAACATTTTCGTATGGACGACTGGGCAGTCGTCCATATGAAAATGTTTTTTTTTTTATCATTGAACAACATAAGATTAACATACACAAAATGCACCCACCTGTAACACAGGTCTACCTAGCATAGATACCAGTCTCTCATACAGATTCAACTCACATCTTTACTTTTATAATTACTGTCAGGTTAATGACTGATCTTTTGTAAACCTTTTCTGTGTGAGAAAAAAAAATTGTTATTGTTACCTAGACAACGAACGACAACTATTTTAGAATCACACAAATGATTTTGCTTGGTTTTGGTTTTCAACCCAACCATCGCGGCAGCAGCGGATCCGTGCATTAGACCTAAAATTGAAGCTGGCAATGAGGTTGCAATACTCGTCTGCCTACCTTTTTAGGTCTATAGGCCTCATACTAAGTAAGAAAACACCAGATGTATTACTATTGTAGTACCTACCGCTTGCAATACAGGCCAACTGTTATATAAAATGGGGCGAGAAGAAAAATGTAATCAAGAGTGATGGTGCCTCGTTAGTTCCAAGACTAGAATTTGTTTTTATGTTTACGGTAGATCTTTAAGTCTGTAGGCCAATTTCCAAATCAGATAAAGTATTTGTAAATTTTATTATTTTTCTGTATACCTATCTGTATTATTTGAACTGGCATTAACTCGTTCGATCATGCTAGGTGCCATTTCGGAACGCTTGACTTTCCGTCCTAGTTGCACTGGTTGTTGTCAGAAGTGGACTGACTTTTTAAGTCTGTGGTCTATTAGGTATTCTATTATAGGATTTATGCTTTATTTTTATTATAGCTATGGTTTCAGTGGGCCCTGACTGGGCACAGTTTCCGATGTCGTGCTGCTATTGTAAATTTCTTGACAGCTAAACCCAATACAACTTTGCATGAATCGAACATTAGATATTGTGCGCAGCAGCCAAAATCACTACCAATGCGCCACTGAAGTAGTACTTCTGAAAACAGAAAAAAAATTAATTCTTAAATCACCGATGCAGAGCGCGTGCCTTCTCAAACATTCTAAAAACTTTACAGAATTAAATTAAATAATTTTACAAGGGACAGATATCGACAGTCCACCCTTTGGCTATCGGGCGCCACATTAGAATTTTATTTAAATATTCTGTTCAGTCTTCTTCTTTAACTCAATTTCTTGCCGAACAAGAGGTCTAAAAACTTATCGAATTTTTATTTAAATTCGTTATGTTTTCTTTACAATGTTAATTAAATCTGCAAAGAAAAAGATTTCACTCGTTAAATATAGATGTCGTGTATTTTTATGTTTTCATATGAATCTTTATTTGAATTGTACCGTAAAAATAATATATGTATCTTAACAATCAAAATATTGGATGTTTTTAATAGTTGCATCAAAGATGACTTGTGTATGTGGTATGCAATATCATTGTGAAAATATTTATTCTGTAACAAAACCTATGATTTCTCATTACTTTTATAACCTTAAAATGAGACTTGATACCTATTCACATGCTGTATTTAAGTGCACATCAATAAAGCCTTCTTTATCTTATTGAATTAGCACATGCCGTTATCTTTGCTAAAGAAGAAGTTATCTGAGTAGTAGAGCCTCGCTGATTTCAGCACGAATGGGCCGGCTCGACCGGGGAAGGACTACCCTTTCACAGAATATCTACGTGACATAGCAGTATTCCTACTGTTGTGTTTCGTTCGGTGAGTGAGAGTGCTGGAGGCCCAATCACCCATCCCGCTCCTTCTCCTTCCCACTTCCTTTCCTAAAGGTTCGGCAACGCGCAAGTGATGCCTCTGGTGTTGCAGACGTCAATAGGCTACGGTGACCACTTACCATCAGATGGGCTGTATTTCTTTCCTTGTTTGTCACCGTAGTTGTATAAAAAAAAAAGAAAAGAAAAAGAAGATTATTTTTAAATTGCTGTTCTACTTTTAAATCGAGCAATATTACTCAGAGAATAGTTATTTAGAGCAGTTCTATGGTGCAGGCTACCCAGTGGCCTGTTTGACGTGAAATCGGAATTATGACCAAGCTCCGCAATGGTTTCGATAACTTTCTCGTAAAGTTTTCTACTTTATCTCATATTTTTAGTAGATATTATTTCTGATCCTATATCTTCAACTCGTAATTTTTAGTAAATTTTACTTCTGACGTATACAATTTCGTATTATTTCTGATCCTATATTTTAAACCACCAAGATGGCAAAACTTATGGCTCACCGTAGGCGATTACCGTAGCCTATAATTGTTTGCAACGTCAAGGCCATTACTCGCTGACGACACTAGGCAATCGGAAACAAATGGAAGATGTAGATAATACTATGCCAGTTACTAGCCAGGCGAAAAGTAGTAACAGTTCTATTACTCTGACGCTAGTTTTGCTATAGAAGGGTGGAGACCCAGAACGAATCAACTTATTTATACCATCACCAAATAATTAGCAACGGCGCCCTGGACAAAGAAGCAATATATCATGAAAATCATTCAAATTATTAGCTAAAACCAGCCACACACATTCCATCTAATCTTGAAACATCGCGTGAATGACTTTCTTATAATAAACATCAAATTATAAAATAAATGTACGATAAGGTGTTCGTGCAATAAATAATGTTCGGCCCACTGTAACACGGGGACCAAAACGTAAGGGGGGTAATTTTCTTCACTGCTCATTTCCTACAACGTGTTGTAGGACCACACGGAGTGATTATATGATTTTGGTATGGCTGTTATTATTTTTGACAGGAAATTGATGTGCATTTTTTCGTCTGTGTGGCTAAGCTTCAAGTATTGTGTAAGTAGTAAGTTTTAATATAACATACATAACGTAAATTAACTATTGCTTTCAGAACAGAAGAAAGGACCGTAGCCTTCCTCTATTCAACTACTTTCGCAAGAACGCCATTTTTATATAATTGTCATAACGCAAAAGTAATCTCAGGATGCCCTTGATTCTTAGTAAAGTCTAAGTATGCCACCATAATGTGGTGGCAGCTTGAATGCCACCACATTAGTATCAGTTTTAATCACACCAATTACAACACAAGCATATTTAATTGGCCAGATTAAAATATACTAGCGGTTGCCAAGTGGACCCTAATTGATTTAAATTTTAAGATTCATCGTTATAAGGTTTTATTGTCTATAACTATACCCTTATAATCACATTTCATTTAGTCACCTACTCTACATACATATGTAACCATAGTTACGTAGAATTCTACGACATCAGCCGAACAATGCCGAAATATTACGAACGCGATGTGACTGCTTGTGTCAAATGCATGGTAGTGTGCGTGTAGTGCTTTTTCATTAATTTAATGTATTTCTAATGCATATTTTATAAAAATATTAGGACTCGCCACTCCTTGTCCATATAAACTTTCATTGTGCCAAATTTCATAATTCTTCGCAATTTTCGTAAGAAGGGATACAAAGTTTTTGCTTCACGTACTAATATATAGATATTCACAAGCATTGGAAAAGATGTACTAAGTAAAGATCGATTAGACGTTAAAAGGATGGATGACAACATAATACTGATTAATAAAGTATATAAGGCAAATCTGAATGGGACAGTCAGAAGGTCTAAGCGGATGTCCTCTGACCACATCTGGGCTATTCTAGAAAAAAAGATAGGTCCAGATTTCATTAAACTGACAAGTGTGTAAGAAGAACGTTATAAGGATGAACGAACGAAAAGAAAATAGCCGGGTTATTAGAAAGCAGACCTTATTAACTTTACCTTCTCTTCCGGGCAAAAGGTATTTAAGTAATTTTATATCAATTAAGTACTAACAAAATCGCTGTCATTTTGCTCTGACGATCATAATGTGTGTGGTAATATAATCGAATATCGATATTAGCAATTTCACTTTCTCGCACTTTCAGAACCCTTTAATTCTAATAAGTTCTTGAGAAACTGCCTAGCCCATTATCACTTCAAGTTGCTGACAAAGGCAATGTAGGATATTAACAATATCTTAATTGAAAGAGAACAAAGCCTTTAATACAAAAGTCAATAAAGCTAAACAAAGAGCAATACCTTGTTAAATGAGAAAACAATATTTGTGTTACGTCAAAATGCCGAGGCAGCTCATGCTGAGACCACGTCTTTCTATTAATATTTCATAGGAAAACAATTCGATGAGGTAATATTTTTCTTCTTATTACCAGTTAGGTACACAGCTTGAGGATATTATAAGTCTGTTGCAAACTTGTAAGTTTTAATCGGGTCTATAGGATCTATAAATTTGCTTTATAAGTTCTAGTCTTGGTGTAGCTTTTGGATTTTAATTCTAGAAACTTTCGCGTTCGGTTTGAATTAAAAATACTTGAACAAAGGTCTTCAGCTAAATAATTGTTTGTGTAAAGAATACTTATATTGAGAAGGGCTTTTTTAAAGAGCATAATATACAAATATCAACCGAAATAATTCTGTCATATTTTTGTTTGTGGTTATATTTTTCTGATAGGATAGAATTATTCGATCAACATTTGTTTTATTCGACCACAAACCCTAAAATCTTGTCAGTTAATACATATAAAGAAAAAACCAACCGTGAATAGAAATAAGCTTTAATAAAAATAAGTTTTAATATAAAATAAATGGGTATGGAGATTCTGTAAGGACCGAATGCTGGTACGTGCCTGGTTGTCGAATCAGTGATTTCGGTAACGTTATAGTACCCAATATCCGGCTTTTATTACCTTTAAATTATTCTATTTTATCGAACCTTAAGGTTTTATCTGCTTTCATATTCGGTTGTTTTTATAATCTGGGGTGGTGGGAGAAATGGTACGTTTATGTTGTTGTGTTGGGAGAAAAATCAATATATTAGTACTCTAGTCTGTTGGCACAGAACGTAGGCATCAGAAATCATTGTATATTAATTTCATAAAAGAGAATATTGCCTGATATAAAGATATGATACCATTCCTTTATAATGGTTCGTTTTTTTGCTTATGTGGACAGGATATTTTCGTCGTTTTTCTGTAATGGAGGGAAGCCAATCTATAGCTACTTGAACTAGTCTTGAGAATTTGTGATAGCAAAGTATTTGTCGTTCTTTAGTTTGCTAATACTGCTTCTTCTTAACTACCGTACTTGTATGCAGTACGTGCTGGCAAATATTTTTCATATCAAACCTGAATCATCAAATCAATCTAACTTTAACATCCAGTTGCTAAAATAAGTCAGAATTATACAAGATTTTCAAAAATCCTATCATTAGCTGTTGTAACTACCAAAAATATTCCATAAATCCTAAGACGTAAAATGTTCCATAAATCGAACGTCTATGAATAAACCGGACCACTTTTCTGTGCGCAAACAACGGCGATTATTACTCTCTCTTTATGTCGGAATAAACAATACTGAACAAAAATCCCAAGTAATGTATCAGGTAGTGTGTATCGACGCTGTTCGAACGAAGTGGGTCAACATGCTTGGATCGCGGCTGCTTACACGAAAACTTTTCACTCTATTGACGATATGTAGAATCGGTTGAGGAGTTTGTAACGGAAACGAAGAATTAAGACGAACGTTTGGATTTTAAACTACTGCGAATCGTGCTAATCTTATAATTGTATATGTAATGTTTATACACATATGTACAAAGAAAAAGGTAGGTAGAGATGTATTACGGCCACATTACGCCAGCTATGTGTAAGGTGCCACACTGTGGTTGCGAGCGTATAGCCTTCTATCAGGCAATTGGCAGATTCTGTGCTGCTATAGACTTGCTCCCAATTACGCTATTACACAACAGGAATTTAGGATACAATTTTTTTTTATTCTACCTTTAGGAATTAAGCGTAAAAACTTGAAATTTAAAATTAAACACTTATAATTTAGTATAGATTACAGAGTTTAAAATACTGCCTTCTTAGTAACGCACACGTAAATACGAGTAATTTATGTTAGTGCCGGATGGCACCTTGCGCAACAAGCACCATCAAAGTCGTAGTTTAGCAATGTAAGTGTCATATTTGTAATCATGTGTAGTTTTCGCCGATACATTTTTTGCACGTATTGTATTAAATATGATAAACAGGGCGGCCCTAGTCGAAAGTAAGTGTGATTTGAATCCGTGCCCTATATAAGATACCCTCTTTCTTTCTTTTTGAAGTTCGCTTTCTCTAGACGAAGCGTTGTAAGGGAACTTGAGCAGTAGAGCCTCGCTGGTTTCAGCATGAATGGGCCGGCTCGATCGGGGAAGTACTACCCTCTAACAGAATATCGACGTGAAATAGCAGTATTCCTACTATTGTGTTTCGTTTGGTGAGTGAGAGTGCCGGAGGCCCAATCACCCTCTTTCCCCCCTCCCGCTCCTTCTCCTTCCCACTTCCTTTTTTCCTAAAGGGTCGGCAACGCGCAAGTGATGTTTCTGGCGTTGCAGGTGTCCATAAGCTGCGGTGACGACTTACCATCAGGTAGGCCGTATGCTTGTTTGCCACCTTAGTATTATAAAAAAAAAGGAAAACTTT
Source organism: Catocala fraxini (assembly GCA_930367265.1). NCBI lineage: Eukaryota > Metazoa > Arthropoda > Insecta > Lepidoptera > Erebidae > Catocala > Catocala fraxini. The sequence continues at coordinate 1,876,823 of OV884040.1, read as the reverse complement.
ATAACCATTAAAATGACGTAGAAAAATACATCCAGGAACAGCTATAAGAGAAGCACCCAAATTTATGTACCGTATGAATATCGAAATCAAACCACCCAACACACTAGCAATAGTGAGGCGAATTATTAAACCACTGCAGTCGAAATAGCCAAAATGTACACAATTCTGTAACACGTGGTTTTATGATACATGATCCAACATAGCCTTTGTTTATAAGAGACTACAAACTTCAAGATACCTCCTAAAATTCACATTGTCTGTTTCATAGCAACAATTTAATCTTTCACGTGCAAAGGGTAACCTTTTAAAACTGGGCGATCAAAATTAATGAATACATAAAATCACTGATCGAAGATTTAATCACCTATATTCGCTACGGTAACCCTTTTGTGATACATTGTAACCCTTTCCGAAGCAAGAGCCCCTCTTCAAATCGAGACCTTTATGTGATTTTACGAGCGTTTTATGAATATTAGATGCGCTTTATGAGTCTGAACTTTATACTAGGTTTTGTTGTTTAATTTTTATGTGCCTTGTTTGGAATTTCAAGGAATCAATTTAATTACACTGTAAGTAATACATAAATTTATATGCCATTTATGTATAGCAATAAAGTAAATTAGATACGCCTGTACTCTGAAGACACTTATATCAGTTTCAAAGATATTTCCTCTTGATTGAGATTGGTCCTGCAGACTGAATTTCGATCTGCAGGACACACACTTGCGCACTATTATACCTAATATAATATTGTGCAAGCGTGTGCACTAACAAAAGTGTACTCTCTGGTCCCTAACTCTTATAATCTGATGCCACGACATACCGACACGATCGGAGAGAGATCAGGCGCAACACCAACACCTTTACGTGCTTGCCGAGGCACGGGGATGTATAGCATCGGCTGCTACTGAAAATTTCTTGCCCGAAACTTTGTGTGGGCCCGACCCGGGTTACGCACTCGAGACCTCATGCAAAGTAGTCGCATACACTACCGCTGCACCACCGAAGCAGTCTATTTTTAGTAGCCACACAGATAACAGACATAAAAGCACATAGAATCAGAACTATTGTCTGGATAACATCAAAACATCGATCTCGGCTCGAAATCAAGTCTATTTTTATCATTGGTTCTCGATTCTTAAACCGATTTGCCACTTAAACCACTATACAATCCTCGTAATCGACATCAAAATAAAATTCGATCCAAGTACAAGCATTTGTTTGTAAAACAACATTATATCTAGTGTATTAAGCTGGCATGTTCACGGGTAATGTTACATATAGTAACTTTTTAACCTTTTGCTCCAAGCTCCGTGACCGACAAGTAGCGTGCAAATTGTAGAACAATTTGTAGGAATGGTGACATAGGCAATTATAAACGTTATAACTCAAGTGATAAGATTGAAAATCGCGTGATAAGGTGTAATGTTTTGGGAGTTATTTGATTCGTATTATAAAGTGTATTCTTATTGGATGTATGTGATATGTTTCGATATGAAATATTATTTTCTTTTTCTTCTAATGTACGGCTGTTGCAGTCACGCTAATGTTGTGAGTTTATGGTATATTTATGTGTATAGTCTTCCATTGCCGGGCTAAATAGCCTGCTATCTCATATTTTCGTTTACGGGTCGATTATTTTGATGGACCTGTTCTTCTTAATCTGTTTTGTTGACGAGATATTATACATTTACAATTAAATGTAAATCACCTGATACTACTGCAATGATGTGTCAAACTAACTAACAAATACATAAATGACAAACAAGAAGCGAATGTTTCCCCCCTAAACGTTCTGCTTCTTTTAACTGAAGTGCACTGCTGGTCTTCCTGTCGGCGCAACGCCTTCTTAAGAAACTCTGGCAAGAGACGCGTTGCGAGAACATAACTCGGGGCTCCGGTTTTTTGTAAAATTGATGTTTTTGCCAGGAACTACTTCCAGAAGTCAAACCGAAGAATATGCTATACCTATCCTTAATAAAATACTGTATTTTTATTAACTTCACTAATATTATCTTTCTCTTTTTCAACAGTGCCAACATCTGACGTGCAAGGCGTGCTAGGGAAGAAGGCTTCGTTACCGTGCGACATACAACCGCTGCATTCAGACGACGATGTTGTCATGGTGCTGTGGTTCAAAGAGTCGGATGGTGATCAGCCTCTGTACAGGTGAGGAATATCATGTGATTATAGAAAGAACGGAAAGAAAAACGGAAGCATATACTGGAACCATCACGTCAGATTCAACGATGATGGCGACGAAGAACGTTTCATTGTTTTCTATGAAAGAACTACATAACGAGATTCATATATGAGAATGGTTTTACCATAGAATTTAAATTATGTATATAGTAGTTTGCAGTTCAGAAAATATTATTTGTTGTAAGATCCTCGAAACACGTCTCACGTTTATTTTTATGTGGGCATGTCACCGAGAAGCTTGTGATGTATGCAAAATTTGTCTGGACCAAACGTGATGTAAGCAAAATTTCTTTTGACAAAATTCATGTATTATAATTCATAAAATTAATTCTATGTCAAATTTGACATAAATTGGCTCTTAGGTGCCTATGGTGGCAAACCAGGAATGCAGGGGCCGCTATGTAGAGGTCTGCGTATTTTTTTTGGCAGAAGCGTAAGCAAGTATATGCTAAAGCTTTTTAACAATCTAGACTCCATCACGTCTTCTTGGATCTCGTCTAAATCACGTCTTCTTAGATAGAACCGGTTATTTTTACGTTGCCCGTCCATTATTTACGCACAACAGCCCAATTGCAACACGCCCAACTTACTAAAGTCTACAACAGTGTTTGCTTGCTTACCCATTGCTACTCTTCGTGACGAGTCTAATACAACAATTGCATAAAATTCTCACGAATAATTTTCATAATTTACTTAGTTTACAGAATCAGTTAGCAGAATGCAAACCGATGTCATAGAATTGCATGTTTACAAATCAGTTAGTATCATAACCGTTACGTCATAAATAATGAGTGTAACATCAGTAGGTACTGTTGTAAAACTCGAATAAAACAAAGTAAACCACACGAAAACTGCATTTTATGCTAATAAAAGAGTTACAAAAACATTAGGATTGCCCATAAATATTCAAATGGCTGACATAAATTTGAAAGAAAGAGGTTTTTCTGGTGCAGAAACTTCATTAAGTCTGTTTTAAATGCTGTTTAGTCGCCGCGAGGACAATCATTGCTTCCGGCGGATATTTAAGGAAGGGCAAAGGGTTTTTTGTTTATTATAAAAAATGAAATTGCACGAAGGTAATAAGTATACTGATTAATGATTATTGCGTTAATGGGGCTTGAAGCTGTACCGCCATTTCTTACAGCAATGTTATTATAGCACCATTTTACCAGAGAACGGGGTAGAGCTATGTACTGTTATGAACTCTGTCGCTTTCTTTCGTAAATATTATTGCAATAATAATTATATTAGACAGAGATTTGATATGCTCATTCTCTCTCTCTCTTATTAAATAAGATTATATGATGCCTTTTCGAGATTCTCGCTAGGTTCCCCCTAAAGAAAACCGTTGTCTCCCTTATAATGTAAGATTATATGATGCCTCTTACAGATTCTCGCTAGGTGCCCTACAGGAAATAGTGGTGCATCCATAGAATGAGCGTGAGTTCAATAGGTTGTGATCATGTATAAGATACACACATAGTGTAATTGGACTAGAAGTTTATATTTTTTCGCACATGAAATCTATGTAAATTTTCACTAAAATAGTTAATATAATTTGACGGTAAAGATCAATATTTTTGTAAAACTAGTGTCCATGAATACTCAATAATATTCTCTAGATATATGTAATGGGCCAACCAGCATTGGTTTGGCGTGGTGGACTATAGTCCACTCTCTATAAAAGAAGGGTTAGGTATATAGAGAGGAGACCTGTGCCCAGAAATGGAACAGCTTTTAGACAGAGTAGTCACAATATCTTATTTTAACAGTAATACGATTTATTTCCTCTACAGCTACGACATCAGAGGTCGCTCCATCAACCAGCCAAAGCTCTGGTCGTCACCCACGGTCTTCGGCAATAGGGCCTTCTTCCGCGGCAGCGCCACCCCTGCAGTCCTCATGGTGGACAATGTCATCGCCAGTGACGCTGGTGTTTACAGATGCAGAGTCGACTTCAAGAACAGTCCCACTAGGAACTTGAAAGTTAATTTTACTGTTATAAGTAAGTATCTTTTAAAGGATTACTAGCAACCTGAATTATAAACTACGTGCATTCCTGTAAACTTTTGCAGCTATGCTAAATACTATTAGGAGTAACACCGGTACTGTAATGGGTGGCGTTCAAACACACGAGTTCTCGATTGCATGTTCGATAACTTAACAATTAAGCTACCACCGCTATTATTAGTATTGCAATAAGTAATTAGATCAGCACTTGTAATACCCTCGATTTGTTCTTATGTATGTAAATTTAAATAAAGGTTAGTAGGTACTATATTGTATCATACTATAAAATAGCGACGATCCCACGGTAATATTAAACGCTTGTGCAGTCAAAATGCACCTACCTATATATAATGCATCAAGAAAATAAGACAACAATTAATCTAGCAAGGGATACATATGCTAGGATCGTAGCAAACGAATATCGATAGCCGTTGCCTAGACGAAACAGTCTTTAGTATTGCGAGTATGTGTTAATCGAGCATAAAGCTCTAACGCATACTGCAATAAAATAATATGAAGCTTTCCGTATAGTGAATTATGGCACGTCAACGCGTAGCATCTGGACCAACCGATCAAGTAGGTACGTCATCTTATATTTATCTACTAGCTATTGTTACCTAAATCATGGAAAATAATGGTTTGATGAGTTTTAAGAGACTCAGTAGCCAAAGTCACTTCTTGCATAACCCTTTCATTAAATACATCGATTTATTAGCCATAGAGACACGCTTTTGAAGCATGCGAAAAATTCACAGCTTTATAAAAAACGTTCATCTTAATATTACATATAGACATTCGTTTTTATTGATTTAATACCTACTAACTATATTTAGTGGCATGTATCGAAAATCTCTTTATGATGATTCCAGAGCTTGTGTTAGGATAAATGGGACCTACACAGAATGGTTTAGCATCGAAAAAGGTGTTAAACAAGGATGTGTAGCGTCACCTTGGCTGTTTAACCTATACATGGACAATTGTTTAAAATATTTCAAAGATTGTAAATGGGAATTAAGAATGAATGAGTTTCTTGTCAAATGTCTTCTTTATGCCGATGACCAAGTAATACTTGCGTCATCAGCAGAAGAGTTGCAGGCAATGGTAACTATTATGCATGATGTTTTTGAGAGTAAAGGAATGAAAATAAATGTAAGCAAGACGAAAGTAATGGTATTTGAAATGGATGAGTGCGTGACGATGTGTAATATTATGATTGATGGATAAAAAGTGGAGCAAGTGAAAGAGTTTGTATATTTGGGTACTTTGTTTACAAGGGATGGTAAACATGAGGGAGATATTGGAAGGAGAACGATTGCTGGCAACAAAGAGAATGTAGCTCTACGCGCTTTTATGAACAGTCGAAATGTATCCGAAAAGGCACGTTTGGCTGTTTATAGAGGACTATTAGTGCCCACACTTATGTATGGAAGTGAAATTTGGGTACGGCAAAAGAAGAATGAGAGCAGAATAAATGCTGTAAAAATGAAAACGCTGAGAAGCATATGTGGTGTGACTCTGAAAGATAGAATAAGGTATAGTGTGATTAGAGAGAGATGCGACATGAAAGTGGATATAGTGACAAGAATAGAAAAGGGTATGTTAAGCTGGTTTGGGCATGTAGAGAGAATGGACGAGGAAAGACTGACTAAGAAAGTTTATAAGGCTAGTGTGAATAGAACGGTCGCAAGAGGAAGACCTAAGCGAACGTTTCTCGATCAGATCGGAGGCGTTCTGGACAAAGGCCAGGTTAAGAGCCCCTTGAACCGACGGGCGTGTATGAGGAATGTGATGAAAGTCAATGAAGCCATAGAAGTGACAGGATTGTAGCAAATGGAAATCCGTAGTCTCTGCCTACCCCTCTGGGAAACAGGCATGAATCTATGTATGTATGTATCGAAACGGTTCAGATCGTTTGTTGCGATATAGTGATAAAACACCTTTAGCATTTCATATCGTGTATGTGAGAGAGAGAGTGTGGGGAGAGTGTGTGTTTGTGTGTGTAAGCGTGCGTATTTATGAGGTCCTGAGTGTGCACTCAACTCGCATTAGTTAATGTGTTAGTAATTGCGTTTACTATGTTCTATTAGACGAAATGTCGTTCTCTTTACATATAAATGAAATATTTTTACATGTTATTTGTAAAAGCGGTATGACATTATGTAATTTTTTTATTGGCGTTTTTACAGTAGCATTACGGTCTTTTGATGTGTGCCCAGTAGACGTCAAAATACTCGCACCCTATTACATGGGATTCAAATTGCCTGAGGGTATATGGATATAACAACCCTCTCCGTAGCCTTTTAGTAATATAATAATAATAATAATAATCACATATTCAACTTAAATTGGTACAAATGGATACAGAGCTTAGGTTACATCGTAAAGGTAATATATAAGGGGTGCCTGTACTAGGTTAAACCTGTGCCACAGGCATTAAGGGCACATACTGTATAATATAGATATAAACTCTAAAACAATACTTATAAAACTTTATTATTTGTATACAAAAACGTATGAATTACATTCTAAACTAAATTAAGTGATTACTATGACTAATTAAAGAGCTATTTTATTGCGTAACACTTATTGAGCAACAGTCAAATTTTCAGTTTGATCTTTGTTAAAGGTTTGTAAATATTGTTGAACTAATTGCTTAGTGTTAGCATAGTTTTTGTCATAAATCGCAGTTATTTTGTTTATATTATTATAAAGCAATGGGCCCAAAAAAGAGAAAACCTATTGGTAAAAATATACTTAGAGATATACACAGCCAAGAGTTTATGTTATGTTAAGTTATACTAAAGCTTAAGCAGTTGTAAATTATAAAACCTACAAAATCCATCCCTATTTAATAAAAATATTTACAGAGATGTTATTTTTCAGTACCACCGAATCGACCAACAATTTTTGATGCAAAAAGAAGAGACAGAACGAAATTGGTAGAGCCATACAACGAAGGATCTAATGTTCTTCTGATATGCGAAGTAGAAGGAGGTGAGTGTATTTCATTCTTATTATTATGTACCTATGACGTCTGTACCTATGACGTCCCACCGCAAGCCTAAGCCCTCTCTTTTATATTTCCACTTTTCTCGGTTTACTAACAAGTATTCCAATCTTTTAAAAACGCATCGAGATCTACCTGCTCCTTCTTTCCCTGATCTACTGCCATTTGAACACCACAGGGTAGTAGTGTTTGTTGCTCCTGCATAATGTGACAAACACGACCAGACCAGTTCCACTTTAATTTAGTAGCTGTGCGGCCAGCGTCCGCTATTTGCTGATATAATCAATATTATCATTATCATAATCATCATCACCCTGTAGCAGTCCACTGTTGGATATAGGGATCGCAAATTACAGCACTAAGTCCGATATTTCCAATGACTAGCTTAGCTCTCGTTTTCTAAAACTATCAATGCAGATTAATCAGTCCAGGTCTAGCATATTCTCAAAGTGCTTTAAAGAGTTCATCGATTTAATTTCACCTGCATGGGGCAAGTGAAATTTAATAATAAATTGGAGAAAGATGGATTTCACTTTATAACTCTAGAATGATATATCGGGTATGCCTTATTCTGAAACCGTCGTGATGCAACAGCTGCCGGCCATTTTAGCGGCCAGTGCTAGTCATTAATTTAACCCAAGGGATAATCTTTCTGCATTAGATAGCTTATTTAGGCATTGGGGTAGATCATAAGCTGTATAATTCTACCCTATGCTCTAAAGAAACAGCAGCAGTAATTTCAAAGCTTTGATACAGCTTGTATAAATAAAAATCTTACTGGTTCAATTACCTATATGTATCCCTTTTTGATGTCCTTTTCAAAGTTTTCAGTAGAATATTGTAACTGTTGATTCGAGGTCACGATCATTATTCTTATTGACAAATGGTCACCCCGATTATAACGGCTTCATTTTTCTTAAAAGGTAACTGCCACTGCCGAATAATAAATTTGATAATAATGTTAGCGTTAATGTGGTTTTGTGACGACTGACGGATTTTTTTCACATCGCCTATTGTTATAATTAGTTCTTGTTATCGTATAGGTAGCATATAAACTTGTGAAGGTATCTTTTTCTTGTCTCATATTATTATAATTTATTAATGATTTCCGGTATTCATTCCTCAATAAAGATAAGATAAATACGAAAATAGATTAAGATATACTTAATCTTATATCTCTTTTCGTATTTATTTCAGTCTATAGGAGAGTTAAGTGCAGACTGTATAAGAGATTGGGGTTATTAGTAGTAGCTTAAATCTTATATCTGTCCTTTCAGTCTGGTCTGTTCTGTCAATGCCTACTTCTTTTAAGAATATAACGCCAAGTCATTGTATTACAAGCGTCCATAAGCCACAGCAACAGTTTGATGGTAAATCAAGCGGTACGCACCCTACTCATTGTTACTTCAGTATAAAAATAAACTAATAAATTAGCAAACACATGAACACAACTCTATATTGAAGTAGTAAACACGATATTTCAATTTTAAAACACATCAGATAATGAATATCGTTGGCTTTCATATTTTGCATCACTCGTAACACTCGCGCGAAATTGATATCATTAGCAAATAACAATTTTGCGAACACTATCAACGAATACATCGGCGGTAAATATCGTTCAGTCTACGAATAAATGCTGTTCCGGGAACACAATTGGTGTCGTGTATGGATTATCGTGGTCTGATAAAAAGAGTTACCGCTATCGACACCATAACACCGTCCCTCATCTATTTCCCATCATTAACGCCTACGTTTTCTGTTTGTTTATCATGGGACTATTGTTTCCTAAATTGTATGGGATCGGAATGTTTTATTGTTCAACACTGAGGGCTACAATTATTGCCTTTAATTGGTCGGGTAGCTTTAAAGATTTGTATTGTAGCAACGCTTTTGGTCATTATGATTTTGGAAGTAATTTCGAATTTGGCGCCGGGTTGTAAAGGTTTTGATCGTGGTTTGTTTGATAGCCCTTATCATTTTTAAGTCTATTATTATGTATGCAGTAATTTTTTGTGTACATATTAAGGTAGTAATTGAGCGTACGGATTAGACAGTTGTAATCCATATATATAATAATAATAATAATAATATTCTACCACATACACACAACACCATCTAGCCCAAACTAAGCAGAGTTGTACTATGGGTACTAGACAATGGATAAACATACATATATACTTTTTTTTGTAAATATATATTTATTATACATAGAAACACCCAGACCAAGACAAACATCCAAGTTCATGCACACAAATATTGTCTTGTGCGGGAATCGAACCCGCGACCTCAGGCGTGGCAGTCGGTTACACCAACCACTGCGTTATCGCTACCGGTTACAATTACTGGTAATTGTATATGATAAGATAACCGTAACCGGAAAATAAGGGTGACTATAACCGGTATTTTCATTGATTGCTGTTTTCTTAATAGTTTACGCGGTAGAACTTCCACTATTATTGGACAAACCTAAACAACAAACGAGCGACAATTTTTCCTGCTGCGTCTGAGGTTCCAAAATGCACTAGCAAGCAATCATTATTATGCGCATACAAAAAACACTTGTATGATTTTATAACAATTCCGGTATAAAGGCAGGATAACGCACGATAAGAAGCTATGTAAATCAACGTACATGCCAGATATCTTTATGTACATTTTATTCATATAACATTTTATGTAATACCTTCTTCTCCCTTAGCCTTTATTATTCCCAAGTCACTTGGGGTCGGCTTTTCTAGTCTATCCGGATTTGACTGGATATCAGTTTTTACACGGAGCGGCTGCCACCTGACCTCCGCTACCCGAAGGCTAACGATACCCTAAGGCTAGACCAGTGTCAGGATATTAGAGCGTACTGACTTTCCCAATAACGACTGCCATAGATGTTCATGGCAGCCGGGACCGATGGCTTAACGTGCTCTCCGAGGCACGGAGCAGGCGATAATTGTCAATCAATACGCACATAATTTCGAAAAGTCATATAACTTCCGACAGTCAGAGGTGCGCGACGTGGGTTCGAACCCGAGACCTGCATTGCAGTCTGTTGGTCTCCCTACTGAGCTATCGCTGCTTCTTATATTATATGTAATACCTATTCCACGAAAAAAGATAGTGGCTAAAAGATTCTTTACTTCTTAAACATTCCTTCCTATATATGTTATGATGTTGGAAAATAAGCATATGGCTCGCTTTATGGTAAGCGGTTACCGTAACAGGGTATTACTTACTCTTTGTAACCCTGCTAAATAGGAATCCTTCTAGTTCCAAGTGATATAGAACTGCGGGTCTACCGTGAGAACGTTTTAACGCAATGACGTGCCGAAACGAATTACGAACGAAATAATAAGCATATACCTACCATGAAAACACTTCGGATTTTTTAGGACGTACAAATGTCATACGACGATATTCGTGACGATTGTCGGCGCGAATGATGTTTCATGGTAAGAATAAGCACGAACGAACGTACGCAATTGCGTATAACGCGTTTCACGGTAGACCCCCAGGTTCTCTCCTATCAGCACAGTGCTGTTCTAAGGAACCTAGTCTGTTTTTTGTCTGCTGTCTTCTGTAGGCTGAACATACTTCCTCAGTTAAAGTGAATAACCAGACTAATGGAAGGATCCAACTGTCCCTTATCTTATTCTTATACATCACCCTTATTCTTATACAAATTCACACAAATAGTTTTAGACGTATTTTATACTATAATATTTTATTTACTCTATGTCATCTTAATTATTTTTATATCATTATTTTAACTCGGCTGAGGACCTAACTTTTACAGTTACCTACTATAAAATACTAATTAATTTCAAAAACGCTTCTACACAAATTTTAAAATTTTTCTTCTACTTTGAAGCCGTCGTTGCTTTTAGCCGAAGTAACCCTTTATATCCGCCTTCATAAGCTCTTAAGCTCGTTATAGAAATTAACAGAGCTGGAAATCTTTACTAGAGTTGAAGATTAGCAGCTGATGTTAAAATAATAATATCATTCGGTTTTATAAACGGACAGTCAACAGCGCTAGGCTATCCAGTTATAAAACTCATCAACGCACTGCAAAGTCAAAGGCACAAATTCATCAGCAGGCGGTATACTTATTAACCATCTTATTGGTATGATAATAATATAAATAGTTTCTACACTATTGCTCATGTTAATAACCTTAATAAAATCTTTATTTTGTCACTTTCTTTACATATTGAATCGAATATACTTGGTGTAAATCCATCCTACAATAAAATAATAATTGACCGAACAGCAACCCAATTCACAGCCTCGTATTGCCATAAAAGCTGTTAAGATAGAACACCTCTTATCGTAAACAGCAGCGTCATGGGATACAAGAGTATTCCAACATGCAGCATTTCTTAAAATTCATTTTCTTCGTACAGGTCGACCCAGGCCCAAAGTGATCTGGTACCTCGAGAATGACCTGGTTGATGACTCGTACGAACAACGTCCTGACGGCATCACGGTCAACACGCTCACCTTCCCCAACGTTGGACGACAACACTTAAACCAAAGACTTCTCTGCCAAGCCAGCAACACGAACTTAGCACAGCCAGAAACTAAAGTGCTGATTTTGGATATCAATTGTAAGTACATAATTATACTGTCCGTAAATAACATTATAATTATTAGTTTTTAATAGGCCATGAACTGAGCTGAAAACTAAATCAGAAGTAGTCAACTTATTAATCACTTGTATGCCAGAATCTTAGCTAAAAAGTATGATGCCTTGCGTAGATCTACTTTCTTGTGTATATAAGGAGTAGCTCAATGCATTAAATCACTCGCGAATTATATGTCACGGTTTCCACATTTTGATGACAAGATCACGAATAAAGTCAGTATTCCATGGCTTTTGAAAGACAAAACAGAATTCATGGTAATATCATATTTCTGTTTATTGTTCAAAAAGACAATTACCAAAAAATCGGACACAAAGAACATCCAGACCCCCAACAACTATTCGCAGATTACACAAAGGTGAGGTTTCAACAAACTCGGCTACTGAGCCGAGTTTGTTGGGGCTGAAAGGGGGGTGAAAGCTTGAACGAGGTTTCCGTCGATGAGCGCAGGTGAGGACTGGTACGCCTTTCGAACCAGCTTCTCCACCTCCAGGGCCCACTGCTGCAAGGTTTCACCAACACGTTGCGATCGGTCTTTCAGCTGGGCGCGAAACACGTGTTCCAGATGTGCGTCGCCATATCTCGCTAGCCACTGGGCTAAGATGATGCGAAAACATCATGCAGACCAGTCATAAGTCACAACATAAAATATCATATCGACTTTCAATCTGCATACTGCTGTATTATATACTACTGGACTGTTCTAGTATATATGTACATATATGTATGTACATGGCATGCGTACACATGGCATTTATTTAGCCTCGTACGGCAGGTTTAAATTAAAATGCGCATATTCAGTAGTACCAGGATAAATAGATGTATTTTTGTATCCAGCGTTACTATTAGTTTTGAAAAAGGGGTGCCTAAAATTGAAAGATTTGACCTATATAAACTAACTTTTATATTTTAAATGTAATAGTTCAGATGTTTGTTACTGTAATAATTTGAAGTCTTGGTATAATTGTGTGGTGTCTATGTCATCGTGGTAATACATAATTTTATTTTAGGTGCAATATTTTTTGCAACTTTTTGTTCTTTTTTGTTTTTTTTTAAATATGGTTTAATTGAAGGAACGAAATATCTGCCTAGCAAAGAAGGCATTGACAAATAAGATTGATTGAAAAACTCAAAGTGTCGGTGTATATTAAGAGATTTTAATACCAGACAAAGCAATAAATTATATTAAGTTATTAATTAAAATATAATATACAACAAGATTAACCAGCATAAAATTGAAAATAATAAAAAACCTTATAATACTCTTCCGCATTGCTGCCAGTTGGCAACATGCCCAGAAGACTGGCAGCATAAGAACTTAATTAATATTTACTTTTTATTTTTGAACAGTGAAACCAATAACAGTGAACATCTTAACGAAGGAGAAGCAAGTATCGGCAGACAAGAGATACGAAGTTGAATGCAAGACGACTGGCTCAAGACCTGAAGCCTACGTCACATGGTGGAAAAACAACAGACAGCTGAAAAGGATGGCTAAGAATGTAAGAAATATCACAAATATATTTAGTATTACACCTGTAATAATATTCCTCTTAGGCAGAAACGTATTACACTTATATTTTGTCAGCTAAATTTAGCTCCCACGTAACATAAGGATGAGCATATTGACTTTTATCAGGTATACTCGTATTGTTCAACATTGTGTTACTGTTGCGAATTCTCTAACGGAAAACTCATTTACACTTTGCCTATCATTTGCGTAAGCATTAATTCAAATTTAAGCTGAAGCGCTCATAAGGCTCTGATAATAATTTTACTCCTGTTTATAAACAGTCCAACGTGCTGGCCAAGTACGGGTTGACAAATCTGACAGATCTTCAAGACACTATGGAAAACTCAGACATGCATGTTGCTTCACGGTGTTTTGCAGTAGCAGTGCAATATTTTAAATGCATTCTTTTGAATTAAACCCAATCACTTGATCCCACTTCAAAGTACTGTAGTTTATATACCAACATATCTCAGACGTACAAAATTCCACAACATTAAACGCAGCGTCTAAATCATACTTCACTCCGTTATTCCTCTCTAACGTTCCAATCACTCGAAACCAAACAGTATCGAATGCAATTTCATCTAAAGCACATCTTTTCACAGTTTTCCGAGAACAACGAGACTCTGAGCGTGCTAAGCTTAGTGCCGAGCGTTGAGGATGACGGCAAATATTTGACGTGCCGAGCTGAAAACAAACATATACAGGACTCAGCGATAGAGGACAAATGGCGACTCAATGTGCACTGTGAGTATCGAGGGATTTTAAAATGATGGCGGATTTTGTAGATCATTTCTTTATTGGTGTATTATTTGTATGGAAACTTTCGCGTTGCATGATATTTATATTTTGTAACGGATATTAATGCGATTATACATAATGTTTAGCTTTTTAATGTTTGACGTTTCGACAGGTTAAGTGTAACCTGGTCGTGATCAACTTGTGACCACGGCCCACCAGCCGTGATCACAAGCTAACCCGTAAGTCGCATTAATACTTGTTATGAGTTTCTTACAACCAAGGTGCTTGAAATCCATACAACTTGTAGCATATGGACACTTGCAAAACAACATGACTGTAACGTAACAAATAAAAAGATTTGTGAATCAAATTAAAATTTATTTTTATACAACTAAAGTGTAAAAAATCCATTACCATAGCCTACTGACGTTTGCAATTGCTTATATTTAATTTTGTATCAATTTGGCGCAGCCGCAGAAGTATATTCAGAGTGCAACTAAAAAAATATTTGTACGATTTGTTACGTGCGTAATGCGATCACCAGATATTTTTACGTAGAACCAGATATTTTTACAATTTGGTATATGTATAATTATATGACTACTATAACTATACTACTATCTAAGTGTCTTTAATTAAGGTTGCATTTTATTTTAATAACCAGACGAAGGGTCTCAATCATCTGCAGGTTCATATTTTGTTTCAAAAGTCAAACTAATATGATTTTGAAGAAGATCTCTAATTCACTCTCTAACAATCATTTAAACAACTGCTTCAACACGAATTTTCTCGTTTATTTTTCTTCAAAACTTTGCTGATATGTCTGAGTCCTGGATAATTCCAAGAGTAATGAAAAAACTAATTCTAAACTAAACATCGACATTGGTTTTCGAACACGTTGTCTCAACCACTGTATTAACAAGTTATAATTTGACTCTGATGTAAGGTTACCAAACGATTGGCTTTAAATTTAAGGACTTTCTCGATAGTCAATCCAGACAGTACGCGTATAATTATTAAGAACCTCAAAATAATTCTCATCAATCATAATGTTTAATGGTTTCAGTTATAACTTTGTATATTGTTGCTCTGAATTATTATAAACTGTTCTAAATTAGCACTAATATTTACACAGGAAATGAAGAGCTAAATCAAAGCCTATGGTGATGGTTACTTACGATTACACGTATTATTCTATGTATTCCATGTTGCTTATTTTTTTTTTGTAAATATTACCTTTAATCCATAACAACAGTCATAAAATTAAACATAATTATATTATAGAAATTAAACTACTATATACGTATTTTATTGCGTTGTTTATTTGACACTTTATTACATAATTTTGAAAATTGTTACACTACTACTATTATTAAACTTTACTAATTTTTAAGCTAATTAAATTATTATCAAAACTATTTAGATTTAATTTAATTTTACACTTTCCCCGACATTTCGGTTGCTTTTCAGCAGCCATGGTCACGGGAAGACTAAGATGGTAGTTGTCTCAATGTTCCAGTGTAGTTATTTCAAATAAACAACACGATAAAATCTGTATATAGTAGTTTAATTTCAATGAATAATATTCGCGTAGACAGAAGACAATATTATAATTATATTGTGATTAAAATTCATAAGAGAACTTGCAGGGTTGTAAATAACTTGGTACTTGGATACAACTACATGATAAATAGGAGTCAGCTACCTAAATTCATATATAACTTTAGTATTAAAAGTTACATGTTCTAAATTTCATGTTGGCAGCTAAAACTGCACGCAATACTTATTTTTTTCAATAAGATCAATGTGTTTGTCTTATCCTATCGAGTCACCCACCTGCGGCCAGATACAATAGGCTTTTAAATAATGATTCTGGCATTACCACAATTCATAGATGATAAATTAATTGGTTGGTTGGTTGTGACCTTTGTAAATATGTGTAACCTATGTATCTTCATCTGGCAAAGCTTATGGTCACCCTACTACCGCGTCATCATCTCACTAATTCTCATACTCAACTTGTGATTGGATAACTTCTAAGTTGGAGAACTTTCTTTGTTGAAAACGCTGTTTTTCTTTAGTTTAACCATCTTTGAATAACATCGTAGTGGCTTTATTACGTTTCTCGAGACTTGACTTTGAATATGTTTGAAATCAATGCTGTTATAGTCTGATCGAACTTATATTTTTGTAATAATATTATAATATTACTATTTCAATCTAAATTCGAGATAGGTTTAATGGTTTCTTAACAATTTAATTCTCTTGTTATAAAATTAAAACTTAGGTAATAAATGAATAAAAATCAATATAAGATATTGTCTTCTGTTTACGCGAATATTATTCATTGAAATTAAACTACTATATACGGATTTTATCGCGTTGTTTATTTGACACTTTTTTTACTAGTTACTGTTTACTTCAATTTAAGCTATTTAAATTATACAACTATTTAGATTACTTCAGCGGGTACTTTGAAATAACTACACTAGAACATCGAGACAACTACCATCTTAGTCTCCCCGTGACCATGGCTGCTGAAAAGCAACTGAAACGTCGGGGAAAGTGTAAAATTAAATCTAAGTGTTTAAAAATAGTAGTTTAAAGTTTCAAATTTATTTAATAATAGTGATTCATAAAAAATAAACAACGCGATAGAATCAGTATAAAATTAAATTTAAATTATAAAATTAATAATTGGAGAACGTCAAAATAAAATCAATTAAGAAAAGTTTTGTGCGCCTACTCATATTTAATGTCACTTTAACTCGCTGGCTGTATTAGTAATATCGGCATCGACTGCTCTTATGACGTAGAATTTTTCATCACCTACCGCCTTTTCACTGTCAGCGCGGTGAGTGTTGTTGGTTTGTTCTGTTTTAATAAGTCCTTAGCGTCACAGAAATAATTTTAAGTTGGCGAATTGTTTTAAAAATATCTATCTAATATTTTATAGGAATGAACACTGGCTTTATCTATGTCACATTAGTTAAAGATGGCAATTGTGTTGTTCACAGATGTCCCTATAGTGGATCTGAAGATGGGCTCGAACCTTAATCCCGATGAGATCAAGGAAGGCGACGATGTCTACTTCGAGTGCACTGTCAAGGCTAATCCGAAGACACATCGGCTCGTGTGGTTCCATGATGTGAGTAACTTGGTTCACTTTAGTGATATGTACGTCATCTTCTTGACAAACTTACGCGACAATTGCCGTGGCATGGCATAATACAAAATAATGTGTAATTTGAATTTTATTCGAATGTATTGTTAATGCTTATGTGCTTAGTCTGGCTATAAATACTGATACAATTTAAAAAAAAGATTCTCTTGTAACAATATTTATGGCAAGACTAGGTATATAAGTATATGCCTACGTACATGTTGTACTTTAACCACGCTAAGTAGCTATCGTATTGTGAGCGGAGCGCTGTGATCATTTCGTTTTAAAGATTTCTGAAAATAGCAAATTGGACACGAAGATTTATAATTCGTGTTAATAATATAATATAATAATATCAGCCCTGTATTAAAGTGTCCCACTGCTGGGCACGGGCCTCTTCTCACTGTGAGAAGGGTTAGGCCATAGTCCACCACGCTGCCCTAGTGCGGGTTGGCAGACTTCACATATCTTCCAGGACATTATGGAGAACTCTCAGATATGCAGGTTTCCTCACGATGTTTTCCTTCACCGTTAAAGCAAGCGATAATTAACTATTTAATACGCATATAACTTCGAAAAGTCAGAGATGCGCGCCTTGGGTTCGAACTCGAGACCTCTGCGTGGCAGTCCAACGGTTTCCCGCTAGGCTATCGCTGCTATATATATATATGTTAAACTCAATCGAATGTCGCAGATTAGATGTTTGTTTTGATTTTTCTATTACAGTCTTATCAATGCGCTGTCACACTATGTAATTATTTTGATTTAATGACAATAGACATGAGAGTTTTCTTGCATGGTAAATTTGACAGTAATCTATAGCCTGTGTTACTTAGGGATGATACAACTTTCTATTAGTAAAATAGTTTTATGAGGCGGTTAAATAGATGCAGAGATTATCCACTACTCTCAAATCCGTCAAAAACAAATGCCTTAAACCTTAAACTAATGTTCTTGTCCCATCCAGAATACAGAGATCTTTCACAACGAAGCAGCAGGCATAATCCTCAGTGCTCAGAGCCTTGTGCTGCAAAGCGTGACCAGAGCAGCCGCTGGAGACTACACATGTATGGCCGCGAACAGCGAAGGGAAAGGCACCAGCAACCCCGTCACTTTGTTGGTCAGATGTAAGTAACCATACTTATTATAACAGCTATAATAACTTGGTTTATTACGTTTGTAAAACAATTTTGAGGAACACCCTGATAAATAGTAAGAAACCTTGTGATGTATCTAAGATTTCATTATAATGTCTGTAAATGCACAGTCTCAGTCTTATGTTCCCGAAAGAGTATATTAAACTCATATATCGTCCACTATAGTTTTCTCTTTTTTAATAATAATAATAATAGATTTATTAGCCACCAAATAAGTAACAAATTAAAGTGGGCTCTGCCTCCTGGACTAGGTTGTAGCCTGTATTCCAGGAAACAGTGCCTTCCCCACTACTTAAGTCTAATACATATATTTGGTCATTACATAAAACAAATTGTGAATGTTGTTAATAAGACAACTCCCGCATTGGATATATATATATATATCCTGTGTCGCGAGGGACTTTACAAACATTCAAACAACGGACACAACGAACACCCAGACCTGGAACAACAATTTGTGGAACACACAAAGTTTTGTCCCGTCTGGGATTCGAACCCACAACACTCGGCGCAGTGGCATTGGTGAGGCGACCACTTAAACCACTACGCTATCTGTGATAGGTCCCACGTAATAGAAGGCGAGCATGTCGAAGTCCACCGGACACCTTACTGCTGCTATTGCGATTTTTAACAGAAAAATAACCTTATAACTCTTTGCCTAGCCGAGGCATGAACCCGAGACCTTATATACAGCAGCCGCATTCACTACCACTGCCCCACTGAAGCAGCAGTGATTGCAGTCACTGATAAAACTTAATGCTAGATACTTCTAATGATTTCATGACCGTTGGTTTCACATCGCTGCTGTTAATAGGTACTTATAATAATTTATTGACAGAAATGTCTATGTAGACTACCCATCCCGGGTATCGAACTTAAGAGACCGCATGCACAGCGGTCGCATTCATTACCGCTACATTCTGAACTATAACTACTGAGAAACGGCCATGAATTGCCGTAAATCTTAGAGTTTGAAAACATTTTATCACGTGACCTTGAGGTCAAAGGTCAAAGGTCATAGTTATTTCGGGGTATATCGACTATGTTGAGTCGAATAGCGTTGACCGCGAGTCTCTAGCTCTTACGGTTCTTGAGTTGAAAGATGGTATCACGTGACCTTGAAGTTAGAGGTCAAAGGTCATAGTAATTTCGGGATATATCAACTATGTTGAGTCGAATAGCGTTGACCGCGAGTCTCTAGCTCTTACGGTTCTTGAGTTGAAAGATGGTATCACTTGACCTCGAGGTCAGAGGTCAAAGGTCATAGTCATTCCGGGGTATATCGACTATTTTGAGTCGAATGGTGTTGACCGCAAGTCTCTAGCTCTTACGGTTCTTGAGTTGAAAGTTGTATAACAGACAGACGGAAGGACGGAGGGACGGACGGAGAGACGGACGGACGGACAAAGAGCTTTTTCGAACTCTAAAAGCAATAAGAATATTACATTCTAAAACTCAATACGGTGTAAAGCATTTGAAATGGGTGTAAATGCAAACCAAAACCAACAAATCGAAGTAGTGCCAAATATTGAACGCAGTACATAATGCATGTAGTTGAGTACATGACTTGACGCTATCTCAGGAACTAGTATTAGTGTAGAAGCGAGTGTCACTGGGGATTCAAAGCGCAGGGCTGCCAAGCCTGACAATCTGAGATATATTAACTGCTAGATTTTGCCCGCGGTTTCGCTCGCGTAAATGCAGGTTATGTCAATTATAGTAGTGGTTTAAGTGGTCGCTCTGGCACTGCCATTCCGCTGTGCGTTGTGGGTTCGAATATCACGTGGGACAAAAAAAATGTGTTCATAAATTATTTTCCGAGTCTGGAGATTCTTTGTGTCTTGTGTTTGAAAGTGTGTTTTGTCCTCCGTGATACAGGAATTATTCCTAGAGTGAGAGTTGTACCTTTAAAAAAATCGTAACATAAAGAACCCGGAATCTGAGACCTCTATGAACAGCAGTCACGTACATTATCACTGCGCCACAGCGGCAGTTTCGCCATAGCCGCATCGTTTTAGCAAAGCTGATTTTTTTACAGTAAATGTGTAACATGTAAATATCGTATGCATACTTACTAGCTTGAAATTGGAAATAATTTATATTCTCTTCTTGAAGTCGCTTGATCTTTGCGATCATTTTGTCCGACTGACTATTTTAATCCTATTTGAAAGCGAAGAGAAATGTTGTGCGATTTATGACAACTACATTATAGTAGCCATATTCTACGTAAATAGTAGGCTAATTATTTTAGCCTAATATTTACATAGAATCTTGTTATAACTTGTTATCTTATTCCGTGCCAATAAATTTATTGGCACGATAAAAGATATCAAGTAATTACTGACAGCGAACCCAATATTGGTTTGGGACACTAACAGCTTTTTCTATAAACTATTTTTCTATAATTGTTTATAGGAAAAGTTGTAAGAGGTAATTAAGTAATAATAAGCAACTAGTGAGGGCCCTCATACCTCTGTCAAACGATCAAGGCATGGAATTCTCTGCCAAGGCACGTCTTGCCTTCATCCTTCAATCCTGGGTCCTTTAAGCACAAAAGCACCTAATTTTTCACGCCTCGACCCTACTTTGGCGGCCTGAGACGGTTCTCAGGCTGTCAAAGTAGGGACCTCAACATCGTCTTAGGTGCTATGAGGATGGTGTGAAGGCCACTTCTCTTGGACCACATGACTGTTTACCATCAGGCGGAGCGTAGTTATTTTGAAGAGCAAAAAAATAACTAATCAGAAAAGTATAACCTAAAATCATTACTGAACTTTAATTAGTAGTTGTTAAGTAACAGCAGTGTGAGGATGGATATGAAAGGGAAAGGGGTAAATGATCAGATGACGGGTGACAGAGAAGTATGGAAGCGAAGGACATACAGCGCCGACCCCAAATAAATTGGGACCAGGGCAAGAGGATGATGTTGAAGTAACAGCAGCGAGCCGTAAATCAAAGGTCAATGATTTATCTAATAAACAGATAATTTTCTAATTTTCGAAGTCAGCTGCCGCACTAGTTCTGGTTCCTACAAGTGCAAATTAACCTAAAATTCATAGTCCTCACTACATATAAAAATACCCGACAGGTCAATGTTATATTCACCTGTAGCCTACCCAATAAACTAAGATCCGCATGTGAACTCCAAATAACTTTAATATTTAACCATAGAGTGTTCATTTTGGTTCGAATAAAAAAGTAAAATCTCCCCTACACAATAAAATCTTGCCTATAGTTGTCCAATTGAATAATAAAATAAAGGGGTCATGGGTAGAAAACCCAGAGAATTTTACCTTGCTCCGTCGAAAGAGTAATATTGAACCAAAACGAATATAAAATTGTGCCTTAGGCAGTCTCCATTAAATTCGATACTGACTTCATACGTTTTCTGTATTGCAAATGGACAATTAAAACAAAAAAATAAGTATAAATGTGGATTGTAATTACGGTACCCTAATAGTTAAGCTCTTAAGACCGGGTCGCAACACGCATATCAAACGCTAATTATGTTGTTTTTAACCATAATATATCAATGTGGAACATTTGTACCTAAGTGGTTAATACTCTGTTTTAAGGAACGTCTCGTGCCTTGATTTTGTCGGGCACATGCAAGATGCATGGTTTACAGACTGCAATGGTGTTGTGACGCAAAAATTTTGTTAGGTACATGCGCAAGCTTCTCAAACAGGCTATATGTGCGAGGCAATCATACAAGCTATGCGTGGCTCATGCTGGTCGATTGCACGATTTATACAACCTGCGTAAGAACCTCAACTACCATATTACCAGCAATAATAATAGATGTTGATGATAGTCACAACCAATAGCTTATGTGCTATCCGTGCATTTTTGACTCTGCCAAAAAGGCATCGTGTTTCGCACGACTTTATTCGATTACCATTCGAATACAATCGTGCGTATCGCTGTAATACTTGATGTCTACAGAATGTCTTATCGAGAAATTCTTTCAAGCTTCTGCTTCAACTTTTAATACAACAAACAGATTTCCACAAATCGTTTTCCTAATGGGAACGTATATTTAATGCAAATATAGACATCTGTCTTTGAAAACCGCAAAGGACGTGCTTGCATCCCTTAAAATCTGTACAATTGAATTGTGTTCACGTGATAAATACTACCCTCAACCCTAATCCCGGGGTACGGGAAAAGAAATTTTGTTAACCGCCGACGAGTATAGAAATACTCGTCGGCGGTTAACAAAATTTTAGAGCCGGTTAGATTGCTTGGGGAGATCGACGTACGTTTTGAATAATGCTTCCTAGAAAGATATTTAGACGGTATAACGAGTTGCTTTGGTTAAATCGTGGAAGTCGTGATAATTTGATAAAAGCTAATAAATAATCATATATATAGAAGCGATAGCCTAGTGGGAAACCGTTGGACTGCCACGCAGAGGTCTTGAGTTCGATCCCAAGACGCGCATCTCTGACTTTTCGAAGTTATGTGCGTATTAAATAGTTAATTATCGCTTGCTTTAACGGTGATGGCAAACATCGTGAGGAAACCTGCATATCTAAGAGTTCTCAATTATATTCTCAAAGATATGTGAAGTCTGCCAACCCGCACTGGGCCAGCGTGGTAGGCTATGGCCTAACCCTTCTCACGTTAAGAAGAGGACCATGCCCAGCAGTGGGACAGTTTAATACAGGGCTGATATTATTATTTATATAATAAATAATCTTATAATATCAGAACTGTTCTATTGCTGGGCATGAGCCTCTTCGCAGTATGAGTAGGTTTAGACCATATTATAATTACTAAGAAAAAAACGTAATTAACAAAAAAAAAAAAATCGAAACAACTTTTCTTTTTTTACGTGTTGCGCCCAAGAGGGTTTTACAATGATGGAAAAAGTAATACCTACTACCATATATTTATATTTTGGTATGTTAAAAATATATTAAATATTGACGAATACATTTTATAACGTAAAATTTTATATTTATTCAGCAATTGATAATTGAACATAGATGATGATATTAGATGATTTTTTTAGTAAAGTAGTTTAAGTTATTTAATGTTTTAGTGACCTTTGAGAGTGAGTTTTCAGTTTAGTTTCTCACGTGTATCAAATTGTTATTTTGTGTTAATGTCACAGTCGCATTGCGAAATTTGGAAACGTCCTGACTGTCGACGTCCTGTTTTAAGATGATTTCTTGCTGTCATAAAGTTTTTAATATTATATGGGCTTAATATATGGCAACTTTTACTTACGTTATATATAAAAACATTTTAATGCAGTTTAATTTATTACGGGCTAACTCTCACTAATTCTTAATCGGTTTAGTTTACCAACTAGACATAATAAAACCATTATTTTTTAAATAATACGTACATAACTTTTCATAATCTCATTATTTCATAAATTGCAGTTTCAGTGTGTGTCCCTTGAGATATCCATAATAATATATAATTCAAAAAGGCCGTCCCAACGAAAATTACTTAACAAACTAAAAATAATTTTGTAACAAGTAGCTAAAGCAAACACTAAAATACCGAGAATATTATCATTTAAACTCAACGAAATTATATTAAAATTTGTAGCGTCGTTGCTAAACAAAAGGACCTTAAAATTCCCCGGAGGTCCCGTAAAATCGTCGCAGTTTCCGTCAACCGCGGAAGCAACGTAAAAACCTGAGAAAATGCAATTTACTTGCAAAATGGATGAGGGGTTGCACGTTGGACCCCGAAATTGTCCTTTTATATAAATAGGAGCCTGTTTAATGGTTGGCAGATGGGCAAAAGTTGTCTGAGAACGAAAATAAGCCCCAAAGAATGATATTAAAATATTCTAATATACAGGAAATTGTGGCTTAGGGTATTTTTAAGACGGGATTAGGCGTCTCACACATTTATATTGTATTCAATGGATGAGATTAAGATTTTAGTGGTGTAGTGTGAGATTTGGTAGGGGTTCTGTTTTATATAAACGTTGAGGGTAATCCTGAAACGCGCGGGTACTTGTCAGGCGTGTATGTTGTGGTGTTAACGTTTTCATAATGATGGTTTTGGCGTTAAAGGAGCTTTAAGGTGATATCGCTGATAAGTTAAAGGAATATTTAACGTAACATCACTTTTAAATATCCCTAAAGGGAAAAGCAGTTACCAAAATGGCATTTTGTCTGTTTTATCACGTAAGTTTAATATTGCGCTTATGTTTTATGATCGTGAGGTTCTCGTTTCGATTTCCGCCTCGGATAAAAGGTTATTCGGTAGTGAATTCTTCTTCTAAACATGAAACCTGAAAATGTGTCCGAAAGATGGCATCAGGTTCACTAGCTATGACGTGGGTTCTAAAACCATAACTAACAAAATGTAGGTGTCCACATCCATCATCATCTCCACCTATATTGGTGTTTACTTGGCAACGCGTGATTGATACTCCTATTATAGAATTAAGCTATCGTATGTTTATATTTTCGTAATACCTTACGATATGTCCTTTACCCAAAAAATCCATTCGTAGCCGATAAGCAACCAGTTTTAAGCGTTAAGGTTAGTAAGATAAGGTTTAAAGTGGCGCGCACTTAGTAGCTCGTATCCGTAATACAAATGAAGCGGCTCATACGCGAGCCGCTGTCAAAGTATGAAGGCTAGAAAGAAGTATGACAAAACGTTTTGTATCATTATTTTCTTCGTTACATAGAAGTAAAAAATTCGGACCGCGGCTTTCCCCGCATGAGTTCCATGTGCACGTATGCAGGCATGGTCTATATAAGTGCTAAGTTTTCTACAAATCCGTACAACAATTGCCGCGTAATTGAGTAACATCTTTTCAATCGTACACACTTGTAATAAAATCATAGCATCATAAACACAATTTCCAATAACATTCTATAATCTCAGTACAACTGAAGCTTAGCTTCTATAAATAATAAATAAATGTTCAGTGCCAAGAACTTCATAAAGCTACGATAGAAAGGAGCTCGGCCCTCGTTATAAAAGTGCAACTGAACAAACAGTTCGCGGATACTTTTAATGATAACGTCTGGCTAGTGTGAAGAAACAAAAGTAGGACTTACATTCAACTTAAGACTGCGCCGAGCGTAAGACAAATAATGACAGAGCTCGTGCGGCGCATATTCAAATTGGCGCGCTGCCGCCATAGTAAAATTGTATGGAGGATTTGAAGAGCTTTTTTGATAAATATGTATATTTATTATCAACCAATAACTTAAATATTTGGGATGGACGAATTGTAATATAACTATTTATGTTTCGTTTAAGCTGTAAAATAGGATAGATTTCTACTGTTATAATCTAAAAATCACGTAACACAAGCTTACGTTTTTTGCAAATTTACGTAATTTTGTAGGCAGAAATATTAATAATTTTAGTTTTTTACACGGAATAATTGTAAAAATATTCATTGTTATGGTAAATGTATATTTTATATTAGTATTAAACAAAAAGTGTTGATTTTATTCACTTAACTGTGATCGCCTGCTTTGGCACATTTCGCTCGGCGCAGTCTTAAAGCAGCTGGCAGAAATAGTTTGTTTTAAAAGCTTACAAGACTTCACGATGCATGTTTAAAATCAAAGACTTGTTATACAATAAAGTGGCAAAAAGCCTAGGTCCTGCCTAATGGCAACCAATGGTAAGCTATTGCCTATGCTTGTTGCATTACCAGGCTCATCAAATGCACCTTGTTGAAACCTGCGAAAAATAATAAAAGATAGGATAAAAGGTGCGGCACTTAACTGGTGACTGCACGGATGGCGTATTGGTTGGAGTCACTGCCGCTGCGCTGAGTGTTGTGGGTTCAATCAACGCACGGGACAAAAAATTGTGTGATCCACAAATTGTTGTCCCGAGTCTGGGTGTTCTTTGTGTCCGTTGTTTGAATGTTTGTAAAGACACAGGATTCATTATTAGTGCGAGATTTGTCTTTTTAAGAAGCAAAGAAATATAAGGAAATTAAAGATGGGGTGAGAAAAAAAGAATGGAAGCGAAAGGTTTGTGAGCCTCCGTAATTGTTACTCACCAGTCAAAACGCAGTAACAATAATATATCTTCTTTGACGCCGTTTTTTACTGATGATTGAAAGTAAGGACTTCTTCAAACGAATCATGACGTGTTAGATAGCAACATGTTAAGGAACAATCGTCTTGCCGATGCAGCTACGCTGAGTGTTGTGTGTTCGTATCAATCCGACACAATATAATTATTTGTACATTAATTTGATGAATGATTTGAGAGTGAGTGAACTTCGCGTCAAGTAATCATATTGTTACAGCCAGTGCCATCTATCGGCACTGTGGGAAAGACTCGGCAGTTCCGTTTAATAATTTATTGCAGCGCCGTCTATTGGCATCTTACGGAACTACGTAGCTTGTCGATACGCGAAGAGTAGAGAGAACGCTGGTACGTTCTGGAATCTTCGTACTGTTTATACATACTGAGTATGGCGTTTCTAGAAATCTCCAGAAAAGCTTTAACCGCGTATAAAAGGGCAAGGCCAGCGCTCGCCGAGTCAGTTTACAATCGGAAGCGGTCAAGTATTCATCGAAGCGAACAGAAGCTAAAATTCCACAGAGTTTGAAGCAGTTATAGTGGAAAAGTGTATAAATAGTGTGTGTTTTAAATTTAATTGTGTGCTTGAATAAAACGTGTTTTAGTCGGTAATATTGTTCTTATCACTCGAACCCAGCACGTAACAATATGTTTGAAACGGACATAGAGCACAAATCGTTCTAAAGCATTTGATAAAACCGGTTTAGTGGTTTAGTGGTCGTCTCGCCATTGCTACTGCGCCGAGTGTTATGGGTTCAAATCCCACACGGGACAAAACTTTGTGCGATCCACAAATGGTGGTATCAGTTCACAGGTTAAATTATTCCTAGTGCGAGAGTTGTCTTTTATCTTAAAGTAAAGTTCTGATTTATACAATATTTAATTATTCTGTTCGTGATGTACAAGGCAGTGTACAGTGTAAATGGATTAAAGTGTAAACTCTCTGTGAAAATGTAATTTCATGCAAAGCCACATCAGTGAAGATAATGGCTTAAACTAGATTCCATTAAACATTCATAGCATTGAATTGAGCAGCATTGATAAACAAAGGGCTTTAGCTAAATATATTATAATATTAGACGCTGTTCTGTTAGTTCTGTAATCTAAGTTGGCGTTAATATTTATGGATGTGTAAAATGTCGATGATATGAAGATTTCTCGTTTGGAAATTGTCAGTAGCATACATACATCCATAGATTTACACCTGTTCTCCAGAGGGGTAGGCAGAGACTACAGATTTCCATTTACAAAAATAAAAATCATTTCATTAGCTGAGCTTAATCGAGTTACAATATTGTTGGAGCGCTCCTTTTAGACATAACATTGCCTGTGTTAGGAATACTCGCTCTGGCGTGTACAAGTAACCAACCATTGATTAAATAACAAAAATATTATTCTGTAAGTTTAAGGAATAAAATAAAAATATCAATTAAAACTAATTTATAATCATATCATGCATGGTTTGTGTGTGTACGTGTATGCTCGTGCGAGCGCAGATGTATTTGCTACGATCCTGACACACTTCTCTGGCTTCATTCACTTTCATCACATTCCTCATACCCGCTCGCCGGTTTAAGGTGCTCCTGGCCTTTGACTAGAACGTCTCAGCTCTTAGCTAGTATGGTATTGGTAATGTGATGTCCTAGATACGGCAGTAAGGCTATTGAGAGGGACGTATAACATAGCTGAATAAATGTAACCTTACTACACGTCTGCGTACCTCTTTGGAGACATACAGGCATGTGTCAGTTACAAGTATAAATGAGTTAGGCCAGAGATACGAGTTAGAGATAAGTGCTAGAGCCTGGAGTTACCCAACTGAAGAAATCTTCATGAAACAAAAGCACAAGGCCTTGTATATTATTTTGTTACGATCTATAGGGATTTTGGAGCTCTTCAGACATCTGTAAGGTAATAAGCTGTAAATAGAAGATCGCCCCGCTAACATTATAATTGCAGACTTGAGATTCCCGCAGCAAATATTGCTCTATTAGTTTCTAAAATAGGATCTCATTCGTGGAATTATGGCATTGAAAGTGTCTATAGGCAAATTGTCTGCGGGTTTATAGTATCTGGTTACCATCAAGTTGCAAGTATACCTATCTGTTTACCAACTTACTCTTAATCGTGTAAGA
Organism: Catocala fraxini; assembly: GCA_930367265.1. Classification (NCBI taxonomy): domain Eukaryota; kingdom Metazoa; phylum Arthropoda; class Insecta; order Lepidoptera; family Erebidae; genus Catocala; species Catocala fraxini. The sequence continues at coordinate 1,848,218 of OV884040.1, read as the reverse complement.
CCAATCCCATCCATAGTATTTCTTTTCTAGATGCCCCTGTCTGCGCGGAGAGAAGAGATGGTGAACTTTTTGGGGCTCTTAAACAAGAGACTGTATCACTACACTGTTCTGTGGATGCTAATCCAGCACTGGTCTCCTTTCATTGGACCTTCAACAATTCTGGGGAGCAAACAGAACTGCCGCCAAAGTGAGTATACATTTATAAGAGCGTAGATTAACGGCAAAAACTTAATTCTTTGATTAAAAATTATTTTACTTAACCGCGGCGATAGCTCAATGGATAAGGTACCTATCGGACTACCGATCGAGAGGTCGTGGGTTCGAATCTATTTATCTATTTGTTTGTTACAATTCGTATATACCTGTAAATATTATTTCTTCTTTGTAACTAAATGGCATATGGACAAAAATAATTAAAGTCTTCCCTCCCCCCACAAATTATCAATCCCTGTATTGTGGCAGATTTCACAAACGTACAATTAGGTGGAACAACCAAGCTCAGGACAATTATTTGTGGATCACACAAATAATTGGCCAGTGTGGGATTCGAACCCATAAACGCTCAGCGCATCCTGCCGTTGCGTTATCGGTATAACAAAAATAATGTTATAATTACGTAAGTACTAATAATACATATAATTACTGTAGGCTAAAACAAACATATTATTTCGCTTAGGTTATACAGCAGCCATGGGCACACTTCGACCCTCAACTACACTCCTACTACAGACATGGAGTATGGCACCCTCGCCTGCTACGGAGAGAACGCTGTGGGACAACAGAAGGTGCCCTGCTTGTTCCAGTTAGTAGCCGCTGGTGAGTTAAAAAATAGCATTTGTAGAAATAATTCGTTACGTCTTATTTAAAGAAATATAATTGATGTTGACCCTCGATTAATTTATATTTTGCTATATATATTTTATTAATGCTCTTAAGTCCATCAAAAACCGCGTGAAAAAGCTCATCCTTAGGCCGTCAATGTACAGACCTCGGCTCTAGTTCACATGAGGACGTGGTGTGGAGGGATCTGCTCGTGAAGGACTACACGACTCTTTACTATCCGGAGGATTGTAGTCGTTTTGATAGGCAACAAAAAGCATTTAAAATTGCTGATGAGTATTACCGACAACTGTTAACACTGTAATGTATTACGTCAAAGTCAAAAATCTTTATTTCAATAAAAATGTGTAAACTATTTCTTGGATACGTCACTCAACTGATAGGTATATTAAATGAAATGAATGAATATAAAATTGAATTAATATAAATTAAAATGTATACAAGTGTAATACTTACTTACGCAATATTTTATAGAATAAATAATAACGATAAGCAGACAAAATCAGTATTTTAAAATAGAAAATCACTAACCATCAATTTTGACTGATAATTCGATAACCGACTCTGTATCGAACCCACGCATCACACTTGGCTGTGCATCGCAAGCTGTTTCGAGATTTGCGTACGTTTACGTCAACACATTAACGTAGCTGTTCTAAAACATTATACAATCCATAACTAAAATAAGTTTATTTTCTACAGGTCGTCCATTCCATCTTCAGAACTGCTCAGTAGCAAACCAGAGCATCGACTCGCTGAACGTGGAGTGTGTCGAGAACTTCGATGGTGGCCTCCCACAGACCTTCCTCATGGAACTGCTTGAGCTACCTTCGCTTATCGTAAGTCGCTATGTATCTTATCTTATCTTATTTACGGGGGCCAGTCAGGGCAGACCGGCGACAATTCGACCCAATGGGCTCTTTTGTATCGGCCCCAAGATCTATCCTTCAGCTATCTTCTTATGAAAAAGCCTGAAAGTCTTCGGGGTTTGGATATGCCAATCCCATCAGATCCATTCTCAATCCAGCCAACGCGTCACATTCACACAGTAGGTGCGATAGCGACTCGTTCTGTTCACCACTGGCTCTGCAGTCGCTATGTAACTTCGTTCGTTTATAATTTTGGCCGTCCCATCATGACTGGATATCGCTTATCTGGTAGTTAAAATTTTGTACGAGCAAGAATATGTTATTAGTTATATCCATACTAATATTATAAATGGGAAAGAACGCAATCTGTCCGCTTTTTACGCTTTCACAGCTAAAATACTGAACTAATCTTGATAACATTTGGCAAGGAAATAGATTGTATAGCGTTTTATTCTGATGATATGTATTCTCACGGACGAACCTACGGGCAGCCACTATACTAGTAAATAAATAAAATGTGATTGCTTGTCTGTCCTTTTATCATGTGAAAAAGCAGTAATAAGGCCGTAGTAGTAGCTGGAGGTACGTCGATTAACATAGCCGCTTTTCAGGATTCAATTGATACGTTTACATTGCTAGAAACTGTGTCAACATATTACGTGGTAAAACTATGGCAGTTAATCTGAATATAAACAGTTTCAAATAAATCTTTACTTCATTCCTTAGGTCCGCTACAATGTATCAACGAACAGAACTCCTCCGTACTTCGAGATCCGAGGTCTCCCACCAGGAGTGACCTACAGGATCGACTTATACGCCGTCAACGCGAAGGGCCGGAGCGATGTTTCTACTATTGAGACTGTCACTTTGAAGGGTCAAGCCAAGTTTACTGGTGAGTAGTAATAAATATATTTTCTTACTGTACTATCCTATTAATATTATAATTGTTAATGTTAATCAATTAAGTACTACGAATTCCTATGAGGAGAAATAAATTAGTTTTATCATAAAAACATTTACGAGCTATTTTCGTCCATAGTATGATGTCCATGAATAAAAAAAGCAAGCGGGGTGCAAGTGATAGCGCAGCTTTATAAAAATAATAAGGGTATCTAGCTAAATAAACCATTTTATCAATTTCAATTTGCAGACAATATACCCAATATAAGAGCAGCGATAGCTCAGTGGGGAGACCAACAGACTGCAATGCAGAGGGTCTCGGGTTCGAACCCACGTCGCGCACCTCTGACTTTCGGAAGTTATATTACTTTTCGAAATTTAGTGCGTATTGATTGACAATTATCGCCTGCTCCGTGCCTCGGAGATCACATTAAGCCGTCGTTCCCGGCTGCCATGAACATCTATGGCAGTCGTTATTGGGAGAGTGTCGACACAAAAGATCCCACTGGGTCGAAGTGTCGCCGGTCTGCACTGACTGGCCCCACATAAGATACATACCCAATATAAAATGTAGAAATCATTACTAAATTAAATAGTTTCGCAGTTGGTACTAACAAAAATGTTATGTGTCATATTTCTAAGACTCGAGAACGAGTAGTTATAACTTCTGTGACGCAGGGAGTAAACATTGAAACAACAAACACAAATTACGTCCAATTTTGGAACAACTATTTGTGGGTTACACCAATTGCGCCTATCTTATAATACCGTCATCTCTTCATGTGGAGGAATTTAAATGTTTTTTTGACTACTTCATTTATAATATTAAAACTATTTACTTTTGTATACCAAACAGAATATAACAAGATGATGACAGATATGTCTATAGAATCATGCGGACAATAGCATCTCGGTTATACATTTAGCGGCACTTTTACGTCATTAGCTGTTCCAAATAAGTAAGTTCTCACGCTCCAGAACAGCGCCCACGCGTGCCATCCCGAGCACCCGACTGTTTGCCTATTTGCGATCTAATGCGAGCTCTTAAATCATTCAAATAACAGCTTCACACTTTATTGTCTGCAAACCGTACTGAGAGATTTAGATTCTGTATGTTTATTTAAATGATTTGATTGGCCTGCTTCTTTTTCGAATGCTTGCCTCTTGAATTCCGCTTGGGTTTGTGATTGTGTGTGTGTAAGAGTGTTTACTTTTTAAACTCGCTTACGTTTATTTATTTTTTTTAATGCTTTGTATAATTGGTTACAATTTTTTGTTAATATCCCCAGCTAAGCTAAATGCTTGTGTTACGAATGGATGTCTATACCCTACTGATATGAATGATCACGCCTGTAGTGCAATGAGGACTATCAAAGTATCAAACCTATGCTGATAGATCGCGAAGTGCAAGGAGTAAGGATCAAACCCAATCTTTAAAATTCGAGTCCTAGGCCTTATCCACTGAACTACGGCCGTTTTAAATTTGTGTGTGGTAGTTTTAAGTTTATGTATGATGTAAAAGCTTAAATTGACTTAATAATTGAGCTCTAGGAAAGCAAGTTTAGGGCAATAGTAACGTTTCAACCCCGCATAAGTAAAAAAACTGTGATCGACAGATATTTGTTTCGATGGTGCTCTCTAATATCTTTAGAACAAATAACGTTGTTTCAATATTTTTTTAAATCCTCTGTTGTGCAACGATTTTAGGTACAGAATTTGTTTCTTCTAAATTGAAACTTGATTTGAAACGTTCGGACTCTATATTCTGCTCGTTTATTCACAAGACAATTTTCTTATCTTTTTAAGTTACCTACTGTTGTTGAAGTGTGTCACAACCACGATGCCGTCAATGTTTTGAAATGTAGAAGAAATCTGATCCAAAAACCAAACCAACGTTTAACTAAGTAACTAACCTGGGACCACAATTATTTCCATATTTGAACGCCGATTACGAACTAGCTTAAACCTATACAAATAAACGACTACCAAACATTACCCACTTCATAAAACACCAAATTACTGGAAAAGAATATTTGGTTCATTCCTAATCTTAACTCAAGCGTTTTAAATCTGCACCATAATTTTCTCCTCATCAAGGAACTTTAATATTGCAGTAGTTGGTTTTATACGTAAGCCTATAATAAGCGTCTGAATTCAAAGGCTTACTCCAAAGTTCATTCACCAATGAGCCTTCGAGGGCTATAATAAAGCCTCTACGATATGCTCAAAGCTTTAATGCTTCTATTCCGCAGCTGGAATGTAATAAGCTGTTGTGTCACGCTATTTGAAGCACGCTGTTTTTAATTTTTTGTATTCGCAATCAATTATTTTTTTGAGCGTTCTAAATTTTAATGTTAGACAATGGGAGAGGACTAAAAATATGTATGTCGTTAGAAGTTGAAATTACATACATGACCTCACGAACATAATATATCGTTTAAGGAATAAACAGAGTTGTTATATTATATCCATATTTCGTTGACTATTTATATAATACTAGCTGATCCGACATTCGTTGTTCTGTCAATCTATACAAAAATACATTTAACTTAATAAAATTCAATATGAAAACGTCATAATATTGTGTTCTGTTTACGCGAATATTATTCATTGAAATTAAACTACTATATACGTATTTTATCGCGTTGTTTATTTGACACTTTATTACATAATTTTGAAAACTGTTACACTACTACTACTATTAAACTTTACTAATTTTTAAGCTAATTAAATTATTATTAAAACTATTAAATCTATTTAGATTTAATTAAATTTTACACTTTCCCCGACGTTTCGGTTGCTTTTGAGCAGCCATGGTCACAGGGAGACTCTTTCAAAATTATATAATAAAGTGTCAAATAAACAACGCGATAAAATCCGTATATAGTAATTTAATTTCAATGAAAACGTCAGTCAATGTTTTTCGTATAAAAATACTATTTAAATTTTCGATATTTTCTGCGGATATTTCGTCCATACAAACCTTGTCGATACAATTACAAACACAACAAAAAAAATAGCGATATCGGTCGAGCCGTTCTTAAGAGATGCACAATCATACATGTGACAATTGATTTTTACTTATATATAGTGTAGTACATATAGTCTCACAAACGTATATCTCCGAATTTGTAGGCAGTAGAGTGTTTAAGGTCCCAAGTAATCGGGACAAGACAGTAAGATCTGTCTTCTACCAAACATAGTTCCAGACTGCGAGCTACTACTGAGAATTTCTAGACGGGAAAACTCAATAATATTTCACTTGTCCTTGTAATCTAACCGGAGACCTTATGCACGGCAAACACATTCACTACTGCGGCGCCACTGAGCTGATTGTTAGCCACTGCTTTCCAGAAATCTTACTGCTTTTGAGAATTTACGAACAAAAGCTTAGCCTGATGTGCGAATCGAAGTTTGTAGGATTGGAAATAAGTAAAAATTCAATATCATTGCTTATGCGATGTTAAGTACTAGGAAGTACTTTCTTTTCCAAAAAAGTCAATGCCCTTCTTCTCTCTTAGCCTTTATTATTCCCAAGTCACTTAGGGTCGGCTTTTCTGGTGTAACCGGATTTGACTGGATATCAGTTTTTACACGGAGCGGCTGCCACCTGACCTCCGCAACCCGAAGGCTAACGATACCCTAAGGCTAGACCAGTGTCAGGATATTAGAGGGTACTGACTTTCTCAATAACGACTGCCATAGATGTTCATGGCAGCCGGGACCAACGGCTTAACGTGCTCTCCGAGGCACGGAGCAGGCGATAATTGTCAATCAATACGCACATAATTTCGAAAAGTCATATAATGTTGGTCTCCCCACTGAGCTATCGCTGCTAAAAAAAAGTCAATGCCCTACTAGGAATAAATCCTGTATCACGGGAGACTGTACAAATATTTAAACGACGGACAAAGTACACCTAAACTCGACACAACTAATTCTTCCATGTGGAGGCCGAACCCACAACACTACGCTTACCCTACGGCCTACACCATTCGAGCAGTGCCAACTTCCTTATCTTTTAAAACGACGCCAACTTTTCCTATAAATTATATATTTAGTGTAACAAGTCTTACCGTAGGCTGCGGTAGCCGCTTACCTCTGAGCTAGCCATAAGCTAGTTTACATTAACGTTATAAGAAAAATTCTCTTCACAACTTCACCAAACAAGAATCAGGTAAGATTGTAGTTCGAAAGTGCAGTTCTTTCATCAACTGAACACTGACTCAAAGCGTAATTGTAACAAAATGATTAAAAAGAAAATTCATTCATTGTTACTTTATATTATTGCAGTGGGAAAAGTAACGGTAATTTTAGTTCTTGTTGGCAAACTGAACGTTGTTGGTGAAACTAGTTGTTTTGTTCAAATTAACTGCTTTATTGAGCCATGCTTTTGAAACGGTAGTTTTGTTTTGTGGTCCTGTGTGTTCGTGTACGTTGTGGAAAAGTGAATGCAGTTTTATTATAATGCTGAATGTTGATGCATTTGTACTGAATAGCATAATTGCTTTTGTTGTTTTCAAATATTTTTATATGCGTTAACAATGGGCAGTTATAGAATATGTTCGTTTGAAAAATTTAATTATTTGAATGAAGTATTGAATAACCAAACTTTTTGACAGCACAAGTAATTGATATGTATATGAATTATTAAATATAACGGCGTCTGGGTCAGGTTGGTAGTTGAAGTATCACCAACGTCGTCTATGGTATTGGCTTCATCATAAATAAACAAACATAACTTTTAGTTACAGTTAAAAATTTAATTTTACTATTACGTAAGTACCGTCAGTTTCGCAAGAAGCGCGAGTTACTTTCGAGCTCGGAATAAGAATGTCCTTTTACCGTAATGCATGCTCCACCACGACCGTTTTACATGACTTTGACGCAAACAATTTTTTTTTATAAAGAATTGACTTTTGATTTAATTATTATTGTTATATTCGACGACTCGATGGCGTAGTAATTAGTGTAACCGACTGCCACGCCTGAGGTCGCGGGTTCGATTCCCGCACAAGTTAAACATTTGTGTGCATGAACATGGATGTTTGTCTTGGTCTGGGTGTTTCTATGTATAATACGTAAGTATTTACAAAAAAAAGTATATATGTATGTTTATCCATTGTCTAGTACCCATAGTACAAACTCTGCTTAGTTTGGGCTAGATGGTGTTGTGTGTGTGATAGAATATTATATTATATTATTTGACAACTTCAATAATCTGTGTATTTTATATTATAAGATTGATTGAAAACTATACTTTTCTGTGACTAAAAATTTCAATGTCGTGTAAACCTTCACATGACACTCGTAGCAAAACAGAAGGTACGTGTACCAATCTGACCACCTAATTGTACTTTATTTTATGTGAAATAAATATCATATTATTTCAACAACGCCTCGGCGATCACTTTACAGAGCAATAAAAAAATAAAAACTTTTTTTAAATTTCATATTAATAAATCACGCAGTATTAAACAATCGCCACGACATGAATATTTATTGTCCTCAGCAATTCTTTTATTTCTGCCTATCATGCTATTATTATTGACTTTATTTATAGTCAACGTGGTTAGCAACTAGCAGCGATAGCTCAGTGGAGAGACCAACAGACTGCAATGCAGAGGGTCTCGGGTTCGAACCCACGTCGCGCACCTCTGACTTACGGAAGTTATATGACTTTTCGAAATTATGTGCGTATTGATTGACAATTATCGCCTGCTCCGTGCTTCGGAGAGCACGTTAAGCCGTCGGTCCCGGCTGCCATGAAAATCTATGGCAGTCGTTATTGGGAAAGTCAGTACCCTCTAATATCCTGACACTGGTCTAGCCTTAGGGTATCGTTAGCCTTCGGGTTGCGGAGGTCAGGTGGCAGCCGCTCCGTGTAAAAACTGATATCCAGTCAAATCCGGTTAGACTAGAAAAGCCGACCCCAAGTGACTTGGGAATAATAAAGGCTAAGAGAGAAGAAGATTTATAGTCAACGTGGTGTATATAAGTGACTATAGTTGACGGTAGCTGCCTACCACCAGGCGAGCAGTAGGTATGCTTATTTGACACCTTGGTAGTATTAAGTAAAAACATAAAGAATAAGCTCAAATTAATTACACTTAACAGGCACCTACACAATCTTAAAATGTTAATTAATTGACGTCTCATTCTTAACATCGCCACGTAAAACATATTGCGCCACACAATTTTCAACTAAAAGCTCTAACTAACAAACTTCTATTTAAAAAATGTGAAATGTATCAAATGTAGTTTTAAAAATTAATATTATAAAGTATGAGCACGCCATTATAATAGAAATGTGAGTATTTAGACGCGATATGCAAATATCTTTAGTGAAGGTGGCAAGCAAGTAATAAATCTAAAATAACAAATTGCAATTCACACAAGTAAAGGCCAACATTGCCTCTACTTGCGTGAATTGCTGGTTTGCAGCAAAAATAACCTTATTTTTTCATATATACATAGCGTCATGCCTTTTTTCGAAAGAGCGTAGGTAAAGGATGGATTTTGTATAAGTAATAGGGCATGTTGCCTTTAAAAGATAAGGAAGTTGGCATTGCTCGAATGGCATAGGGCAATCAGAAAGTTGTGCGTTCGATCCCCACACGGCACAAATATTTGTTTTCAATCTGGTCTTTGTGTCCGTTGTTTGAATGTTTGTATAGTCCACCGCGACACAGTAATTAATCCAAAGCGAGAAAAACAGCTATAAAAATATGAAGCAAAGCGTGTGCCTATAAAATAAACGTTTCGCCAATAAAGACATAAAAATATAATCGATCGAAATAGCGTTTCAATTTGTTTATCAATTCACATAGACTTGTAAAAAGCTTTAGCGAATAATCAAGGCGCTATATCCGGTCCGAAGGCTTCTGTAGATAATTTGTATCGAATTCTCGTGAGATATTTTTGCGATGCTATTAGAGTATAGGACAGGTCCAGATAGATGACCCGCGGGGAGCCCCCCGGGTGGGAGGAGGTCGCACGCATGCGGCGACAGGCGCGGGTCGCCCTATTGAAGCGGTGGACGGAGGACCTGGCTCCACCGGCCCCGGGCCAGTGGACGGTGGAGGCCATTTGCCCGGTCCTCCGGGGGTGGATAAGGCGGCGATTCGGGTCGCTGACCTTCCGACTGGTGCAGGTGCTTTCCGGGCACGGATGCTTCGGAAAGTATTTGCACCAGATCGCGAGACGGGAGGCGACACCGGCCTGCCACGAGTGTGGGGCGCCGGAAGACACGGCGCTCCACACGCTGGAGGCGTGTGCCGCGTGGGGGCCGCAGCGGCACACGCTTTCGGCCATAATAGGCGGAGATCTCTCCCTGCCGAGCGTGATCAACGCCATGCTCGGCGGCGAGAGGTCGTGGCAGGCAGTGGTCTCCTTCTGCGAAGCTGTCATGGCGCAGTAGGAGACGGTGGAGAGGGTCAGGGAGAACAACCTCCTCGCTGACCCTCTCCGGCGCAGACGGACGGGAGCGAGAAGGAGGCGATTTGCCCGCCTTTTCGCTCCTGTATAGTGGGGTCACTGGTACAGAGTCGGGGGACTCTCTACCGGCTTGCACGGCCCCACACGTCTGGGGGATGGCCTTGGTGAGCAAGGCCTTCCCTCCACAGGTGCTGAGGCCCGGTCACCATCAGCCGGGCCAACCGCCGGGGCGGGATGGTGATTGCTAACGCGATCCCATCCCGCCCCACTCCGTCGGCGGAGGGACTGCTCACCCCAGGTTTTTAGTGTGTTTACCGACCCTCTTCAGGTGCGAAGAGTCTCACATAACCACCCTTCCCCGCGGGGGAGGGGGGTATCCATAAAGGATTTTCCTGGGTAAAAAAAAAAAAGTTCCAGATAGAAGAGCTTTAGGTCTGCCTTAAATAGTTATAGAATTGAGGAATCTAGATATTAAATGTGCAAATAGTACGACATAGATTGTATGGATGGGGTAGACGTTTTAGTGGTTGCCTCGCTATTGCCGAGTATTGGCAGTTCGAACCCAAGACGGGACAAAAATGGTGTAAACAAACGGAAGAAAAGTACTAAATATATCGTATACTCGGAAATTTTATGTCATGCGGGATGCGTTCTGATTGTTGATCTATATAACTCATTATTTTTCGAAACGAGATCGAATATTAAAAGACTATTCTACTGGTGGTATATTGAATAGTGGTGGTCTTTGCCGTAGTTGTGGCTTTTCCATCGCCTTTTTTATTTTAGACTTATTTATGTGTATTTTCAGCATATAAATCAATCTGAATCAATCATTATCAACATCAATGCATTCGAATTATCATCTATGTTTCGAAATAATCGAATCACTTAAGAGTTCGAAAGATATAAATTTTATATTATCAAAGTTTTCTGTCCTGCAGCTTAAGCTCATAAATATCCCCCATATTAAGTTGTTCCAACATCAGTTTTATAAAAATTATCTCCGTCAGGCGAAGGCAGCGCACTGGGCATGTCACCGGTCCTGGCCTCGATAGCGGCCATGTCAGCTCTTCTGGCTACAGCTGTGTGCGGCGTGCTAGCAGTGCTATACCGACGACACGCAGCGAGGCATCGACATCTGCCAGCCAAGCATGCACCGCTGAGGTAAGTGACAAAGCAATTATTAGACAATAGACTGTTAATAGTTGTAAATAAGCAGTGATAGCTCAGTGGGGAGACCAACAGACTACAATGCAGAGGGTCTCGAGTTCGAACCCACGTCGTGCATCTCTGACTTTCGGAAGTTATATGACTTTTCGAAATTATGTGCGTATTGATTGACAATTATCGCCTGCTCCGTGCCTCGGAGAGCACGTTAAGCCGTCGGTCCCGGCTGCTACGAACATCTATGGCAGTCGTTATCGGGAAAGTCAGTACCCTCTAATATCCTGACACTGGTCTAGCCTTAGGGTATCGTTAGTCTTCGGGTTGCGGAGGTCAGGTGGCAGCCGCTCCGTCTAAAAACTGATATCCAGTCAAATCCGGTTAGGCTAGAAAAGCCGACCCCAAGTGACTTGGAAATGATAAAGGCTAAGGGAGAAGAAGACTGTCAATAGTTCTAGTTATACTAAAGTATAACTTTGTGAAACTGGATGTTGGATTTGATAGTTTCACAACTATCAACTAAAAGTTATCTGAAAGGTAAGTCGCGTGCTATCTCACTCTTGTTAGGTTAAAGAAGAGTGATGGCGAGACTTTCATCTTATAGATAGAAGAAAAGAAAGAAGACGCGGTGGAACAGGCTCTACATTTTCAAAACAACATGTCGGTCGGCGAAATCTTCTACAACTTGACGGCTTCGACATTTTATTTTTGATATTAAGTAAAGTAGTGTTGTGTTGTGTAGTAGTAGTGGCATTGAAATACTTACAAATGAAACTATATTAAAAAGATAACATGAAAAAGACAAATATAAGAGCTAATTAAGAAAAGAGAAACCATGATTGGTCACTTACTCAGATAAGACAATTTTATTACCAATAGGTTAATACCCTTCATAATTAAAAGAAAAGGCATGAGGCATAGAGAGTGATAGAAAAAGAGCGAGAGAGGCAGACTAGGAAGAAAAATTCCTTTTCCAAATTTACTTTCTTTTCAGCTGATGTGTATAATACACATCAGCTGAAAAGAAAGTAAATTTGGAAACATAGAGAATTGATGGATTTGGCCTTTGGCTCGAGAAAGATGGAAATGTTTACACTGACGAGTACATAGCATTTAAATTATTGATCAATGGATACTAGTATCATACTTGTTTAGCTGTCTATTTCTTAGTAGGTACACCAATTCACTGCCGTGTAGCAAACATAATGTTAATATTGTTTGTGGTCATCTGTGACGATTGACGTTGTTTGCTTTGCGGTTAAAGATGTTTGCGTTGATCCAAGGCATGCTATAACTATAACAAAACTATATAAAATACACGATAATTTGTTTACATACATACATACACAATATATAGTCTCAAGACCCTATCTCCGAAAGGGTACTCATCTTGCCTATCCTTTACACCTACATTTCGCCAAGGATGATTTAGGTTTCATGTAAATGCGGAACTAACCTATTATCATCTATTAGGCACAGTACAAAATTCCGCCACTAAGAATTTATTAACAGTAAACCTAAATAACTCTGCACGACCTGGTTATTGAACCCAAAATCTCGTACACAGCAGTCACTTATTCATCCTTATTTTGTGCCTTAAATGTATATTAAAAATATACATACGGTTTAAATTTTACAGTTCACGGAATTACTCGTAATTTTCTGTCATCCTTTTACCGCCGTAAATTCATCGTTTTCCCCTTAACCCTCCGTTTATTAACTGGGCCACACCATAATTAAATGATCGGACCTCAGGAGAGCACGTCTTGAATGCATAAACGATCACCCATCTAATTATTGGCCGTAACTAATTACCCTTAATTAACAGTATGTTGTGCTCTATTGAGCCATAACGACATGGTGAAGCGATGTGGTTTAGAATGAATAAATAATACATGCATATATAAACTAACGCCTGTATATTCTTGGAGTAAGCAGAATGGTATTACATTCTCATTTTACCAGTTATGCTTTAAGGTCTCTCGTAATAGGGACAATACCTCGTAGACAATCTCCATTGCCATGAACTGAGGACATTGCGAGACGCCACGCTGTGATTGAAGATTTTCTAACAGAAAATTCAATAAAACTTCGTCTGATCTAAGGACAACCAGGGTGTTCGTGATCTGCCGCAAGTATAAATTAATCCTCATTTAAAAAAAAATCTCAATAGCAGCAGAAATGGCTAGCAAATATGCTCAGTAGAGGTTTATATCCTGGCCCCCTATAACATTGGTCTGAAACATAGCTGACTAAATAGTTTAATTTATCTCTGCCTGAGCATGGCATGAGTCTATGACATAAAGCGTGAGGCGTCCTCAGGACAGTTTGGCAACGATTTCATTCAATCGATGCCAAACTGCTCTGAGTATGTCTCACATTGAGACAATACACGTGTCGACGCATATTTTGTGTTTGAAGCGGAAAATGTAGAACGCTCAAATCCCAGGACACGGTTGTCTATCATTAAAGGAGTTCGATATTATTAATCTTTTTCTTTGCAATAGTTGGGATGGTCAGTTCGAAGGTTTGTGGTGGACACCTCTTCGTTATCTCTGCTCCATTATTTAATAACATGGATTTAATCCGTAATCCTAACTAATATATTAAATGCGAACGTGGGCTTGCTTACCTTTCATCAGTGAAAAAGTTCTATTTCTGAGAGTAATTTATTGACAAAATCTAGATTACCGCGGAAAATCTAGTATCTAATAATCATAAGTTTTTTTTTTTTAACTTGTCTTCTGTCGCTGAGCCTCTCATCTTGTTCCAACAGTGAAGCCATGTACGTAGAACGCGCTCCTCACTGCCCAACTCCAGTAAAGCAGGAGGTGGAGTCCCGTGCCAGCAGTACAGAGCCCCGGGAGCGAGGAGAACGGGCTGCGAGGGGAGCTCTCCTACATGCTGCAGACCCGAGAGAGGATGACGCCGATCCTGATATCATTCCTTCTTTGTATGGTAAGTCAGTTCTCAATGGTTTTTTCGATAGTGTAGCCGAACCTCCTCTTGAATAGATTCAAATGGAGGTTCCGCTACACTATTGAAAAAACCATACTAGGATAATTTTGTAAACTGGGTCTAATTCACTGCGAAGTACGTTATGACCGTCGACCATCGAACCCATGCAACCTGGAGTTGTATTCTTTTGTTGAGAAGAGATATCAGGCTCTAGCAGATAGTGTGCTGCAAGTGGGTCACTGGGATGTTTGCTCTATATGGTTGTAGCTCAATGGCTTCTTTTTAAGTAGCCGCTAGAATTAAAGTTCAATAAACCCTTCAAGTTCAAAAAGAATATAACAGTATCATGGTCTAAATCAAAATAAGATGATGTATGTGATGTATTTACTATGTAATGTAATTACTCTACAGTGCACAATATAATACAATACATTACAATCCAATTCTCAACTATTTAATAAATAAATAAAAATCCTTTTTATTATTATAAATGCTAATGTGAGTTTGTTTGTTTGATATGCTTTTACGCACTAACTACTAACCGAAAAGGATGTATCCTTATCTTTGGATGAAAGGTCCTTTTTTGAAGAAAAGGACACACCTTTCATCCAATATAGGACTATACCCGTGCGAGCGAAGCCGCGGTCAAGAACTAGTTCAACATTTTTTTTATATTGGTTGGAAAATTTCTTCAATAGCTGCAGAGCAGCTGAGCTGAGAGCAGATGAGCTAGTTGTGTTTATTACCTCTACTTGTGTACATTTTCAGACAATGAATATATTGTAACATTTTCTTACAACACTAAAACTAAAACCTAACAATAATAACGTTTTAAATGCTTCAGAATATCTTTTCTAAATAATGTGTTGGTCCTGCAGAGCGAAGGCCAGTATCGAACGGGTACATGAGTCTCCAGCGGCCGCCGTCCACAGGAAAGATTACGAAGCTGAGCGGCGACGACGTCCGCTCTGAGCCTGACGGCGGCGCTTATTACACAGACTATAGGAAAAAGGATTATAGGATACCTTTAACTAGCGTAAGTTCTTTTTATAATGGCTTTTATGACTGCTAAAATTCAGTATAACTAAGACTTGAAAATATTGTATGCAAAAAGAAATATACGTACTTTGGGTAGAACCATTCTTGGGCAATTATTGTGTGTACTTTCTGTTCCCTTTATCTCATTATCTGATGGGGCGGTAATGACACAACCGAAGAGATAGTCGGAGCCAGAGTCACAAGGGTGCAACATCGCCAATTAATTCAAACTGCTATTAAAATATTTTTGCCGAAATATTAAATTTTCATTGCCTAACACTAGATTCATCTCAAGACTTGCACAACAGTGGCATTCACTACCACTGCGCCACTAATGCGGTTGATCTAAGTAATAACCTTGCTATTTTGTATGAATAGACTGCAATTCACATACACCCTTCTTTCACAGAATTTAAAAGTAAATTAACGGTATCCTAATGTTTCGAGAGAACACTGTCTATTCTCTTCCCTTTCATCTCAGCTGGGAACGTGCGAGTAGTGCTCCTATCAGCAAATACATTGCAGCACCATAGCCTATGAAACTGCAGCAAATCAGCTTTCTCTCTTCCACTTACATATACATGCTCTATTTCTTGCAAGAGTTCTAACATACTACCATTGTTTCAGTCTTACCATAGTTTAGGACGGGTGAACAAGGGAGTCAACGCATGTAGCCCGAGCTCGGCCACAGGCGTGACGTCATCGCTGACAGCGCACCGACTCCGGCCCGAGGTCGTCACGACCTCGCACCGAGTCCAAGAATCCTGTATATAAGTCCTATATAATAACCACAGGAATTGAGCAGACTCCGTCGGTATAAGTTACCATCAAAATAAATACTCTAGACTATGCATACGAAATGATATTGCAAGGAAACGCTGTTTGTTTGCAAGGTCAACTTTACATAAAAAGTTTATGGTGGGCAAGGAACATACAACAGGAATATTAATACGTAGAACTTCTCTTGCATTAGAGTTCAACCTTGTATCTCTGAGAGCATCATACTTTGAAGACATGAAGAAGACCTGAATTAAGAAATCTATGGATCACATAATATTTTATATCCAGTTTTGGTTATTGGTGAATAAAAAGACCAAGCGACCACTTAAAGCCATTGCAGTTATAATCGCGGTTATGATTGTAACATATCCACTACCCCACCTAATGTCTAGTCGTCATATAAAACAAGGGAGTGAGAATAAAAAGCCGTATCATCTGCCCAATTCTCGTGGTATAGCCATAAGTCGTGTCGTACCCATCCCATGTAAATACTCTCTACTCTAAGTATTGACTGTGTTCCTTTATAGTGTAAAGAAAAAGATTTTTGTAAGATTTTATGAATTTCAACTATATTGAAGCCTCCCAAAAAATTTGCTCAAATTTTCAGAGAATGTTCGTCTTTTTACGTTTCTAAAATAATATAAATACCGTTTTGGATGCTGCAGGCAGCGACGAAAAGGTCTATGTTCCAATAGAAAAGATAGAAAGGGTTCTAAACTTGGCATTATATTATAGATCTTAAATGCACTATAAAAAAGATGACACATTTTACGGTAATAAGTTTATCTCTTGTATATTGTAAAATAAAACTCAATCGATTATTCGAATAGTGACTTTATCGATTATTCGAATAATTGCTTTATCGATTATTAAGGTACCTTTTTCATGAATTTCATTACGATTTAATTTAATTTTTATGTTTAATATTCTCTGTAACTTTGAGGAGGTATTTTGTGAGAAGATTATATGTTTGTATGTGATACGCTTGGTATGAACGTGTGACGGTCGGTTATTATTGTAAATAATATTTAATATAGGTAAATATATTATTCGAGTATTGTAAATTGTGCGTCCTGTATTCTGTCTGATTTAGTTTCTTAGTTGATTACAACGATACAATATTTTTAATAAGTTATTTATTCGGCAATTATTGTAAAGTTAACTATTTACTAATTGGTCATTGAGATTTAGATCGAATTTTTGTATGCATTTGACGGCCATATATTGATTAAACGTGTATTAATTAAGCTGCAATAGGACAGCAGGCCTTATACTATAATTTTATCAAAACTATACATAGATTTGGCAAAAGCTATGATATACTAGTGTCAGGCCAAATGATAATTAACATTTCTTGCTACTTTTTATTACTACTAATTGGATTCCAATTATCTTAACTTAATATTATAAATGCGTATGTGAGTTTGTTTGTTACGCTTTCACGCCTTAACACTACTGATCATCATGAATTTTCGCTTACACGTTGTTAGGTGTACTTATAGCAAAAGGACATAAGTTACCTTTCATTCAGAAAAAGTTTTGTTTCCGAGCTAGTGATACCGCGGGCAAAAGCTAGAATTATATAAATGATTATTGTTTATCGAAGTTTCAATAGTACCGCATCCTTAGAGTCTCAGTGGCATACATATAGGGTATTCACTAACACATAAATAATACAGAACTAGAGCAATGCATGGTTCGACGAAACCGACTTTTGATTGACCGGACTTTTTGTTGTGACATCGATCTGTGAATTTGTAAACATACCGTCCACACTTGTAAACTGTGACATATCACACGAAACATCCACGATAAGGCATAATATTTGCTTTGTTTCACGTGTATTTAGATCGTTCTTCGTTCGAGGGAGCAGCGATAGCCTAGTGGGAGATCGTGCATCTCTGACTTTTCGAAGTCATGTGCGTATTAAATAGTTAATGATCGCTCGCTTTAACGATGAAGGATAATATCGTGAGGCAATCCGCATGTCTGAGGGTTCTCCATAATATTCTCGAAGATATGTGAAGTCTGCCAACCCGCAGTTGGCCAGCGTGGCGGACTATGGCCTATCCCTTCTCATACTAAGGCCCGTGTCCAGCAGTGGGATACTTTAATACAGGGCTGATTTTATTATATATATCGTCTTTTCATATTAGCTGCGCGTGTTCGGTGATGTCACAGGTCGCTGTATTATCTCAGGTGTGGACGTACCTTTACATAACATAAAATTAACAGAACAAAGTATTTCTGAACCAACAAGAGTTTTAAGAACATTGTAAATTACACGAAATACATTTATTACTTTGTTTATGTAATATAACAAACGATCGTTAAACTCTTAATGTGCAATGTTTAATACCCTTATACGAAATGTAACAATAATATAAAACATTTTAGAACAAATTGTGATATACTCATTAAAATTCTTAACAAATGTTTGTTTTAACAAATTATGATTGATACTTCGATATTGCTTATTCGGCTTTTGTCGATATAGTGGAATATATTTTTATTTTGTAGGCCATTAAACCAGCGATTTCAAAAAGCTATGTTTCACTTTCAATACAAATATCTGATGATGATCCATCATTATAGTAAAAAAAGAGTCTAGTTTCCATTTACTTTTATAAGAAGCAACTTATTATTATTCCTTCTTCTCCCTAGCCTTATTATCCCCAAGTCACTTGGGGTCGGCTTTTCTAATCTAACCGGATTGGACTGGATATCAGTTTTTACACGGAGCGGCTGCTGCCTGACCTCCGCAACCCGAAGGCTAACGATACCCTAAGTAGTGCTCACCGCTCTCCGAAGCACTGAGCAGGCGATAATTGTCAATCAATACGCACATAAGTTATTTAACTTCCGAAAGTCAGAGGTGCGCGACGTGGTTCGTTCCCGAGAACCTCTGTATTGCAGTCTGTTGGTCTCCCCACTGAGCTATCGCTGCTATCCTAAATAAAATAAATCATTAAAATATAATTAATTTCCCCAAAATTACCATGAAATAGGCATTTATCTAGTAAAATAGCAAAAGGCAAACTTGAATAAAATATATTTTATTTCATGCAAAACAATGGTCTTGTGATTATGAGCATCATCTATATGTATAATTTAAAGTTGGAAAAATAAAATAAATAGCACTTGCATATCTAGAAAATAAAAAATTTGTTAGTCCAAATAATAACTTATTAGAAGATGTTTCTAGTCGCTGTTCCACTCGCCCCAAAAATCGCAGTTTCATTCGCCCCACATGGCCACACGCAAGACATCGTTAAGTAAAACGACAACATTTATCCACAGTCGATGCACACACAGTTACTTAAGTCCGTAAAGTCGTTGTAAATTGCTCACAACCGATATAACGTGGCGATATTATGTAGTGAGTGTTCACGCTTGACAGGTTAACGAGTTGTCCCACCGGTTCAGTGTTGACATGTGATTTGAATGCGTTTAAGTGTTGTAATGGGTTCAGTGGCTTAAGCTTTTGATGGTTTGGATACAGTTAAACATTTGCACTATCGACCGCGTATTTGGACACATCGATACGAGAAGTTAAGCAATGCTGTTGAGGTCAAGTTTTGGATGGGTGATCAATTACTCAAAAATATTGGCTAGTGAATGTAAAGCTGTCTGCAGTATGGTTGCGATTGTTTATAATTGTGCAGTGTCCAGTACTATTGAATAATTTGACGACAGGTGTAAGTTTTTTAATTTGGTTCGATCTTAGCTTAGCTGTTTCTGTTATATTCATTAGCGATTAAATCATTGGACTTTTTTAACACAAAAATTGAAATAATCATAATTTTATTTAAATAAAGATGATTTATTATTTCAACGTCTAATGGCGAAATCTTTGAAATCGTTCATTTATAACTTAATTGGTATAAATGTACCTATATTTATTTTAATTTTATTTCAATGAATTATGTTTAAGTGGATATTAGCCATTTCGGGGCTTTGGTATCATAGTGAAAAAGACGGTCAGTTTGTTACATCGATTCATAGTAAAAAAAAACAATGTCTAGAAAAGCCTCTACTCTACCCTGAAACTACAATAAAAGTTATTATTATAACACATTTACATAATTAAAAAGCTAATACAACCTAAATCCAGAGCTAACAACGAACATATAACTTGCCTCTGTCTATAAAATAAAGTAAATGTTTATGAGAAATATTTTGTTATTTTCACGTATTTATTTTGTATAATGGGTCGTAAATCAAAATACAACAAATGTGTAGTAGTGAAATAAATTATTTTTGCAACCAAATATTGATGTAGGTATTCTGTGTAATTAAGTTTAAAGTTAAGGTGAGCCTCTACTATCTGCTATAAAATATTATTAAAGTGTTACACCAAAAATCTATATTTTTAATTCAATGTACAACGCAAAACGTTTTATACAGACTGGCCAAAAAACTCTTTTTCACAATAACCATAACATCACGAAGCAGTGATTAGTGTGCTCATACACATTCGAATTATTTTCGAATAAATTGACTATAATACGATACCTATTTTGCAATCAAGGACGATCTTATCCTTGATGACGACTTGTCACTTTATATGTATAAAAGTATATAAAGCGTTTGTTTGATGAATTTGATTAGAATAGTGTGAATCGCTATCTTAGAGATAAAATGCTCTCTCTGCATGTATAATTAGTGGCCTCTGTCACAGTGACAAAAACTAAATTTAATTTTGTAATTTAACTGCATCATCTGGCTAAACCATAATTAAAATAAATTATAAAAGCGCCTCTTAATCTAGACACCAGCCTCCGTACGCCTATGTACGAATTAAAGTTTGTTTTATTAGCATCAGAGGCATTAACCATAGTCTGATCATTATCCAACCGTCTATTAGATCGGTTAGACTACTGCTCAATACTATCAAACTATGAAAGATTCGAACACCTTCAACGTAACACCACGATATTCCTCTTAAAATAGTAATAATATTATTAATTTTCGACACTATTAAACATATATTTTATAGTTTAAGTATTAACGTCGTCTATCGGTTTATAGCAGATATGTTATAGCTGCCAGTAGAGGCTCGCCCTAACTACAAAGACGATATGTAATTTCAACTGCTCAAGATAACAAAATGTAATTGTTCTAACGAATCTGTTTGTTAACTAAATTGTTAGCATTAAGTTCAGTAATAGGGGCTCGTGTAAAAAAAATGTATTCACTTTTGTATTTCAGTAATGTATGATACAAATAGCGTTGGTAAAATATTTTGTTTGTTTTTTACTGAGCTGTTTCGGTGAGACAATAGTGATAGTATGTATTTGTATTTACATAATATTTGTATTTATTTAACTCTTAATATTTTTTGTTAAAGACTAACTATTCATTGTCATAATATGTAATTGTTCACGTCAGGCTTGCCCAAGAGCTTATGGGCCGTAAAATCGAAGGCCATTTTGGAAGGACTGCGCTTATGAATTATTTCTGACGTTATAAATATTTAGAGAATCACATAAACTTAGTTGACATTAGATGTATTTTGAAATTTGGATTTCAAAATACTACTTGCTGAGATGACCAGTAAAGTAAATCGCTTGCAAACAGTGCAAGTCAAAACATAACTTGGCCTTCAAATATATAAGAAAATCTCAAATACTTACGGCTCCTTTGTATGATAACATACCTAAAGGATCACTAATTACCGAAACAGCTACCAAAATGACAGTCTTGTAAACAAAAACCCTCAACGTTTTGCAATCCATTGCGCGTTTTACATATCTTCCTTCACCCCTTCACCAATAGGTTGTAGTTAGCGAGTAATGAATTGCAAAAGGTTAATCATTTTTAAATTTTGTAGTCTCCGTTTTCAACAAAATCTACATATTGTAATTATGTAAAATTGTAAATAATCATAATAATAAGTGACGAAATTATAAAATCTAGTCTAATTTAGTACTAACGGTGCTAAGTACTGTACATTATTAATTATTAATAATTAAAAAAAAATAGGTTAACGTCAATTGCCGACCTCATACTAAGTATGAGACTTTAAATATTGTTAAAAACATTGTTTCTTGTAAATGTTTCCAAATAAATACAATGTCAAGCATTTATCAATTTTGTTGTTTTATTCAAATCCTTATAAATATTGTGTTTCCATTCGAATGGAATTATTCGAAAACTAAAGTGTTTCGAATATCTTCGAATGATATTGATGGATAATAATTAATCGAATGCATTGATTTTTGAATCTAGGACCTGACAGGAAGTTGTTATAACTGAAAGCACACATTATTATTATTGTAATATAAGTGATTATTACTAATCGTTCGCTTGCTCATATCATAGCTAGTGAAATTTGGATATAATACATCTCTGCCTACGCCTCAGGGTAATTAATAGGCGATAGGTAGGTATACATGCAGAGTAATATAAGGGAACAGTTACTACCATAGTAGTAAGTACACGTATTGTTGCGTTTTGTTCAGACACGGTAATGTATCTACATATGTATGTATCTTATGTGGGGGCCAGTCAGTGCAGACCGGCGACACTTCGACCCAGTGGGATCTTTTGTGTCGACACTCTCCCAATAACGACTGCCATAGATGTTCATGGCAGCCGGGACCAACGGCTTAACGTGCTCTCCAAGGCACGGAGCAGGCGATAATTGTCAATCAATACGCACATAATTTTGAAAAGTCATACACTTCCGAAAGTCAGAGGTGCGCGGCGTGGGTTCGAACCCGAGACCGTCTGCCTTGCAGTCTGTTGGTCTCCCCACTGAGCTATCGCTGCTCTCTCAGACACGGTAATGTTATCAAACAGTATTGTAACTCGGCTCTGTCCTTGAAATAATTACCTAATATAGCAGTCCGCGAATATGCGAGAGGGCTGCCCACCTACAGTATTTTAATTTAATCTACCTCTCTACTTGAGTTTACTTTCTAGTTTAGTGATTGTATATATTATATTTTTTATTTTAATAAATGTAATTTTATTGTGAATGAAATAGGAAATGTTCAAATCATGTTTTTTGATTAGTAGATTTAATAATAAAAAAACAACTTTAAATAATTGAGACTGGAAAAATATTTGCGCCTCGACTGAGACGTACGGAAAGCTTTATTGTAAAATGTAATAGTATAAAAGAATCCGCATTTGATTTAAAAATACTTTTGTTTACAATTGTACTTTGTACTTGAAATAAGTACTTGTACTTATTTCAATCAAATATTAACAAGTCACACGCTTACTGCTTACAAAACCACACACCGTCGCGTCGCATCCGTTCATCGCTGCGGCGCATTCGCGTCGGTTGCGAACCAAGTGCCTACCGACCACGACGCGCGTAGGTATGACTCGTGTTTCGACCGTTTCTATGAAGATAGAATACTGTTAGATACCGTTACCGTGGTTCAGATCTCTAACAAATAATAATAATCCCGATCAGTTCCTTTCCCAGACTCCCGTCACAGGTTATGAGAATTATCTACCATCTGACAGAAAGTGCGTTTGTTTTCTAACAAACGTGGTTCAAAAAAACGTAACCATGTCCATGAGCGGTGGTTACTGCTTACCATCCGATGGATGATGTCACTGGCACCTTTGCCACCAACAGCAAATAAGATTATTTATTATGTCAAAAGTGAAATGTAAAAGACCTGTATATATATCTTTAGTTTCGATCGTAGATCACTATAGAAATAAAATGAATAGCAATGTGATTTTATTCCGTATATCGGGCTGCTCGCGTCACAATGGCGCTATAAACTCTACAGTCAAGAGAATTGCTCAATAAGGCGGATGCAGCCGTTTTAGTGTTCCAAAGGAACATCGGGACAACGGGGCGGGGAACAAACTTGATGTCGGTTGCACTCTTTTGTCAGATAAGCTGAGAATATCAGTGAGAAATACAAATTCAAATTTACTTCTACAATATGTGAATGCAAAAAGATCTTATCTTTATTTTTAACCTGTCAAGTCTTAGAATACCAGACATGGTTAAAAACCTATTATGTCTGGCCGCCGGTGTACCGCTGCGACGCAACAGGTTTAAACAGACAACAGGTCGACTAGAGTGCCGTTACAAACATACAATTATAACATAAAGTACACTCGGAACAATTATATAAAGATCATATAGCTTTTCTGTGTGGTAAATCAATCCTAACTTCCTAACTTAACAAATCTATACTAATATTATAAAGCTGAAGAGTTTGTTTGTTTGTTTGGTTGAATGCGCTAATCTCAGGAACTACTGGTTCAAATTGAAAATTTCTTTTAGTGTTTGTGTAGCCCATTTATCGAGGAAGGCTATATAACATCACGATAAAACCAATAGGAGCGGCGATCAATAAAAATGTTGCAAAAACGGAAAATCTCTTATGTGAAGCAAACGAAGTTGCGCGGGTCAGCTAGTCAAAATATAAAAGCAAATGTGAGTTTGGTTGTTTATTTGTTACGCTTTCACGTCTTAACTACTCGACTAATCATGACATTGCACATACGCTTTATCAATGGTACAGAAAATGACATAGGGTATATTTCATTCATCCAGAAAAATTATGTTCTTGAGGGATAGAAGTTAACTGTCAAAATTTACATAAATGCAAGCGAAGCCGCAAACAAAATCTAGTGCTATCTAAACAGGATACGGATGACCATCCACAAATATTTACTCATAAAGAAACCAACATCCACTCACAAAACATTTACCAACAAAAAAGAATTAAAAAAGCACACATTCATCACGTAAACATCCTCAAAACATAAATCAATTATAAACGCATATAGGGAAGGTACGTTACAGATTTTAATCTACAGTAAATACAAGCTCTGCGAATCGAAGGGGAATTCCAACAAAAATATATAAAATTTAACATTCCCTGTTTGTACAATGAATGTTAAAATCTTGACACATCTGTTTATTTTGCTGATGGGACAACTTTTAACGGAAAAGGTTTATTTTTGGTAAATTGCGCTATATTGTGACCGGTTAAATGTTGGAGATGTTTGATTATTTCACGGGACTTCGTTAGTGCTAATTTAATAATTATAGGTGGCCAGACTACTCACAACGTGAATACAAGTTGTACAGTCAGCTACACACATACCTTGCAAAGTCCAAATGGAATCTTTAGGATAATAGTTATTGACTTATATGGATGTGTGATGTTCAATATTTATACATTTTAATCTTTTCT
The DNA here is from genome assembly GCA_930367265.1 of Catocala fraxini. Classification (NCBI taxonomy): domain Eukaryota; kingdom Metazoa; phylum Arthropoda; class Insecta; order Lepidoptera; family Erebidae; genus Catocala; species Catocala fraxini. Next base: position 1,823,050 of record OV884040.1, on the reverse strand, counting down.
CAATAATTAGTTTTCGAGTTTTAATAGGTATGTTTTATTAAATTTGAGCAGAAGTGATTGTACAGTCAGCTACATAAGTTAATAAATATTTGAGGGATTTGTGTTGTTCTATCACACAAAAGTATAAGTATTTCTAATTTTTACAGCAGCCATGGCGTAACAGTATTATATGCAACTGTTGTGCTTGATGTCTCGATGTTTGATTCTCAGATCCAACAATGTTCAATTGATATTTTCAGGCAAGTAATTTTAAGTACCAGCACGAATTCTGTAAGTGTGCGATAGACAGCAATATTATTAAATACTTCCTTACGTGCGACCTACAGCAATAGCTGGCGAAATGAAGGCGAAATGCACCTTTATCTACGTCGTCCAGGATATAGGCGTGAGACTTGTTGTGTTGGGATGACATATATCTATGTTGCAAATTTTAAAGCGCACTGGAATGATGGGTATGGAGGCAAGCTTGATGAAGATCCAGCTGAGATGGTGTGGTCAGCGCATGGATAGTAGTCGATTACCTAAAACCGTTTTCTACTCAGCGCTCACACAAGTTAAACGGACGCAGGGTGGGCAAAACTTACGGTACAAAGACGCTCTCAAACGTCACCTTGTTGCTTGTGGTTTGCCCGTTGATCAATAAACATATCGTCTTGAAGATCTAGAAACGCCAATTACGCAAAAGCTGCCCCAAGCCTTTTTATAACTATTCAGACAATGATGTCGGTCAGCTCTTCTGCACACAGTGTGACCGGGTTTTCAAGACCAAATTTGGTTTTGCTAGTCATCATAGAGCCCACAAAAGACGCGATAATTAGTCCGGGTCGCTGTCATCGGAAACGGTGAAGAGGGCTATATATGGCAACTCATCTAATTTGCGGCAATAGCAAGTAATTTTGGAGCACGTGTCTACGAAATGTAAATCGTACATATTGCACTATCAAGTCAATATGCGACATGACGTCAATAATATATCAAGGAACTCTCAGCATAAGCGTTTACTTGTAGTAGTAAAGTAACAAAGTTTTAATAGTAATATTGAATGCAGTCGTCGCTTTGAGGTTCGGTCTCCATAGGTGTAAGAAAATTGTGTTATCGGCATAATATGTGTCTGTATGTTTTTTGTGTATCTATTTTTTGAATTCATGTAAGTGTCTCATGACACAAGGATTACCCTAGGTAACAGTATCTTCTACATATTTATGTTCTTACATACCTATTCTAGATTCTTTTAATTTTTGCAAAGGCGTTGATAGCCGCGTATCTTTTACAAATTGCTTAAAAAATATCATTACATACTGGTGGTAAAGAAGCATATGGTCCGCGTGATCTTAAATGATTTGGGCTGATACCACATTGGCATTTCTGCACACCATGTCTTCAAGGAGCCTGACTCACCGGTCACCACAAATTATTCCAAGTCTGTATGTACTGTGTGCATTAAATGTATATTTGTGAAATATCGCGCGTGCCAGGGACCGATCCCTAGTGCGGAAAAATGAAAATAAAAGCAAAATAAAATTTTCCTTTAATGTTTTAGCAAGGAAAATATTTTTAATTTTGTAAATCGATTCTATTTGAATTAACTGAAAGTAAAAATTTTGTAAGTAATGGACGATAGATAAATGTTACAGATCGAGTACATCAAACTGCCTATCAAATAAAAAACTGTGTGTCCGAATCTCACCAAGCATTATGATTATGACATATTTCTCTAACGCTATGACTTATCCTTCATCAAACTAATTAAAAAGAAAGTAATGCTATCACCGTAGGCAGCGGCTTCGATGTGTCATAAACCACCACAAAATCAGCCGCTGGAACCTTTTACACTAGAAGCAATAAAAAAAGTAATTTGACAAAACTATGCAAGAATTATGCAATTCTTATAAAGAATTCTTCGATATACATATAAAGCCATTCCGAAAGCAAACCAATGGCAGCGTTGTAAACCAAAGACTCGTGAGAAAGCTTCACAAATATATTTTATTATTGTAAAGAATTATTGTCCTTTCAAACATATTTTATTAGACCGAGAGTAAAAAAATGAACTGTATTAAATCTAAACGGATTTAGATTTACAAATAAGAGCGGAAACGGTTACATTTCAATTTACAAGTTTGATTCATAAATTGAATTATCTTAGACGACTCTTGTTTGAAGGAGTTTATGCCTTAGGAAATAAGGTCTATAATACAGAAGCATATTATTTGATAGAAGTTCGTAAAATTTTGTAGTTGTACGTATTATGTGGTTGCTAGGGATGTCGATCTACTTATTTAATACTTCTGCAATAACTTTTAAGTCTGCTGGCTGCATTTATCAGCGAAATTCGATTACTAGGTTATTTATTCATTAAATTATAATAATGTAGGGTAGATTTGAAAAATTTTGTTTCTGGATGAAAGGTACCCTTTGTCCTATTTTGTACCCCCAGATGATGTGTAAGCAAAATTTCATGTTGATCGGTCAAATAGTTAAGGCGTGAAAGCATAAGAAATAAACTAACTCCTATTTGCATTTATAATATTAGTAAGGCATTTACTCTTTCTTTTATATATTCTAAATATATTGTATATTAAATTTATTTGAATCACCGCTGAATTAATAAGAAATACAAGCAAACAGCTGTTTAAGAAGGCGGAAGGCTTTGTGATTACAACAGTGTGATTAACCTCTTGTATGCCGGAATACCAGACATAATAGAAAAAGCATTGTGTCTCGCGTAGATCCACGTTCCGGCATACCACAGGTTAATGGTATTATTTGCCGTCTAGATAGGTCAATGATAATAATTTCAAAGATTTGAAGTTAATGTTTACAAAACAGTTGAGTTAATACTTCACTGGAAAAACTTTCAATTATATACAGCTATTGCAGAAATTTGCGTAAGAAAAAGAAAACATCTGTTAATATATACGTTTTATATGTGTACAGGGGTAGACAATATCTATATCGCGAGTTTTAGATAGGTGCTACCAAAAATGTATAGTCAAAAATACTAACTAAAATATGGTCTTTCTGGACTCGAATCCGTAGCCAAACACCAAACATTACCATTCGCATTCATTACCGCTGCGCTACATTGACAGCGGTGTCTTCACGCAACAACCAATATTGGACAAAATAAAATCAGCACAGCCCTACTGTACTCTGAGACATTGAAAACTATCAGTACAGAGACACATTTTTATAGCGACCCCCGGGACGCCAATAACTGGCCGATTTATGATCAAAGTAATTTACTAACATTTGTATAGGAAACACTTTGAGTGCATCGTTAAGCGCGATAATAGGGAGATTTTTTATTTTTACGTCACAACACATGTTCATTTAAACTGTAAAGGCTTAAAATTTAATTTTTCGATGTTGTCAATTTGATTAAGGTTGTATTTGTGAATGGTGTGGTACAGTTCCACCTTCTGTGTTATTAATTTGATATTTAATTGGAATTAGTTGTTTTATTGTTGTCTCAGCTGGTAGTCTTGTGTTATTCGATACTAATAGGTGAGTTCCGTTTTGTATTAAATTGGTATTAATATTTAGAAGTCAGCTATACTCAAGTGGGAATGCCATTGCTTTAGTCGATATAATTCGTTTGACTGCACGGAAGGCTTAATAGTTTAAGTGGTTGGTGGTGTTGTGGGTTCGACTGCTACTGCCTCCGTGGCGCAGCGGTAGTAAATGCGACTGCTGTGCATGAGGTCTCGGGTTCGAATCCTGGGTCGGGCCAACAAAAAGTTATTGTGTTTATCTGTTAAGAAATCTCAATACGAGCCCGGAGTTAGGAAGTTGGCGGTGTTAGACACCCCCGTGCCTCGAAAAGCACGTAAAGCCGTTCGTCCTGCGCCTGATCTCTCTCCGGTCGTGTCGGATAATCCGTCCCATCGGATCATGAGAGTTAGGGAACAGAGAGTGCACTTTACTTGTGTTTGCGCACATACTTGTGTACTATAATATCTCTTGCGCAGATGGCTAATCTTCGATAAGATTGACTGCCATGACCGAAATTCGGTCTGGAGGACATTATATTATATTTATTATTGTGGATTCGATTCCCAATCAGGACATAAAATTTTGTGATCTGCGAATAGTTGTTCCGAATCTGAATGTTATTTGTGTTCGTTCTTTCGTGTGACACAGGATTTAGCTCTAGTACGGGAGTTGTCTCTTAAATATGAATAAGCATAGAAATAGGCATTCATATGAAGAGTGTGATTCAAAACGTCATGTCACCTCAAACGATAATTGTATCGCTTCACTCGATATTGTCTCATGCCTGTATCAGGATGGTTCAGCAGAAGAGTATTATATTTGAATCCTGACTGCTATAGTTATATGTTAAAACGAGCCGATTGCCCTCAACCAAGAATACCTCCAAACGTCGTGCTGCCACCGGGATTCTTTAAATCATAAAATCTGCATAGTGCTTTGCCTTTTAATATTATGTAGTCACTGGTTATTGTCTCGGTGTGGCGGCCGGCAGTAGTAATTAATGCTACTGTATGAGGATTTGGATTTTTCAGCCGAGTAGAGTGGGTCTCTTTCAAAAAACTCACACTAGCAGTACGCCCCCTGTTAGACTTGTTTATTATAGATGAAGAAAATTGTGTATACACACCTTTGTTAACCATATATGCATTGAAACTTGCATGATTCGATAAATATAAAAACGAATGTCATAGAGAAACCAAGCGAGTGTAAAGCGACGTTTATATAATTAGAGAGGTCTTCCCGAAACGAAATATTTATAACCAAATCATCGCTCCATTAGTTACAGCAACCCTGATCACAGACCTGACCAATTATGTGCATAACATGCGTGAAGAGAAATTTAAATCCCATAATCAAAGGCAAATTAAGGTTTACGTGGACGGGCCATTCCATTAATATGTGTTTATCAATGGTGGAAATGTGATGGTAAGGGATTGCGTCTAATCTCTGTATTAATTTCTTGGTTTATAAGCGTTTTGTGTGACTGTGGCCATACAACTAGCAATCTTGTTAGGAACGCATATGCAGCGTGATTGGTTAAAGAAAGTCTTAATTAAGGATATGATAATTATTCCTCTGATGCTATAAATAAAAAATGAGCAAATACATCCATACAATAATAATATTAGCCTAGTATATATGCTGTCCCACGGTGGACCTCTTTTCAGTATGAGAAGTTTTGGACCTCGCTGACTTAGTGCGGATTGGCGGAATTCACATCTGTTTTAAGGTTTGTTCTGCACTTGCCCCTACAATACGTCCCACATTACAAAGTGTTATTCGCCCCTCTTTTTAAATTATTCCATTTTCGCCCTTCATTTTTGTACATATGGTTAGCAAAATAAAACATGGTTAAGCATTATTTTATCAATCATAATCACAAAGTTTTGCCGAGAGATCAACGAGGAATTTGAATATATTTTTCAGCTGGCAGTACAACAAAAAAAAAACAGGGTTAAAAAGGAACATAATTTGGGATGAAATAGCAATTAAATTAAGAAATTAATATTTATTTAAATTTAGGGGCACATAAAGAATTTTTTTGGATAGAATACCTATTTCAACGTTTGGGACGAAACATGAGGGACGAATGCGGAATAAACCGTTTGAAATCATTCAACGTTATCCTTTACCGTTAAAGCATAATAATATATCAAAAAGAAAACCTTAGTATAAATATTGGATATGTACGTTATTGTGACTACACAGCTGGCATAGTTAGTTAAATGGTCGCCTCGCAGGATCAATGCCCACACGGCACAAAATTGATAATCCTCAAAGAGTTGTTTTTAGTCTGTGCGTTCTTTATGTCCGTGGTTTCAATAACTATATAATTGTTAACTGAAAACGAAAGATTACATGAAGATAAAGTAATATTTATTAAATGAGCGCGAGCGTTTACAAAACGTTTCAGTCCAAGTCTGCCTCATGGCCACAAATCAAAGTGCCAAAGTTATTTATAGTATAGATAAATCGTTCTATAAAATAAAGCGCCATACAATTAATTATATTCGTTTTAACATTGAAGTACAGACATATTTATTGTAACGTAATAAATTAGTTCATGATTTATTACAAATACAAATGGCGTCCGTAATTATGTATTGTTTTAGGATCTTAATATGTTGGTGTTTGGTATCAGACTAAATAGTACTTAAATATAAGATTGTTTGTCGAACTAAAACGATTTTATGTTTATTGTGAAGTTAACGTTGCATTGCTTAAGGAGGTATTAGGTAAGCTGTATTGAACGCACTTTGTATAAATTGCTTATAAGATACATAGAGCCAGGTACAATGATGAGACCGATGATTATTAGCAAATTTAAAAAAGAGAATTACGTCAATAGATTACACATAATATTTTATTTATGCGACTAAATATCAAGCCGAGTAGGTCTTTAAGACAGTCACAGACAAAAATACCAATATGTAGCTCTAATTTCCTATTAGCGAGTACGTATGAATGCCTTGTTTATTTATTCACGTTACACATACTAATACATTTACTAAAAAGCGAATGAAGCCAGAGAAGTGTGTCAGGATCGTAGCAAATGGAAATCCGTAGTCTCTGCCTACCCCTCTGGGAAACAGGTGTGAATCTATGTATGTATGTATGTGTACACATACTAAGTTTTTTGTCTTTATCCTTTTCCAGGATACAGTCTAGTAGATTCATAATAATAATAATATTTAATAATATTCTACCACATACACACAACATCATCTAGCCCAAACTAAGCAGAGCTTGTACTATGGGTTCTAGACAATGGATAAACATACATATATACTTTTATTTTTGAAAATATTAGTTCGGATTTATTTATATACAATATGCATGTAACCTATATTTACAAATGTACTAAAAAAGATAACATAATTAACATAATTACAAAAACACAAATAATACATAAATACTTTTTTTTTTTGTAATTACATACGTATTATACATAGAAACACCCAGACCAAGACAAACATCCATGTTCATGCACACAAATGTTTGACTTGTGCGGGAATCGAACCCGCGACCTCGGGCGTGGCAGTCGGTTACACTAACCACTACGCCATCGAGGCCGACAAGATGTGGTCTTTTTTGTTAGGTAAAGGTAACGAACAAAGTTAATTAACTTACTAATATAACTTACTAACAATTACAGTTATCTTATCTTATGTGGGGGCCAGTCAGTGCAGACCGGCGACACTTCGACCCAGTGGGATCTTTTGTGTCGACACTCTCCCAATAACGACTGCCATAGATGTTCATGGCAGCCGGGACCCATAGCTTAACGTGCTCTCCGAGGCACGGAGCAGGCGATAATTGTCAATAAGAAGTAGTTATAAAAAAACCTTACCGTACGAACCCTGCACTCGACGCATTAGCAACCGGAACAAGATCTCAATTTACTATTTACTCTAATTAATACAATTAACCAAGTTACTTGCCCTAAAACAATATCGGTACCGGGCTCGAAAACATTTTACTTAGCAAAACAAACTATGTACTAAAAATCCAAAAACTATAACATATTTAATCAAAATGCCTTATTTGGATAACCTATAAAATCTGGGCTAAACTTTTGCTCGGGTTAAATACACTAAAGATTTTATATAAGAAACCTAAATAAGGCTCGCTTAATAGCTCTTTTGCCTACAAAATTACCCTTTTCATGTTTTCTATTAAATTTCTAGTAGGGTAATTAGTATCTAGGTAAAAGTGGTAAGCTTTCTTCCTTTAGATGTCTATCTATTAGAAGTCAATATCTACGCTACTGGGCATAGTTATGACAGACGTGGTTATAAGAATCTTCAAAAATACTTGCTCCTTGGGAACTGTCCATTATTGGCTTAGCGTGAACAGAATTCATACATAAAAACAATTCGTCGTCGACGGATAGTAGGTTGCTGCGCCCATATAATGACAATTATTTGGTTTTTGAGTTGTACAAGATATCAAAACAATTTAAATCCACCAGCCCAGTTTCTAGATAATATTTTAGTAACATATGATTCAGAATAATATTTTTTTTTCATGTCATATACCTTTATATAAACCACCACAAGAAACGAATTAGGAACACCTGGACACAAAACTTTGTTATTTTTCTAATTCCCACTGGTTAATGCTTCTAAATTAATATATAATTATTATTCTCAGTGACTATCCATTCGAAGCCAAACCCCCGATACAAAGTGGACAGCTCCCTTTACAAGTTTGTCGCAGTGGCAACACGCACAAACGTTGTAGATTTGATCCTCAATTTATAACAAAATGAGTTACATAGATAATGACTCTCTACCCGACTTAGATTCACAACAATCGTATCGAAAACCGCTGCGCCACCGAGACAGTCTAAAAACAAGTGAGAAACGACCATGAATTGCGGTAAATCTTAGAGTTTGGAAAAATGGTATCACGTGACACTGACTTTGAGGTCAGAGGTCATAGTCATTTCGGGTATATATCGACTATGCTGAGACGAATGGCGTTGACCGCGAGTCTCTAGCTCTTACGGTTCTTGAGTTGAAAGTTGTATAACAGACAGACGGACGGATGGACAGACGAACAAAGCTGTTGTATAAGAGTTTCTTCGAACTCTAAAATAAACTAAACATATTTCACGACATGGGTAATGAACACAGATCCTCACAATTGACAATATAATTTACGTTTAAGCCACTAGATCAACAACACAATCTATAAAGACACCATAAATATCCCTGTAGATAAATTAACATTTTGATCGAACCACTCTGGGTTACTGAAGTCGTTTACTAAGGCAGCGCCCCTTCCTATCAATTTCATAGAAAATTTACTGCTTTCCATCAAAATTAGGAGTATCCCCTTTTGTTTATGCTAAAAGATAGGCCAGCTGGCGGCTTATGGAAGTAATAAAGTCTTTAGGTATCCGTTTTACATGTCTCTTGTGATCTGAGATTTAAGATGGCCGATATACCTAGTGTGTGTATCACGTGCTGTTGTGTAAGTCTATTTTAAGAGCGTTTACGCCATGACATGTTCTGAATGGCGTCGTTGCGAATAAGTGTCAAAATATGAGACAGGTTTTAAATGTAATTCATTAACTAACGTTTTATTTTGAAAATTGAGGTGAAAGTAAAAGTCTTATACATCTATACTAATATTATAAATCTGAAGAATTTGTTTGTTTGTTTGGTTGAACGCGTTAATCTTAGGAACTACTGGGTCAAATTGAAAAATTATTTTAGTGTTGGATAGCCCATTTATCGAGGAAGGCTATAGGCTATATAACATCACGCTTCGACCAATAGGAGCAATACATAAATTAAATATGTTGCAAATACGGGTTAAATTATCTTATAGACGATAGTCCGTACTACGTAAATAACGGGTCGGTAATTTCAGATGCGTAATATCATTCAGAAAAAGGCTTACGGGCACCTATAGCTTTATAATGCGAAAACTGTTAATGGTCTATAGCTATAAAAATTATTTTTTTATTTTCCAATTAAAGAAAAATAAATATAAATATTAGAATCAGCAAAAATACTTATTTTGTAAGTATCTGTACATATATTCTTAGTCTCTAGAGTTAAAAAAACATTTGGGATGTAACACCCTTGCCCAATCCTTTACGGATATAACCGTGAGAAAGTGTATATTAATTTAATCTCAATAGCAGTTTTTATTGTTAGCAGCGATAGCTCAGTGGGGAGACCAACAGACTGCAATGCAGAAGGTCTCAGGTTCGAAACCACGTCGCGCACCTCTGACTTTCGGAAGTTATATGGCTTTTCGAAATTATGTGCGTATTTATTAACAATTATCGCCTGCTCCGTGCTTCGGAGAGCACGTTAAGCCGTCGGTCCCGGCTGCCATGAATATCTATGGCAGTCGTTATTGGGAAGTCAGTACCCTATAATATCCTGACACTGGTCTAGCCTTAGGGTATCGTTAGCCTTTGGGTTGCGGAGGACAGGTGGCAGCCGCTCCGTGTAAATACTGATATCCAGTCAAATCCGGTTAGACCAGAAAAACCGACCCCAAGTGACTTGGGAATAATAAAGGCTAGGGAGAAGAAGCAGTTTTTATTGTTATCAATTTAGACTCAAATAAATCCAAGGTGGATTTCTTTTAGCTTTAAGATAACTAAAATATATACCCATCTATCGCACAATGATCTGTAAGTTGTTTTAAATGGACGGGCAGAAAAGGAATGGTTCTTAGAAAACTACACAGCCTAAACCAATAAACTAAGTTAGTTCTAATTTATCACGAAGTTTCTACCCGGACCCGTATTGCGATGTACAGCGACTTATTTTTCTTCTGTTTTAGTACTGATAACTTTAGGAAGGACGGTAAATGTACATAGGTACTTTATTTTTTGCATCTTGTGGTGAATGAGCGGTCCACCTGATGGAAAAAGGTATGCCGTTTATACGGCAAATAACTATATAAGGTGCCGATTTAATCACCTATATTATTGAAAGAGGTGAATTCGACCAAAATATGTATAAAATAAAATCAATGAGAATTTTTCCATCACCATTACTTTTATAGCTTTTTAGCCAACATGCAGAAATTCAACAACTTTACCGATAGCATTTTAGTCTCACTGTTTACAAACATTAACTTATCAAGTTAAAAGTATGATAGTGGCTTATTACTACAAGTAAATATATTATAATCGGGATTTAAATATGAAGTTGCCGCTTTGGATGAAGAAAATCGGTAACGTTTTGGTTTTCATATATACTATTATATGAAAACCACAACGTTACCGATTGTCTATATCACCAACATTTTTTAAATGGCAAATTATATTTCTATATTTTTTTATGTATAGTTGCTTGTATTTATTGCACTATGGTTCGTCCTTTTTTTTTACTTGGGGGAAAGCTTTGACGCGTACCTCTCCGCGGGGCGACGAAGAGGTTATGTCGGGCTCACCAGGAAAAAGATACCCAGGTAATACTGACTAAACCTACCATGGTGTTCCTCGACATAACCATAGACGGCGAGGCCGCGCGTATCGCTTTCACATGCAATCGCGACCCCGCCATGGTTTCGGGCCGCCGTGTAAAACGGCAGTCCACTACACAAAAGTACTTCCTCCACCGTCCCCCTGGGAGGGACAAAGACACGACACAGAGGCGCACGTGGGAACACGCACGCCGCCTCTCGAACCCGGTGCTGATTGGGTGGCGAGCAGGCCCACGCAGCCCACCACCCCCAGGTCAAACCTCAGGGTGGCTGGAGGTCATCTCGCGCCCTCCGGCGCCCGGTTCTGCGGTTGGGGAGAGTGTTTAAGCGCTCCCTCTCCAGCTCTGCCACATCCTTGATAGAATTTACTTCCTCACAAAAGGAGGCGACGGCGTTCCATGATCTATCACTTCGGACCATAGACTGAACACTATGGTTTGTCCTGAATTAACAAAACAACAACGAATACGGGTAAACTCAAGGTAATTTAAATTTAGAAACGAATCGTATAAAAGTTTATTGATATTTATTATTAATAATACGTAACATGTGTTATTAATAATATAATTATTATAGTCTATTTTTGAAATATGAATGATTTTTAAAATAACCATTTTTGTACAGAAATAAAAATAATTAATGTTCATTTTTTTGGTTTATGTAGCTAGCCAATAGACTGCAAAGCAGAAGGTCTCGGGTTCGAACCCACGACGCGCACCTCTGACTTTCGGCAGTTATATGAATTTTCGAAATTATGTGCGTATTGATTGACAATTATCGCCTGCTCCGTGCTTCGGAGAGCACGTTAAGCCGTCGGTCCCGGCTGCAATGAACATCTATGGCATTCGTTATTGGAGTCAGTGCCCTGTAATATCTTGACACTGGTCTAGCCTTAGGGTATCGTTAGCCTTCGGGTTGCGGAGGTCAGGTGGCAGCCGCTCCGTGTAAAAACTGATATCCAGTCAAATCCGGTTAGACTAGAAAAGCCGACCGCAAGTGACTTGGGAATAATAAGGGCTAGAGAGAAGATGTATAATTATTAAAATAATAATTAGATGTAGGATAAACGTCAATTTCATAGTTAAATACTTAATACTCTGTTGCTTGCTATACAAAAATTAAAGTCACGTTGCCTATAGACACCTGGCCTACATAAAATGTTATATAAACACCATAAATTAATAATAGTTGTTATGTACTAAAAACGTGTCAAAATTATATCATGTTAACTTTTCAAAGGATTTTATACCTTAATTCGTAGTCAATAAAGTACTTTATATGATTCGATTTAATGGCCTTCTTGAATGGACACTGTTTATGCAGTGCGCTCGATAGAACATATATTTTTTATATTAAATATGGTAAATAAAGGGATCATCTGCGTTCGTAGACCTCTGAATTTCATAGACTAGGCTTTTGAATAATGGTTTTGTTTTCATTTTGTTTTAATGCCCGTTAAAATATTAAACAAGATTTGTTGGTTTGTGAAATAATAAAAGCGAATAACATTATTCGCTGGCTTAGTGTATAAATTAGGTAAATATGAATTCTATTTTCCTAAAGGCACGAGGGACCATAGTATAAATATTTTGAATGTTATTGTCCATCCGTCTGTTTGCCTGTCCGTCTAGACTTTTTGACTTCACTGAAGCGGCTATAAATAATAGATGTCAAAGTAATATTAAGTTCTGTTAATAATAAACGCTAACACGCAGCAGGGGTAGACCCCCCACAAGGTGGACCGACGACCTGGTAAGAGTCGCGGGAAGCGGTTGGATGCGGGTGGCCCAAGACCGGTCTGTGTGGAAAACCTTGGGGGAGGTATGTGTCTATGTTCAGCAGTGGACGTCTTTCGGCTGAGATGATGAATAATAAACAAATGATAGAGTATTGGACTTAACGATATAGCTTTTTCTATTATAGAAGGATTAGTATATAATATTACTGCTATTGTTACATGTTGAAATTGGGTAAATGGGTGAAAACCTAGTATTATTTCAGCCAGCAAACAATTTAGAGACGACACCAAGATGTTTATCAATAAATACTCAGTAGGTAACACCACGGAATTTGGAACTAGTGTGTGTCCAGTACTGGCCATCTACCATAAGACGTATGACCAAAAACCAAAGCTGGCGAAAGTTGAGTATCACCATGCCAACCTCTTCGAGCTTGTAGGCGTGAAAGTACGTACGTATGTTCAATCATAATATTTTATCTTATAGTACAGTTACTAAGAAACTGTTGATCATTCGAATAAAAATCGAATAAGTCGTTCTTGTTATGATTGATCTTTTAAAGACTTTTGTTTGCCTTCGACGAGATATTTAGATGTACCAACTACTACAGACTTTCTAATAACACCGCCTACTATTAAAACAAATAGTTATTACGAGAACTTCTGAGATTGGCCTTACGCAACCAGATTTAGCAAAATCCTAGGTTTAAACGACGCCGCTGGGCACTAAATCTAAGATCTAAGATCTATCTACTACTACACAGTTGGATTAGTCACCTGATTTTCCTCGTACCAATTGTATTAGGTTCTATGAAATTGCCGTTTATATGAATTTTAAAAAAATAACGATAACATTCTATTTCAAGAATATATTTTTGAACCTTGAACCGACGGGCGTGTATGAGGAATGTGATGAAAGTGAATGAAGCCAGAGAAGTGTATCAGGATCGTAGCAAATGGAAATCCGTAGTCTCTGCCTACCCCTCTGTGAAACAGGCGTGAATCTATGTATGTATGTATGTATTTTTAATGTTAAATCCATATTCGATGATATTTTATATGTACAATTTATGCAAATTTGACAAATGGAAAATATCAACAATACCTGTTATTAATAATACTAACTAATATTATAAATGCGGATGTGATTTTGTTGGTTTTTTGTGCCTTAACTACTTGACCGGTCATAATGAAATGTCGCATACACGTGGTCAATGTTACAGAATAGAATACCTTTCATCCAGAAAAAAGTTGTAAAGTATTGTATGTTAAACGAAACTACGGGCAAAAGTTCAAAGTACATATTATATTTACAGTCCCAATTCGAAACAAAAACAAATTTTCAAAATAACCTTTATAAGGATACCGTAATTAGATGCAGCAGAAAAACATCCATTTCATAAATAAATATCCAATACAATAAGATTGTTAAAGCTAACTATAATGAGTCAAAACAATGTTCAGAAGTATCACACCCGAGGCAGTACCAGCTTAATACTCTAAAGCTCAAAGCAAAAACAATATTGCAGAACTAGTCTCGTTATAATTGCACCATAAGGACGTTGAATGGAACAAACGGTGTTGAAGTTTAATTAAGAAGCTGTCAGTTCGCCTCCCGAGAATCGAGCCTTATGCGGAATGTTCAGAACTTAATGTACTGAATTTTGTAATAGCGGTTGTGTAGCATTACGTCGTCTTCAAAGTTTACGGGTCCAAGTGGAAATTTGTTGGTTAGGGGTGGATTTACCTGTATTATTGGTTGTTGTGCTGTACTTCGGTAATTAGCTCTATCGTTCTGTTTTCCTTTGAGTAAGTATAAGTTGTGGTGGATTGGGTAAGATTGTGGTGAAATCTACTGGCTTATATAGTTTAGAACTTCAAAATTGTTAACAGCAGTGGACTAGCGGAAGACCATTGAACTGCCACGTAGGTCGCTTGACGATCGCAATGCACGCACCTCTGACTTTTCGAATTTATTTGCGTATTGGATAGTTATTTATTGCTTGCTTTAACGATGAGGAAACCTGAGAATTCTTTATAATGTTCTCGAAGGCTCTAGGCCAGCACGGTAGACTATGTTCTTAATTTTTTTGTGTGTCCATAGGTTTTACAAGGTTATTATGTTATAAAAGCAACTATCTATGTCCCGCCGAAAGGCATATAAAATATTAATTGCAACAAATATTACAATAATTCTTCTTCTTTTCGTGTGGTTAGTGGCCAACCTGTTGTCAAGAGTTGTTTAAGCCGCCCGTAGGCCTCTGACATGGCTTACGACTGCTGTCAATTTGGCAACAACTGGGACCGACTTTTTACGTGCCCTCCGAAGCACGGAGATGCTCAGATGAAATACCACTAAGCGGTCACCCATCTATAGACTGACCGCACCCAACGTTGCTTAACCTCGCTAATCGTTTACCGATCAGTGAGTGCAACTGGCTATGAGCGCCTCTATTACAATAATAAATCAATGGTAAATATTATAAAATTACACATTAACAATTAAAATACAATACAAACATTATATTTAAAAAAAGAATCATTCATATGCATAGTGAAATTAATTAAAAAATACAATTATAATTAAAAGAATGTCAGATTGAAATAGTCAATATGTACATTAATAATAATAAATTAGAGCTTATCGTTAATAAACTCAGTTACTGGGTAATAAGCTTTATCTTTCAACATGTTGGTTAGTTTATGATTATATTCGTTATGGCATAACACTTCTCCCCAGAGTCTCTACTCTGGGTTAGAAGTGTCCAACAGCTGGGCACGGGTAGAGACCCGTGGGACAGTTTATATACATTATTATTATTATTAGGGCTGATATTATTATACATCAAAATTCAATTTTTTTTATAATTGACAAGAAACCTATCGGATTGAAACTGTACTTTTATAAAGGTTGATGACGTCATAAGAATCGGACGCACAACAACTTGAACGAAACTAGAACTCTTCGCAGATATAGGCGTGCGAATATATCGTCTCATATATACATATGTATCTATATATATAATAATATAAATCTTTATTTAATTAAATTTTACATAATTAATTTTAAAATAAAGTAATCTAATAACCTATATTTACAAATGTACTAAAAAAGATAACATAATTAACATACATACATACATACATAGATTCACGCCTGTTTCCCAGAGGGGTAGGCAGAGACTACGGATTTCCATTTGCTACGATCCTGACACACTTCTCTGGCTTCAATCACTTTCATCCCATTCCTCATACACGCCCGTCGGTTCAAGGTGCTCTTAACCTGGCCTTTGTCCAGAACGCCTCCGATCTGATCAAGAAACGTTCGCCTAGGTCTTCCTCTTGCGACTGTTCCATTCACACTAGCCTTATAAACTTTCTTAGTCAGTCTTTCCTCGTCCATTCTTTCTACATGCCCAAACCAGCTTAACATACCCTTTTCTATTCTTGTCACTATATCAACTTTCATGCCGCATCTCTCTCTAATCACACTATTCCTTATTCTATCTTTCAGAGTCACACCACATATATTTCTCAGCGCTCTCATTTCTACAGCATTTATTCTGCTCTCATGCTTCTTTTGTCATACCCAACTTTCACTTCCATACATAAGTGTGGGCACTAATAGTCCTCTATGAACAGCCAAACGTGCCTTTTTGGAAACATTTCGACTGTTCATAAAAGCGCGTAGAGCTCCATTCACTTTGTTTCCCGCAATCGTTCTCCTTTCAATATCTCCCTCATGTTTACCATCCCTTGTAAACAAAGTACCCAAATATACAAACTCTTTCACTTGCTCCACTTTTTCTCCATCAATCATAATATTACACATCGTCACGCACTCTTCCTTTTCAAATACTATTACTTACGTCTTGCTTACATTTATTTTCATTCCTTTACTCTCAAAAGCACCATGCATAATAGTTACCATCGCCTGCAACTCTTCTGCCGATGACGCAAGTATTACTTGGTCATCGGCATAAAGAAGACATTTGACAAGTAACTCATTCATTCTTAATCCCCATTCACAATCTTTTAAATCTTTTAAACAATTGTCCATGTATAGGTTAAACAGCCAAGGTGACGCTACAGATCCTTGTCTAACACCTTTTTCGATGCTAAACCATTCTGTGTAGGTCCTATTTATCCTAACACAAGCTCTGGAATCATCATAAAGAGATTTCAGAGCTCGCGTGAGGGTGCTATTCACTCCATACATGGACAATACCGACCAAAGTTCATTCCTCACCACTTTATCATAAGCCTTTTCCAGATCCACGAATGCGCAATAGACCTTTTGACCTTTGGCCAAAACTCTCTCGGCTATGCACCGTAAGGAAAAGACCTGATCCGTACATCCCATACCCTTTCGAAATCCCGTTTGTGCATCCCATATTTTCTCGTCGGTTACTTTCACAACCCTTTCAATTAACACTTTCGCATATAATTTACCGACGACGCTGAGCAAGCTAATGCCTCTATAGCTTTTGCAATCTTGCTGTGAACCTTTTCCCTTGTATAAAGGTACTATGACGGCCTTGCACCAATCACTTGGTACACGGCCGGTATTCCAGCACAAGTTAAAAAGGCGGCACAACTGAGTTGCTATGAGACCCTGTCCAGCTGTTAGCATTTCGACTGTAATCCTATCATACCCACCAGCCTTGCCTAATTTCATGCTTTTCAAAGCTTTCATTATTTCATCCATATTAATAGGGCTTTCATCATTACTACTATCATTATCATTCATTTCGAAACTTTGCCCTTGCCATTCCTCTCTTTCAAATAAACTTTCAAAATATTCCTCCATCGCTTCAGTACGCTCTTTTCTTCACTCAGTAAACTTCCATTCTTATCTCTGATTAATTTCAGCTCTGTGGTTACGGTTTTACCTCGAACCGAGCGAATGGATTTCCAGAAGAACTTAGCGTTGGTCCGGAAATCTTCAGATAATCTTCTATCGAACTCGTCTTTCAATTCCTCTTTTTTCCTTTTAATTACATCTTTTACTACCTTATTCATTCTTATAAATTTATTTCTAGTTTCATTCGCATCCTCATTCGTTGCTTCTTGCATTCTTTCATTGGCCCTGACAGATAGCCAGTCCAACCATGCCTGCTTCTTCTCACGTACTACCCCTTCCACATCTTTATCCCACCACGCATTCTTCGGTTTTATCATTTTCCTCTTCTTGCTCACACCGCATACTTCTGACGCTACAACAACCACATCATGCTTAAACGACTGCCATAATTCTTCCATATCATCAATGTCACAAAATCTTTCAAATCTTTTTCTCAATTGACTTTTATACTCGACTTTCAGTACTTCATCTTGCAAATTTTCTACTTTTATTCGTTCTTGGGCACTTGTTCGGGTAGGTATACGGTGTCGCCATCCTTTGAAGAGGCCACGTATCCGGCTCATAACCAAAAAATGGTCAGTATGGACACCAATACCTCTATATACCCGAGTGTCTAGGACATTCTTTCTCAATCTTTCATCCACTACAACAAAGTCAATCATACTACTTCATAATTACAAAAACACAAATAATTATAATACTAAATATTTACAAAAATGGTTTAGGCATCGTAGAATTCTTCAGCATCGCTGCCAACTGGTAACGTGCCCAGAAGACTGGCAGCATTGCCACGTTGAATGGCAATGCTGATTCTTTGGGCTAAGAAAATACCAGCCTTATGATCACGCGAAACGTCGATCAGGCGTTTTGCGATCTCCCTGTATAAAATACGAGCGCTCGGACCCCATGAACTTAGGGTTTTCACCCCAAACGGCTCAAAAATGTAATTTCCAACTAAATTACTATATTTGCGCCGTTTGAGGGTTTCCGCGGTTGCAGCAGCAGCGCCGGCACATCCCGCAGTACTTGGAAGATGTGATGGCGCAAGGGTGTCAACGCATGTTGCGTCCCACACCAAAGGCCTGCCCATCTTCCAAAGCAACAATGACATTCCGTTCGGTCTCTTCCCATCGTCACGTACCAAGCCATTGGGTTCAAGTACAGCTGGAACGCCAGCAGTGACAAGAGCATGGTGTGGATATAGAGTAAAATTTATGTTTATAAATTAACTCGAATAACAAGACGACTTGATAAATTATATCAACCCTGTATTAAACTGTATTATATGAATTCGAATATTTAACCTGCGAACTGCCATCACGCAGCTCCTTCTATCACTATGCACTTAGAAATTTGTGGAGGCTTGCACGCACAGTGAACACAGTTTCGGATGTGAATATACTATTCTTCTTTTTTCGACGGTTGAAATGGATGACGTGCTACGTATAGTATTATGTGGGCTTGCAACATGAAACTATAAATTTTATCAAGGATAACTTATCTTGTCTTATGTGGGAGCCAGTCAGTGCAGACCGGCGACACTTCGACCCAGTGGGATCATTTGTGTCGATACTCTCCCATAACGACTGCCATAGATGTACACGGCAGTCGGGAACGAGGCACGGAGCAGGCGATAATTGTCAATCAATACGTACATAATTTCGAAAAGACATATAACTTTCGAAAGTCAGAGGTGCGCGACGTGGGTTCGTACCCGAGACCCTCTGCATTGCAGTCTGTTGGTCTCCCCACTGAGCTATCTCTGCTCTTTGAATAACTTTATTACGTTTAAAACTTAATGTAATTATTTAAGTAGGTAATTTATTTTTCAAGTCGTCTTGTTATTCGAGTTAATTTATAAACATCAATTTTACTCTATATCCACACCATGCTCTCGGCAAAGCAGTCTATAAAATAAACATTATCTCAGAATCTGTGTTATCGAATATGAGCTGATGGTAGTTTACTGTGATTACTCAAGAACCTGTGCTACTGAGTTTTACCGGAGAGAAAAATCATAATCCGAGAATGGAATACGAGAACTGAAGATCTCAAGTTTATTCCACAGGAACAATTAAAACAAACGCTACCGAAAAAAAAATTAGTCAAACGTCATACCGTCTGACTGCCGTGCCCGAAGAATGAACGATCCAATTACACTGTACTGAGCAGCGATTTGGAATTGCTATGAAAATTAAATTTGTATATTCGAATATTGTACGATTTCGCATCCGAATGTTGATAGAGATCGTATATAGTTGTCACTAATAATAATTTATTTATAGAGTTCGAATATAATTCGAAATATATTCGAATATTCGAAACTTTTGATTGAATGTGTATACAGGTCGTGCTCAACGATGTAATCGTGTAACGTTAAACAGCAGTGATGACCTTTTTATACATACCATAACCTCACGCCTGCGTAATCGAAACGGTAATTTATCAAATAATCAATCAATATCAAGCAACACGCATTCGAATATTTGTCAAAGTTACGAATATATCAATTTGAATAAATCGATTTTTGATCGATAATTACCCATCACTAGTATAAAGTTTATTGAGTATATCCAGCTGTCATAGTTCCCAAGTCAAACTTCCAACCTACCTAACGGTAAAACCACACAATTACCTCTAACTAAATATATTTAAGCGCCGATGCTTACAAATGACTATTTAATTAAATCACTATAACCAACTTGACAGCATTTCTTTTAGAAAGTTGAACCAAAAAGATAAAGATCGATTTTAAACAATAAAAATATCGTGCCATTTAATAGGTATTTAAATATCTAATGCCTTGTTCAAATTGTCACCTGTTACACGAAGGCGATTCTAATCGTTCTTGTGTCGTAAAAAAAGTTGATTTCCGCTTCGGCACAAAGAGGCGACGTAAGCGGAAATTAATTTACATTTCAAAACGATTACGTTAAAATACTTTTTTTAGGATCCGATTATTACTACCCTCGTTTACAATGGAAGAATTAATGCCATAGTCTACCATACTGCCAAAAATAAACGATTCTGTCCGGGGTTCCTTTTTTGAACATGATAATATTAATTGTTTTTTTTTTTTTATAAAGTTGTTGTCATATCCAAATCCATAATTTCAGAAAGGAAAGACAAGGTCTCTATATTCAAAAATATGGTTAGGTATGACACTGGTCATTTTCTTACAGCTTCTTCTTTTTTTACAATATGTCCAGTCAGTAATTTACTTCCATTATAGTATTTTGTATTTATCTTTATCAATGAAGCTTAAACAAGTACACAAATAAAATCGAACGTTGCGTAGCAAACTAATTGTACATGAATTTAAGGTTATAAACTTGTAGGATAATTTTCAACCAAAATTTTTATAGACAATTTAGAAGCCAATTTATTTGATAAATTAGCGTAATCATTTGATTTCTGCACTTTTTGTATATATCTCTGACAACGATATCTATATATCTAGTTACATAATATATTAAGGGTATTGTAATTGAAAGCTGCTCGACGGCTTAACGTGCCTCGGAGAGCACGTTAAGCCGTCGGTCCCGGCTGCCATGAACATCTATGGCAGTCGTTATTGGGAAAGTCAGTACCCCCTAATATCCTGACACTGGTCTAGCCTTAGGGTATCGTTAGCCTTCGAGTTGCGGAGGTCAGGTGGCAGCCGCTCCGTTAAAAAACTGATATCTCGTCAAATCCGGTTCGACTAGAAAAGCCGACCCCAAGTGACTTGGGAATAATAAAGACTAGGGAAGATCAAAGAATTGAAAGCTGCTATAGTAATGATATAAGTAATAGGATCCAGTCGCTTCATACCTGTTTTTGTACCACACCTTACAGTTAATACAGTACAAACATTGGACATGTCACGAGCACGCGTCGCAGTTTGTTCATCAGCTTTTTATAGACCAGTTAAATTAATATGACATATGTAAGTATTAAGTAACTCTAAGTACGTTGTAACAGCAGTTTTGTAAACTTGAATGATACCCATAAGAATAAATTATTTAACATAACCGTCCGTCTTTCTTGACTTATAATATTTGATTAAATTTTAATGTTTCCTGTGACACGGAGCTTTTTGGAACACAGAAATACTGTCACCAAATAAGGCAGAATTACTATTTGTGTATCATACAATGAAAGGTGTTGTACAGAGGCTACCAGACACGTCACCCCGTACTTCCTTTTCTAATGTTGTGGGTTCGATTCTCAAATGGTACAAAAATGCGTGATTCACAAATAGTTGTTCTGAGTCTGGGATTCCTTGTGTTTGTTGTTTGAATGATTCTAAACACCCCCGCAATACAGGAATCACTCTTAGCACGGGAGTCTTTAATCTATCAAGTCTTAGAATACCAGACATTATACGCTTCAGCACGAATGGGCCGGCTCGACCGGAGTGGTACCACGGCCTCACAGAAAACACAGTGTTTCGTCGAATAAGTGAGGGTATCGGAATCCCAACCGTCCCATCGCCAAGTCGTCGGCTTTAAATGGAACGCAACGCACTTGTGACTCCTCTGGTGTTGCGGGTGTCCATGGTCGGCGGTAATCGCTTACCATCAGGCGATCCGTCTACTCGTTCGCGTCACAAATCATAAAAGAAAAACTATTGTATCTGGCTGCTAGTGTGCCGCTGCGACGCAATATGTTAAAAAAGTCAAATATAATAACAGCCTGCTTCACGTTTTATATGAAGTATAAACGCACGTAAATGCTTCCACCTGACCACTTAATCACGAGCCGACAATCACTGAATGCGTACAAATATTATGAAGTATTTATTATTTACACAACAAATTACCTTGGATTATAGTTTATTGTTACTTATTGGTAATACAGGTTAACAAGTTGTTTATTGATGTTCATCAATCAAACCAAATAGCATGATTTCATTTTTATTGGACGTATGTAAACATCTTTAACTGAATGTTAATGATAATACGTAGTTTCTGTCGACGCCAATTGCATCCACTTAGTAAAATCATTTATTTTTGTTATTGCGTTGCCCCAACCAAATATTTTTTTTACGATTTATGTTCAATACATATACGGACAGTTAATTTATGAAACATACTAGCTTTTGCCCTCGACTTTGCTCGCGTAAATGCAGGCTAGATTTGTAACAGTACTTTTTCTGGATAAAAGGAACCCTATGCCCTACGACATTTCATGATGATCGGACAAGTAGTTCAGGCACGAAAAAGAAATAAACAAACAAAGTCATATTCGCATTTATAATAAGTAGCTAGGATGAAGAAAATGTACATATATTTTTCATAGAATCCTATTCTATGAAAAACATATGTACATTTTTGAATAGATAAATTAGACATCATAACCCATTCACTTGCAGATCCATACTATAAAAGTAGTATGGATCTGCAAGCGAATGGGTTTCGATAAAACTTTGCTCTTACTTTTTGTCTCTGGTACTTCTAACCGCGGTATGAATTCTTTACTCTAATAGAAGCTAGTGAATAATAATAAAAATATAAAAAAATACATAAATAAAAAAGTTAACTGAACAAGTTCTAGAAAGCGACGATGACCAACAGAAGACAATCTTGTATCGCTCTTTCGTATCTACATCCAACTTTAAGTCTCCAATTTCATGCAATTTTCCGTACACAGCTACGGACTATTTCGTCGCCACAAAATCCGAAAGCTTTTAAAACAGTGAAAGAATTAAACTGCGCTTTCCACAGCGTCTTTAATCCAGGTGGAATCGATTGAGCAGTCGGCACTCTCAATAATGCAACGGGAAATGTTTAAAAAGAGTCTCTGGAACGAGTGGAGAGCTCTTACAGAGCTGTTGCGCTGCTTTTGTTCAAAGCTATGGAGTAAGTGATAGAAGAGGCTGTAGCGGTTTGAGGGAAAACGCTGTAGCTTACTGCTTTTTGAAACTAACCATTCAAAGTTTTCTAACACAGTCAAGCAATGTATGTTGAAAACTGGTAATCATTTTGTTATTCATCTGACTATCTGATAGACAGGTGAAGACAGCAATTAGCTAGTGTGGCGGACTTCACACATGCAAAAAAGTTCCAACTAGCAACAAGAGATGGCACTGTACACAATTACACACCATACAACTTGTACTAGATTCTGAATCTCGCAAGCGAAGTGTGCAATACGACTTATGTGTCTATGTATAAAAATTCACACGCTGCATATTTGTTTCTGCAAAACTCGAAAATAAAGTTATACCATAAAAAAAGTTCAGACTTTTTAATATTGTCTTACGTATACGTGAATGCTATAGATTAAAATTAAACTAATTTATACGGATTTTATCACGTTTTTTGTTATTTTAAACCACTACTACATCATTTTGAAACTTTAAACTATATACTATTGTTAACACTCTTACTAATTACTGTATAGTTCTATTTAAGCTATTGAAATTATAAATAGCTACTATTAAGGACTTAAATTTAAATTTTATAAAAAGCTCCTTGAATCCGCATAAAGTGTATTACATATGTTGTGCATTTAAATAACTTAGCCCACGTTATATCCATATAAGCCATCGTATTATGTATTTTTAGGTGACAAATTAATTGGACCAGCTTTCCAGCTAGTACAATTAACACATACAACACATTGATTGAAAAACTTTTTTTTCGTGATATTTATTTATTCCATTCTCGCTTCAGCGTCTACAATGGTAGCTTCCTGCATACAGAAGGGTTTGCAGCTGATTATACATATACGTACTGAAAACGATATTCGATTTGAAATTAAAATCAACACGATATCGCTTCGCACCGCTGTTTTAAACTAATTGATATTTCATTTGAGGATCGTGTTCTCGACAGAGAAATCGGTAATATTGAGATACGTCTGTTCTCAGAAGTTGGTTACGAACCTTTGTAGCTAACATGGATATAGAATTGTTTACTTTAATATACAGTATTTTCAATAATATATAATGTTTAAAAACTACATAAAGGCATGGACTCACCCCTGTTACCCTGAAGAGTTATACCGAGGTGTAAATCACGCACATTTTGACAATGGCTTTTTGGTCCTACGTGATAAGGAGCAAAATATTGCTTCAACTGAAAACTTCTTAACAGAAAATTCCAATTAAATTGCTTGAGCTGGAATCTGAGACCTCATGTACAGCAGTCACGTCTACTAAAACTGCCACTGAGTTTGTAATGTATTCGAAATAGAATCAAATGCAATTTGATATATTTCTACTATAATCTGATACGTTAGTCAGACATTCAATATTAAACTGAGACTCTTTCTTCTTTTATTAGTTATAAAATTATACATACATATATAGATTCACGCCTATTTCCCAGAGGGGTAGGCAGAGACTACGGATTTCCATTTGCTATGATCCTGACACATTCACACTCTCTGGCTTCATTCACTTTCATCACATTCCTCATACACGCCCGTCGGTTCAAGGTGCTCTTAACCTGGCCTTTGTCCAGAACGCCTCCGATCTGATCAAGAAACGTTCGCCTAGGTCTTCCTCTTGCGACTGTTCCATTCTGTATAAAATTATACATAGCTCTAATAATAAAATATATGTTTATTCATATGAGGCATAAAATAATACCTATGAACATCAAAGTTACACTAATTAATGTGAATTTACATTTACCTATCGCTAGCAAAGGCGTCGAACTATGAGAAGAACAGGCAAGAAACTCACGGCAACTCTTTATAGCATATAGTTAGTATAATAAATAGATAGATACATAAGCCATTTCTCCCTTTTTTGAAATACTGTATATTGTCCACAGCTCCTCTCACGTAAATGAAGGTTATGTAATTTTTTTATTCCTCGGGCTCAGTACTTTTTTTGGGCAAAAGGTACCATATGTCCTTTTCTGTACCCCTGACAACGTGTATGCGAATTTTTTTACGACAATTGTGGCAAACAACCCTACGGCCCACCTGATGGTAAGTGGTCACCGTAGCCTATGAACGCCTGCAACACCAGAGCCATCACTTGCGCGTTGCCGACCCTTTAGGAAAGGAAGTGGGAAGGAGAAGGAGTGGGAAGGGGGGCAGAGGGTGATTGGGCCTCCGGCACTCTCACTCACCGAACGAAATACAACAGTAGGAATACTGCCATTTCACGTCGATATTCTGTGAGAGGGTAGTACTTCTCCGGTTGAGCCGGGTCATTCATGCTGAAATCAGCTAGGCTTTACTACTCAATTACTCATTCGTAATGATATGTCAAGTACTTAAGGCGTAAAAGTGTAACAAACAAAAAAAGAGCTCACATTCGTATTTATAATATTAGTTCAGATTTTGCTTTTAATAATATCTGAACTAATATTATAAATACGAATGTGAGCTCTTGTTTTTAGCAGCGATAGCTCAGTGGGGAGACCAACAGACTGCAATGCAGAGGGTCTCGGGTTCGAACCCACGTCGCGCACCTCTGACTTTCGGAAGTTATAGGACTTTCCGAAATTATGTGCGTATTGATTGACAATTATCGCCTGCTCCGTGCCTCGGAGAGCACGTTAAGCTGTTGGTCCCGGCTGCTATGAACATCTATGACATTCGTTATTGGGAAAGTCAGTACCCTCTAATATCCTGACACTGGTCTAGCCTTAGGGTATCGTTAGCCTTCGGGTTGCGGAGGTCAGGCGGCAACCGCTTCGTGTAAAAACTGATATCCAGTCAAATCCGGTTAGACCAGAAAAGCCGACCTCAAGTGACTTGGGAATAATAAAGGCTAAGAGAGAATATTGCTTTTGGAAGAAGCGTCTACTAAATACATATATATGAGTATAGCAGCTGTTTTTCCTTTTGTATGAGTGAGTGTTGTTTGAGTTGATGAGTTTCTTGCAGGTTTCTTCTCATAGGCTCTACCTTTTGCCTGAACCTAGCAACTAACCTAAATATAGCTTCAGTAACTTAGTAAATTCACTAACCTATATATTTTGACGTTCATAAGTGTTACTTTGTGACCTAAATGAATAAATGATTTTTGACTTTGACTTTAACTATAACAACAGACACATAGGACATAGAAAATATGACGTCATCTTACAATTACAAGTAACTCAAAGACTATAGAAATCTGTAATACCATAACAGATCTTGTTATAATTAATTGCGTATACAATATAATAACGCTTTCAGAATGTTGTTGGGGCTACCGCGTTATTGCAGTGCGTCGCAGATGTTTGCAGTTGCGCGCGTTGACGGTTTTCACGCTATAATGCGGAAAAAAGCGGCGTCACTGTTTCAGAGATTGCGTAGTAGCACCAACAGCATTCTGCAAATGATTGCTTCCCGTAATGATTGTCCTATACAGGCACACTGGGTAGGCATCGTTACGGGAAAACTGTAATGTATGCTTAATTTATTTCTTTTTACTAACATAGTTTGTAAGAAAATTGTTACTAACTTATATGGATTATGTCCGAAATAAATGTATTATTATATTATATTATTATAATGTAATTATGTATTATCAATATAATTCGATATTAATATAGTCAATTATGTACCACTTCGGTTCAGTGAACAGGTGATACAATATTGTATCATGAATGTATAATTTGGGATCTACTTAATAAATCAATCAATCGTAAACTTGTAAACATGGTCCCTTTATTAATGGGCAATGTGAAGAAGCGTCTTTACATACAATACAACACATAACCAAATAGCAATCAAAAGAAATCTATTTGTGTGAACAGTATCAAAATAAGGAAGTAATTAATCCTAAGTATTAAAATTATAAAGGCTGGAGGCCCAATCACCCCCTATCCCCCATCCCGCTCCTTCTCCTTCCCACTTCCTTTCTTAAAGGCTCGGCAACGCGCAAGTGATGCCTCTGGTGTTGCAGGCGTCCATAGGCTACGGTGACCACTTACCATCCGGTTTTTTTTGTTTATTACGCTTTCACGCCTTAATTACTCGATCGATCATCATGAAATTTCGCATACACGTTGTCAGGGGCACAGAAAAGGACATAGGGTGCCTTTCTTCCAGGAAAAAGTACAGTTACTAACCTAACTTAAGCAAACTACATTAACGCAAACGAAGCCTCGAGCAAATTCTAGTATTTAAAATCTGAATATAGGAAAACGTGGGTCCCTCAGACCGCTGCTGCAGCTGCAAGTACTGTGCATGATGTCTCGGATTCAATCCCCAGGTGAGATAGTGTTATTTTATTCTTATGTTAAGAATAATTGTCAGTAGCAACACGGACGGTCAGTTGAACTGTGTCTCATCTATACTAATATTATAAAGCTGAAGAGTTTGTTTGTTTGTTCATTTGTTTGTTTGGTTGAACGCGCTAATCTCAGGAACTACTGGTTCGAATTGAAAAATATTTTAGTGTTGGATAGCCCATTTAAGGAGGAAGGCTATAGGCTATATAAAATCACGCTCCAACCCACGGGGGCGGCGCAGTAACCATAAACGCGAGTGAAACCGTGGGCACATCTATAGAAAATAAAATGCTTGCTCCGTATTACATATATTATTATAATTTAGATCTCACGTAGGACATAAGGAGGCACCTAATAGTCAATAAGTCCGCCCGTATAACTTGGAACCTAAAAACATAGCCGACATTTATTTATTTATTTATTTATTTATTTATTTATTTAAGGATTGCTTACAGTTATTACATTATTACTTAATCTAATGACATACATAAGGATTATAAGCTAATGCACAACCACGTTGAAGCAAACACAACTTTCACAAATTATATTTGTTTTACAATACATAAACACTAAACTAAAACTAAGACAGAACTAACTTATTATTTTAATTATATAGACATCTAAATTAAGGACTAGACAGGTAATATTTTATAAGTTTTTATTAGTACTAATTTAAACTAGTTATTAATATGTTTTTTAAGAATTCGACGAAATCGTGACAAAGAAATATTGAATATATCCAGCGAGCTGCTGTATTCATTTGCCATCCTAATCAAACGGCAGATTGGAGAATTTGCGCCTAAGACGGTTTTTCTCAATGGTGGGTGGAAAGGTGTAATTGTGGATCTGGGATATCGCGATGGAACACGAAGTTTGATTTTACTGAGAAGCATCGGACAGTCTATTTGATGATTCAAAACTTTAAACAAAAATATCAAGTCAAGTACTTTCCTACGTTTTTCAAGTGAATCCATTTTAAAGTACTTTAGTTTTTCAAAGTAGGAAAGCGTTTTTATTTCATTTTTATTTCTGGATGTATTTATTAAATGCCACATGAAACATTTCTGTATACGTTCTATTCGGAGACTGTGAACAGAAAAATGTGGACGCCATACTATACTGCAGTACTCCAAAGAACTTCTAACAAAACAATTATAAAGTAGTATTTTAGTACTAGGATTTCGAAAAACCCTGCCGTTTCTAGTAATAAAACCTAGCATTTTGGAGGCTACTTTTAATATGTTTTCCATGTGCGGAACTAACGTCAATTTCCTGTCCAGAGTTACACCCAAATCCTTGACACAGTCAACTTCTTTCAACTTGTTACCATGTATATAATAAGTAGATGGGATTATATTGTGGTTTCGGGTAAATTTTATGTGATGACATTTGGAAATATTTAGCTGCATTTTATTAGCTAAACACCAATTTGACAGTGCGTCTAGATCTGTTTGAAGATGTTGGATTTCGTCTGGAGAATTGACTACTTTAAGAATTTTGAGATCATCAGCAAACATAAACGGAGTAGAGTGTTTGAAGCAATTAGGAATGTCGTTAATAAATATATTAAAGAGAATGGGACCTAAATGGGAACCTTGCGGAACGCCAGAAGTTATTCTATAAGAATTGGATGTGTAACCATTTAATAAGACATGAAAAATCCTGTCTGTTAGGTAGGACTGGATCCATTTGTGAATAGTGCCCGCAAATCCATACTGTGTCAATTTCTGTAAAAGTATTTCATGCGAAACCCTGTCAAAGGCTTTACTAAAATCAGTATAGATAACGTCCACTTGTTTCTGCTTATCTAAAGCCTCCGACAAAGTCTCCACAAACATACTTAAATTTGTGCAAGTAGACCGAGCCTTCAAAAAACCGTGTTGATGATCTGTGATATGTAGTTTAATAAAATGCTGTAAATATAGATTAACTACAGATTCAAAAACTTTGGCAAAGCTGTATAAAATAGAAATTGGTCTATAATTTTGAATTAATGAGCCATTACCTGATTTTGGCACAGGGACAACTCTTGCTTATTTCCATATGTTTGGGAATATACCGGTACTTAGGGATTTATTGTAAATCATACATAATGGGGTAACTAGGCTGGTAGCACATGAAGATAACAACAAATTAGGGATTCCATCAGAGCCCGCACCTTTAGATTTGTCTAATTTTTTAAGTTTGGTAAGCACTAATTTTGGTTCGACTGTCAGTGACGTAAAGCAGTTGCTGATTGGTATATTATATCTTGAACTTTCCTCTAGTGATGACACATTACTAGAACTGTTTCCAAGACAATCATGTGTATAAACTGAGGCAAAATGTGCAGCAAACATGTTACTTAATTCTGTACCATCACTTGCAAACTTAGTGCCATCGGACATATTAGCTGGGTACACCCCAGAACCGCCTCTTTTAGTCTTTAGGAATGACCAGAAACTTTTGCAATCATTGCCTAAATTTTTCTCTATTGTATTGATGTAATTAGCGTAACAATATTTGGAAAGCTTTTTGCAATCAGATCTTATAAAATTTATTTCAATCTCATCAAGAGGATTTTTAAACATTTTGTAACGTTTTCTAAGTCTATTTTTTTTTCTTATTAAGTTTATTAGTTGTTTACTAAACCAAACAGGATATTTATTACTTTTAGGTTTGTAATAGGGAACAAACATCTTCATAACTTTATGAATAATACTGTAAAAACCTTCCAACATTGTGTTTACATCTTGGTTACCTAATAATGATAACCAGTCCATGCTGTCCAAATATTCACTAATAGCATGATAGTCTGCTTTATGAAAATTCATTCTCTTATAGTATGCTTGTTCCAATTTAGCATCACCAACAACTGCAATAGAAATATTAAGTGGCGGATGGTACGGATCGACCGAGCACAGAGCATCACTGGATATATTCACATGACATCCTTCAATATCTGATAGAACCAAATCAAGGACCTTATTTTTATAATTTAATACATTATTCCTTTGCGTGAGATTATTTACGTGTAAAAAGTCTATAAATGAATGACAGAGAGACGATAAATTTACAGTGTTGTTTGATTGAATCCAACTTATATTGCTAAGATTGAAATCACCCATGATACAAGTATAGCCATCTCAATTTTCAAAAAAATTATTACAGTTTTTTATTTACTGATCTAAATTAACTTGCTTTATTGGAGGTGGAAGATATACTACACAAATGGCCAATTGGCGGGCAATATTCTTGTCATCGAGAACATCAAGGGTGATCCATAAGTCTTCACATCTACTCTCTTTTGTGGCCAACCGTCTAGATTTATATCGTTTAGAGATAGCTAACAACACACCCCCGCCCTCATATTTTTGGTTGTCGATACAAATTTCCGAAGTTTCACGGTCTCTCCTATATACAAGGTAATTATCACTAAACAATTCAGAGTTTGAGACACTGCTATTTAACCACGTTTCCGTTAACACTATAATATCGTAATTACAACAACATAAATTACTATAAAAACTATGGGTTTTGGTTCGTTACCCACGCACATTTTGATAGTATATGCTCAGATTATCGAATTTAATACAGAACAATATATATATTACATAATGTGGATGTTTTAAACCTCTGCCTACCCTTTCGAATATCCGTCGACTATTTCTAATATCGATGGATACTTAGATACTTAAGTTTACATACTACTAGCAAGTAGGTATAGCACAAAGCATGTATACAGGCGGAGTACTAAGTAATGAATTCATTACCTTCATTCGCCTTCGCTGTAGTCACATAAAAACCTTAATGAAATGTTCCAGCTAAGCCATTACTTGAACTCAATAACATCAAGATACCTTTAATCCTGTTATTGAAATAATATTCATCTAAAAATACGTTAAAAGGTTTCGATATTTTTTACGGAAAGTTTTGCAATCAGGCCTCGAGTTGTTTTAGGGTTGACTCACGCAGTTTTTAGGGATTCGCACAATTTTCTGTGTTTGATTATTACCTCTACTATTGGTTTGACTGATCGGATAGTGGTTTAAATCGGAGGTTCCCAGACTTTTTTGTCATAGACCACTTTAAAAATTTTGCAGGTTCCGGTGGACCCCCTGCAGCTACATTTCTACCTTGGCATTCGTATTTATATTTGTAAAATGTTAACAGGTTGACGATTTTTTTTGTTTTGATATCATTGGTACTGAATATGGAATATGCAAGTTTAAACAAGTAACAGTCGCTGAGCTTCTTAAAATATTATCTGCCTACATTGATAGGTGAAAGCAAATAAATTTTCGTGGACCCTCGCTTAGGAATTGTGGACCTCCATTTTTTTGTCACGGCAACGTAGATCCCCCTCGAGTCTCCCGTGGACCCCTGGGGGTCCACTTGGACCACTTTGGGAACTAATGGTTTAAATGGTTGCTTCGTCACTGCCACTGCGCCGAGTGTAATAGGTTCGATCCACATATAGATGTTTCGAGTCTGGAAGTTCTTTCAGTTTCTTTACTACAACTAAGTAAGTTTTAGTTCAAGTTGGACAAAGTTACAAATAGTAAATTACTAATTAATTAAAAATAATGATTATACGTTATATGAAT
The DNA here is from genome assembly GCA_930367265.1 of Catocala fraxini. Lineage (NCBI taxonomy): Eukaryota > Metazoa > Arthropoda > Insecta > Lepidoptera > Erebidae > Catocala > Catocala fraxini. Next base: position 1,790,743 of record OV884040.1, on the reverse strand, counting down.
GAATTAGGAAAAAGTACATTGCATTTTAGATATCGTGAGATTGACTTTAATATTAGAAACAATTGGCTGCCATGTCGTCATGACATTCTCATATCCGTATTTCAGAATTTCTTAATATAAAAATCCAACTGCCTACATACTGTTTCGTGGGTGCCGTAGCATGAGTTTATATTAACAGATTTTCGGATTAGGCAAAGTGTTATCGATTATCTGTTGGAATATTTTTGATAGCAGTAAAAAGTACGGTTATTTGTCCGATGCATAGTAATATGCTTGTTGCCAATTGTGTGGGATCTAAAAATATGTCTGGTGAAATGACGGTCTAGAAAATGTCTGCATACCGTTATGGATACAGTTATTAGTCTATATGGATATTTATTTATTTCAAAGCCTAGAACCTAGTCTATCGCTAAGTTAATGAATTTATCTTATATAAAACGACGATGCGCTCACCTTAACTCTCAAACAAGTTAAGCAATTTTTATAAACGTTTCTATTTTCACGATGTTTGATTTATTTAATAGGTAATGGCAATTAACGCGATCGGATCAATATAGATCGCATCGCGACACGTGTGTATGCACCTCTTTGGAAATGCTTAACGGTTCGGCTAAGTTGCACTGGCTGTGCAACTTAGCCGAACCGTTGTGGTTGCTAACAAGCAAGCGTTAAAAAGAGTATTTTATAGGTATAAAGTAGGTATACCCATGTAAGTTGTATATATAACATATATACTACTCTTAGCGAAACCCCTCTCTCCAAGACCCGGACCGAGCTGTACGCTATAAAACGCGGCGCGCGCTTAGCAATAATTTCATTCAGTTCTCGGTCGGCAACGTGTGAGCACCGCTACCCTCGCTTGTACATTGTTACTTAGTTATTTCGTAAGTCATTTAATCACTTGCAGTAATTAGAGTTTCGAATATAATAGCTCTAAATTATTATTTATGGTTATTATCGATTATTGAATTTTGATTGTCAAATAAATAATTTCAGGAGCAATTGTGTTATTTTTAAAAAAAAACTCTCTTCACTTCTGGTTCGTAAGACTACATATTCATAGGCTCTATAATTATCTTCGAAAGAGTAGGTCCTATATTTCACTTACGTTATAGTTCCGGGCTCCGTGCTGCTACTAGGAAAGCTTGCCAGAAAAATCCTAAAACACTGCTCGACCCGGGAAATTCAACCCAGACCGCATGCACAGCAGTCGTATATTCACAACCGCTACTACCAAGACAGTCTTATAAATAACTAGCATTTTTTATTTCTTTGAAAAGCGACTCCTGCACTTGGAATAATGCCTGTATCATTATTGATTTTACAAACATTCAAATAACGGACACAAAGAACACCCAGACTTGGAAAACCATTTATGGACCACACAATTTTTTGTCCCATGCGGGGATTGAACCCCGGACGACCACTTAAACCAATTCGCCATCCGGACAGTCAAAAGTATGAACACGTTAATTGCTATAACATAAACCCTTATGAGCATTAGCAACCAATTACCCGAATATACTCGTCCGTCAAAATCATGAAGCCAATTTGAGGGCGCAGCCCTAGCGTTGAGGGCACTGTAATTACAAATGTTTCAGACTGAACTATGAGCGCTTTCAGTGTTCACGAGTTGGCTGAAAACTGACGTTTATACCTGTAAATAATGAAACATTGTTGATTGAACTTTATGCGCCCGTTGTTGTATGAAATATTTTTTCCCAATACACTATTATTCATAAAATGCAGTTCATTTTGATATGAAATATTTTGTATTTTTCGGTGAGGTATTGTTGTTTTTGTAGCTTATATTACAGTTACATGACATATAAGCCGCTTATGCATGCTTTTAAATGCGATATTGGTTTAAAAGGCTATATCGCTCGTAAAACTGGCCAAAAAAATATGAGCCCGTGGCGTAAGATTGCGCTAATGTTTGTGGCCGATAGTAAGAGTCGATTCCTAGGTCAAGCGAGGTGTTACTGAAAAATTCCTAGCAGAAGCAGGCAGTTTTAAAATGTGTCTTAGTGTGTATGTATCTTATGTGGGGGCCAGTCAGTGTAGACCGGCGACACTTCGACCCAGTGGGATCTTTTGTGTCGTGTGTACTCTCCCAATAACGATGGCCATAGATGTTCATGGCAGCCGGGACCGACGGCTTAACGTGCTCTCCGAGGCACAGAGCAGGCGATAATTGTCAAACAATACGCACATAATTTCGAAAAGTCATGTAACTTCCGAAAGTCAGAGGTGCGCGACGTGGTTTCGAACCCGAGACCCTCTGCATTGCAGTCTGTTGGTCTCCCCACTGAGCTATCGCTGCTCTTAGTAAGTCGATGTTATGTCTACATTTAATTATTGATGAACCTTTCCTAGAAGATTTCACCTAATAGCCTATTACCGTTTTCTAGATGCAGTATAATATATCATGCCACATTAAATACTACTACCAGAAAAAGAGAATAACATTTTGCTTGATGCAAGATTCCGAAGCCTTCATACTACGTTAGCAGCACTTACTTCTTTTTTACTGCTTCCCCAGTATTAATAATTCCTGTGTCGCGGGGGACTTTACTACCATTCAAGCAATGGACACAAAAATCACCCAGACTCAGAACAACCATTTGTGGATTGTAGCATAAGAATTCTCTTATGCTACAATCCACAAATGGTTGTTCTGAGTACTGTACAAATACAAATAAAGAAAAGTAGTAATAAGGTAGGATAAGGAAAATAGCATGTAAGAAATGTAAATAATAATTTAAAAATGTATAGACCTAAACCCTTATTATCCCCCAAGTATGAAAGGAATAGAATGAAAGTACGAGGCATAAATGCGAGAACTAGAATGGTACTAGAGGACTGGAATGAGAGCGTGAATAGGTTTTAGTAATATAATAATAGCCCTTTCAGGGCACATGTATGAATAAAATAAAGATTAGGAGGAACAGCTGCCCCTTTGATGGGATAACTGCCTCACTTTCGTAAACAGTAGGCTTTGTCTCTGACAGAGGAGCAAGAATGTGATGACGGGTGCAGAAAAAAAAACCATTTGTGGATCACACAATTTTTTATCCCGTATGGGGATCGAACCCACAACGGTGCGCGGCCGTGGCGAGGCGAATACTTAAACCACTTCGCAATCCGTGCAGTTAAACTTTTGACCAACAACAGTTAAAAACAGGACGATAAAACCAATTAGCTAAACTTTTTACTAGCCAATAGTTTTCAGATAACTATTGTTCAAAGTACCATTAGCCAGTTGATCATAAAACGACGCTTAATTAGTCAAAGTCTACCAATGTTTGTTGATGCAGTCTATACAACTGAGGGGAATGTAACATCATAAACTTGTTTATGTACGTTTTCTATTAAAACTTAACATTTACAGCTCCATTTTATCTGACAGAGAATGGGATAATCAATCCGGATTATAAAATAATAGATTTTATGATTGAGCTCGTGTAAAGATAACCTTTTATTAGGATCCTATAGATTGTTTTAATGGTTTTGTGATATCTTTCTTTTTTGTTATAAATGGCTAACAAACTAAACTTGGTACCGCTTCACTGTGACTCAGTCTGATGTTAATAAATCTTTTTTTTATTTTTTATTGCCATCGGTTGCAGACGAGTAAGTGGTCCACCTGATAGAAAGTGGTAACCGCTGCTCATGGACTTCAGCAATGTCAGATCACAGCAAAGCCGCAGTCCACCATGTAAGAAGAACTCTCTTTAAACCTCGTTTGAATTAGGGCATATCATAGCGCTCGGGAAACACCGACGCAGGTAGTTCATTCCAGAGCTTGCACGTATGTGGGACAAATGATCGCTGGAAGCGTATCATCCTGGATTTGAACGCTTCCAAGTGATATGGATGAACCCTGCTTCGTTATCGAGTGGTACGATGATAGAAAGGGTCGCTGGTACCAAATCAAACAGTTCTTCAGAGCACTCTCCATGAAAGAGTCGGTAGAACACGCAGAGAGACCCAAAGTCTCTCCGCTGCTCCAACGACTCCAATCTATCCGTGAGATTGGATTAATTTAGGTTATACAGTATAAAAAGTATATAAAAATATTCTTATATACGAGTACAAAGTTGTGTAGAAACTTGAAGTCAATCTATCAACAATTTTTCGGGTTTTGCGGACAAAAACATACGGCAACAGATTTTTAAATAGACTGGACTGCAAAGAAAAAGGGTCGGTTAAAAAATAATGCTTGAAGATGGGCACAGTCAGCGAAATACAGCGAGAACTATTGGTGTGACTCTTTCTACAGTTCAGCGAGTACTCCAGCGTTTCCATGAAACTGGATCCAATCTTCGAAGACCAGGAACAGGCCAAACAAGGTCTCGACGGCGCGCGAAGATTACTATATGGTGTCAAAAATTTACAATTATTTTTGTCTTACGGCTGTTGAAGTACAGAATCATCATTTACGAGCTGGAGGAAACAATCTGAGTACGGATACAGTAAGGCGGCGTCTGGCTGAAGCAAATTTAAAGCCATTAAGACCTGCAAATAGCCCAAAACTGGAAAGATACCAAAGAATCTCAAGGTTGTGTTGTGGTAGAGAACACGAGAATTGGACTCTGATTGATTGGTCAAGGATTATGCTTTCTTTATTGATTTATACAAGCACGACGCGAGGAAAAGACTGTACAGAAGACAGGGAGAGCGCTATAACCAAGCCTGTATAGAAGAAAAAGTACTATACGGTGGCGGCTCTGTTCACGTGTGGGCTGGGATTTCTTCCGAAAGCCGCACTGAGCTAGTGGTGATAGAAAATGGAACTTTAACTGCAGGAAGTTATGTCACTGGAATTCTGAATGACTACGTTGGTCCATTTTTAGTGGACATGGGCGAGAATGCCGTTTTTATGCAAGACAATGCCCACCCGCATACAGCTCAGATAGTGTTTTCCTATTTTCAAGAAGTCTTTATTACACACATGGAGTGGCCAGCACGCAGCCCCGACTTAAACCCCATTGAGCATGCATAGGACGAACTGGGGCGACGTGTACGTCAGCGGAATCCGCCTCCAATCACGATACGTGAAATGAAAGAAGCTCTAATAGATGAATGGCAGAGTATTTCGCAGCATCGCTTCAAAAACCTAGTAGAAAGTATGCCAAATTGCATAACAGCAATATTGCGAGCTCGCGGAGGCAACACAAAGTACTAAAATGCGTGAAAGCGGCACATCTACATTTATGAAAATACTAGATAAACTAAGCGTTTTTATTTATTTTACATTTATAAAAATAAAAAGCTTGAATTCATTTATTTTTATTTTCATTAAAGCACATTAAAATATTCTTTAATTTAGTCTTTATTTCATAAAGCTAGGTCAGGTACTCTTGAAGATATTGAAGATTTTCTAACCGACCCTGTTTCTTTACGATCCAGTGTATAAGGATGTCGCCTGCACTAAATTGTGTCACTGTATCGTGGGTTAAGTTTCAAACACCTAAGTGATCGAACACAGATAACATCCAGACACAGAACACTATTTGTAAAACAATTTCTATGTTGTCGAACCACAATACTCGCTCTAGTGGCAGTAACAAGGCTTCCAATTGAACTACTACGCCACCTGTACAGTATTTGTTTGAAGTTACTGTGATATCTTTTACATTTGTTTTAAAGACTTTTTCGTTTTAGTAGGTACTGGATTGCGGGGTTCTTTACAAATATACACAAATCAGACACAAAGTTATTACGCGTAAAATTACTAGTTCCTTTTTCACAAAGACGCGGTAGAAATACGCCGTGTCTGAAAAGCAGTCACCGTAGTCTATTATGTGTACTACATTAAGATCTATATAACTATAACTAACTGATTCCACACTGTATAAAAGTTAATTCTAAAGTTATCTGTAAGAAATATATTTTAGCAAAAATGTCTCCCTCTGTACTCAATATCAATATAAAGTTATTTCCTTTGTAAACAGGTTCTTCTCCCTAGCCTTTATTATTCCCAAGTCACTTGGGGTCGGCTTTTCTAGTCTAACCGGATTTGACTGGATATCAGTTTTTACACGGAGCGGCTGCCACCAGACCTCCGCAACCCGAAGGCTAACGATACCCTAAGGTTAGACCAGTGTCAGGATATTATAGGGCACTGACTTCCCAATAACGACTGCCATAGATGTTCATGGCAGCTGGGACCGACGGTTTAACGTGCTCTCCGAGGCACGGAGCAGGTGATAATTGTCAATCAATACGCACATAATTTCGAAAAGTCGTATAACTTCCGAAAGTCAGAGGTGCGCGACGTGGGTTCGAATCCAAGACCCTCTGCATTGCAGCCTGTTGGTCTCCCCACTGAGCTATCGCTGCTATTTTTTTGTTGTAAACAGGTAAATTAATGTAAAATAAATAACAATCTATTCTATTCCAAAGAATGTAATGCATTGTTATTGGGTCTTATTATTATATTTTCTTTTGTACATAACGCATGAAGAAAATGGCTTTGCAAATATTGAAGCCAACAAAGTAAACCAAGACTCGGTTCAACTATCAATGGACCTTATTTTTTTGTCTCATATGGGGTTCGAACTCTTACCGCACTAGTAGGTATGAGGTGACTACTTCAACTTCTACACCACCCGTGAAATCAGATTGATTAGACTTATTGCTGGTGACATAAAAAGCTAAATAAAACGTGTCATAAACGAAAGAATTCTTTATGTGACAACATAAAATTAGATTGACGGCTGTCCATCAATGTTTTAGTTTTGTGATAAATTATTTAGAGGCGATGTGTGACTGCCTCGCCGGCCTAAAGACGTGTGTGTATATTGTGTATTCTAGGTTCACTTTTGGAGTTCGGTAACGTATAATTATTATTTCACAACCAGTAAGCAACGATAGCCTAGTAAGAGAGTGTTGCAGCTGTTTGCTTTGTTTATTTGTTGCTGTTGATCATGCAGACGACTCGAGTTCAATCCTCTGACTTTTCAAAGTCATAGGCATACTGAATAGTTAGTTATCCCAATATATTAAATAACCTGCATGTCCAAGAGCTTTCCATAATCTTTGCCTGGATATGTAAAGCCTTTTTGCCTTTTTACACTTGCCCAACAGTGGGACAGTTTATATACAGGTCTGATATTATTATCTATATTCTAATTTTATTAAGACTGCTCCGAGCGTAAGACAGATAATGACAGAGCCCGTGCGGCGCATATTCAAATCGGCGCGCGGCCGCCATAGTAAAATTGTATGGAGGATTTGAAGTGCTTTTTGATAAATATGTATCTTTATTGTCAACCAATAACTTAAATATTTGGGACGGACAAATTGTAATATAACTATTTATGTTTCGTTTAAGCTGTAAAATAGGATAGATTTCTACTGTTATAATCTAAAAATCACGTGACACGAGCTTACGGTTTTGCATTTTTCGTGCAAATTTACGTAATTTTGTAGGCAAAATATTATTTTAAGTTTTTTCACGGAGTAATTGTAAATACGTTCATTGTTATGGTTAATGTATATTTTATATTTGTATTAAACAAAAAGTGTTGATTTTATCAACTTAACTGTGACTGTATGTTTTGGCACATTTCGCTCGGCGCAGTCTTAAGGCTATATTATATGACTGTATGGGTGGCGTAGTGGCCGCCTCGTCACTGCCTCTACGACGAGAGTTGTGATCTCTGTGATCTATCAATGTGTCTAGCCTGAGTATCTTTTACGTCCTTTGAAATAATGTTTTCTTCGCGATACAGGGAGTAAACCTTCAGCGACAGGTCACGAATTGGTCAGAGAGAGAATCCTGATCATAATTACAATACTATTTACGACGCTGACCTAGAGTAATTACTCTAATTATTTATCCATGCGGTATTTGCCGGCCTCGATGGCGTAGTAGTCAGTGTAACCGACTGCCACGCCAGGTTCGATTCTCGCACAAATCAAACATTTGTGTGCATAAACATGCATGTTTGTCTTGGTCTGGGTGTTTCTATGTATAATATGAATGTATTTACAAAAAAAAGTATGTATATATATATATATATATATATATATATATACATACTTTTTTTATACATATATATGTATGTATGTTTATCCATTGTCTAGTACCCATAGTACAAGCTTTGCTTAATGGGATGCCGTGCATTAGGTTTCTTTCGATTCACGGGTCGGAGCAGTCTTAAAAGACTGCTCTAACCTGTGAATAAAACGAAACCTCACCTGATTTCGTTCAATACACTTAACCTAGAACTCTGTGTCGTCTCACGTAACAGCGGAGGAATGGATTGCTGTCTACATAATAGGCTCGTCCGCTTAAAAACATAGCTAGCGAAAAATAGGTGTAATAGTGAGATATACGCGTGTCACTATGTACGTGTGTAATTTCTCTCATTATAAACTTATCCGACACGTACGCACAAATTACCGACTACCGATTGCACTTACGCCATTGAAGTTACTAAACACTCTTTTTAGACTTTTCCAACAAATAGAAATTTTAGCAGAAAGAGAGTCAAAAGAAAAATAAATCGGCTGTTAGATCAAAGTAGGTATCTCGTGCCCCGTTTAATCTACAAAACTTGGATGTTCCGTTTGAACAACACGCAACAGAGACCCGCATGGTTCTGTTTGCGAAGCATTAGTCGCTGTTGACATACTTGTCGATTCGCTCATTGCCGGTTTAGAGCCTCGATGGGTTTACGGAATAGGCGATGTTTGACTGGATTTATAAACGAGGTTCTGGCAATACATATATAGTTTCGCGGCTATAACTTCAAGGGTAGATAGAGGTGTATCACAATCTCATTTAGGCGAAATAATTGGAGATCAAGTCCTTCACACTTGGCGCACTGGTGCTTATGCCACGCCATCGTTCATGCCGTCGAGGTTGTGTGGAGTTTGAATCTAATAACATTTGATGTAACGACAATTACAAAACTTTCACTTGAACTCATTAAAACTTTCACTTGAACGGCATCGTTAAAATCAAATTCATTTTCAAATATTTTATCACATAAAAACATTTAAGTATGATAGTCAAAAATTTAATAAAATTAATCAGGACATAAATGAATATTGGAAAGAAACCAGTTTCTAGGAACCATCGTCGTTATCCGTAAACACTTTGCGAATGCAATTTAGTTCATAAATAATCTTCTATTGTTATTTATTTTCAGACAGATTGCCATTGATACTGAATGCGGCTGCTTAGATTCAATCCCCATTTAGAACAAAATGCTATATCTATAAACAAGAAACAGCTAGCACAGTTCCAGACTTCTTAGTTTGGAACTGTCCTAGGTAGATAAAAATAGGCTTGCCTCCTATTTTATAAGACCAAATCCATAGCTACCGTAATGAAGATGACACATCTATCATTTTATATAATGAATTATTCATTAAGTGATAGCGGTATAGTGCGCGTTAACAACTGCGGCACTCGTCAAATCATTCATGTATGTTCCGCCGTGCGAAGTTTTACGTCCGTGATTTATACATCAATAAATTCATCTCAAAAAATACATTATTCAACAGTGTCACACCGACAAGAAGTAATTCATCAAAGTATACAAAACATAAATTAAATTCATTAACATTATACAATACATACGCAAAACCAACTCGAACAAATAAAGACTGAACTCATATAAATAACGTCAAATGCTCGACTATTTATAGTAATACTTTATCTATTTATCATTATCGTGACCTATAGAAATTGTGAGAAAGACAAATGTCTAAACATTTCGGCGGCCCTATTCTGGTAATGTTGGAATCAAATTACTGGAGTTTGAAACTCGATGACGCATTGTAATGATGGGTTTGGTATATGGAATCGATTTTTACTGTATAGAATCATTCGATTAATGTATTTGGACCGGTAGGATGTAATATTTAAATATTACATCCTACCGGTCCAAATACATTATTACATATGGTTTTGTTTGTATCTATTTGAATATTTTACTGCCTCCGTGGCGTAGCGGTAGTGATTACGACTGATGCGCTTGAGTTCTTGGGTTCGATTCTCGGATCGGGCAAATTCATTGACTTCAATACATTTTCAGAAATAGCATGGATTAGAACTATGTCCGATAGTCACCAATAAGCTTGCTGCTTATGATGTAACACCTATTATAAAATTATATCTGGCGAAATATGAGTGACTCACGTCTGCCTATATAGGTGTGGATTGTAAGTATAAGTATATTAATAATAATAATGTTCCAACTACAGACATTGCTACGATTATATTTTTGTAACCTAGAACACTGCCACATGGTTATCGGTAATAGCCATCAAGGTCTATTACATGCAAGTCTTGAGGTATACAATCGCGGTATAAGACGGGACATCGTTTGATGAAGGAATACAAAAAACCAGATTTATTAGCCGTGAATCTCTTACAGAAAACTAAAGTTGTAAAATGTATTTTATAATTTGAGTCCAAAATATAATCAACCTACATTTTCACCGAAAGCCTCACAAATGCTTTCGATTACCCATAAAAACATTTTAGAAATTGAATCAGATCAGTATATATTTGATTAAAACGTCGATACAGCTGTAAAGGGTCTCGTCATTAGATGTCTGCTCCAGATATGATACACCTACTAAAAACAGAAATATACACCAGCCGATCATCAAATTGATAATTCCATTTAAAGGTATATTAATATCAAGCTAATCCTGAATGTAATATCAATAACAACATTTACGACATTTAGTTATGTTATGAACGTCGTGGTGCCCTCTGGTGGGCACGGGTCTCTTCTCAATGTGATAAGGGTTAGTCCATAGTCCACCACGTTGGCCCTGTACGGGTTGGCAGACTTCACATGATATCTTTGAGAACATTATGAAGAATTCTCAAATGTTTCCTCGCAATGTTTTCCTTTAGAGTAAAAGCAAGCGATAATTAACTATTTAATACACTCATAACTTCACAGACAGAGGTCTTGGGATCGAACTAGAGATTTGCATGGCAGAGTAACGGCTTCTCTATGGCTACTACATTTTTTTACATAATAAATAAATTTGTTTAATCCTAAGAATAATAATAAAGTTATTATTATATAGTCACGTATTACCTTTGCATTTGTCATAGTGTGATATATGCGTCTTCATGGCATAGTCATCATCATGTCCTCCTCACCGTGTCCGGTGACGGCGACTCCTTCAATTTAGTCTGGATTGTTGTTGCCGTGGGCGCGTATGTGACTTGCAAAACCGAACTTTGTTTTGAATGTTCGATTACAAGGCCCACATTAGAGCTGATCCACCGAATTCGGTGTCGGTGTCGGTATACAATTGTATATGTAGTTGTAATATGGCTTGGGTGGGGTTTTACATAATTGGCGCTCGGTATCAAGGCTTTGGAGTCGTTCTTCTTCATACCTATCGACGTTTTTATGGATGGTACGCCGCCATTTCGATCTGAGACGTGCACGCTTCTCCCAGCTGCCTGCAGGGTACGTTTCAGGACATCTTTGTAACGAAGATATTGTCCAACCTGTTTACGTTTCCCACAAGAGAGCTTGGAATAGAAAACTGCCTTTGGAAGCTTCTTGTCATCCATGTGTGAAACGTGGCCGCTCCATCTCAGTTGCTGTTTTATGATGAGCGTTTCTATACCAGGTACAGCAGCAGATAAACATGCAGGAGTCATCTGCGCGTGATTATATTATAGTGGACAAGTAGTTGCGCTGGTACAGGTCCACTCTCTCTTCCTCTGTTTTCCAATGTCAATGGACCGGGGGTCCGGTACGATCGACGAAAACTAGAGTTTGCAGAAATTTGGCCACACGCTCCTATAAGAATCGCGACGTGTGCCCTTTAAGGCACTACTCCATGTGCCTTGCTTCATCGCTGTAGAAACCGAATGCACTTGCCTATCGATATTGCCCGCCTGCTACACCAAAGAGGGCTTGTGTAAGTAAATGTGGGATTTTCCATGACCTGATTACACTTGTGACTGAGGTCACAAAGTGGCGGTGGGGTCGGCCGTACTCAATAAAAAAATTCTGTAATTGTAAAATACTGTAATTTAAATGGCGATTTATGTATTACTTTAAAGAGTAGTAGAGCCTCGCTGATTTTCTGCATGAATGGGCCGGCTCGACCGAGGAAGGACTGTTGTGTTTCGTTCGGTGAGTGAGAGTGCCGGAGGCCCAATCACCCTCTTTCCCCCTTCCCGCTCCTTCTCCTTCCCACTTCCAGCAGGGTCGGCAACGCGCAACTGATGCCTCTGGTGTTGCAGGCGTCTATAGGGTACGGTGACCACTTACCATCAGGTGAGCCGTATGCTTGTTTGCCAACTTAGTTGTATAAAAAAAAGTAACCCTGAGTTTTTTGCCTTGTCTTCTTATAGGCCAAGTGCCTAAACCTAAATTCAGTAATCCTAACCAATATTATAAATGCAAATGTGAATCTGTTAGTTTGTTACGCTTTAACTATTTGACTGATCATCATGAAATGTCTCACATACTTTGATGGAGGATCAGAAAAGGACATAGGGTATCTTTCATGCAGAAAAAGTAATCTAATTTAACCTACATTTACAGGAGCGAAGCCGCGGTCTAAAACTAGTTTATTTATTGAACTCACTAACCGATAACCTTTGACGTTGATAAGAATGACTTTGTGATTTTGGAAAAAGAACGTATAAAAGCGATTATTAACATTGAATCCAGAATACGGGTCCGTCGATTCCAAAACCGGTTCGGCAAAGTTCCGATTACTCAAATACCGGGACTTTTGTTATCGAATCGCTGTTTGTTTCGTTGTACCGTATCGATATCGTAACGGTTATAGGACGTATGTCTTATATTTTATTTGTTGGCCTTTCGAGACCTTTCAACTTAGTTGTATTGCATTAGATTCGGATCGGTTAGGCCAAAAATCATAAATAAAAATTGTTGTATGTTGTACTACGGAATTTTTTTGTCCGATGTGAGTTGTATTTTTTTGTTGTATGGTATATTTACAATATATCAGAAAAGTGTGGTCAGTATAAATTTAATTAATATCCTAAATAGGACAAACCACGATAGATAAAAACATCAGCTAACATTGTGGAATATAATAAATATATTGAGATAACATATATTTGATAAGGTTTTATAGTACCTACCTTCTCTGAAACAATATTATAGTTTTTGATTAAAGACGGTGCAGTCATTTAACAGACACCTCGCTTTTATTAATACCTTGTATTTTGTAGGATCGATTAGTATCCTCGTTCAGAACTAAAATTTGTAAGATGGACAGATGGTTATTCCAAGCATGGGAGTTTTTTGTAACGTATTATTCAAAAATGGCTATGAGTCGGCCATAGTTTTTGTTTTATAAAAATCATTTGTGTCTTAGAACATATGACGCGCAGGTTATTCACTTTCGCGTTATCTGGTTAGTACTGAAAAATATTCATGTACCAATTATTTCAATAATTTCGTCGAAAACACATATTTTTGTCCCACACATATAGGCATTGCTTCCATGAATAATTTTTCTTTGTGACGTAAATTAATAAATAAAATGTAACGCATTTCATAAACGATCAGAAATCAAAAAATAACTTACTAAACAGTATTATTTATACTAATTACACACATTTGCCCGAAAACAGGAAATATGAAAATACTTTTTAATAAAACACCTGAAATCCCCGAGCAGGTTCCCTGAAGCGCTTTAAACCTTCTCAATGTTTTCCAAAGTCCGCTTTACGAGTTTTCGAAGTTCGATATCCACCTGTCGTCGGCAACGAGCTTCTTTAGAGACAAAATGTCGGTATAAGAATAAAATATAAATAGAAAATGGCTATTTTGTTTGGTATAAGACTTTAAATGGTGGGGAAAAACGGTACTAGGAAACTTTCTGAAAGGTTCTTGAAGATGTTTGGAATACACACGTATTCAAACGTCTCCTCTTCGTTTTGTATGACAATGTCTATTGCTGGAATTATTCAAACTGTCTGCAGACTTGCCAGCGGCCTGAGTAGGAACTTACTCATCTCTGTATATCCCTAAAGGTGTTGGCACAAGTATATTATATCCATATTTTAATAGCTATATTTTTTAAGTCCATTTAAGAAGAAACGAGCCTATTGCCTACTGCTAAGAACTGAGAATCCAGCTTACAGATAGGAAAGTACAATAATATTTTGCTTAACGCAGTAATATAACCAAATTCTCCCATTGGTTTAGCAATGTATATGAATCCATGATATTCGGATACAATAAGGCTCAACGCGGTATGTTACTTTGCATGTTCAAGTTTACAGCGTTTGCAGTTATATCTTCTTCTTCTTCTTATTTAAGTCTGTGACTTGTCGGTGTAGCTTGTCTCTCCATATCTGTCTGTCCAGTGCCATTTCTTGCATTTCTCTGTACGACATGACACCTAACTTTTCCCTGATCTGACTAATGTAACTTATTCTTGGCCTTCCTCTTCCGCGCTTTCCTTCTACCTTTCCCTCAATGATGTTTTTAATAAAAGTGTCATGTCGTAAGAGATGGCCAACCATTTAGTTATATACAGAGTTATAATTCGAATATTTTTCGAATACAATTCTACGCCACGCTATAATGTACTGTTTAGTTGCGCAAGCATTCTCTGTCACTTAATTTCATTTTCTTTTTATTGTAACGTAGGCTGTTATTTCTTCTAACTGAATGCTGTCTAGTGGAGTATTGGCATATCAGTATATATTGGAGTATTGGTATATATCACCTTCTTTTGAGACAAAGCTTGTGCTTAAGTGTTCGTAGCATCAGGTCTTTATACATAGACCTACCATGAAAAGAAAATACCGAAATTTCGGGTGAATTGTACCTGCTATAAGTATTATGCAACACAACGAGCGATTTGAAAGTCCTAAACCGAATCATAAAGTGGTCAGAAATACGGAGTAATTTCAATTGGCAATAAATAAATACGGAAAACTTACTATGAAAGTTTATTCCTAATATTTCGATAGACATTTGCATGGTATGCCTACATATGATATGTTGGCATTATATCTCAAACGAATGTCCAAAAAGATGACCTTATTTAAATATCGTAGAGCACATCCATAATTGAAATGTTCGATATAGACGTTGCCTAAACCCGTCTTGTTACCTCGTTCACCGTAGCTAAATATAGGTAAATTGACGAGTCGGTATAATAATTATGTCTGTCTGGAAAGTTCTAGAGATAGTTTATGTAAGTAATAAAGAATATCAAAGCCTATTTCAAGGGTCGTTAAGTTATAAACACTTATTTGGTTATTCGGTTAGCGATTCCATGTTATTGATTTCTTGTACAACATAAACATATACGCAAGTAGGTTTCCAAAGGTGTATTAGGCATACATTTTGACAACTATGTATTTAGAATTCACGTAACAGAGGGAGGATAAATTGTTGTCAACCGGGCAGATTTAAGACAGGAAAGGTTCAATCCCAACAGCAGGCAAACTTGAGTGATTCTTAAAAATGACTAAATATTTCAGATTCAGGCTTTTTTGAATTGATGAATTTCTGGCCTGAACAACCCTATAACGCTTTGCCCGACGCGGCAATCTAACCCAAAATCTCAATCATAGTTTCACTCACCGCGTCAATAAGGCAATGAAAACCTATTTATTATTAATTAAATGTTTTCGGATTCGGATTTCTCCGCCATAAAATAACTTTATCGTTAAAAGTCCCACCCCGCGCTTCATGCCAAAGCAACTTAAGGTAATATCATTATAACAGCAACGTCAACCGAATGCGTCACTACATATGCGACAGCTATCCTAAATTAATATCACCACTAAACAATGGTTACGCAATGATCTCATACATTGCGTGCCACCCACTGGCTGTGTGATATACTAGGTGCATGTTTAACGCATAAATATTCATTGGACGACGACGGCTGTGACAGAAACGTCATGGCGGCACGGTGTTTTAATTCAATTCGTGCCTTGTTGTGATTTGTACGGTTAGATGAATATTATTGTATATGTGGATTTTATTTAAAGACTTATGAGTAGTAGAGCTTCGCTGATGTCAGCATAAATAGGCCGGCTCGACCGGGGAAGGACTACCCTCTCACAGAATATTGACGTGAAATAGCAGTATCCCTACTGTTGTGTTTTAGTTCGGTGAGTGAGAGTGCCGGAGGCCCAATTACACTCTTCCCCTCTTTCCGCTTCTTCTCCTTCCCACTTCCTCCTTTACTAAAAGGTCGGCAACGCGCAAGTGATACCTCTGGTGTTGCAGGCGTCCATACGGTGACCCCTTACCATCAGGTGGGGCGTATGCTTGTTTGCCATCTTAGTTGAAATAGAAAACAAAACTATTTATATTACTCTAGCTTTTCCCGCGGCTTCGCTCAATCACTACTGTGAAAAATGTACTCCTTTTTCTGCATGTCCAATTCTGTATTCCTGACAAGGTGTATGTGAAATTTCATGATAATCGGTCGTGCAGTTAAGGCGTAAAATCGTAACAAACAATCAAAGGATGATAAGATGTTGACTGCGTCAGTGGCGTATATAGAGTGCAGTGAGTTTGGGTTGAAAAAAATTGGGCAAAGATTTTTTTGGGCTAAAGAAATTCTCAGTAGCAGCACGGCGTCTAGAACTGTGACCAGTAGTTGGTAATAAACTCGCCCTATATTATGTAGGACTTAGAAGCAAAGCGAGTGAAATATGACTATCACCTGCTGTGGATATATAGGCGTAAGGTAACGTCTATAATATAGTATCACATCTTTATATGCCCAAAGGATTTTTGAAGGGTATTCTGGACATAATATTTCATTAGCGTTATTTATAAAACTTGTAAACTGCCTCAATGCATTTGCTACTCGCGCGGGTTACACGCGCGCGCTAATGAAGGCATGGGTAGCAATAGTTGTTAACAACGCATACAACCCATGCACCATGATTAAATTGTCTAATTTCTGCACCTTATTGGTAAAAAAGGTTCGAATGAATATTGGGTAAACTACCTAGAAACCTAATACTTTATTAAACCTAGTATTAAAGAGGTATCCTACGCACTTGTGAAGCTTGACTAATAAATCGTCTAGTCTCATATTTGCATAGTTTTTGTTTTTCTAGTATTGTTATGAGAAGGCACATTGTGATTATTTTCTGATGTTATAATTTTCTTTTGGACAAACATTGTAAGTTTTAATGTAAATTATGTTTAACAACTTTTAGTTACGAATTACCTTTTCACCTGCAACATAGTGTAAATAAATATTAATACAAACCTAAAATGCTTCATTCATCTTTATATATATAATTCTACTGTACGTGTGTATGTCACTAAGCTCCCCGTAAACGGCTGGACCGATAGAGATAAAAAAAATTGTGTGTGTTCATGTGGATGGTTTAGATTTGGGTTTTTTTTTTCGTCTATACATGACAACGTCTGTCGGGACAGCTAGTAATATTCTAAAATAATGATAGTTTGGTTTTTATATGGACAGTAATATATGACATAATAACTGCAACCTTGTTCATAAATAATAATAATATTAAGGTTTATTCCTCTTGACATAAAACAAGCCTTAAATAATTACATAGTGTTTAATTATACTTATTTACATATAGTTATGGTCATGGTCTGAAATATGTGAGGAGCTGGTGTTTGAGTTAGGCATATGAATACCTGTATTACAGATCACCAGGTCCCCACCTCTCGGACGAAACAAGGGCAATAACAGCTGAGTGATATTACTGATAACATGAGACTTTTAATATAAGTAACAAAGTATATTTAATATTGAACTAGGTGATAAGTAGTATGTGTGTTTCTGTAAATATATAATATAACAAATCAGTTATAATATTCTGAAACTATCATTAAATGACAATTTAAAAGAGTGGCTGTGAGTTTCTTGCAACTTTTATGGGCACAACCTTTTGCCCGGACCGAGCAAAAGAAAAATCAGTACATTTTTAAAAATCTCTCATCCCTTTTTTGTATGTTATTTTGTGACCTACACGAATAAACTAAGTTACTTTAATAAATGATTTTTGACTTTGTAAATTCTTTGTCTGCTGACTACACACTCAATAATAACTACGCTTCACACTTAATATAAGTTCATTGAACAATAACAATTGAAGCGCATTCAAATTGGTATCTCTCGTTATCTTGTCATCAATTACATGACACAGCAAAACGTATTCCAACGGTACATTTTATAAGTACCAGGTTTTTATGTAACAAAGAAGACAAACAAGCATACAGACTGATGGTAAGCGATTACCATCGCTTATGGTCGCTTGCAATCACAGGACATCAAACGAGCTACTGAAAAAAAAAGAGTAAGGAATGAGGAAGAATAGATGATTATAGAATCGTCTATTATATCTCATTTCTTATCTTTATTTTAAATTTTAATTGATATAAGATTACACCTTGACCGAAATTCGGTCTAGAGGACAACATAGTGGTACATTTTATTAATAGGAACTTAGTGATAGATTGTACATTTTCCCGATTGGGGCATCACCTTAATTGACATCATGCGGCTAGTCTCAATAGTGTTTTTTATTTATTTTTTTATTGCCTATTAAGATGACCACTATCCGCCTGATGGTAGGAAGTCGTGTAGTCCACAAGCAGACCCTCCACATAATGTTCTTGTGTAATATAGGGCGAGATCTCTACTATGACGATCTGAGAAGGTGGTTTTTCGCCCACTTGAAGTATCCAGGACCGAAGGAAGAAGAAAGAAACACGTGCCTCGGTAGATAATTCTAAGTCATGTCACTTAGGCAAAAGATATAAGGCGCCAAATGTCTTGGTAAGTACTTTACACAAAGAGCACAGAAAACTATTTCTAGACCACGCATTTTTATGCCGTGTGGGGATCGAACTCTAGCAGTAATGCTAGTAGTAAGACGACCACCAAACGTAGTTCGTGTATTCAACCAAAAAAGTTTTTTATTGTCGTTAAATCGGCAACTACCTTTTAACTTATTTATATTGATTCCGCCTAATGGCATGTCTCTTTAACTCATCAATCGTACATCCCAAGGTTGCTGGTAATAACCTAAATGGAATGAAACAGAACAAATAGCTTTGGCATTTAACAAATCGGTAGCTGAAATCAATTCTGGTGAAGTGATTAGTGGGGTACTAATAGAATATTGCTTTTGGTTAAGTGCCCCTGAGTATTAAGACGAGGTGTACCTATTAATAAATATACGAACGATGTAACAACCTATTATTAGATACATAACTGATTGTTTAGCTAATTGATCAAGATAGATTTTCAGGTACGATGTTAGAAATTGCCTTGGTCGCGCAGCGGTAAATGCGATTGCTATTCCTGAGTCTCGGTGTCGTTTTCCGGATCCAGCAAAGTGTCATTAGATTTTACTGTCGTTAAAATCTCAGTAGAAGTACGAATTCTAGACCTTTGTTTGTAGCAAACAATAAAATCACTCTTTATTACGTAGGACCGAAAATTATAAGTTGGTGAAATGCAGCTGTAACACACCCCTGCCTACCCCTTCAGGTATATAGTCTTGATGATATTTTTTTCATTGGCCCTCTGGCATGTTCCACTGCTGTGCAAAGGTCTCTCTCTTGGATTTTCAAATAGGTATATTCTCAACTATATACGTTTAACATAGACGTGATCTATGTATGTATATAAAACATAAAAACCAGAACCCGCCCGAACTTCAGAACACATCACAAAACTCCAAGCGTAGCATTTGATTCAATAAACGAAATAAAAGACAAAAGGTCAACAATGAAAGCGGAGCTTGAAAACTTGCATCCCCAGTTACTTACCGAACTAACCGGAGAGGAGCCTTCCAGTTGGCACACACTTCGGTCTAGTCTGCTAAACTTTGCTGCAAACAAACCGGGAGTTAAAGCGTAGAGACTAGTTCACGAAACAACTACTGTCTTAGTCTTGGTTAGTTAACAACACTGGTTAGGATATACCTGAGCCTGCTACACCTTGACGCGAGAGGTTTTGGGGCAGGTTAAAGCTGTGAGATGTTCTAAATTTAGTTTGACTGTTAAATCGTAAGCGAACTGAAGTTGTGTCGAATTTGTTTATGATAATAATAATAATAATTGCTAGTGGAAAATAAGAATATGGCTCACTTTTTGATAAGCTATTACTATAGTCATACAAAGGTTACATATAGCTTACTTGTTTTTAAAATTTATTTAAATATGTTTCTCGCACTAGCCTTTTTCTGTCACCAGGGACTTTATAAACATTCAAATAACAGTCACAAATAACAACTAGACTTTTAACAACTATTTGTAGTGGAGAAGTGCATGTTAAATAAACTTATTTACCTTACTTATGAATTTAAAATTATAACCTTAAATATACACAGAGCAATTTTTATATATCCTTTACATACATATGTTCGAAAAGTCAAATCGGAATATTTTTATTCGTTTAGTTCACAAAGTAACGCAAATAAACGTCAAAATATAGTTTGTATTATATTAGTTGCATGCCATAGGATCAAACACGTGGCAGTCGAACGAATGCCCCGATAGGCTATCACTGCTCGAACTACTACTGACACCTAAGAACATAAATGCGAATTTGTTCAGAATTAGAATCGAAGTAAATTGTCAATGTTTATTCCAACAAATCATAAGTTTAAAACGTTTCGAGGTTTCGCTGAAAATATCAACGTAACGAACATTTAATACTTAATATTGAATTTCCCTCCAATAGCTCATTACAGCGCGATGATTGATCCGTGCTGTCAATTATTTGACTTCCAAAGGGTATTACTCCAACACCAGGAACACAAGTTCACGCAAATTGTAATTTCGCATGAACATAACCATCAAAATGTCAAAATAAAACAAAGTTTGGTACATAATCAATCATCTGGAAGTCACCATGTCAATAAGTTTGTTTGTTTGTCCCTCGTGAAATTCGTGACATAGATAAATTAGTGAGTTAACTTCGTTACTCCTGGACTGATTAATGGTAATGGAAAAATGGGAAAAAATGTTTCGGTAACTTCCTTAATTGGCGTGTTTTGAGTCTTTAGGGATCTTTCTACGGGAGGTTGTAATATTGTGTGGCACATGCGTGCATAGATTCACGTCTAGGTACATTCCTAATGGAGAAAACAGAGAAGAATTACTAATTATATTTTGCTTGCAATAAGAAGAATTTTTTGCAAAAATGCTATTATCAAAAATTCGATCCAGTACTCGGCGATCCAACATTAGCCTAAACAAACTTATACTTATTAACCAAATAGGTAGTTAGTTATAAATGAATAATAATTATAATTTTGAATAAAGTAAAACAATAGCATAAAAAATTGTTCTTAAAGTAATTGCTTCTTGAAAAAGAAATATGATCAGGCCTTTTGTTCCTTAAGATAAGATTGTAAAAATTAGATCCACTGAACTTAGCGAGATTGGAGTTGCGGAAAAATCATGGCGGGAAATTTATTAACATTCAAGTGTAGAATTTTTCCGTTGACGAGGGTCCGAATTCAGAGGTCTAATTGAACAGTACCTACCAATCGTTGAGCTACAATATGTTGCCGTGAGATTGTGTATTTCGAGTTTGAAGGTACCGACCGACGCAATATAGTTGATAAACGGGTTATTTGGGATTTTTGTAACATATGTTTAAGTGTAAAACTATATAGAAAAATGTATAATCATTTCAGCGGTTTTCGATTCTTACAAAAATCGAGTACTAGTTATGAAAAAGACAATTAATATATAATATAATTAACCCCTTTGCACAATATGTTTGCCGCCAATCAAAGTAAATTTTTGAATTCGGTATAGGGTTATCAGAATTTCTGTTAGGGAATTCTAAGTATCAGCTTTCGATTTACTTAAGCATAGCTAATTGAGCATGTGGAAATTTAGTACTTTACGAACTCGTACTAGAAACAGGTATAAGTGTAATAATATGGCAAAATGTCAGTATTCACAATTTCACAGCGACAAACATAACTTCTGACTGAATGGGTATGACATTAATAAGAGATATGTTTGGTTAACAATAAGATTTGGGACGAAGGTTTTCTATGGAGATGAGGGTGCTAAATGGTTGTTGAGAGTTTTCGTTGTATAAGAAGGATAAGGTGTCTGTTGTATGCCAGTACAGTACGATTGAGCAGATTTAACAATTTTATGATACCGTGGGATGATTTTACAAAAGGCAGTTGGTGTAAGTATTCTTAAATACTAGACCATGCCCGTGGCTCCGCTCGCGCTAGATTATGACAATTTTCTATTCCACGCAAACAGTGCTTTTCTAGATGAAATTTTCTCTATGTTCTTTTCTGTGACCTTGATAACGTGTATACAAAATTGCACGATGATCGACCGAGTAGTTAAGGCGTAAAAGCGTAAAAAACAAACAACCTCACATTCGCATTTATAAAAGGGATTATTACGGTAGTAAATATGCATTTAACGTAATCACATTCAATTCTTTTTTGGGTCCATAGGCTACGGCAAGTCCTTACCAACAAGCGTTGGCCGTAGCTTAGCGCGCTTCTAATACCAAAGGTACAGTGTGCCAATTGCAGAGTGCCCTTGACAGTCTATCATTTGCAATTCAGGGTTTGTCCTGGATTTGGACTAGTGATCAAGCTATGTATAATTTGCTAGCAGGTTCATTTGTACGAAATATCTCAGTTGCATCGGGACTCATCAAAGGTGGCAATTGATTCGCCGCATATTTACATTATAGAAGGCTAATCTAATTGTTCTATTTTTCCTCGGACATAAAATATGTTTTATAATACTTAGCCAATATTTCAGGTGAACTCTTTGTAACCTATTTCAGGTGAACGAAGTCGCGGACATACTTAGTTAAAAAAATATGTTAATTAATAATGTTCGCTTATATAAACGACATGGTAAATGACCAACAAAATAAAATTGAATGTTAATTGCAAAGCTTATTAATGTGCAGTAATTAGTTGAGACTTTTAAAATAATAAAATCGAAAGCTTTTAAGGCCTGATTCAATCTGTATTGATAGGCCTAGTTGAGGTAGTGGCTTAGCCATAAGAGGCAGCGAAGGCGGATTTTTAACCCGTATAATTATCCTAATCTTAACTAATATTATAAAATGTACCACCAGCTTGGGATCCAGTAATACAAATAGTCAAACCCAAGAAGAAGAAGAAGGGGTCTATAAAATAGATTGTGACTGCGGACTCTCATACATTGGTCAAACCAAGATAAACATAGGCACCCGCATAAAAGAACACATAGCTGATGTAAAACACCAACGCTCGTTGAAGTCTGCTGTGTGTGAACATGTGCAACAGGGGACCAACCACTACCTGAGATTTGACAAACCACAGATTCTCGCTAAAGAACACCGATTCCTACCAAGGATGCTTCGCGAGGCTATTGAAATCAAAAAACATCCTAATTTTAATAGAGAAGATGGTTGGAATGTACCCCCAGCTTGGGATCCAGTAATAAAAATAGTCAAACCCAAGAAGAAGCAAACCACAGCTAGACTTCATGATACTTTGAGCTCATTCTGCGTAAATAGAAACACCAATGATTAAATTATGTTCGGGTACTTTGAAATAACTACACTGGAACATTGAGACAACTACCATCTTAATCTCCCCGTGACCATGGCTGCTGAAAAGCAACCGAAACGTCGGGGAAAGTGTAAAAGTAAATTAAATAAAATTAGTAAAGTTTAATAGTAGTAGTAGTGAAACAATTTTCAAAATTTTGTAATAAAGTGTCAAATAAACAACGCGATAAAATCCGTATATAGTAGTTTAATTTAAATGAATAATATTCACGTAAATAGAAGACAATATAATATTATAAATGTGAAAATGTGAGTTGGTTTGTCCGTTACGCTTTCACGACTAAACTATTCTTAATACCGATCATCATGAAAATTCGTACACTTTTTCAGGGGTGCAGGCAAGGTCGTAGAGTACCTTTCAACCAGCAATAATCCTGTTACTGAGCAAGCGAAGTTGTTTAGTTTCGATTGTTTTTTATGTTACTTCTTGTATTTTGATTCGATGTCAGGAAGTTCATTCATCATCATCATCATCATTTCAGCCTATTACAGTCCACTGCTGGACATAAGTCTCCCTCAGGGTAGTTCATTAACCTATTTTAATTATAATCTGACGGATGGAAGAGTCATAAGTTCCTTATTTAACTATAGCGTCAAAACGTTACACAAACAAAGTTGCTGTTTCGAGTCTGGATGTTCTTTGTGTCCACGACACAGGAATTATTCCTAGCGCCGAGTGAAGTCTTGTTAAAAAATAAAAAGAGTTACGTACTATTATAGCTAGATGGAAACTTACAATATGAATACTGGTATCGTTAAAGCGCCGATCAAATCGCGATATCAATAGACAGTCTTCATTACTTTTCTACCAACATGACAATTTAAGTGAAACTCGTATCAGTGCCCAAAATTGAGGTACTATTTCAATCTGGATGTATCCTGAGACGATTATTTTTAAACGGAATGTTGTACGTCTCAGTATGTGAACATTAGCATTTATTAGGCACCATGGACACCATTTATTTATTTTATTCTATTGAATTTTTGGATTTATAACCTTATTTTAGCTTGGGGAAATGCTCCTGATGCATGCCCCTTCGCCACAAGAGCTGAGAGGGTTATGTCAAGCTCTTCCAAGACTTGGGGCTCACCGATTAAAACTACCACGGTATGCCAACTCGCTACTTTGTATGGTGGGTGTGTCGCTGGAACTGAAACTACATCAGCTACCATTTGATTTATAACCTAACCTGTATTTAAGCAATCGAATCTGTGGGCTGCTAGTAACAGAATAAGCGGGCGAATGAAAGGGGCTGCCCTTAACATTACAGAATTCGCTCGTTTATTGTGTTTATTATATACGGTGATTATTATAAGAACTATTAACCTAGTCCTTAAAATATATAAACTTAAAAAAAATGGAATCCATTTGGACATGGAAGTAGTAAATATGAATTACATTTTTTATGCTCTAGTGTGTATTCAAGGAGAAAAGAAAGAAAGAAAGAAAATACATTTATTTTGACAGAAAAACACACAACACACTGCAGACAGCATAAACGTAGTATACAGTTAGACAGGGAAAAAAAGACAATGGGACACTAGGACAAAAGTAAATGACAAATTAAAATAGACAAACACAAATACAAATACGAATAAACAACAAATATGCAAAAAACTAAATAAATTAATATAAAATATTATACCCTAAAAAAACAGTCAACGATCCCCACATTTCCTCTTAAATCTCGACAAACCCGCTTTCTCTACCGCTCCTCTCATCACCAACATCACGTCTAATACCATCACGCACAGGAACAATTTGTACGCTTTTTTTCGTGCGTGCTGCCCTGTAATTGTTAGTATTAATTCGACGCCCCACGCACGCGATCCAAATATTGTTACAGCACTTAAATTTATTCGCCACAATATCATTGGGGTAATGGTACTTGAGAAATGGATGATGCTGAGAAAATAAAAATATCTTTCATTTTTGTTCACTAGTCTTTTTAATTTGAATAGCAGCGATAGCTCAGTGGGGAGACCAACAGACTGCAATGCAGAAGGTCTCGGGTTCGAACCCACGTCACGCACCTCTGACTTTCGGAAGTTATATGACTTTTCGAAATTATTTGCGTATTGATTGACAATTATCGCCTGCTCCGTGCCTCGGAGAGCACGTTAAGACGTCGGTCCCGGCTGCCATGAACATCTATGGCAGTCGTTATTGGGAAAGTCAGTTTTTTATATCCTGACACTGGACTAGATTTAGGGTATCGTTAGCCTTCGGAATGGGAAGGTCAGGTGGCAGCCACTCCGTGTAAAAACTGATATCCAGTCAAATCCGGTTAGACCAGAAAAGTCGACCCCAAGTGGACTCGGGAATAATAAAGGCTAAGAGAGAAGAAGAGTATTTTTAATTTAAAGGATTTTTTTTATTTTGATTGTCTAAATGACCACACTTCGCCTGATGGTAAGCAGTCGTATGGTCTAAGAGCAGTGGCCTCCACACCGTCCTTATAGCAGCCGAGGCGATGTTAAAGTCTCTACTTTGACGGCCTGAGAAGGTTTTTCAGGCCCCGCTAAAGGACCCAGGATTGAAGGAAGAAGGAAACACGTGCCTTGGCAGAAAATGCCATGCCTTGATCGTTCGGCAGATGTATGAGGACCCAAACTTGTTGGTACGTGACATAATTTGGTAATTTGAGACATAACTAACAGTTAGACTGCCTTGGTGGTGGCGGTAGAGAATGCGATTTCTGTGCCTTTTGTTTCGGGTTAAGTCGATCGAAGTATTATTGGGTTTTAGTCTAAAACAGGACTTTGTACAATGCACTAAGTTTGGCTGCACGTATGTCGTAGTGGTTAAAGTGTATTAAACTTTCCCACTCTTCTCAATGTAAGAAAGGTTAGGCCATAGTCCACCACGCTGGCTCAGTGCGGGTTGGCAGACTTCACATATCTTTGAGAACATTATTGAGAACTCTTAGACATGTAGGTTTCCTCACGATGTGTTTCGACACCGTCAAGCAAGCGATAATTAACTATTTAATACGCAAATAACTTCGAAAAGTCAGAGATGCGCGCCTTGGAATCGAATTTGAGATCTCTGCGTGGCAGTCCAACGGTTTCCTACAAGGCTATCGCTGCTTAAGAGATATATAATATGGAAAAATGTTAGGCAAACAATTATTTTTAGACATTTTGTCTATCTATATGCACATCACGCAAATACTACTACACCCTAACTTAAAATCAAATTGCCAAGAAGTCGAGTATTATGAAAGGTAAATATAGATAGGTACATATTATCAAATTCTGCGCGTACGGCGTCGTGGGCAAAATTTTTCACAAATAGTAGTTATGATATAACCACTGCTGAATAACGTCCACATGCTTGTAGAAAGCTCTTTTTACGAAGGCTTTAATATTTTCCAGCCAGGGCATTTCTCATAATACCTTGCTAAAGAAAATAAAAATGTTTAACTATTATAACAACTATTTTGTTAGTCAAAATATATTTAAAACGTTTCACATTGACATAAAATAAATCGCTTAAGCTATCTAAAATTGTTTTCACCAGACTAATTTCCTACGAGAAGCCTGAAATCATGCATGATTGATAGGTACATGGGTAACAAAATCAAAGTCGACATATGGCATGTCAGATAAAACATTGGACGTATAATTGTACACCCAATAAAGTTAAATGCGCTACGAATAAAATTTTCTATTATTTAGGGCACGCAATATGATTGCTTGTGAGTTAACCAGATTTTAGTGTTGAAGTGGTACAGTCCTGATTTAAAATCGATGAGTGTAATATTTGTAAACTGAGAGTCGTAGAAAAGATAGCTTTTTGTTCGGGTAAATTACAATTCGCCCCAAGACATTGTTTAATTGGAATACGATATCAAAACCAGCAGTATCCCAGGTTATACTGAAAAAAAAATTACAATTAGAGGTAGGATGGCATATGAAAGAAAAGAAAATTATTTATTTAACACATACTATCAACACATAATAACAAGTATAAAATAAAAATAAAAACGTACAAAAATAAACTTAGCAAAAAGAGTCAAATTTAAAAAAAAAACAAAGTGCATTTTAAAGTAAGTGTCTAACAGTAGTGTCAAATAGGGCCCAGTTCAGCATATGTCAGACGAAAGCTGGTTTTCAACTGGGTCCTTTAGTGACTCACAGATATAAAACCATCTATAATATAAATAAAGATAATAAAAATAAAATATTTATAAAGTATATATAAAAACAGAATAGTATCCACGTTACACAAAGACACAGATAATATAATACACAGATCACACAACGCAAAATTACATATAAAAAAATAAAAAGAAATGATACGACTAAGTAAAATTAATTTAAATTTATTATAATATCACGCGCTCACACGACGAGCGCGACACAGGCACACACACGCGCAGGTAGTCACTCCTTTACATAAATATAGATCAACGATACTAGCAATATATGAGGGTAGAAGGTCATTGCATTAAACGAACGACGCATTTATGTTCGTCAGTCCTGAGCTCCGCTGAGCATCAATTAAGTGTAGTCACAAACATCTTTAATGAACCAATAGTACTTTGTAATCTGATAGGCGGTGGTAAATTGTTACATATTTTTGATGCAGCGTAGCGCAACCTGCCCCAAAATGCAGATGTTCTGTGTGGTAGTATAGAGAGCTGTAGTGAGCACTGTTTGCTCGCGCAGTCGCGTTTGCTATTTACCCAGCTCAATTTGCGGTATAGGTATAAATAATAATAATAATAAGGAGTTTATTGTTTTCTCTCACATAGAAAAGATACATATGGTGGTAACAATCTCCAACGGGCCCCAGGTAGACGACCCCAATGCACTCCCACCGTTCGCAGTATAAGCGAACGGAAAGAGAGCCAGCGATCTAGTCCCCAAAAACCAATTTGGTGATTGCAAACGTGCCCTTACACTGTGTACAATACATGAGATTAAATCTATGTGAGAGACTGGTTTCTGTACTAGAAGACCTGTATGACAGATAACCAGCCTCTCCAGACTCCGGAAGTGGACAACGGTAAGTACATCAGGTAAGTACAACAATAGTTAAGTTAAGTTAGGTGTATGATGGCTCGTGAGTATTAACAATACCGAATATAAGACAGGCCAAATGTAGTTTGCGTAAATGTAGTTTGTAATTTTTGTTGAGGAAAGGTGTAAACTGTAAACATGACTACTAGATGGTATATTGAAGCATTCTGAACTCTTTGAATAAGCCTGTCTGTTCGTGCTAGTAGCCGCGGCCCGTACACCGTATCGGCATAATTTAATTTTGACAGAACCAATGTCTCAACTAGTCGCACCCGTAGCTCTTCTGATAAATATGGCCGCATATTATATAAAATTCTTAACCTATAAAAGCAGTTACGAACCATCTCGGCGACATGTTTCTCGTACCTAAGACTAGTATCGATGTGCAGTCCCAGGTTGCGAGCCTGTTCAACTCTTTCAATAACTTCACCCATCAACGTTATATTCAGACCTTGTAGAGAGCTTAGCTGGTGTTTATAGCCGAATACCATGTACTTGGTTTTGGATGTATTGAGAACCAGAGAATTTTCTTTTGCCCACTCCACAATGCGTTAAAGGTCCGCGTTAAGATCTGCAATAGCTCCTTCATATAGCATATAGATTTGATTCGATCATTTGATGTGATGAAGTTCAAGTACAAACTTTAAAACCGCATCTAAATATGTTCAATGGTTCTACGCGATGCTGAAACACATGAATAATATAATATTCTACCACATACACACAACACCGTCTAGCCCGTCACCGTCTTTTTTTTTTGTAAATATATACATATTATACATAGAAACACCCAGACCAAGACGAACATCCATGTTAATGCACACAAATGTTTGACTTGTGCGGGAATCGAACCCGTGACCTCAGGCGTGGCAGTCGGTTACACTAACCACTACGCCATCGAGGCCGACTAGATTTTCGATTAAGAACCTGGTTTGATATAGATTTTTCCTAACTTCAAATATAATGCAATATACACAGGAGTACGCACCATTAACGGTCAGTCAGCGAGTCATTGAGAGTAGGCGACAGTTACCTATCAATACATAAGTCATTTTTTGTCTAAAGTATATAAATGCATATTATGTATAACATAAAGCAGAATGATAAGGCTAATAATAAGTAGTAGTACTAACATACAAAACGTAGCCGTCAGTAAATAATGTCCTCATTTTCATAATTGAACCATGGAATAACTACACTCAGTCTTAGTAAAGACTTGGCAAAGTGACCTTGTATGCCCTTTGACTTAGACACATATATTATACGGTGTATTTATGAAACAAGGTTTAAGCGCTTACCCTCATTCGGGATTCTGTTTTACCTTCATTTTACATTATGTGTACTCGTTCTGGCATTAGTATTAGTAGTTAATTTAGGTGCTTGGTTTTGTACAACTGGATATTTAAAGTTTGTATATACAGGGTTAAATGAAAAATACTTTTCTTGACATATTTCTACCTTATTCAACAACTTTTTCTACCATTTTTTATAATTCGGTTTGTATGAAAGAGTCATATCTTATTTCGTACCAAATACAAATATTGAAATTGATTGCTGTCATAATCATAATCATAATCATTTATTTGTCAAACATACGTATTTACATATAAAGATCTTGGATACAAAATATTTGGTGCGCTATGCTTTGCCAATATTGACATACAAACTATTAACATAGAAACATAATTAAATTGTCATAACTAAAATTACAAAAGAAAATCATAATAAAAATAATAGATAATAATTTAACAGTAATACTCAAAATGTCAATTTAACATAACATATCAATGCAGTCAATCAAATGTATCATTTAAGAACTCGTCTAGTTTATAATAACACTTTTCTACTAACATGTTAAATAAGAATTTTTTGAACTTTTGTAGTGGCATACATTTTTTTTTATTAGGTATTCTATTATATACTTGTGGAGCAGTACCAAACAAACTTTTTTTAATAATGCTGGATTACAATTTACATGACACAAAGTATTGATGTATTGAGAACGTATTGGGTTTCTCTTTATTGTGGCTACTTTTTGGAATAGATGTGGATTATTTTTAACAAATAATGCAGTTTCAAAAAAGTACAGTGAAGTTAGAGGTAGTATTCTTAACTTTTTTAAGTAAGGAATGCATGTCATAGCATAAGTAACACTTAAAACTACAAATGGCTACTAAAGAAAACAACGGCGTAACCGAACAACACATCGTGGTGTACGAGGCGTTGTGCAGGACAAGGAACGCATGCAACGGTAGCCCAATGGATAAGGCATTGGACTTGCGATCGAGAGGTCGCGGGTTCGAATCCCTCCCATTGCACTACTCACGTGAACCCACTCCTAACACAAGCATTCTAGCTTAGCTGGAGGGGTTAACAAGAATTCTAGTAATATGAAGTCCAAATTGCTAGTACCTAATATTTAAAAAAAAAGAAATTCAATCTTGTTAAATTATGATGTTTAGAAAAAGTACCGAGTTTCGTCCAAAATGGTGGAACTAAAATTGTTAACCGTGATAAACTATAGTCTATCCCAATAGAATTTGAGAAAAAAGTAAACAACTTTCAGTGGCTTTTACCATAAAATATTTTTCTGTAAAAGAAATTTGTGTATATTTATCAAAAGAATCGAGATCCATCTCTATGAATTATCTATTTATTTCATCTCTATTTATTAGAGATGACATTATACCCTCATTAACTGCACAGATGGCGTAGTGGTGTAAGTGGTCACCTCACCACTGCTGAGTGTAGTGGGTTCGATCCCCACACGTGACAATAATTTGTGTGATGCACAAATGATTGTTCCGAGTCTTGGTGTTCTTGTATGTATCGGTTGTTATTGTTAATTAGGCCAATTGCGGCAGTTGTCTTTTTAAAAAAAGGTTAGTCGATAAAAATTTTTGCTCGATTTCAGTTGATCTATTGATTGCACCTTAATGTCACATACTGTATACATAAATCCTGAGATGTCAATCGTATCATAACACTGCAAGACAAAATAACACAGCAACTAAATATTTGTCAACAAACAAACCCACAACGGCAATCAGACTGATCCGACCATACCCGACGATGCGATGCGTGATAATCCGCATAAAATTGGCCTTCGGTAAAACCGATGTCATACAAACGGTTCGGTTCTACCGGTACGTACATGGGTAAGCGTTACAACATATGTTCAGTGTTATGTTTAAAAGGTGTGAGAAGGAAATGACATGTCGATCCATGATATTAAATGTGTATAACGCTTGAATGGGTCCAAGCATGTAATGGGACCTTATATAAAATGAGAATAGGAAAGGTGTAATCCTTTGATGATGATATAGGTAACGTAAAGGCTACCATACTTGACCAACAGTAAACAGTTATGCGTTCTGTAGACGAAGTTCATCGGGCAATTTGACTGCATGGATGTCGTACTGGTTTAAGTAGCCGTCTTGCCATTGCCACAACGCAGAATACATACATACATAGATTCACGCCTCTTTCCCAGAGGGGTAGGCAGAGACTACGGATTTCCATTTGCTACGATCCTGACACACTTCTGTAGCTTCATTCACTTTCATGATATTCCTCATACACGCGCGCCGGTTTATGGTGCTCTTAACCTGGCCTTTGTGCAGAACGTCTCCAATCTGGTCAAGAAACGTTCGCCTAGGTCTGCCTCTTACGACTGATCCATTCAAACAAGCATTATAAATGCAGAATATTGTAGGTTTAAACATCAAACTCTTCAATTTATGAGCCAAGCTCTTGTCGGTGGAGTCTCTTCCATAATGTCCTATCTTCAGCCATCGCTTTGACTTCTTGATACGACGTAACTTTACCTTTTCTTTCACTTGATCTATGAACGTCCTCCTTGGCCTTCCTCTTCCCCTTCTGCCTTCTATTTTTCCTTCCAAGATATTTCTTATAAAAGTGTCATGTCGTATCAAGTGGCCCAACATTTTCCCTCTTCTGTAATATGTGTCTCTTCTTCAAACATCAAACAAGGATCAAAAAATATTAAACTACTTTAAACATATCTTATCACGTTGTTTATTTTATAAACACTATAATCACATTAAACTATTAAACTACCATTGTTAAACTTTACTATTATTTAAATTATTTAGATTTCTACTTTCCCCGATATTTCAGTTGCTTTTCAGGAGCCAGACCATGTCACAGGGAGAATAACTACGAAGGAGTAACTGCGTATTTTATATTCCTGGGTTTTACGTAACCCACATTTTGCGCACTGGGAACCTATGGTCAACTAATTGGCTCATTTTCAGATATTGTGCTACTACTACGGATATCCTTACTGAAAACCCTACGATATCCCGATATGGGAATATTAATTGGGATCTCGCAATTAGCCGCACTCTTTTCCCAGGGGCCATCGAGCAGGATTATAGGCAGTTTGCTAAGATATCTTGATTATTCTTTAAACTTTCAAGTCGTCAATATGAATTAGACTGGTACTAGAGAAGTGTAATCCTGGTGAAATTTCTACTGATAAATTACCTAACAGAAAACCTAACAACCTTTGTCCAATCTGGGAACTGAACCCGATACCTCAAGATCATACGTAAATATAAGTACAATCTTAAATCGCAGCACCATCATGGCAATTAATGTGAATTGTATAAAGTGCCTCTATAAGCATTTACAACTATTTTCTGTTACCTATACGCGTTCCCAAATGTGATTTCAAAATTCAATTATGTGACTGTATACTGGGATTAATACCGGCTCAACCGGCTTACGAATATTACGCAAAAATCCCGAACATGTATCATATACATTATGAAATTTTGTAATATTATGGACTCATCTCGAAACGGTGCTGAATTACTAATATATTTTGTTCACATCTGCAGAACATTTTTCCGTTTCCAGTTTCCAGGAAAATATTGTATTCTTTTTACCCCTGATGTTTTTCATTATTTTAATGTTCTGTGTTTTGTGGTTTTTAGTAAATATATTGTGGCTTCTAATCAAAGATATACACTGGGGATAATCTTGTTGTTTTAGAAATATTCCAAATGAAATCAACACAATTATAACTATGTTTAATTTGTGTGCAATATTCGTATATTGACCGGTTTAAATGAAGAATACATTGCATTTCATTATTTAAAGTAGATATCTTGCATGGTGGCACGGCAGAAGTGGATGCGTCTGCTGTGCGTAAGTTCGATTTCTCGGATGAGAAAATTGTTAGTGAGATTTTCTGTCACGAAATTATGAATAGCAGCACAGGAAATTGGGAAATATTATAAAATCGGTTCAGTAGATTTTGAGTAACAACCTTACAAACAATAAACAAAAAAATAAACTTTTCTCTTTTTAATATTAGTATTGATTAGAAAACATTATTATTCTGATGGCTTAGCACTAATCACATAACAAAACAGCCGCTGTCGTGGTAAACATATAGAAAGGTGCCAAAAACATTTATTTCAAAATAGTTTATATAACTACAGTGTGATACAGCTTCTTAATGACACAAATCTAACGGCACTTTATTTTCTAAAACTACTTTACTGTTTAGCTTGCAGGATAAGCCACGTTGAATATGAATATTATAATAATATCAGCTCTGTTTATAAACTTTCCCACTGCTGGGCACAGGCCTCTTCTCAGTATAAGAAGGATTAGGCTGTAGTTTACTACGCTGACCCAGTGCGAATTGGCAGACTACACACATCTTCAACAACTTTATGTAGAACTCTCAAACATGTAGTTTTTTTGACGATGTTTTTCTTCACCGTTAAACGAGCGATAATTAACTATTTAATACATACATTTCATATAAATACACATATTTCAGTAAAAATTTCTGTCAAACAGAAAACTATTGAAGTATGTTATAACTCCAGTGTAGTGGAGTGATGCAGGCACGAATATAAAACTTTTAGTTACAAGCCCGTCAGCTATGTGGGTTCACGGTAAAAGCTAAAGCGTCACAAAGGCCGGTGTCAAAAACGGGTTAGGTTTACTTGCCATAGAACTGGTGTTCCCTTTAAAAAGTAAATAGAGACTAGATGTATGCCTACACTAGCTTTGTATCTACAAAGCTTGTCACGTGAAAGGTTGGATTGTTTTTGAATTACTTCTCTTGGTAGAATCCTCGCTATAGACCAGAGGTACCCAGACTTTTTCTCTCATAGACCACTTACAATTTAGCAGTTTTCGGTGTATTTATATTGGGGAAGAATCTTTATTATATTCTCTACCGAAAAATCGGTAGGTTCGAGACCTCTGGTACTGAATATGGAATATGCAAGATTTTACAAGTAACAGTCCCTGAGCTTCTTAAAATATTATCTGCTTACATTGATAGGTGAAGTAAGCCAAAATTTTAGTTCTTCAATATCGAAAGCAAATACATTTTCGTGGACCGCTTACGAATTGTGGATTCCATTTTTTTGTCACGCCAACGTAGACCCCCGTCGAGTCTCCCGTGGACCTCTGAGGGTCCACCTGGACTACTTTGGGAACTAATGCTTTAGATCTTAGAGAAGTTATCATTTTCGAGCTTGTATATATGGAATCACATATATATAGTCTTACATTTTTATTCCCGAAATGGTAGGCAGAGGTGTATACAGTCAAACTTGCTAGATTAAGTTTTATACTTCTCGTATAAGAGAAACGAAAAAGAGTATAACTGGGTACATTTCGGGACTACGCACTGCAACTCAGTATAAATAGAACTTTTTCTGCCCGTAGATTGAAGCCCTCACTGCCCTCACTCAACCGCTGAGCAAACGAGGCAGTGTCAGTCGACATTAAAATATAGAATTAAAAAAATTTGGATTAAGTTTAGTATCTCCCGAGCCAAATGATTTTGAAATTCTTCGTAGAGGAGGAAATATATATGATAAATAATACCATTAGGCACTTATGCAGACTCTATGCTGATACAGAGAATTTCTGAATAAAAACTCATTACCTTTTTCCTAGCTTGGGAATCGAACATGGATCTCGTGGATAGCCGCAAACTAATGGGACCACAGCACATATGAGGCTGTGAGTGGCTGTGCATTAGCAGTGTTAACCACTAAACCCGCTGCAACATCCATACAGCACTATACTATAAGTTCGTACACAAAAATAGCTTCCACCAAATTAATACAATCAGCGGCGATATTGATGGTTAATATAAAACCACAGTTTCATGTCCATTGGAAGGTAATTCAATAAACTAATTATACAAATACGTCGAGATATCGGGTAATCAACTGCGCAATCTGATCTGTTAAACATGGACTGCTGGGTTCATTCATATTGCAATAAGTAGATTCTTCCTATCATGCAGCGCAAAATGCCGACATTACGGACTGATTTTTCGTGCAATGCGTGCCATGAAACACATTAATTTAAGTGTAAATAACGTTTTGATCAACCTTAATTCTATCTACCTATGAAGTGGATTAAACAACGGAGTAATGTTAGTTTGTAAGAAAGAAATCCGATAAAATCTTCTTTATCTCTGTCCGTCTTCGAGTCTCTACTCACAAAGTAGACCGTGAACAACAAATGGTTGTGACCAGTCTAAATGGTCTCCGTGTGAATCAAAATTTTTTGATGAAATTAAACTACTATATACGTATTTTATCGCGTTGTTTATTTGACACTTATTACATAATTTTGAAAACTGTTACACTACTACTACTATTAAACTTTACTGACTTTTAAGCTAATTCAATTATTATTAAAACTATTTAGATTTAATTTAATTTTACTATTTCCCCGACGTACGATACGCAACCTTGGCTAAGACCCTATAAAAACAATATAATAAATAAACTAAATATAATAAATAAACCTTGAATAAAGAAAAACATAATTGTGATCTTAGAAATTTATTTTATTTGTAAGCGTATGTATGTGTATTGTGCAATAATAAAATAACAGAGTTTGTATAAGCTTATAATAT
Source organism: Catocala fraxini (assembly GCA_930367265.1). Lineage (NCBI taxonomy): Eukaryota > Metazoa > Arthropoda > Insecta > Lepidoptera > Erebidae > Catocala > Catocala fraxini. The sequence continues at coordinate 1,754,214 of OV884040.1, read as the reverse complement.
TATATGGTTTAGATATAAGTACTAAGTAACATGAATTATAATTGTTGGTAGATAATAATTTTAAATATTGGTTTATTATAGTAATATTGCAATGCTTGTAAAAGGCACTAAGTTTTAAGCATTATACTTTTACTAAACACCTTATGTATCTACACTTAATTCGCAATAAACACTTTGACTTTGACTTTGACTTTGACTTCGACGTATCAGTTGCTTTTCAGCAGCCATGGTCACGGGGAGACTAAGATGGTAGTTGTCTCAATGTTCCAGTGTAGTTATTTCAAAGTACCCGAACATAATTTAATCATTGGTGTTTCTATTTACGCAGAATGAGCTCAAAGTATCATGAAGTCTAGCTGTGGTTTACTTCTTCTTGGGTTTCACTATTTGTATTACTGGATCCCAAGCTGGTGGTACATTCCAACCATCTTCTCTATTAAAATTAGGATGTTTTTTGATTTCAATAGCCCCGCGAAGCATTATTGGTAGGAATCGGTGTTCTTTAGCGAGAATCTGTGGTTTGTCAAATCTCAGGTAGTGATTGGTCCCCTGTTGCACATGTTCATACACAGCAGACTTCAACGAGCGTTGGTGGTTTACATCAGCTATGTGTTCTTTTATGCGGGTGCCTATGTTTCTCTTGGTTTGACCAATGTATGAGAGTCCGCAGTCACAATCTATTTTATAGACCCCTGCATCTTGTAAAGGTAGTTGGCACTTGACGGATGGTAAAGTATATAATACACACAAATATACAAATACGCAGCACTTTGTGAGCTAATTTAAACTTTGAGGCTCTACTGCACCTATTAAGGCCGCTACGAACCTTTTCTGGATTTCTTTCTTTTAAATTGACATTACCGCGGTATTCAAACTAGCTTAAGTAAGCAGGGTGGACACAAAAACCATGCGCCATCGATGCAGTCATAGATAGTGCCGCATCAAAAGTACTAGCCTAACTAATATTATAACCGCATAATTTGCTACTGAGAATTTCTTAACAAGATAACCCAAAAATACTGAGCTCAACCCAAGATGCAATATGCACACAAAATTTGTCACCGCGGTAGTCAGTATGCGAATATGATTTTGTTTGATACGCTTTCACGCTTTAACTACTTGACCGATCATCATGAAATTTCGCATATACGTTATCAGGTGTACAAAAAAGAACATAAGGTACCTTTAATCTATAAAAAATACTGATCCCAAGAGATTTATTGACATAACGCGAGCGAAGCCGCGGCCAGAATTTCGTAAATTATAATACTCTCTGATACTCATCAGTAGATTCTACACCCTCAGAACCTAAACATCTCTACTAATACGTGATAGTAAACAACCTTGTAGATAATATTTTATTCAACGTTAATCTGCGGGTAGGAACATTTTTTATTCGCAGTAATGTGCTTATTTCGTCTGTATGCTACACTTTGGATAATAATGTTACAGACTGGCGCTTATGCCGAAAAAGGTAGGAAGTAATTTTGTTAAACCGTATTGCGTAAAGGTCTTTGTTTATGATGTAAGTAGGTGTATGTTACATGCGCAAGATACTCGCATGGGCTATATAAATGAGATTTAATTATTTTTCTTTTTTAAAATACTATTCCCTTGCACAAACACACTAGGAGTAATTCCTGTGTCGCGGGAGACTTTACAAACATTCATACAACGGATACAAAGAACACTCAGACTCGGAACAACCATTTGTGGATCACACAAAGTTTTGTCCCGTGTGGGATTCGAACCCACAATACTCGGCGCAACGACAGTGGCGGCTATCTAGCTCTAGTCTCCCCACTGAGCAGCGATAGCTCAGACTGTAATGCAGAGGGTCTCGGGTTCGAACTCACGTCACGCACCTATGACTTTCGGAAGTTATATGACTTTTCGAAATTATGTGCGTATTGATTGACAATTATCGTCTGCTCCGTGCCTCGGAGAGCACGTTAAGCCGTCGGTCCCGGCTGATATGAACATCTATGGCAGTCGTTATTGGGAAGTCAGTGCCCTATAATATCCTGACACTGGTCTAGCCTTAGAGTATCGTTAGCCTTCGGGTTGCGTATGTCTGGTGGCAGCCGCTCCGTGTAAAAACTGATATCCAGACAAATGCGGTTAGACTAGAAAAGCCAACCCCAAGTGACTTGGGAATAATAAAGCCTAGGGAGAAGAGACATACATATATACGCTTATATCCTAGAAGGAGTAGGCAGAAATATATTACACCCACATTTCGCGTAACACGGGCGAAACTATTAACATTTACATGGTAAAGTAAAAAATTTAATATAATATTATTATTATATTAATTTAATATAATTCTGAGATTTTCTTGACAGAAAATTCAATAATCTTTGCCCGACCCTTGAATCGAACCCGAGTGCTCATGCTCAACAGTCACTTACACTGTCGCAACAGCTATATGATAGGCATAAAGCAAATTAAAACAGATAGTTGGCTTAATATAACGCTTCAAAACGGATGCACTCACAAGTAGCCAACTGATCATCTGAAGCTATTTAATTTGTGCAATAGAACTGTCAAAATCAAATGACAACTCTACAACATAACTCATACAAATCTACAGTACCAGTACAATCGCGTACAGTAAGTTTTGCCTTAATCTACGCCCGTACACCGCCCGCACAGCGTGTTCCACGGTAATTACAGCTGTTAATTCAATTCTACGCGCACGCGACCACACTTTTACGCGTTAGACGTACGCTACTTGCGCGCTGAATTGGAAGGTTCTGACTTGACACTTGTTTGAAGGGTGAATTAAGTGTCGTATAAGTGTTATATTTTATGAGGGTGAGTTTGAGTTACGTGTTCCTATTCAAGATAAAGAATTTTGTGGGGAACATTTTTACCGACGTTGAAAGTACGTTCACTGAGTCTTTCTGTATTGTTCAAAGTACAGTTCGAGTGATACGTGTATGCACAGATTAAAAGATTTTACACGTTTTGTTTTATATTTGTAAATATAGTATAAGGGTGGCAAAATGATCTCTTTTTTCTTGTAAAATAGACAACTCCTGCACTAGGGACAATTCCTGTGCCGCGGGGGACTTTACAAACATTCAAACAACGGACACAAAGGACATCTAGACTCGGAACAACCATTTGTCGATTACACAAATTCTTGTCCTGTTTGAGATTCGAACCTGCTACACTCGGCGCAGTTGCAACGGTGAGGCGACCACTTAACCACTACTTCAACCGTGCAGTCGTAAGCGGTTATTATACCCTTTGGACGTTTGTAACGCCAGATTTTCACATTTACTTATCCTATGATTTTGGGGATAAAACTCATTTTTAACAGACCTCTGGCGATGTTGGAAGGTATACAGGCCATCTCACTTGATATTACCGCAAGGTTAGCAGAAGTGGACGCTAAATCATAAATTTTGGTAGATCCGACAAAATCAGAGCTTTCTGTGTTGAATTATATACATTTATATTTGCAAAACATAATTAGTCATTATATTTAACTATTTAAAATAATTGCACCTTAGTAATTGTATAATTTAACATCATAAAATATAAATAGTAGTCAAATACTTTACAGTTTGATAAGCTATAAAAGGCATAGCAACACTGCTGGCTATCACTTCTTGTTGTGAGCTGTAAGTGAACGGACGTATAAAACATCTCTGTGTCAAAGTATAAAATAAATAGTTAAAGTGTTTGTACACTAATATTCTAAACTGTAGGCGGTTTCTGTAAGGTCAGCTGTGCGTCTTTAATATCACTCGACCTTCAAACATCTGGAAGCCCTTGCAACTACTAAATATCAGACAGGCCGTAAGCGTGTTGCAAAACAATTGGAAAAATGATGGCTGGGTGTATATTTTGTGTTCACGATTACAAAGTAAGCGATAATCTACAATGCGATAATCACTTTGAAGATAAATCATACGCCCGAGTCGAGAATCGTATTCACAAGATTACATACGGCGATCAGACATGCGACCCAACCCTCGCTACTAGGCAAACGAAGCCTTTATAAAGCAGCTAATATATCAGCAGTCCCAAGTCAATTTACATAAAGTAACCACTACTTCAGAGAAATTTCTCACTCACTTTATTACATACGTCATTTTAATGGCAGAACTACGCGACACAAGCTCACACACAAACAAACATACAAGTTTCCCCGCAGCTCAACTTAAAGCAAACTTATCCGAGTATTGAACAACTCAGGTATGCAAGTTATTAACCAGCGGAGACAAGTTTTAATGAGCAATGCAGGGTGCACCCGTTAGTATAATATTGACGGTTGTTGTGAATATTCGGTTGTTGCTCGTCTTTTGAGTAATATATTTGTAGAAAGATAATCTGTTAGGTTTATGACAGTTTTGTGAACTTCTGTCTTAAGTACGGATGGCATACTTTGCATAGTAATAGGTGTTATCCTGAACGTTAAAAAGAGGTGGCGCATAGTAAATAAATAAATAAATAGTGAACAATCTTTCTTCAATTCTTCTTCGAAAGTGTCTGTAAGACTGAGAGAGTGTGTTCTCGAGAAAGATGAAAGCGAGGACCTTCATTTCAATTTTGGAATATTAGTTATTGGGATGGTGGCCCCTATTGGACTTTACTAACTTCATACAAGCAGGTGGATATGAAACAATTAAAATTATCATGTGAGTCTTTAAAATCCTGAGCAATCCGACTGTGATGAATGTTCAACCTAGATCACAGCCACACAACATTGTGTTCTGTTTCTACGAAGATCTCAAATTTCTAGAACTAGTTATAGAGGTTTCGTACTATCGCAGCAGATTCAGCGTAGTTATTAAATGGATGATAATATTCGGCAGGTTCTTAAATGACTACAGCGACAACTGCAAACTGCTCAAGTCCGCGACACCTAATTAGGAAGGTCTGGTTAGTCTCCAACACACAGTTATTAGGCTACTGTGTTCAAATGTTCCATACGATTGCTAACCCTTCTTGATGAAATCAAATTTAGCCTTGCCTGAAACCCTCCAAACTTCACGAACAATTACCTTTATAAGCAAGTCTTCTCCCAATTTCCTACAATCGATTGGTTCGAAGCGTGTACGTACCAAACTAGCTGTAAACACAACAAAATTAACCAGCAGTATTTTCTTTTATTCAACACTCCGCCCTAATTGCTCCCAATCAAATTGAATTGGACGCACATCAGCTTGCACGCAACGCCATTCGTAAAACGTGTGGGCTCTAACTGTTTGTAAATAACGCTCTACCAGGGTGGTCTGGTTTATTAAATACTAGAAGCTTATTCAGTATAGAATGTATAAACAGACAAAAATATATGAAAGATGAAAACGATCATGATTAAGTAATCACTACGTTATTACATTCAGTATACCAGGAAAGAAAAGAGTAGCGATAGCTCAGTGGGGAGACCAATAGACTGCAATGCAGAAGGTCTCGGGTTCGAACCCACGTCGCGCACCTCTGACTTTCGGAAGTTATATGACTTTTCGAAATTATGTGCGTATTGATTGACAATTATCGCCTGCTCCGTGCCTCGGAGAGCACGTTAAGCCGTTGGTCCCGGCTGCCATAAACATCTATGGCAGTCGTTATTGGGAAAAGTCAGTACCCTCTAATATCCTGACACTGGTCTAGCCTTAGGGTATCGTTAGCCTTCGGGTTGCGGAGGTCAGGTGGCAGCCGCTCCGTGTAAAAACTGATATCCAGTCAAATCCGGTTAGACCAGAAAAGCCAACCCCAAGTGACTTGGGAATAATAAAGGCTAAGAGAGAAGAAGATACCAGGAAAGAAAAAAAGATAGGTATTTAGCAATTTATGTACTCGTCTTGTCATTGCCAGTCAGCTGGGTGAAACTACAGATTGACGAGCTATTTATGTGGTCACCTGCCAGTCCACTGAGTGTTGCGGGTTCGACGAAATATTTTGTGATTCACAAATAGATGTCCCGACTTTGGATATTCTTTGTGTCCATTGTTTCAACGTTTGTAAAGTGGGCGACGCGGGGTTGAACACTAGTGATATTTAATAACAGGATACGCTGAAGTTGGGTGCTCTTGTAAGAAAATAAACGAGCCACAAAAAAATCGATAGTAATTATAATTTATAATTATATGTATTCGGCCTCAAATCAGTAATAAGGTTTGTATTTTAAGTTTTTATCAAGTCTTCATGTCTTGCGTCCAAATGCTATCTTCAATCTTGATTAGAATCATCACACATATCACGCATAGCTCAGTTTTTCGAGTGTTTTGAGGCCATTGATTCACATATTTATGGTACTGGTTCCAATTATTACGTGTAATTTTTCTTTCATTCCTGTTATCGTATTTTTAATGCAGGACTTGAGGTCAACTTTGACTGAAAGACCCTTTACAGTGAAGTAAAATCATAACCTTTACGTTTTATAGGTGATCAATTTGAAAATCGCCTAAACTTTACAGTCAAGACAGCTTAAGTAGCCATTTTACGGGACCCTGCGCGTAAGAAAAGGTGGTTTCATTCAGCAAAGCGCTGTTATGCAAAACTTTGAAAAACCAATTAAAATGTTACAAAAAAGAACGAGTTAAATGCTCTCGAAGTCGTTCAAGTTACTTTTTTTTTAACTTTTCGAATGAAGGTAAAGGAAAGAAATTAAATGATGTGGCATTTTGTTTTATTACGTCACTGAAACAAAGGTACGGTCAGGCCAATTAACGAAATTGTCTCGCTTGTTCCTATGAAGTTACTTGTATTCTGGAATAGTAACATTCCTGTTAAACAATAAAAATAGAAAGCAAATGCTTTGTTATAATTCTTTTGATGCTTTTTATGTAGTGAATCTTTTTTAGTTACGACAACTGTCAAAGGTGCACTCAATTTATGGAAGTCCGTAATGTCTGCCTACAATACGTGATGAGCATGTATCTATGAACATATAAACATACCTAATCCCACACAAACCTAAAGGGATAGACAGAAGTGTATTAAACTTATAGTTTGCCAGCTGTGGTTTAGGCCTCACGCAATAGAAGGCGAGCTTATTTCCATTTACAGGGCACAATTCCAGACTCTGTTCTTCTATTAAGTTCAGAAGTTTCTTGTCAGAGAAATACATATAACCCGAGACCTCATATCGCAGTCGCGTTCTGTACCAGTGTCATCATTATAATACAATATCTATAAAAATACATAGCACCTGTGTACACTTAGGAAAAAGACAGAATGAGAGTCGTAGATATTTGATACCCCGAAGGCGTGGGCTTGGTGTTATATTAATAATACAGCAATTTATAGCCGGCTGTACTGATCCACGTAAAAGTGAGTCTCTTGGCTTCAATCGTTCAAATTTCTAAACTCAGTGCTACTTCTAACAAATTCTAATTATACTAAACCTCATTCGGACATCAATACCGAATATATTATATGACAATATAATATATTCGACGACTCGATGGCATAGTGGTTAGTGTAACTGACTGCCACGCCTAAGGTTGCGGGTTCGATTCCCGCATAAGTCAAACATTTGTGTGCATGAACATGGATGTTTGTCTTGGTCTGGGTGTTTCTATGTATAATATGCATGTATTTACAAAAAAAAAAAGTATATAAGTATGTTTATCCATTGTCTAGTACCCATAGTACAAGCTCTGCTTAGTTTGGGCTAGATGGTGTTGTGTGTATGTGATAGAATATTATTAATTGTAATTAAACTACTATATACGGCTTTTATCGTGTTGTTTATTAAAGCTAATAATGAATTAATAATTTAATTAGCTTAAAAATTATTAAAGTTTTATAGTAGTAGTAGTGTAACAGTTTCTAAATTATCTAATAAAGTGTCAAATAAACAACGCGATAAAATCTGTATATAGTAGTTTAATTTAAATAGATAATTAATTGTTGTTATTATTTTTAAATTTATGTAATCTGTCTATATGGTATAATGGCTATAACACCTTATTGATATGGGTTGTAAAATAATGAAATTATATTTAATTGGTATTTTAAAAGAGCGGACATTAGAAATGCCATGCTCATGCTAAAGCGTTGAGCCTATGGGAAGAAACCTGCAAGAAATGAGTTTCTTGCAGGTTTGTCCTCAAAGGCTCAACCCTTTGCCTGAACCTAGCAAATATTCTTAATGTGTTTTTAGTAACTTAGTAAACTATGTTTTACGCGGCCATGTGGTAGTGAATGCCACTGTGTATGAGGGCTCAGGTTTGACTCCTGGGGCAGATTCAATAGGGGGGGCAATTCATAGGGGATTCTGCCAAAAAAATTCTGGTCAGTGTTAGACATCTCCGTGTCTCGGAAAGCAAGTACTTCTTCCAAAGGACAGAATAGAGCAGCTCAGTTTGTTCCCGTGAGCGACGTGCCAACGGACTTTTGTCTTCCATATGTTCAATAATGCGAGTTAAATTGTTCGGCCAATGTTTGTTTGACTTTCCCGCATCGTCTTAAAAATACTACACAGCAATGTATTTCAAGTAAATACAAGTCACAGCGTGTTTACAAAGGCAAAGACGTTTCTTATCCGTAACTCTTTACTCGTATCACTTTCCCACTCGAATACCTTTAGCTCGTGTTCCGGTTCGTAACAAGTTTCGACATGTCGCGTGATGTGACGTTGTCCTGTGACACAGCGGGACATCCGTGCCGTGTTGTCACGGCTTACTATACGGCGGTTATGTTGAGGAACGGTTTTGGAACGATTTATAGATATTGTCTTTTTTGGCCACATTTTTTGGTTAAGTGGCATTCGTTTTAGGTTGTCTGTGACTGATTGTGTGGGTTTAAAATTAAATAAACCAAATAGCCGACCAGGTTATGAACCCGGAATTACGTGTTAGCAAATTCGTTATAGCAACACGAAGTCTGAAAATGTAAATGGCAAAAGCTCGTCCCTTTGTATGTGTGAATTAAAATATAGCTTGCGAAATATGTGCGCAATACACTAAACCCGCATGTCTCAAAGTTTTCTATAATGTTCTCAAATATGTGTGAAGTCTACTTACCCGTACTAGGCCAGCATGGTTGATGGCCTTACACTTTTCATACTGAGAAATGGCTTGCGACTAGCAATGTGACAGTTTATAAACATGGCTGATATTTTACCAACATTGATTTATACTTTTTCACATTTGTTATCTGAGAATAAACATACATAAATACTTAAAATTAGTTGAAAAACAAAGGAAAACAAGGTACTGACAGTTTTTATTTACCTTTTGCGCTATCTAGAGCTTCGATATGCTAGTTAAAAGATGTAGCAAGCCATCGTGCCAACGTTCTTTTTGCCTTGTATTTACCTATATATAAAGGAAAATAACTGATTTCAACATTTTACTAATAGTACAAAATCTCGTCAATAAATACAAATGATAAAAAATATAAGTTAACAAACCGAGACGAAAATGGTACTGAACTGTTTTGCCTTTTTCCATTTATATGTAGAAAGGGCAATGCCCATTTTTGGCTAAAGTGTAATTTTGAGCAGCCCACATTACAGGTAAAATAAAAAACAAAATTTCTAAAAAAATTTCGTACTTTTCATTTACCGAAAGAAGATAGCAAAATCTATATAGTAAAAAAAGTACCGTAATGGAAACAAGTCAAGTATAATGATCAGTGTTGCCACGTTATAATTTCAACGTTGAAAAGAGACTAATATTATTGAATAAAAATATTAGAAGTGATAAAGAAATAGCATAGTGGTATTATTATATGTTATTAATCCACAAATAATAAGGGGCATTTATTATAATAAAATAACAATATCGATTAGATATTGATCTATGATTTTTGTCTTTAACTTGCAACACCAAAAGGCACACAAATCGGCTATTTGCTTACTCGGTTTGCGTGATTGTGTTTCTTTCGTTGTGATTTTGTTATTTTATTTAGAAACAACCTTGATAATGCTCAGCTTTTAGGCAATCTTTTAATTGTGTATGATAATAATGATGATGTGTGACTAGTGTGTGTGTGAAAAACATTTATAGGTATAAAAATCTTGTCATCGATATGAATTATAAATATTTTATCGCTAATAACTTTTATTTAATTAAATTTTGTTGATTCAATAATTTTTCAATAATCTCAATAATTTTATTCAATAATAATACATGGGTATACATTTTTGTTATTAGTCTAAAATAATATTATACTACAATAAATTATAATTATCCTTAATCTGGTACATGTTTTACTTATACTTTAATCGGCCGACATTGTGCATTCTAATTTAATTTCAAGCGCTAGGTTTAATAAAGTGGTTGCTTGAAATAGGTTTAGACCTGTGTTTCAGGCTATATCTCTACTTACAAAAAATATATGCCAAGTAATATTAGTTTAGGTCAATGTGCATAAACTTAAAATAAAATATGTATATTGATACAATAAAATACTTAAATTACATATTATTACAAATTACTGATGACTTAAGACTATTTTACAACTGTAAGCAAATTCTCCGTATCGGAGTAGGTCAGTATTTGCAAGTGTTTGGTAACAATAACATTACATTGTTTATAACTTAGACTATATATGTATATCTAAAATTTTATTTAATCTATTATATAAAAATGGTCCTAGGAATAAGAAGAATTTATTTACAAAGGCATGTTTGGCATGAATCTTACTACATACTAAATCTTTTCGTCTCTTGTCTGGAGGAAGTGGTCTGGATGGAAGTAGTGCATGTTGTTTAAGCACGGTGTGCAGAATAAGCAATTGGCGAACAGTTAGGACATTAGTGGATTGGTACAACTCATAGGTAGGAAACATGAAAGGTCGAAACGTCGCCACTTTTAGAATAGCCCGTTGAGCTCGTTCCAGGCTCGTTCGATTAATCATTTAATGACATTTTATACTATCATTTAAATATGGTTTTAAACATGGACACTCGTGGCCAAAGTCACTATGAATAGTGGGCTTTCCGCTTTAAGGAACATTTCTAAATAGTGACAATAGTCTGCCAAATGACGAAAATTAATGCTAAACCAATAATGACCCGTTTGTTTACCTCAAACCTGTCATTTGTACGATATCGTACGAACCATACTACATCTGCCAATTGCCTTTGTGTTTCTATGGAGGCCAATGAATATCTCGTTGCTCAAAAGATGAGGGCTAGTTAGTAACGGAACGATGTTTGCCTCAAATTGCAGTGTGTCGGTACTCTGTTTGTAGTTAGAGACATGAAATGTCTCATCGAATTATGTATATCATGTTAACATGCACGTACCGCTGATTTTGATGACATATTGCACGAGGGTAAACTTAACTGGAGTTATGGATACTTTTCAACGTGGAGAATTCTTTAGCAATTTACAAAAAAATAATAAATATTAGATTTCGCCAAAAAAGTGAATTAGCTAGGTGGTGCTGTTACGAGCTTGTCGTTGGGGACATTGATTATTATAATACTTAGCTTTTAAGAATGCGCCGAGCGAAGTGTGCCTAAACAGGCGGTCACAGTTAAGTGAAAAAAATCAACACTTTTTGTTTAATACAAATATAATATTTACATTTACCATAACAATGAATGTGTTCACAATTACTCCGTGTAAAAAACTTAAAATAATTAATATCTTTGCCTACAAAATTACGTAAATTTGCACGAAAAATGCAAAAACGTAAGGTCGTATTACGTGATTTTTAGATTATAACAGTAGAAATCTAGCCTATTTCACAGCTTAAACGAAACATAAATAGTTATATTACAATTTGTCCGTCCCAAATATTTAAGTTTTTGGTTGACAATAAAGATACATATTTATTAAAAAAGCACTTCAAATCCTCCATACAATTTTATTATGGCGGCCGCGCGCCGATTTGAATATCGAACTCTGTCATTCATTCCAACCGCGTCCTACGCTCGGCGCAGTCTTAAGATAGTCGTTCGTAATCTTATGTCATAGTATAAATAAATAATCTGAGATTCCTTACTATATATTGTCTTGTATTTAACAAAGTGTAAATACTTTCGCTAAAACATATAAATAGATGTACATAAGTTTAAAAATTAATAAACCGTGATTACTTTTGTACAAAGTAGAACAGCTTATTATTTCTTAACTATTACTAATTTTTAACTGACGTATTCATATTTATGCTTTTCCCATCGTTTGCTAGATTTTCAGTAGCCATGGTTAGAGGAAGGCCATCCGAATAATGTTAAGCTATTGTATAAGTTTATTGAACTATTGATATAAACCTTCTTATATTCAGATGAGTCCTGTGGCCTACAGTTTATACACAGCTCTAATATTATTAATATATAATTTACAGATAATCCACGCCTACCACGAAGTTAAGTAATTAACTTTAAAACAATTTTAATTACCACTTACGTAAACTTTTCTTAACTGAATGTTTAAAAAAAGACAAACAACCAATCGAATGAAACAATAAGAAAGTCTCAACTTTGTTATGCAAGTATGTACGTAATAAATTACCGTTTCTCGGAATACTCGCCAGTGCCGATATTCCGGAGCGCCCTCCACCTCTTTTAAGTAAACTTCCTGTAAGGCTTCGTGCACCGGAAAGAACAGCCGGGTCGGTTACAAAGCAGGGCAATAGTATATAGTATATAATATCTCATAAACCATAGACTTGTAGTCTGTGGTACACCAGTACCACAGACTACAAGTCTATGGTTTATGAGATATTTTGTAGTAGGTACATAGCATAGTTGAAACCGGCATAAACATAGACATCGTTAACCACAAAAAAATTGAGAGGTTTTCAGTAGCATCACGTAGTCTGGTACTGTGCCCTACTTTTCAGATGTGTGACTTTACCGAAGGTAATAGGCTCGCCTCCTATTTTTTTTCCTTCACCTGCTTTTTGTCTTACTGCTGGGCAAAGGCCTCCCCTCTCAATCTCCACTGCTCTCGCTCCTGAGCAACGTCTTGCCACCTCCTTATAAACTTTTCTATGTCGTCCCGCCATCTCCTTCGTGGTCTGCCCCGTCGCCTACGGTCACGGTCCGGTATCCACTCGGTAGATAGTTTGGCCCACTTATCAGGCTTCATGCGAAGACATGTCCGGCCCAGTTCCACTTCAGTTTCAGTTCCGTCTCCTGTTACGTGTGGCTAAATACCATAGCTGGCTTAAAATGGGCGTCCCAAGGCCTCTATCTCGGAAAGAGTAGTCAGTTTTATATGACATCCACTATTCGCCAACCACACTTAAAAGACCCACACAATAGGTAGAAAGCATATTATCTATCTACGGGACACATTGCCAAAACCCGTGTCGCTGCAAAAAAACCTTCATAGGAAAACACACATTTGGCCTTAAAGCGATTAAATACGTGACCCACACCAATCAAAAGATCATTCAAATAATCCAAATACCCAAAACTTAGACCATTTGTAACAGTATAAAGAACCAAATAGCCTGGTAAAAGCTAACGACTATAGTTAACAAGTAGAAAAAATAACAGGAGAAAAGAAAATCACAACTGAAACGAAATAGGACTACTATAAAAGTATTCGAGTTTCAAGAGATAATGAAAAAAGTTGCTCAAATGATCACCCTCCTTCCGGCCGAACAGTGCAGCGTATTTACTAAACCTTATACTGTGCCTCGCTGAAATCAGGTATCGTATTTGGGGTGAGTTTTCTGTACAGTAGTAGCTATTGGATTGTTCTTAAATAGTACGGGGTCTTTAATTAACGTGCTCAGTAGACGGAAGCATGCTTATTAAAATGTATTTCGATTATTTCTCTTCGAAGATAAATATATAGATGACAGACGTCAATGTTATTTGGTGTTGATAAATTTGGAAACAAAGTGGACAACAAAACGTAAATGTAATAAACTGCTGCCTGTTTTTTCGATAATACAGATGTGAGCCTATACTTGTATAGAAATAGAATGTACATAAATGGTTAATAACATATTAATTCTACCCACAGTCGTCCCAATAATTTCGTATTTATTTATATTTTTAAAGCTAACCCTGTTATTTGAAAATACTTATCCCAACTCCTCTACTGCTGATTCCTTACAACTTCACAGAGATAATTACTTCCTAGATGTAAAAACGGGCGTCTTTTATACTCGAGACAAGAAAAAAACACTTTTTTAACTTCTTTAATAAACTAGGAAGCCGTTTTAAACTGTGCGGGTAGTTGGCTAATGTTTAACGATATACTTAACTATTACTTCTATGCCTTTATAATATTTTTAAAAGTGCTTACTGAACGCTTGTAAATATTTCCTGTAGAGCAAGAGTGTTAAGATGTGATGGCTTTTGCAATAGTTAACTAAGACGATGACTGTTGGCAATATGGTCTAAGATTGCGCTTAAGATTATTTTATTTTTCACTTTTCAGACAGAGGTATTTAAAAAAAAAATTTTTCAAAAAGGTCGGGTTTGAATAAATTTATATTGAATGTAAGTTATAAATATTATTTTCATTGCAATATAGCTTAAAAGTAAAATCAAATAAATATAAAACCTTGGTCCAGCAAATTTTAAATATTCGTTGGCATACGTTTTATAGATATTAGTTAACTTTTAAATATAAAATTAAAAACTTACATTCGGTTAAAAATATTATTCAAATATTTGTTATCCTACCTTTATCAATAGAGTCATGGCAGTTAAAAACGGAAATGCGGACATCAAAAAATATACGAAAACTTTTTTCATTTATGCTTGTCGCACTTATATATATAATATATATAAGTGCGATCATCGTATATCGGTCAAAACAAAATATTTTTGTGCAAGAGAGATGACTTTAGCTCGGACTGATTATACTTCTGAAATCATCATCTTGTATTTCTCTGTTCTTCCTCCAAAACTAACCGATTCTAATATGTTTTTCGTTAAGGGTTTACATAATATGTATGTATATTTTAATTATTTTATTACTTTTATCAAATTTATTTATATATTATTAACTTTATGCCTGAGAACAACAATATAGCGAATTATCTACATATCTATACAATAAAATAAAATTGAAGTATCTGTTTGTTATGTCTAAATAACAGCTTTTCACTTACTGCATATGAAAGTTTATGCGGAATTTACCCCAAAAATAAATATTAAAAATTTTTGTCTGTCTGTCTGTCTGAAACAGATGAACCGATTTTGACGGGACTGTCACTGGCAGATAACTGAAGTTATAAGGCGTAAATTAGGGCTACTATTATTTTAGAAAAAAAATGGATTCCGCGGCATAAAATAATAACCAATGAAATGATGAACAATATTCGATTGATTTATACATCTATACAATAAAATAAATTCGAAGTGTCTGTTTGTAATGTCAAAGTAACAGCTTTTTACTTACTGCATATGAAAGTTTAATTTCAAAATTTTTTGTCTTTCTGTCTGTCGAGTTCTCTAGTCCTTATAATAGCTAAATGATGAATGACAACAAGGAAAGCATTGGAACATGGCTATAATAGATTTAAATAGTACCTATCGTACATTTTTGGTTCTCTAGTTCAGGGATAAAACAGGAGAAAAATGTTGTAGGATCTAAACTGCTCTCCTGTTACCCCAAAAATATTAACTAACAAAGTAGGATAAAGAAAAGCTTGTAAACGTTTTTTACTACATAATATGATTTAATTTTTTTGTTAGTTAAACCGATCACCAGACACGGCACGAAACCAATGAGACAAATTAGAGATACTTCTTCTCTCTGAGGCTTTATTATTCCCAAGTCACTTGGGGTCGGCTTTTCTGGTCTAACCGGATTTGACTGGATATCAGTTTTTACACGGAGCGGCTGCCACCTGACCTCCGCAACCCGAAGGCTAACGATACCCTAAGGCTAGACCAGTGTCAGGATATTAGAGGGTACTGACTTTCCCAATAACGACTGCCATAGATGTTCATGGCAGCCGGGACCAACGGCTTAACGTGCTCTCCGAGGCACGGAGCAGGCGATAATTGTCAATCAATACGCACATAATTTCGAAAAGTCATATAACTTCCGAAAGTCAGAGGTGCGCGACGTGGGTTCCAACCCGAGACCTTCTGCATTGCAGTCTGTTGGTCTCCCCACTGAGCTATCGTTGCTCTTTACACTCTCTCTCTCTCTCTTTACTACAAATTAGAGATACATTTCATTCAATTTTTATCCACACTAGATTCTGCACTTCGTGTGTAATTAATTAAGGCTAGAATAAAGAAATACAAAAAGGTTGAAACCAGCAATAAAACGGCATAAAGCTAGTGGCAGAGTATCAATTTCATTTGAACCCGGTGTGCGGTTACCCAGGGTCGGGCGGGCTGAATCACGCGGAAACTCGCCTGTGATTAATAACTATCCGGGAAATTATTGCGCTTTATCAGTTCCGTTCTTTGACTTCGTTTGGTAATGAGAATTTGAGAAACGTAACGCTTTTGTGAACGTTGACTTCGTGTTGTAATAAGATGTTTAGAAATGTAATGTTTTTAGCGTGTCATTATATCTATGAATACATAAACATACATAGATTTTTAAAAGAGTAGGCAGATCGCAGTAGTCTTCGAGCATTTGCTTGACATTGGACAAAATCACTAGATAGAACTACTCTTCTGTAATAGTAATATTCTGTAAAAGTCTTCTG
Source organism: Catocala fraxini (assembly GCA_930367265.1). Taxonomy (NCBI): domain Eukaryota; kingdom Metazoa; phylum Arthropoda; class Insecta; order Lepidoptera; family Erebidae; genus Catocala; species Catocala fraxini. Next base: position 1,737,657 of record OV884040.1, on the reverse strand, counting down.
TAATATAAACGCTGAAGTAGCCTTCAGGATTTGTTTCCCGATGTTTCAACTGACTTCCATCGATCTGTGGGCACGGGTTAACCGGTGTTCACATGAGTCAACGGCAGTTCAACATCTATGTTTCTCGACCCTTTCCCGTAGCGGAGCTTTAAAGAACTGATAAACTAACATGTCTGCTGGCGAACATTTGCTGGATTCCGAACTAAACCTCTGAAAAACTTTAAGAAACACAGGTCTTAACTACCAATCGTCACTATAACTCCGAGATAGTACGCGAAGCGGTTGAAATTAAGAAATATATAAACTTTAAAAGGGACGATGGTTACCGTTTGTTTATATCTTGGAATCCAATCATCAGCAAATGTAAACGTCACTGCAGTGACTCAGTACGTCAATATGTACACGTGGTTAGTGTTGTGTGTCGAAGTACCGACATTGCTAATAAGTATTTATAATAATAATAATAATATTCTATCACATACACACAACACCATCTAGCCCAAACTAAGCAGAGCTTGTACTAGGGATACTAAACAATGGATAAACATACATATATCCTTTTTTTTGTAAATGCATACTGTACCATATTATACATAGAAACACCCAGACCAAGACAAACATCCATATTCATGCACACAAATGTTTGTCTTGTGCGGGAATCTAACACGCGACCTCAGGCGTGGCAGTCGGTTACACTTACCACTACGCCACACTACACTGGCCTCAAGCCGACAAATTATTACCTTTTAATAATTACAAAGGCGATTAAGATACGCTGTCTGTTAGCTTTATCCCGCAGCTTCGCTCGCTCGGGAATAGTCATTTTTCTGGATGTAAGGTACCCCATGTCCTTTTTCGTACTCCTGACAACTTGTTTGTGAAATTTTATGATAATTGGTCGAGTAGTTAAGACTTGAAAGCGTAACAAACAAAGAAATCCACACTCGCATTTAGAATATTAGTTAGGGTCAGGTACATATGTGGACAAATCACGACGGTTTAAAAACGTTTAACGTAATACGGTTCTTTATAAAATTTAAACGAATCCAAAGCCCGGCTCTACGGCAAAAAGTATAACTATTATTTTTTAGTTTAGTCCAGAATTACATTGAAGGGTTAAAACAATTTCGTAAAATAAAATTGGCTATTTGTTCTAACCCGTCGTGCGGCCACAGGAGTCTGCGAGGCCAAATCGCGCGGAAACACAGCGACAGTTATTGGACGCGACGACCGGTCGAATTAAGTTCGATTGCGTTCAAAGGGTTACGGGTCGCCGTGTGATTTGATACTATTTGATAGAAAGCTACTGGGTTAAATTGAACATTTAATGTATTACAGGTTCAATGTATTTTCTACATAAATATGCATCCGCAATTTTCCATCGTGAGGGGTAAAGTTTTAAAAGTTGGAGCAACGACCGACTCGTTCATGCAACTTTTAAAACTTTTCTAGCTAAATGATATGAAGCAAGAAACGGAATGTACCAAGCCTCCTCGGATTGTCCTCGAACACTTACAATAAAAGATAGTTAAATACCGACTGACGATAGAATGTATACTGCCTCTTTGGCGCATTGGTAGTTAATGCTACTGTTGTATTAGAAGGATTTCTTGTGGGAAATATTCTTAGAAGCACCTAGTCTCGAACTTTGCCCGGTCAACGGCAGTAAGCTTGCCCTCTGTTACATGGGACCTTAAAAAGCAGGCAAAATATAATAGTAATCTACCACCATCTACTCTTTTACGGATTACGTAAAGCAATTTTTATTTTTTTTATGTCAACTCTATCACTGGGAATTATTCCTGTATCGCGGGGGATTTTACAAACATCCAAACAACGGACACAAAGAACACCAAAACAACTATTTATGGATCACACATATTTTTGTTCCGTGTGGGGATCGAACCCACAACGCTCGGCGCAGTGGCAGTGGCGAGGCGACAGCTTAAACCACTACGCCATCCGTGCAGTCGGAAGGTAGTATAGTGTGACATCTACCTGAACTATCCCTATTGTTTGCTGCATACGGCGACTAAAAGGGGTCATCGAGATTGTGCTTGCTATTCCCATGAGTTTCAGGGAAACTTATTACACTTCCGTCGGGACGTCTCAAGTCAAAGCGCACGTAAGGGATTTCGAAAGCACGTTACGGTAAGATTACTTTAATGTGCTGAGCTCATAGCAGTATTGCTTGAATTAGCTGAGTTGGTAGTAATCTATTTATTTATTTATTAAGATTCACCAACAGTTACTACAATATCACATACACATAAGACAAACATTTTGAGTCTAACCGATGATGTATGTGTATCCGAACGTCGACAACTCCCTAGTCGCACCGGCCGTGGCAAGGCGCCTACGCGTTACTCGCCAACTCGCGGGTGCGTATCCAAACGCACTCCCGCGCATGCGCCTTGCACTCAAGTATGGCGGACGATATAAGATTTCTCTTGTAATATGTTATGTGTGTGTCTCAAATATACAAGTTTATAGTATGAAACAAAGCTCTTATCATTGTACTGACCCACCCCGAATATATATAATTTAATTGTTAAACTTAACTTTAATATTGATATTTCGTCACTTTTAATATTTATCTTTGTTTCTTATGTCATATTATTTATGTAATGTTTAAAATGTAATGCATGGTGAATTCACCTGTAATTAGTTATACAATTGGTTAGACTCAAAATGTTTCTGTTATGTGTATGTGATATTGTAGTAACTGTTGATGAATCTAGAATAACTACACACATAGTCAGCAATATTTTGGGCAGGCAGGGATGTAATACACTCACATGTGGCGAATTATGGTTTTAGGTCCAAGATAGGCGCCTATTGCCGTCTACTGAGCAGAGTTGAATGAATGGGCCGGTTCAGCATGAATGGGTCGGCTCTACCGGGGAAGGACTACCCTCTTACAGAAAATCGACGTGAAATAGCAGTATTCCTACTGTTGTGTTTCGTTCGGTGAGTGAGAGTGCCAAAGTCCCAATCACCCTATTTCTCCCTTCCCGCTCCTTCTCCTGCCCACTTCTTCACTTCTTTTCCTAAAGAGTCGGCAACGCGCAAATAATGCCTCTGGTGTTGCAGGCGTCCATAGGCTACGTTGATCACTTACAAACCAGGTGGGCCGTATGCTTGTTTACATACTTGATTGTATAAAAAAAAATGATTTTCAGACTTCGAACTGCTACTGGGATTTTCCGACAGTAAAATTCAATAAATCTTTTCTTGCTTCGGGTCTTGAACCCTTGATCTACCTTCACAACCACTGCAGTCCTGAACCAATAACTCTCGTTTGTTTTTTGGTAGCTGTTACCAGAAACGTTGCTTTTGTGGTTTTATGGCAAATAGGCATTCCACAGGAACCGCGCTTTTTTTCTGTGATAGTAGACTGAGCCACTCTCCAGTCTATCAACTATCTGATCTACCTAAACAGAACGTAACGTCAATCTGCCGCTCCACATGGAGCGGCGATATATAGATATATATGTATACTTATACTAACCCAGGAACCGAACCTGGACCTTACAATCTTCCCAAGGGTCAGCGCGAACTAATACCGCGGACTAACGATAACTCTTTTGAAAAAGGATATAAAGTCAGCGCCTTAAATAAACTGTCTAACATGTGTGAAAAGGGTATAGGCTATAACCCACCATGCTGGTCTAGTGATGGTTGGCAGACTTCATAAATCGCCGAGAAAAATAATTCAAATGGATACTAGGTATTATTTATTCATACAAGCCATATTCCTTCATTTAGCAGTCAAACAACCCTCTGTATACCGTCCATTTAGAACCCTCTTGAAATGACCTCGAATAATAAATAAATAAAAATAAGATTTTTCAATTACACCAGAACGTTCGGATATCAAAGAGAATGGTATGAAACGATACACAAAATAATTGCGGATGTTCTCTCCGTTACCGGCAAATGGGAGAATTCACTTCCGTCGGATGTAGGTACCGGCGGAAGTTTACTTAGCCCGCGCAAAACCGACGGCGGCCCGCGTCACCTCCGGTTATGTCGGTGAAGGTACGTTTCTCTGATGCGATTTTGCGATGCGCATTTTCAATCGTTGATACGTGACTACTATCCTATGGTTTCGAATCTATTGTGGCCTGTTGTAATTTATGCGGTTATCAATAACAGTATTAACAAGAAAATAATATCAGCTCTGTTTATAAACTGTCCCAATCCTGGTCAAGGGCCTCTTCTCAGTATGACAAAAACCATAGTCTGCTATGCAAAATATGAAGCCCGTCTGACTGCCTTAGGATATGAGTCTACACGTCAATTTTAGGAGTTTTTAGTATTATAGGTACCAAAAAAGATTTTAAACTCAACAATGCGACTGCTATGCATGAAGTCCCAGCATATTCCTAGTTCTGGCGTTTAATTTAAATAAAGTTTATATAAAACTACAACTAAATAAATTAATAAGTCTAAGTACACCTATATATTCAAAAAATACATATGGTATCGCGGACTTTTTTGTAGATATTGATACGTTCTATAATACTGTAGAACATTTTTTTGTTCTATTATCAATAGTTTCCGCAGCGCACACGATGACAGATTTTTTATGACTAATTTTTTCACACCTTAGGTTATATTATTGCATTTTTATTAAGGATCCCTATATTTTTTTTGAAAATGTAATATAGCCTATGTCACTCAGTATAGATGCAGCTTTCTAATTGTGAAAGAATTTTTGAAATCGGTTCATTAGTTGTTGTGTGAAAAATTTACAAACATACATACAAAAACACAAATGTTTCCTCTTTATAATATTAGTTTAGATTAGATATGAAATTAGAGAATTAGGCATTATTTAGATGTTTATTACTCAAACTTGCGTCAATCATTGAACGGATTTTGACAAACCTTGGCTCACAGATAGACCATGTCCTAAATTACCACAGAAATATTTTTAAACTGTTTTTTTTTTTTTTTTTTTTAGCCTGCTCCACACTAGGATTAAGTCATGTCTGTATAATATATTAATATATAAAATAATTTAAATAACGGACACAAATAACACCCAAACTCGGAACAACCCTATGTATATTTGTGGATCACACAAAGTTTTGTCTCATGTGGGAATTGAACTTACAATACTCGGCGCAATGGCAGTGGCAAGACAACCACTTAAGCCACGCCATCCGTGCACTCAATACCTACTATAATATCTGCCACAGTATGCACGTATAATGCTAATATTCTTTTGCCTCCTAAAACGCAGTACGCGCTTCCCTTAGACTAATTAAACATCCATCATAATTAACTCAAGACCTGCTTGTATCTGTCACTAACTCATCTGTTCGCGTGATGTCGTAATACTCATCACATGTAATGCAAATTACTCGTAACAGTATTAGTGTAATACATGCAGTATGTTGTGCGAGGTAATGTATCGTGTTATATAATGTTCAACTTGTTTATTTATAGGAGATTACCTTTACGGGCAAATATTTGTGGAGAAGGTGAAGTGCTATAGGAATAGAATTAGAAGTGAAAGTATAGTTCTCGGTGCCACCGTGGTGGTGAATGCGACTGTTGTGCTTGAAGACGGGTTTGATACTCAAGTCGGGTTCCCAAGCCGGTTTCCAAGGGTACGGACGTTCGGATCGTTTCAACAGCCCGGAGTCTGTGGCCATAAGCATTCCACCCTGTACTACGTGGGCAAGGTGGATGTAATACCCCTGCGCCTACCAATCCAGGGATTAAAGCGTGTAACTGTGTATGAATGTAATTTCAGAGACTACGCTATAAACAATTGTACCCATCTTTTCTGTATGCCTTAGATATAGTATTAAGAAATATTAGTATTAGTATAAAGAAAATACTTAGGCATACAAATTCCTTTTTATTAATACATGATACTTCGCTAACTCACAATTAACGGACAAAAATTATACCCAGACTCGGAACAACTGTTTCAGAACCACACAAACAATTGTCCTATATGGGTTCGAACCCACAAAACAGTGAGACGGCCATTTACCCACTACGCCAACCATGCATTCCAATACAAAATTACAAATAAAACGAAAGAACACATAGCACTTACACATTCCATAAATTAAAAATGGAATCACATAAACAATTTTTGAACAACATTTGAACATCACAAACCAATAAAGAACCGTCCGACAACACACTCCAAAAATATTACGACAAATCGCATTACTGGGACCTAGTTTTAACAAACTTGTGGTAGCTCGCGTGCGCCTACCAGTTACTGCAAAGCGAAACTCACAAAAGAAACGATAAGGCACCGACATTAGGGCCATCCCTCTTACAATGTATAGAAATTACGCCCCTAGGCCTCCAAGATAAATGGACCCACTTGGAGATCGCATGGACTCGGCTAATGTTTAGACGCGGAACAAAATTAAGTGGCTAACAAAAGGTACATTTCTTTGAAAGCAAAGTCAATATATTATTAAAAACGTTCACATGTTACTTAACTGTATATTATTGGAAGGTTCATAGTCATTTATAAATAAAGGTGAACTTTTGTATGTCAATGTGAACCCGGATTTCGTCGGTCATGTTTAAATACGCAGCAAAAAGCAGCGAATCTTAAACATTTGACTTGTAAAGGTCCTTAAACATTTGCCTTTTCAAAGCTATGTGCGTACCTATTAAATAGTTAATTATAGTTTGTTTAAACAACTGAGAGTAATACATAAAGTTCTCGAAGTCTGCTAACCCGCACTGGGCCAGTATGGCGTAGACTATGGCGTGGTGGAATATGGCTCACATTGCGAAAGAGACCCGTACCCAAAAGTGGGACAGTTTATATACATGGCTGATATTCATTATGATTATTATTATATATATTTTTAAGTCCCCTCTACTGTTACAGAGCAGTATTTGAGAGCAAAAATATATTTAGCCCAACCTGGTATCTGTACTCGGGACTCGACAGCTAGTAAGCTTGTGGTAAACCTATTTTTTTTTATATACTACTAAGGTGGCAAACAAGCATACAGTGGGGGTAGGAGTGGTGGAGTGGTCACCGTAGCCTATGGACGCCTGCAGCACCAGAGGCATCACTTGCGCGTTGCCGACCCTTTAGAAAAGGAAGTGGAAAGGAGAAGGAGCGGGAAGGGGGAAAGAAGGTGATTGGGCATCCGGCACTCTCACTCACCGTACGAAACACAACAATAGGCATACTGCTATTTCACGTCGATACTCTATGAGAGGGTCCTTCCCCGGTTGAGCCGGCCCATTCATACTAATATTATAAAAATTAGCCGTAAATTAAGCCGTAAATTAAAAATTAACTAACTACTTAATAAATTATAAAAAATTAAAAAAAAATTAAAAAGGAGATTTTTTGTTTGTTAGGGTTTTACTCAAAAACAATTCAACCGATTTTAAAAATTCTCTCACTATTAGAAAGCTATATTATCAGCGAGTACATAGGGTACTAATTTTTAAAGTAGTACTGCTACTAAACATTTTTTTTTTTTTAACGCGTGGAAATGTGCATATCACATTCGCCATCGCCGGTTTTGGGGCGAGCGATGAGAATATGTCGGGATCCAGCCCATAAGACGTTAATTTGGGGTGAACCGTCTAAAACCACCGCGGTGTTCCTCACACCTTTATGGCGGGGTTGCGCGGATCGCTCTCGCTTTAAAATCGCGACCCCGTCAAAGGTTTGACCCGCCGATGGACGTGGCGGGTCCCACACAACCATCAAATTGGGGGACCTGGTCCCCGACGACAAAGCGGGGACCTAGTCCCCCTTCCGACATCAAGAGGCGTGCGCGGAACACGAACGCCGCCTATTCGGAACTACTACTAACATAACCTAACCTACTTTTACGGAAGCGAAGCCGCAAGCATAAGCTAGTAAGTAAGAAGTATAACTCACTACTTTATAAAACAAAACTACCACCGTGGCGCATTAGGCGTGAGGACAGGGTTAAAAAAGCGATTCTAATTAGTCCATCTTATCCATGAACAAAAAATATAGACCTCATCTTTTTTCTTTTAACAAAACAATAAAAGTTTACTAAGATATAACGCATTAAAGTTCGGGAGTGGGGGTTGTGACGTCACACGTTTGTAAAATTTGTACCGACAAGTGACGTAACACGAAATTTAAACGCGTTGTATCTCCGTTGTTATTAGTTTATGGGACAAAAAAAATACGGGTCCAATATTGTTTGCTAATCTAAAAGACGGACTCAAAACCTTTTTTTAGTCCGCATGCCTATTAATAAAGCGACTGCAGTGCATGAGGTTGTCACGCGGACCGGTCGTGGCTGAGCGGCCGTGATCGCGACGCCCCCCCTTCGGCTTCTCCTCCCCAGCGGCCGCAAATATAAACACGGCCACGCTCTGGACCGAGACTACGGGTTCGGAGCCTTCTGCGACGGGTTGGGAGCCTTCTGAGATGGGTTGTGAGCCTTCTGCGGTCACCCATAGTGCCAATAAATAGCAAAAGACAATTAAAAAAAAAATTGGGTCGAGACTCTTCTGCCGGTTGCCGTATCCAAGTTAAGTAGTCCACTGAGCTATTGCCGGACCTCGTAACGAAGTCTTATTTTAGAACCACGCCCTGTTACCTTTTGTAAAATAAACAATTCGTGTACCTAATCGCTTACTATAGTGTTACCTTGCCAATTGTCTAAAACCGCATTAAAGATCTTCTAATTGCCAAGTATATTATTTAAATCATTAGTTCCCAAAGATCCCCCAGTTTCCCCCAGGGCTCCACGGGAGACTCGACGGGGTCTACGTTGGCATGACAAAAAAATGGGGATGCACAATTCGTAAGCGGGGGTCCACGAAAGTGGCCTATGGTCACTTCACTTATTCCCTACTGCCTATTTAATAAAATTTGATGGTAGCCTCTAAAGCAGCAGTATGGTAAATAGGAGCATCCACTTACATGAACATTAATAATCAAGACAAGGCATGATTGTAGTCCGTAGTTTAATCTAACTGTTTAAATAAAAATGTAGTAAGTAAATCATCGAATTCCACGATACCAAGGTCGACCAGTTACCACAAGCCTCTCCAGCCACTCCTCAAACACGGGACTTACCGCCACGATCGTGGCGTGCCCGACCGTTAGAAAGCTATATTATCACCGAGTAACATAGGCTATATCACTACTTTTACGCGAGCGACGCCGCGGGTAAAAGCTAGTATTTTATTAATCAAAAGGCATAAACACATTTACAAGAATCGAACTTAGGACGTCATCATCGCTACAAACGAGCTATTTAACTAACAAAGGAATCAATTCTGAGCAGCTTCTACTGTAAAAAAGCCGAACATTCAATCCAGTTTACAAGTACATTAATGTACTCATTCCACTTATTTGTACTTTTCAAACAACGAAGGTTCTTTAGCGAACACAAGTCGAAGGTCAAACTTTACGAACACTAAAACATTAATAGAAAACAAGAAAGATACAGAGAGAAGATGGGTCGGAGGGAAATTAAGGAGAGGGCCGCAGACGCGAACCATTTGTCCGTCTGTCCGTTACACTTAACTCGGGAACCTCATTCGCTTAACACTCACCTGGGGATCTAGGGATGGTGATATAAGGGAACTTGATTTGGACGGGACTGTCGACAAAGAAAAGTAACTGAGAGAACGTTTGAGAACTGTGGGCAGTCACAGTGCCATGCCATGGGTTGCGATTTCCATCCTGCCACGAGACAAAATATGCTCGTTATTTTAATGTTACAGTTCTCCGTGATACAGACGTCTCTTAAAAAGTAAAAAAGGTGGTAGCAAAGCACCGACTTTTTGTAAATTTAAATTATTGTATATAAATATAATAATAATAATAATATTCTATCACATACACACAACACCATCTAGCCCAAACTAAGCAGAGCTTGTAGTATGGGACAATGGATAAACATACATATATACTTTTTTTTGTAAATACGTACATAATTATTATACATAGAAACACCCAGACCAAGACAAACATCCATGTTTATGCACACAAATATTGAAAATATTTGTGTGCATCAAGAACAATTTTACAACTTTTTAGAGTTCAAAAAATCTCTTATGCAACAGCTTTGTCCGTCCGTCCGTCCGTCCTTCCATGCATATCACCATTTTTTATGTTTTTTTAAGTTATGGAGGATTATGGTGTTACTTGCCTTTCACGAAATGCGAGGAAAGTCCTCCAACCAGACTGAATGATTTCATTTGACAAGCTAAGTAATCATTGACGTCGAAAATATGTGAAAATAGTGTCAATGGTCACTGATCAGTGATTTTCTTTAAGGAAATTCGTACTAGCAGCAGGGACTATTTAAATGTGTAAACAGTATTAGGTTCGCCTCCTAAGAACGAAGCTAGCAAAATGTGAGTGTCATATATCCCTGCCCATCACTTTGAGCATAATAGGGTCGTGAGTCTATGTTTTATTTAAAGACATTAGAAGAGATCTTATTCGTCGCTCACACGTCAGTAAAAACTCTATTACTAATCTCATTTTAGTTCTGCAATCACACCCTACATGCTAAATGGTGTCTTCGCTATATAATTGATGTCTTTAGTAATTGATAATTTTCGGATGCTTAGGTTCCAACAATTATGTGCTACTAGTCAGTTGAACTTCGAGACATGTGTAATTATTAAAACAGTGGTTAAAACGTGGCCATTAATTATTACTTGGTTGCTTTTTCTCATGAGAATCCTCAAATAGTCTTCTCCTTCAACCTTACAGTAAAAGAAATTATATTTAATCCCTTTTGCATGATAACCTTTTCATCAAACGAGCCTCATAATGGTTCGTCAAAGCATTGTACAAAAAAAATATAAATAATAATTGGTAATGATGAACCGGTGGTAGCCCAATGAACAAGGCATCGTAATTTTACTTATTCTACTATCGACGTGATCCTACTCCTGACACACAAGCACATTAGCTCAGCTGGAGGTGATATAAAAACTTTTAAAGAGATAAAATATTTACGGGTACTAACACAATATTGACTCGTATTGTTCCGTCCTAATACTAGCCCTTCCCTGCCTCTTAGTTTAGATGAGATTAGATTAAACGTTTTGCTCTTAACAATACACAAGGGGCAACATTTTTTGCTTCAAGACCTTTTTAGGGAACCTAGAGGCTGTTTTTTGGTAAATTGGGCTACGAGAAATTGAATAATATATTACTCTACTATTTAATTATATGTTCTTGTATAGTTACTCCTTTAAGTAGTACTTAGACTTACTAGAGTTACCCTTGTCGAGTATAAAATTTCGGATTTGACTTGAAAAGTTTTAGTGACATAACAAATTTGAATAATTTAGTCTTGATTTCTGTCAAGATGTCCTGAGAATAACCAGTGTACAGTGTAGAAAAAGAGATATAAAATATATTTTTTTAAAGCTTATTGATTCGATCTAGCTTTAGCTAGTAAGCTGGTACGCTGTAGTCCACGTCGCTTTTCTATACTAATCGGTATTTAATTATAACCATGTAAAAGTTATTTGTTCATAGATATGTAGGGCATAATCTTGACTGGTTAATGTTCTTGGTGGTTTAAGTAGTCGCCTCGCCAATATCGCCACGCCGAGTATTGTGGGTTCGATGTCCAGTGTGGGGACACTGGATAAAAATTTGTGAGAGCCACAAATATTTGTTGTGGACACAAAGAAGAGACAGAGATGTCTGATGTTTATGTGTCCGTTGTTTGAATTTTTGTAATGTCCTTTGCGACACAGAAATTATACCTAACGAGAGAGTTGTCTTTAAAAAATAAGTGCTCTAAAATTACTATACTGTTTGTAAGTTTTTTTTCAGTACCTAATATAAAGCCAGAATTTTCTTGAGTAGCGTGAAACGTGTTTTAATAATATACCACGCGTGCTTAGCCCCGACAGAATCCTTAGGCTGAAACTAGTATTCCATAACATCAGTATTGTCAATTATATTATTTTGTCATCGATGGATGTCAAACCAAAGAATCAGTGTGTCCATTTATTACTAATCAACATTTCGTAGAAATGTACTTTGACTGTCTACCAAGTACCTAATGTATAATTATTTAATAATGAAATGCCACCAGTTATAAAACAAACATTTGGAGCGCGAAACAGAGAGAATATCGCTCATTTGGTGCAACATTGAGTGACAACAACACAACATATGACATCATACATTTTGTGCTTTTGCAGGAGAGGCAAATAAAGATTAAATTTATAAAAATAGTATTAGGAAGCACTGAAAAATATAGAACTTAATTATCTTAAAAGATGACCACAACTGTGTATGCTATTTAGGCATTTTTAATATTATTCACGATATTAACGTTTTTTTAACAGGATACCTGCAATTGGGTCAGTGTTTCATCAGAATTATTGATTTACCCATTATGTTGTCCATATAAAATTAACTACAATAATGTAATCATAAGACAAATATAACCAATTTATGTTTAAATCGACTTATGTATTTATTTGGGTATCTTTAACTATTTGTAATAATAGTCTTAGAATTTTTTTTTATAGGTTCCTACTGAGTTAAAAAAATAAAGTCACTTATACATATTAATAGTAAATTTAAGTCTGAAGCAATCTTACGATTATCTAAGTAAGTAATAAGGAATGGCACAAAAATCATAATACATTTCTAATAAGTTGAATAAATAATAATAATAGTCTACCACATACACACAACACCATCTAGCCCAAACTAAGCAGAGCTTGTACTATGGGTACTAGACAATTGATAAACATACATATATACTTTTTTTTGTAAATACATACATATTATAACCACCAAGATAATACACCAAGACCAAGACAAATATCCATGTTCAAGCACACAAATGTTTTACTTGTGCGGGAATCGAACCCGCGACCTCAGGCGTGGCAATCGGTTACACTTACCTCTACGCCATCGAAGCTGACAAATAGCATCATAGAAACTCTTATAATAAGACGGAATAATATTGTTTCTATATAATTATATTATACCATCCTGCTTGGTTTGCGAAATAGAATTTTTGCTATTATAAGCTTTCAAACTTAAATCTGTATTATGCATTGATGTCCTTGCTCTTGTCTTTAATTTAGCATCTTTCCAGTTCTCTTCATACTTAGTCTTAAAGCTATACATAGGTATAACAGTCTTTTCTGAATTGAATAATCCTTATATCACTTGTTTTTATTGCATTCCCATCATTATCTTTTACTATAATAACTTTTAAATATATAATATATATATATCATGCATATGCATATGCATTGATATATTATATATATACATATATATATATATATATATATATATATATAATATATCAATTGGACTCTTCGCGCAACTGACCAATGTGGCAATGTGTCCTCAGAAAATCCACCATTTAGTGTTATTGCAACAACGACATTAATGTCATCTAGCGAAAAGTATCAGAAATACAGTTCTGTCGATGTTTCTCCGGGTGTAAATAGTCTTTACGCGAATCGTGACATAAACATCTAGTGTTTTGAAAAAAGTGTAAGTACGTCATTGTTGCACCAAATGACTGATATGAAAAGACAAATGCAACTTATTGTATGTAGGTTACATGTACAAACAACTAACAAAATTTTAAAGCGACGTGCCTCTTATAATAAACTGGATATTCCCTCTCAACTTCGCTCGTGTAAAGGTATGTAAATTTTTATTTATGTTTAATCCCTCGGTATCAGTACTGTTTTTCTGGATAAAAGGGTACCCAATGTCCTTTTTTGTACACTGGCAACGTGTATGCAAAATTTCATGATAGTCGGTCGAGCAGTTAAGGCGTGAAAGTGTGACAAACTTACATTCGCATGTATAATTAGTTAGGATTCTATACCGTAGTAAGCATTCGTTTACGTGCACTATTACAAATACATTTCACCAACTAAATCTACGTAAATGCTACGCGCAAATCGAACTGTGTTTACAAAAACAAAAATATTTTCGGAACACAATACGGCTAGCTGATACGCGGCGGAGCGAGCAGATCCACTATAAATCTCTTGTATTACGAATAGGTACATAAAAATTCATTGCTTTCCTTCGATTTATCCGAACAGTTTTCTTTTCATTGTAAGAGTATTATTTTATGCACCCCCTGTGAGCGGTGCGACTTGGACTAACTAAAAATGGAATGATTGTTATCTTGTGTTGTCTATATGGTCAGTTTTTTTTATACTACTAAAGTGGCAAACATATTTACGGCCCACTTGATGGCAAGTGGTCACCGTACCCTATAGACGCTTGCGCGTTGCCGATCCTCTAAAACCCTTGTTGTAGTAATACACAGTTGTAATGAGTGTCATTAGTAAGACAAATATATTGCTTTGAATGGATGGCAAGCTATTGCTAGAGTAGTATAAATAAAATACTGAAATCCCGTTTTTGAAGATGGTTGAAGTCCGCGAAACCCACTACTCCCGTCTGACTCGCTGATGCAGTGTGGGCTTCGCGGACTTCAACCATCTTCAAAAACGGGATTTCAGTATTTTCCACTATTAAAACAAGTGATAACTAACTATTCGATAAGTATGTACCTACTAACTTCGGAAAGCAAACGGTTCGTAGGATCAGACTATATTTATAACATTCTCCTAATTCGAAGTAAAATGTTGTGAACATGTATGAATATTTGTTACATAATAACGCGTTAGCCTGTGAAGGTATTTGGATATAATTTTGCAGACAGATAGACGATATTGGATTAACGCATATGGTATACGTTACTATTCAGTATGACACAAAAGATCCTACTGGGTCGAAGTGTCGCCTGTCTGCACTGACTGGCCACCACATAAGATAGATACTATTCAGTATGCGGTACTTTCATTCTCGATACGATGTACGTATATGGGAGAAGCATAAATGGGTGAAGCCATAGGTAAGTTACTCCTTTGATCATGCATCCAAGAGGAAGTCCTTCTTGAAGTCCTTCAACAGCTTTTCAAAGCATGCTTCCAAAAGGGAAATTTAAAATAGTTAAGCTCACTTTCTTCTTGAAGTCCTTCGACAGCTTCTGTGGTCTTATTTAGGAAGTGCGCTTGATACTATAATGAACAAGTTTACGTTTTGAGAGGTGGTCCAATGCGTTGGTTAGCCAACTAGTTTAAAAGGGTACCCTAAACTTAACCTTAATGTACTACACTTGAAAAGATAGTATTGATGTCAGTTTAAACTGCAGTTGCTTTTCTATTCAGCAGCTTTACGGTTACGAGATCTTGGATACTCAATGCCATATACACATACATCACTAAAAAACATTATATATGAATTTAAAATGCTACATCTTTGTTTTCAAAAACAACCATCGCATAATGATTAGTGTTATATATAGAGGGGTACTGTAGAAAATTAAGATTCTTAGAAAAAAGTTATAAAGAATATCCAGTCCAAGAACAACTTGTTGTGGATGACACAAACTTTTATCTCATATGAGGATCGAGACCCTCGCTACTGTGGCATTGGCGTAACGACCACATAAACTGCTACAACAACCAAGTCATGTCAATATTAAAACAAGTGAGAATCGGCAATGAATAGCCGTAAATCTTAGAGTTCGAAAATATGGTTCAAGTAATATGCAAAGGTCACGAAACACCAAGTGACCTTGAGGTCAGAGGTCAAACGTCATAGTCATTTCGGGGTATATCAACTATGCTGAGTCGAATGGCGTTGACCGCGAGTCTCTAGCTCTTACGGTTCTTGAGTTGAAAGTTGTATAACAGACAGATATCGCCAGGTTCTTAGGAAACGCTCTTATCCTGCCCCTGCATGATCCAAGTATGGCTCGCTTTTTACTACCAATTGGAAATGAGTTACAGTTCAGCAGAGCTATGGATTTCATCTGTGTATATTGCTGCCAGAGTTATGATACGGAATATATGAAACTGGAATTACTACGGTGCGATTTTTCCCGGTGTACGGTTTGTACGGCGAATGATATCGTGTTATGTCTGTTGTCGGTTAGAAGTTTATTGCGGCCATTTTTGTCTGGGTGAGGCAATTAGATGTAATAACATGCATACATAGTCTCGCCCATATTTCTTTCTTGATTATGGAGGGACACACATATTTTTCAGCTATGATTTTAAGTCCTATATATAATAATATAATATAAGAAGTGAGCCAATCTGATCGTATCGTAAAGAGTTTATGACATCAACACTCAATAATACTTTGTCCGACTTGGGAATCGAATCTCAAGTACAATCGTATTCATTACCACTGCGCTAACGGCTCTTACCAAAAGTACCACATACCTTGTTTTTTTTATTTTTAAGGCTGATTGGAGCATTGTCTGTGTTATATCACACCAGCTTTCGCGCGCGGCTCCGCCCACGTGGTACCTACATCAATAAAAAGTACCCTATGTCCTTTGGTTTTAAGATATTATTATCTCTGTACCAACGTACTCTTTCATTGATGATATTCCTAAGCTCGCTACTTTGATTCCTTTTTTCTTTATTACATATAAATAAGGTATAAGTAACCATAGTTACGAAGAATTGTACGACGTCAGACAAACGTCAAATGCATGGTTGTGTGCGTGTAGTGTTTTTTCATTAATTTAATGTATTTCTAATGCATACTTATAAAAATATTAGGATTCGCCCCTCCTTCTCCGTATAAACTTTAACTGTCACATTTGCTCTCTTGTTCAATGTGCTCCTCCAGCTGCACTGTGAAGTATTTGTGGAGAGCAACGGACGATGCCGTAGCTGTGGCGGGATTTTGGGCAGACAAAATTTAAGGGTGTTCTTACATTGACACGAAGAAGAAGACTGTGCCAAATTTCATACTACTCCGTCCGCACAATTTTCTTAAAAAGGGGTACAAAGTTTTTGCTTCACTTATATAGATATAGTATATAATATATAGATAAAATACAAATGCTCACATCAGCTACAACAACGATTTAACATGACGCTACAACTTACAATATAATATTAACTCTATCGACAAATATTAACTTCAAACAAAGCCCCATTTAGATTTCAAGGTAATTTAATACCTACTATAAAACCAAACATTAGCTATAAATTACATACGTTCAGCTTTAAAGGTCAGCGTTGTAACAAACAACCATTTGCAGCTACTAAATTATCCTCAGCAATGTTATGACTAACAGTACAGGGAATGTTGCACGCTAGCTTTCTACCAGAGACGCCCCTCTTGTCACAATCTATACAATCAAATACGCCAGCGATACTAATATGACACTAATTATCTTGCCGAACTGACGGGGTTGCTTGCGTTCAGGGTCGTCTCATTTGACACAAGTATATAATAATAATAATAATAATACTAATAATATACTACTATTATTACTTTTGTCTTTGGTGGGTAGAAGTACAACATTTTTAGAGCACGAAATTCGTCATTATATTGCAATATTAGGCGTTTGATTTCGTACTTTGTGAGTTTAAGCACTGTGTCGCGAAGGATTCACACAACGGACACAAAAAACACTCAGACTTAGATCAGGACAGAACTGTTTTTTTATTTTTCCTTTTTCAAAAAGACAACTATGAATTTTTCCTGTATCGCTTTACACATATTCAAACAACGGACACAAAAATCACTTCTACTCGGAACAACTATTTGTGGATCAAACAAATTTTGTCCTTTGTGGGGATTGAATTCACAATACTCGGCGCGGCAGTGGAAAGGCGACCACCTAACCTACTACGCCATTTGTGCAGTCGTTTGAACTCAAAACGAGATAGGTGTAAAACCCAGGATACAATCTTTTTTTTCTTTTCATCAGCCTTTTGTAATGTCCCACTGCTGGGCAAAAGCTTCTCCCTTGGATTTCCAAATAACTCTGTTGGTGGATATCTCCTGACCTTATGACCTTGTGACCCCTATATCTCGAAGATATTTTAAACCACAGGGCCCATATTTTAAATCGACCGAGGTATGACCCCAAGGTGTCTGCACACCAAGTAACAAGTCAATCGGTCCTATGGTTCCGGAGTTATGCTTGTCACTAACAGACAGATACACAGAACCACATAGTGTTTTCATTAAACTCTTCCAAGAAGACTCAGAGGTTAATTACCGGCAGTGGCGATACGATCACCTAAACTACGCCATGCGAGAGTTTCCTCTCTACACAAAAACGGTTTACTTATAAACGATTTAGTTACGTGAGCAATAATTGGCTAAACGAAAAGTCGTCTCATTTTATCAGACAGAACATTCTACCGTCTCGTATCTGAAAAATGGTCATGTGTATTGCGATTGCAGCTCAATTGAAGAATATAAAGTTGGATCAGTCGTGCTACGGAACCGAGTCATCAATGTGCAGGAGCGGATCGTTTAAGAACTTGTTTATAAATGGACAAGTCAGAAGAGACAGGCGGCTTAATATTTCAGTTATAAGCTATCAAAGACTTCTAACTATCAGAGAATTGAGCGAATAACAACAAAGAACAAATTTATTTTGGTCACAAAAGTCAAAAGAGATTTGGTAAGAGCTAAAATGAAGGAAATACTTTACACATTCATATAATACTAGCGGTCGCCTAGTGGTCAAAATTCGACCAAAATTCCTAAGCTTGCTACTTTGTTTTCTGTTTTCTTTCTTATATATAAATAAGGTATAGGTAACCATAATTATAAAGAATTGTACGACGTCAGACGAACAATACCAAAATACTACGAACGCGATTCGACTGCGTGTGTCAAATGCTGATGTGTGCGTGTAATGTTTTTTCATTAATTTAACGTATTTCTAATACATATTTTATAAAAATATTAAAATTCGCCCCTCCTTCTCCATATAAACTTTAACTGTGCCAAATTTCATACTCTTCCGACCACGCAATTTTCGTAAAAAGGGGGTGCAAAGTTTTTGCTTCACGTATTAATATATAGATATACATGTAGATTAGAGCCTGTATTTTATATTTATGGTGAGTAGAAGTTTATTATATTTTATATGTTTTGAAGATTGTGATGGACGCTACTATCTAAGGTCATTTCCAAATAATCATGCTGATTGACACTGGCGTAGTACGTTTAAGTTGTTTCCTTGCCATTTGCCAAGCGCCAAGTGTTTTTGATTCAATCCCATTTTCATTTTCTATTCTATTTGATCTCCCATAGGGGAGTCAAAAAATTGTATGGTTCACAAACAGTCGTTCCAAAGAGCAGCGACAGCTCAGTGGGGAGACCAACAGACTGCAATGCAGAGGGTCTCGGGTTCAAACCCACGTCGCGCACTTCTGACCTTCGGAAGTTATATGACTTTTCGAAATTATGTGCGTATTGATTGACAATTATCGCCTGCTCCGTGCCTCGGAGAGCACGTTAAGCCGTCGGTCTCGGCTGCCATGAACATCTATCGCAGTCGTTATTGGGAGAGTGTTGACACAAATGATCCCACTGGGTCGAAGTGTCGCCGGTCTGCACTGACTGGCCCCCATAAGATAAGATAAGATAAAACAGCCGTTCCGGATCTAGGTGATTTTTGCTTTGATTATTTCATTTTTGTTAAGTCTCCTACGGAACTGAATTGCAACTTTACGCAGGCGTCGCCTCATTAGAAAAAGATGATTATTTTTGTTAATTGACTAATGTCAAGTAAAGTCGCACCTATGAACTAGCTAGCTAATATTTCAACACAGTACCGAGCCTACTATTGCGTCTCAATCACAGGTCATTTGCATAATAACTGTTATTTTGTTCGGTGCGGTGTAAAACCTTCACTCGCATGGCAGTGGTATTTTCAAGGGGCTGTAAAGATTATAAGGTCAGATTGGTTAGTTTCGCCATTATAGTGAGTTATATTGATTAGAAATTATAGATAGTGTATATTTCTTTTATTTATTAACTGCCATACCAGGACATTGTAATCAGAATTATGAAGCCGTAGAGGAGCCTCTCTCCTCTACGCTTCATGCTGGCTTCAAGACAATGATTTTGGACTTGGTTGTTAGAAATTTCTTAGTAGACGTCAGCGTTTAGAAATATACCCAGAAAAAGGCATAGCTTAAGTCCCTGACTATGTGTAATGTGAGTATATATGACACAGTTCTGCTTACACTTCTGAGGATATGCAAACATGAGTCTGTGTTTGACTATTTTTTCACCGATATTAGGCAAGCTGCTGGGTACGTGATATATACGTTTGTAGCCTTTGATGCTTCTAGACATTGGCACAGGTTCTTTAGTGCATAGGGAGAACTCCCTTGTGCCTCGATGAGCATTTAAAGCTGTCGGTCTGTGTTTTCATGAACACTTATGATTGTCCCGAAGTCATTTTCAACACTATTAAAATATAGAGAATATTATAAGAGTGTTGAAAAACTTCATCTTATGTAAAACTCTTTCTTGTATTTATGTTAAGCTATACATGACAGTTTCAGGCCAAATTAAGTATTACCTACTAATTTGTCGGCCTCGATGGCGTAGTGGTTAGTGTAACCAGCTGCCACGCCTGAGGTCACAGGTTCGATTCCTGCACAAGTCAATCATTTGTGTGCATGAACATGGATGTTTGTCTTGGTCTGGGTGTTTCTATATATAATATGTATGTATTTACAAAAAAAATAAAAAATAAGTATGTTTATCCATTGTCTAGTACCCATAGTACAAGCTCTGCTTAGTTTGGGCTAGACGGTGTTGTGTCTATGTGGTAGAATATTATTGTTATTATTAATCATTCTCAAATCATAAATTCTTCAGTTTGCCTAACTATGGCCATAAGATACAGACTATAGTTATGTAAATTGAGTCATTTTCCATTAATAATTAAGTCCATATTTTAATGACACGTGAAGTTCAAATTATATACTATGAAACATCGTCCACGCCGAGGCAATAAACCGTCATTTTGCGTACTTAATACATTCGCGCCTTATACGGCGGCATTTAACGAGAATATATGTGCATTACGTGATGTAATCAACCGACTAACAAAACAGGTACATTTTTCCTTTAAGCAAAAAAACTGTGATATCTCGTTGATGCCCACGGCTTTCCCTTCACGGTATATCATTAAAATAGTATTGGTCATTAACATAGAACTCTCGCACTAGGAATAATTTCCGTATCGCGAGGTACTTTACAAACATTCAAACAACAGACACAAGAACACTCAGACGCGGAACAACCATTTGTGGATCACACAATTTTGTGTCCCGTGTAGGATTCGAACCCACTACACTCGAAACAGTAGCAGTGGCGAGGTGACCACTTATAATGTTCTTTTGCGGTAGCTTTACCTGTTTGTAAAATTTCGGTTACATTATTAGCTATACTCCATTTGGTTAGGTACTTAACTAAAGGTAATAGCAGCGATAGCTCAGTGGGGAGACCAACAGACTGGAATGCAGAGGGTCTCGGGTTCGAGCCCACGTTGCGCACCGCTGACTTTCGGAAGTAATATGACTTTTCGAAATTATGTGCGTATTGATTGACAATTATTACCTGCTCCGTGCCTCGGAGAGCACGTTAAGCCGTCGGTCCCGGCTGCTATGAACATCTATGGCAGTCGTTATTGGGAGAGTGTCGACACAAAAGATCCCACTGGGTCGAAGTTTCGCCGGTCTGCACTGACTGGCCCCCACGTAAGATACATAACTAAAGGTAAACAATCTTGATGTGTCTTTTTATCTAAATCTCAGTTCAAAAATAAAATGCTGCTAAAGATCAATGTAAATACAACAATAACGATTACTAAATCAATTGAACCGTTAGTTTAAGCAGTAGTTTATTTGATTAATATGTGTTTGTGTAAAAAGTTAAGTACCTAACCAAATGGAATATAGTATTTGCTTACAGCATAGACGTAGAAAAAAACTTCTCAGTACTTATAATACACGGGTTGTGTTGTGAATCAATCTATGACCATAAACAATGTAAGTCGGTCGAAACCTCAAAATATTAATAAGTATACCTTTACTTATTACTAATTTTTGCACACAGCTGCGTTCCTTCGGGAGGAAAAATTTTTCTTCATTCTTTTTAGAAATCCTGACAACGTGTATGCGAAATTTAAGATGATTGGTCGAGTAGTTAAGGAGTGAAAGCGAAGCAAACTCACATTTGCATTTATAATATTAGTTAGGATAAAGATCACTTTATGACGTCCTAAGAAAAATATTCACAGGATGTCGTACATTATCGACGTAATGTATTTGATTGGCGAGCTTAAATAAACAATTCATAATTGGAAACAATGCCTTGACTATTACATTCCAAATCAAAAAAAGTTGGTAACTAGCCGCATATCATTTATTTTTAACCAGCATATTACACCTCTCTCTCACACGCAAGTAATTATTAATAAGGAAAAGTGTGAAAGCTATTCATAAATAACCTGGTAGTGGTACCTCATTGCAATTTTCACACTAGAATTTTTTTCTGATCCTGTCGATAAATATGTTAATGCACGTTTAACGCGAATGGTTCCCTCAGGGAAGTTATTACCGAGATCAGATGCATTTAGTTAAAAGCCGTCTTATGTGGTAAAAATTACACCGCATGCCATTTTAAATATTGTATATTACATGAGTCGGGTTTTATTGATGAGTGTTACTACAGGTAATCGGTCTGTAAAGTGGTTGTAGCATTTTATTTCTTGCTATAAAGTATTGTAACAAGATGTCTAGTAATTGGTATGTTTTCGGCGCATTTCTGCGTTATTCAAAGTTTTAATTAACGAAAAGAGTATTGTGGAGTGTCTGCAGTTGTTTTAAATGTAAGTTGTGAATATAATTAAAATAAAAGTACCTTTAGTTTTGTTAATTAGTTATTTTGAAAATAATTTTCGTTCATTAAAGCATGTTTTGTTTTATCTATTTTTATATACAAGCTTTTCCCTCGGTTTCAGTACTGCAGTTTTGGATAAAAGTTACCCTAGTCTCTAGCCCTTTTTGACAACGTGTATGAAAAATTTAATAATGATCATAACGTCAAATAGTTAAAGTGTGCGGTAAGCGTAACAAACAAACTCAAATACACATTTATAATATTAATTATTAATGATTTAGTGCGTTATCCTGTTAACTTTAAAGATAGTTACATGTGTAATTAATATTACAGAATCTAATTAAGGATTGCTTCCGCACACAGGTTTGTTCAGCCATTATAAGTGGAGTAACTGGGTACTTAGAACATATATTTTTTTTTTTTAACGATCATTGTTTCTGCTATAAGCCATTTCAATTTTATTCACTAACTAGCTTCTACCCGCGATTTCGTCCGCGTGGAATAGTAGTAAGTAAGTAGTAGTTACTATGGCCAGCATTTTTAATTTTTTAAGATACTTATAATAAACTGCCAGCACTCCTATTTCATCCCCATATAGGTCAAAATTTCAAAGACGCTGGAACAAAATATGTCTATTGACTTTTTATCAAAAGCTTAAATACAAAGTTTCACGGATTTAACTTCGATAATGACGAATTGCCACACAAAGTTCCATCGCTTAAAGATAAAGATAAAGATAGTTTATTTTGTTAAAACATGAGTGTACAAAGCAATTTGTGTTGCAGTGCAAGATCTTAAAATATAAAGAATACATTTCCTCCATGTTTTGCCTCATATTGTGGCATACAAAAAACAAATTTGAACTTAAACTAAAAAAATTACAATGAAAGAAACTCAATTGCTAGAATTACAATCACATCAAAAATAAAATTTCCATTATAAAGTATATTAGAATAACAACATTAAAATTTTCAACATAATAATTAGAATTAAACAAAAATATAACAATATTAGGAACAAAATTAGGAATCATTTAAAAAATCACTTATACTATAGAAACATTTATTTAACAAATATTTTTTTAGGCAAAATTTAAATTGTTGAATATTTAATTCTTTTATTAATTTAGGTATCCTTTTATATATAACAGCTTAGCTTAGCTTATTACAACCCTTTCATGCCCTTTTTTACAACAAAGGGTAACTTATGTCCTTTCCCAAAGTTTAGTCTATCTCTGTACCAGATTTCATCAAAATGAGTTTAGTGGTTTTGGCGTGAAAGCGTAACAGAAAAACAGACAAAGTTGCTTTCGCATGTATAGTATAAGTAGGGATTAACGGACAGCCTGGATATATAATATACATATATACATACAATGAATCTCGATCAATAGGCATATTGTCCATCAGTGGACTGGAAAGGGCTGATTGATTGATTGAAGTCTTGATGTTCCAGGAATCAACTTAGATACCCCATTATCACCAACCACCGACTGTAGGCTAACCAATAGATAAAATAACACAATTACACTAAATACTACGCATATAATTATAGTTTAACTCTAATCCAACAATTACGCTTAATCGTCAACGATTTAATAACGTGACGTCATTATAATAATAATAATATTCTACCACATACACACATTGGACTGATTGTGTGTTGTAATTTGATTCCCTGTGTTTAACATTAATTTACTGTTTTGTATCTGGTGTCTAATATCCCAATCTAGTTATTTTAATAAGGGATTAGAACAAACTGATTAAATTGTTGGTTTTATTATAATACTAATTTATGCCTCCGGGTTGGTTGGGCAAATCCTACGGGATCAGATTGTAGACTAGATATTAGACTTTTTTCAGAAATTAACAACTATATACGGATTTAAATAAA
Source organism: Catocala fraxini (assembly GCA_930367265.1). Taxonomy (NCBI): domain Eukaryota; kingdom Metazoa; phylum Arthropoda; class Insecta; order Lepidoptera; family Erebidae; genus Catocala; species Catocala fraxini. Next base: position 1,713,035 of record OV884040.1, on the reverse strand, counting down.
TAAATAAATAATTTTTATTTGCTAGAAACACGGTTACAAAGATGTTTAAATATTAAAATAAGCACAGCATGTCTCACCGTATGAACGGTATGCAAAATTAATATTTAATCGCGTTGTTTATTTTAAAAACACTACTATTAATGTTAAACCGCTAATGTTAAACTTAACTATTATTGAAGCTGTAAGTTATATAACAGTAGTAGTTTATTAGTTTTAAAATTATGTAATAATTGTGTTTTTAAAATAAACAATGTGATAAAAGCTGTACAAAGTAAGACAATATTTGGGATAATAAATATCCATCCAAGTTACATTCAAATTTGTTCAATGGTTTACGCGTGATTAAGGAACGAACATCCAAAAATTATCACATACTTTATGTGGATCTAATACACCTCTGCTGCCCTCGTTGGATATATATGCGTGAGGTTATGTATGTATATAATAATATTAGCCCTGAATTAAACTGCCCCACTGCTGGGCACGGGCCTCTTCTCAGTGTGAGAAGGGTTAGGCCATAGTCCTCCACGGTAGACCAGCGCGGGTTGGCAGACTTCACATAATTATCTTCGAAAACATTATGGAGAACATGCAAGTTTCCTCACAATGTATTCCTTCACCGTTAAAGCGAGCGATAACGAAAAATTTCATGCGCACATAACTTCGAAATTTCAGAGATGCGCGCTTTGGGGTCGTACCGAGACCTCTGCGTGGTAGTCCAACGGTCTCCCACTAAGCTATCAATCCTGTATATATCCTTAAAGGCAATATTGCATAGGTTATTACGTCGGAGGTGCTTTTACATTACACTCACTGAAGTAAATACCACAATTAATAATCATCGGCGCAGTTGGTCTATGGTTAGGTAACTATTAAAGCTACGTTTTCAAGTCAAAAGATTAACGGTGTAGCTGTAACCAGCGATAGCATAAGCAGTAAAAATAATGGCTTTGTTATAGAACGCGGTTAAACTAAGCAAGATAAGACATATGCACGTGACGCCAACTAACCGCGCAAGTAACCCGTATAATTTGCTTGCGCATGTATAGCGAGTAGCTAGCGCATGCAACCCGTGTAAATACCTCGCGCACATGCAACCTTCGTGAGTAGCTTGCACATGCAGCTCGTATGAGTTTCATGCACATTTATTCTTAGCGAGTGTAAATACCTTGCGCATGTAGTCCGCGTCAGCTACTTGCATTTTGTCAAATATCCTTGAGCTTTTGGCTGACGATTGCGAATTTACTGTATGGGTGAGGCAGTGTTTTCATTTATATTTATTACGCTGCTGTATATCATTCGTGTAACGTGTGCCGCAATTTTCATGGTTCTAAGGTGTCCCGCAATCAAATAACCGATGTAATGGTTAGCACTTATCATAGCTTAAAGATGCTTATATTTCACGGGTACTTGCATGTTGCCAACGAGTTTAAAAATGGTGTTGTCAGGGGCAGGGATAAGGTTGGGCTATAAGTCCATTTTGATTGAAATCCTAGCAGCAAGTAGTCATCTTTTCAGGTTCGGACCCAGTGGGACATCAAAATATAGCTGGCGTAATCTGGGCAATAAGATCTCTACCAGCCCCTTCGATCCACGCTATCAACCACGGCGACATCTTAACAAAGACTGTCCAGATGACCGGGATGCTTAGATACGCAGGAGATATTATAGCGCATAAGCGCGTGCGCAAACGCAAGTGCACTTTCTGTTCCTTAACTCTTATAGTCCGATGGGATGGCAATCCGACACGATCGGAGAGAAATCAGACGCAATATCAACGGCTTTACGTGCTTTCCGAGGCACAGGGGTGCCTAACACCGCCAACTTCTAACTCCGCGCTACTATTGAAATTTCTTAACAGAAAAAACACAATAACTTTTGGTTGGCTCGACCCGAGATTTGAACCCAAGACCGCATGCACAGCAGTCTCATTCACTACTGCTGCGTCACACAGGCAGTTTTAGGAATATACAGACACATACACTCACTACCAACACAATACCCTATAACGTGGTGCTTATGTATATGTATAACTGGCGCAATATAGGGGTATCCACCTCTAATTACTCCTTGAGAAAGAATACAGGCGTGGATTCATACTATGATAGCATGATACCATGTATTGAACCTCACCTTAAGAACGGCCTAGTTTATTTATGTTCGTTGGGGAACCGGTTAGCTGTTATCAGGATTCCACTGCATGTGTTATCTTGTACGTGTTTAATGGTTGAAGGTATGATTTGAAGTAGAGAAGTAGCGAAGGGGTTATTGAACTGTCCACTAACCTGTCTATTGGACTACCACGCAGAGGTATCTTGTTCTCACAACACGCACTTTTGTCTTTTCGTTTGTGCAAATAGTGAAAATATCGAAAATTAAATTATGTGTCTGTATTATGTGTTTGTCTATTCCTTTTTGCAGGACCGGTAACTCATGTTTAGTCTGCCTTTTAAGAACTGTTAAGAGACACGTTTAGTACGTGTTATTTCTTTAGCGTGGAGCATATAATGAACATCTAGTCAATGGACTCAAAGAAACCCACTGAAACAAATAGAAAAATTTGTTCCAGCTCGACATCGAATCCACTACAATCGGCGCACTGGCAGTAGAAAATGACGACTCAAACCAGTGTTCAATTTTAAAATACTTTTTAGTCATAATAAACTATAACACTTTTTATTTTTATACAAGACGCTTGCAGTCTGTCTTTATTACAGATTACTAGAAAGATTTTTATATAATCGCTGACTGATCCTATAGTCTAATGAACTCAAGAATAACTAAAAACTTCATAGCAAAAATCCATCTCAAAGTCGCAATTGATAAAAGTTCCCTCACCTATAATTATGAGTCACATATAAAATACTTCCCTTCATCTAATCTGATAGGAGGCAAACTCTACAAGAACTATTTAATAGACTAAGACTTGCCCGTCGAGTTTTTCCGAATGGGATACTACATCCGGTTTCCGGGCGTCGCTCGTACCGGAAGTTTGTCCGGACCGGGGCGGGGCGGGGAGTGGAGATTTCCTGTGACGCCACTGTCCTTGGCTCTGCGGCAAAGCGTTCGATTTTTATTATATTTGGTGTTAAGTTTCGGTTCTAATGGATTTTGTTGATAGATATAGTGGAGTGTTGTTTATATAACGATTTGGGGACGAGGTCGTTCGTTTCGATGATTAATGCTTGCTTGTATCTTTGCTTATCTTGCAAAGTAACCGATAATATGGAAAACATTTTTCTAGTTATGAAGGTTGATGGTACATCGTGTTACAAAAATATAGTTACCTACTATATCATAGCTGATATTTAATATTGTCTTCTATTTACGCGAATATTATTTATTGAAATTAAACTGCTATATACGGATTTTATCGCGTTGTTTATTTGACACTTTATTACAACATTTTGAAAATTGTTACACTACTACTACTATTAAACTTTACTAATTTTTATGCTAATTAAATTATTATTAAACTATTTAGATTTAATTTATTTTCACACTTTCCCCGACGTTTCGGTTGCTTTTCAGCAGCCATGGTCACGGGGCGACCCGTGACCATGACCCGTCTCCCCGTGACCATGGCTGCTGAAAAGCAACCGAAACGTCGGGGAAAGTGTAAAAATAAATTAAATCTAAATAGTTTAATAATAATTTAATTAGCTTAAAAATTAGTAAAGTTTAATAGTAGTAGTAGTGTAACAATTTTCAAAATTTTGTGATAAAGTGTCAAATAAACAACGCGATAAAATCCGTATATAGCAGTTTAATTTCAATAGCTGATATTGTATATAAATCTTCATCGCTAAATTTGAAAGAAAGAAGGATACATTTGCATAGAATACAGGTGGTACCAGGTTTAACAATGGTGAATAGTTCAGGGTATATTCTGCCTGTATTAAAAGCATGCAAATCTATATATTAATACGTGAAGCAAAAATTTTGTAACCCTTTTCACGATAATTGCGTCAACGGAGGAGTATGAAATTTGGCACAGTTAAAGTTTATATGGAGAAGGAGTGGTAAATTCTAATATTTTTTATAAAATATGCATTAGAAATACATTAAATTAATGGAAAAAGCACTACACGCACACAACCATGCATTTGACACACGCAGTCGAATCGCATTCGTAGTATTTCGGCATTGTTCGTCTGACGTCGTACAATTTTTCTTAACTATGGTTACATAATAATATATCTTATTTATATGTAATAAAGAAAAAAGGAAACGGAAGTAGCAAACATATGAATGTCGTCAATTAAAGAGTGTAACTAAGTAAATGATAATTTGTTTGAAAAAGATAGGTATATTAACCTGTATAGCTTTGGCGAAATCTAAATGAAATGTGATTATAAGGGTAAAGTTATAGACAATAAAACCTTAATAACGATCAAACTTAAAATTTTAATCAATAATGGTAGCATTTTGACTACTAGGCGACCGCTAGTATTAATATTTACATAAAACATTAAAATATAACTAACAAAATGGCAAGCTATATTATCATTTAGCATATTTATCATTATTATATTACATTATATTAAAATTTACAAATAATCAGATTCATTAGTTTTATGTTGCAGAGCTTAGAGTTTAGAGCTCGCTAAGTTATAAAATTTTAGCCTAGCGTAGTCCTAACCTAGTAAACCATTCAAACGCAGAGGTCTCGTGTTCGATCCTGAACTCAGTATTTTCAAAGTTATATGATTTTTCAATTATTTATTAACCCTCACTTTAACGGTGAAAGAAAACATCGTCAACTGTGAGAATTCTCAATAATGATTTCGAAGTTGTGTAAAGTCTTCTAACTCGCACTGGACCAGCATATTGCACTTTGGTTTTACTCTTTTTACGCTAAGAAGCGTGCCCTGCAGTGGAATAATTTATGTGTATAGGTATAGCTGATATTATTGTTATTATATTAAATACCTACAGTACTAAAACTGAAGAAATACTTACATCAAATTAGTTTGATTACACTCTATTACTAAAAACATAGCTAGCGAAATACAGGTGCAATACACGGTTATTTTTCCCTTTGAGAATATCCCGAAATTAATACCTATATAGGTATGAAACTATGTTTATGCTAATTGCATGCTAATGCAAAGAAATTTTCAATAACCGTTGTTGGCAGAAACACACGCAAAGATTATTATCTGAGTACAAATCATATTTAAAATCGATACACTTTCCCAGTCAAATATCTAAATATTATCCAAAATAATTATAATTACGCCTATGTAGGAGTGGACTGGGAAAGTGTGTCGATTTTAAATATGGTTGTACTGAGATAATCTTTTAGTGTGTTTCTGCCACCAACGGTTATTGAAGATTTCTTTGCATTAGCATGTTGATTGTATATCATAAAGCCAGCTGCAAAACATTATCATTATTTTATCATTCTTAGACAAGCAGGTTGCCTTACTATGACTTCCGTTACCGTGAAAACGACTGATAATTAACTGATTTATATTATTTAAATATTAAATTTCAAAATGTCTAGACTATTCACAGTTAATCAAAATTAATGAAACCCAGATCACTCAATCAATCGATCATCAGCACTTAACAGAACCGAAAGCATGATCCTCTCAAACTCAACAGTCATTAAAAACAAAACTACTAGAGCAAGTCGCATCGAAGTTGGTGAAATCTTTGTCGGACGCTCTCAGAACTTCTATGTAGTAATTGGAAACGTATTGGGTACGAACAGAGGCATGTCTCGCATTTTGTACGTTTGGGAATCAATAAATCTCGTATTCCGTCCACCTACCGGCGCTGGGCCTTGTGTCAGTTTGCCAGTAATTGTGTGTTGTCTCGCTCAAACTTTGTTATTTGTCCGATGGGGTTAGCTGTTATCAAGATTTCGGTACATGTGTCTTAGATGGCTATAATGAGCGTGAATTTGTTATAGAATTTTTGTTTAGATACCTGTATGAATTATTGTTAGTACGCCGGCCATATTGTCTCTGTACCACTCAAAGGTTGATAAGCGGAAAATTCTTTAGAAGTCAAAGTTTAGTACGCCTTTTGCAAAGTGTTTATTATTTACAACAGAAAATTTTAAGTAAATATATAATGAAGAGATTAACTGTTATCTCAACACAAAAACAACTGAACTAATTTAATATAAAGAGACTGCTAGATACGAGGTCTCAGGATAGTTTCCCGGGTCGAACATAGTATTATAATTTTTTGTTTAGAAATAATTCTCAGTCACTCGGTTAACGGCAATACGATCTTTCTTTCTTAGGACCTATAGCCATTGCTGACAAAATGGGGTTTTAATACACCGGTGCCTACCAGACCTACGGTGAACACAGGTGGGACTATGAATATAAACACTTACTAAAAAGGATATAAGACACTCAGAATTGGGGTAGTACTTTTTTCCTGGATAAATCAAGGGGAAAAGTACTGGCCCAAGTAAAACAGCGGGCAAAAGCTAGTAAACGAATAATAAAAAATAAATTGAATGATGAGTCTTCTTCTAATTTGTCTTGTCCTATTTTTTGTTTAGCTCTACAAAAGTCTTTGAATAACAACATTTTTAGTTCCCAACAAATTCACAATTCCTAAGCAACCGGCTACCAGCAAAATAACGTTCGTAGAAAAAAACAGCGAAGTTCAAAAGTTCAATATTCAACTTTTTGCTGCAACAGCGCATACGAGGAGTAACCAACAAAAACTTGGCCGGCCCGGTACGTGGCTTTCATTCAACTCGTTATACGTTTCTGGTACACATCACTGGAGTTTAAATCAAGTTTAAATTTTCCAGCGGGACATGTTTAAGAAAATGTTGTTGGGATGTAGATTGGATTGGTTACAATACGTGCAGCCATATTTGCTTATTGCAATTACTTTTACTACTGCTATGATGTTTAGCTGCTGCAGTTTCGTTTTGTAATTTACCAAGAAGAATAAAGGTCTACATATTGCAATGGCACGGTTCCAACGGTAACAGGTCTGTTAAATTATTACCAGACCAGGAGACCAAGGTTGATATTAATCAGCCCTGCATTCTACTGTCCCATTGCGGGTCTTTTCTTAGTGTAAGAAAGGTTAGGTCATAGTCCACCATGCTGGCCCAGTGCGGGTTGATAGCCTTCATATCGATAACTTTATGGAGGACTCTCAGACATGTAGGTTTCCTCACGATGTTTAAAGCGAGCGATAATTAACGACAATATTTATTACGCACATTACTTCGAAAAACCTGAGATGCGCGCCTTGATATTGAGCTCGAGAAAATACGTTAGAAAAATTTTAAACACTAGCTGATACCCATGACTGGGTGTGTGTCTGTGTGTGTCACATGCTTTAAATATAATTTTGTCCCACGTGTTGCGAGCTATATCAAATTTCGTAAAATTCGTTTTACAGTTCAGGCGTAGTTGAGTGACAAGCATAAAAAGTGTTTGATGGTTATTGCACGGTGGTGTAGCGTTAGTGCAGCAACGGCTGTGGGTTGTTTGGATTTTAATATGAGGTTCTAATACACCTATATCTACCACTTCGGATATACTCAGACGTGACTCTATGTGTGATATATTATGTATTTAGGCTTTATTGTTTAAAACATATTTCTTATTCAAATAAATAAACATGTGTTAAATATTGAAATTAAACCACTTAAGTATACGGATTTTATCGCGTTGTTTATATTTTACAAAACACTATTATTACATAATTTTGAAACTTTAGAATACTATTGTTAAACACTTTTACTAGCTTTTACTGTTTACTTCTATATAAGCTATTTAAATTATAAAAGCTATATACATTTTAATTTTAGAATTTTCCCGACGTTTCGGTTGTTTTTCAGCAGCTATGTTCACGGGGAGAATTTCAATGTAAATGTGTTAAATAGTTAAAGAAAATAATAATAATAATATTCTACCACATACACACAACGCCATCTAGCCCAAACTAAGCAGAGCTTGTACTACTTTTTTTTTGTAAATACATACATATTATACATAGAAATATGTTGGAGGATGTTTGTCTTGGTCTGGGACGAAGACAAACATCCATGTTCATGCACACAAATGTTTGACTTGTGCGGGAATCGAACCCGCGACCTCAGGCGTGGCAGTCGGTTACACTAACCACTACGCCATCGAGGTCGACAGTATAATAGTTATAATATACCATATAAAACAGCTTTCCACTTTATTTTTTTTATATTTTGTAAATAATTAATACATATTATAACGTTCATTTTTGGTGAAATAAAGAATTTTAATTTTAATTTGAATGTATATCTTTGCACAAAATATATTATTATGATAAACGGTTTTAGGCAGCGTCGTAAAATCCTCAGCATCGCTGTCAACTGAAAAAGTGGCCAGTAGACTGACAAATATACTGTTATTATTATTTTTAAATAAATCTCAAGCCTATCTTTTATAGTACCTTCCACAACAAAAACAAACTTATTCAAAACATTTTAAGCTTATTTATCCCTGCGGGGCTTAAGAATATTTAACCTAAAACCGGATGGCTTATTTAAGTCACATCCCCCCACAAGGTTCTATCATAAGGGAGGAACTAACTCTGTGGTACTAATTAATCCGAGTGTGTCCCCCGCGACCAGAGAATTGGTTCTGTAGAAGTTTTTCCATTTGAAATTGTAAGGAGGTGGCCAGGCTAATTTTCTTTTGATTGCCCTTCCTTGGCGATGTTTTCCCAACTTTTGATTAGTGGAGCCTTTTAAAGGAGCGTTGTGTACTTACTAAATGGGAGGTGTTTTAAATGAGAGTTGTAGGCAAAACAGTACTGTGTTTTTTGACTGTAATTTGTGTGTATACAAAAGATTTATAGTTCGATTCACGGGTTGGGCAAATTAGTATTGGAGTTTGCTGTTAAGTAATTATGTGTATTAGCATGGAGTCTTTGTCTGGTAGCCGGCAATAGCTTTTTTCTATTAACTGTAATCACAGCTGTCGAAATGTGGTTGTATTAGAATTTTGCCTGCCCCTTTAGAGATATAAGATTGATACTATGTATGTGTAATATTGTCTTCTGTTTACGCGAATATTATTCATTGAAATTAAACTTCTATATACGGATTTTATCGTGTTGTTTATTTGACACTTTATTACATAATTTTGAATTTTTTTTACACTATTACTACTTTTTAGTCACATATACTTTTTATCTCCAAATTCCTACGGGAACGGGACTTACGAGGGTGAAACCGCGGGGAAAAACTAGTGTGTAATAATTGTAATAATAATTCAAAAATACTAAGGCAAGAAATGAAGTAATAATAATAATAATAATATTCTACCACATACACACAACACCATCTAGCCCAAACTAAGCAGAGCTTGTACTATGGGTACTAGACAATGTATAAACATACACACATATATACTTTTTTTTTGTAAATACATACATATTATACATAGAAACACCCAGACCAAGACAAACATCCATGTTCGCGCACACAAATGTTTGACTTGTGCGGGAATCGAACCCGCGACCTTAGGCGTGGCAGTCGGTTACACTACCACTACGCCATCGAGTCGTAATACTCCATTAATTTTTGTTATCACTACTAAAAAGTGTTACATTTCTTTCTTTACACAAGAGATGATATCTAAATGTGGCTGTAAATAATTACATTCAAACATCTGGTAAATAAAATTTGAGCATTAAAAGCGAAGTAATTTTTAAGTAAATAAATGCTAAGTGGCTAGAATGTTTATGCGTCTGGCAAAGAAATTGGTATAATAGAAGTCGTTTTAAAAGATTAAAGTAAGATAAGATAGATAGATATGAGTAGTTATTGAAACATACCTAATCTGTCTTATGATCACCTATATGTATAAAATTCTTAGCTGTTTAATATAACCTATTTGTCTGCCTCGATGGCGTAGTGGTTAGTGTAAACGACTGCCACGCCTGAGATTGCGGGTTCGATTCCCGCACAAGTCAAACGTTTATGTGCATGAACATGGATGTTTGTCTTGGTCTGGGTGTTTCTATGTACATACAATATCGGTTTCGGTTTAAAGAATATTTATTCTCAAAAGAATAATTACAGTTCACTGGTATGACAAAAATGTTTACAAAATTATATAAACAAAGTTGTCGTCTAGTGACGAAGCATGCATGCATATGTGCAATGTTAACAGTATATATACAGTTTTTGGTTTAGATGCTAATCCGTGGCGATCGATTAGTCAACTGCACGTTAATTAATATAGAGAAAGCAATAACTTATAACTAGGTCGCCGAGTTGTAACGCTAGCTAAACAACTGTCTGTACGCTACCCGTACATAGTTTAATTACTAAATAAAATAAACATTTTCAACATTTTTGTTTGGCTGTTTATCCCTGTGTTGGGGCGATCTAATGCCCGTATACCTATTTTATTTAACTTATAAATTCCACGGGAATCGAACCCGCATCTACTATTTATTTCACTCTTGTGTCCACGATATGCAATAATGCGAGACTTCCTAAAACGCTACATGGGAATTACCGGCACTGGTCCGACAGATAACACCTTTTAATAATATATAATTTGTTTATTATGAACACACACACTGGTAATACATATATAGGTAAAAATCACAATATATTTTATATAACTAATTCTAATTACATATTACAAAGACCTAGCGTTCTGTCGGGCCCGTGCACAGCAACTGGCCGACTCGCCTTGCATACACCACGCTTGCGCACACATACATTCGACGCACACATACATACATACCCCTACAATACTCCCCCCAAATTTTTACATAGTTAAAAATTTTATTACATGAATATTACAAAAAAATTAAACAAATTACAATAGAACAATTCGCATATCGAAAATCTTATGGTCACCCTATCATTCATTACCTTTTATTCATTACATTAATTTATAACAGTCACTCGCTATACTGATAACAACATTGCGACACCAGGGAGTCATGTTACACGCCTTCGGGCATAGGCACACTGAGCCCGCACGGTGACTACAGTGTTTACAAAGATGTTTCCGGTCTATACTTGTTGTATGTGGGCTTGCTGTAATTTTTGTATGGAACCTTCCGTCTGTTTTTGCACCCATCTCTTTCCTCTGTTATAACAGAATCCACAACATTTACACATAATTGCTGTAAACAATAGTATGCAAATTATCAACAATAATCCTCCATAACTTTTCATATGACTTTCAATGTTAGTAAAATCCATCTGGTTTGCTCCATTTTGGGCTATAATTATTTCTTCATTTTTACTATATGATTTGCCCATTGTTACAATTATTTAGTAAAATGTACTGACTTTTTACAGACACAAAATTACTTGATTAGAACTGTTACTCGTTTAAGATGCAGATATTAAATGAAATATTCAAGCGACCTTATAATTATCAATAATTTGCATAATAGTTTATACTCTACTTTACGTTAAATCGCAAGTTTGTATAATTAATTATTGTTATTGTGTTTCAAAATACCTAATAAATTTGCTGACATGGAATATGGTGCAATTATTTTCTTGTTATTATTGTGTTTCAACATACATAATAAATTTGCTTACATGGATATGATGCAATGATTTTCATGCATCAGTAAGTATGTATATACATAAACATGTTACGTTTAACGGATTTTTCTGAGTTTACTATAATGAATTTTATCCTACCAACATACCATAAGAAACAATGTAGTTTAAAAAAAACTATATTTTAAATCTAACTGGTGGCCTTATTTGCCGACCATACCTCGTTTTCTTATCAACTAACTTATTATCTATGTTTTTGCTAACGCTGAGGTAATCATTGCTACATTTATCATCCACTTTATTTTGGCAAAATTGTACTTTATTTACCTGATGTTCCTTACTTTCTTTACCTTGCTCATTTAAAATGTAAGCTGGCTTCAGCCTATCTAAAGATATATTTACTACTCTGTTAGGTAACTGGATCGTAAATACCTTTGCGTTCCTTTCTAAGACCCGATAAGGTCCTTCATATGGTGACGTCAGCGGTCTGCGTACTGCATCATTCCTGATAAAGACGTATTCACACTTACCTAATTCGTTGTGCACGAACAGGGTGCGCGAATCTCGAGATTTACGCGTAACTGGTTTCAAACTACTTATATGTTTCTTTAAACGATCTAAGTACTCGTGGTCTAAAACACTTTGGTTGTTTGAGGTGTCATAAAAATCTCCCGGCAACCGAATTGTTTTACCATACAAATATTCCGCAGGACTGACCCCATTATCACTTCTGCCTACTGCACGCAACCCAAGTAAGACCGTAGGCAGCTCGTCACTCCATGACGTATTGTTTGTGAGACGCGCTGTTAAGGCCTGCTTCATGCTCCTGTGCCAGCGTTCCACTATTCCGTTGCTCTGGGGTCTATACGGTGTAGTTCTATATTTTTTTATACCCATTATCTTTAAGAGCTCTCTAAATAAGTTGCTTTCGAATTGCCTGCCTTGATCCGACGTTATTTGGTCAGTTACCCCAAATCGTGCAATCCAATTTTCGTAAAAAACTTTTGCGACTACTTCAGCTGTTATATCACACACAGGAATGGCTTCGGGCCATCTAGTGCCTCTATCTATCATGGTTATTAAATATCTATAGCCTTCCCTGGTCGGTGCTAACGGACCGACTATGTCAATGTGAACGTGGCTTAACCTTTTAGCTTCTGGAAATTGTTGTAATTCCGATACTGTGTGCCTGCCTACTTTATTCTTTTGACACTGGATGCACGTTTTGGCCCACTGACCGACGTCTTTATTAAGGCCTGGCCAAAAATATCTTTGCGCTACTAATTTTCGTGTTGCCCTGATACCCGGGTGACTAACACCGTGTACTGATTGAAAACCTAACGTCCTAAATTTCTTTGGTAAATAAGGTCTACACATCTGAGTCGAATTTTCGCAATAGATAGGCTTATCACAATTAGGTACAAACATTTTTTTTAAACGAATGTTATTCTGTTTCTCTTTTAATAATTTTGCTAAGTTGTCATCCTGTTCTTGTGCGGTCGCTAATTCCGCGTAATCAAATGTAGTGGGGCAGTGTATGGTTTCAATCCTAGAGAGCGCGTCAGCGGTTACATTGTTATTGCCTTCGACATATCTGATATCCGTTGTAAATTCACTGATATATAGCAACTGCCTAGTACGTCGAGGTGTTTCGCTTTTTGACTCGACTTTGTTAAATGCAAAGATCAATGGTTTATGATCGGTAAAAATTATTAATTCTCTTCCCTCATACATGTATCTAAAATGTTTCATTGCTAAAAATATGGCTGTAAGTTCCCTATCATACGTAGAATACCTTTGTTGAGCTTTACTAAACTTCTTAGAAAAGTATCCTAACGGTAACCACTTACCATCTATCAATTGGTTAAGCGCTGCTCCAGCACATGTGTCCGATGCGTCTGTGTGTAACGAAAGTGGTACATTACTTACCGGATGTGATAACAGCACCGCATCTCTGAGACTTCTCTTGCATTCCTTGAATGCTTCATCGGATTCCTGTGACCATGAAATTTTTGTCTTGTCTCTTTTCTTGGCACCTTTTAAAAAATTATTCAGCAGTGATTGGTGCTCAGCTGCATGAGGAATGCTATTTCTATAAAAGTTGATCATACCTAGGAATCGACGAAGTTGCTCCACGTTATCCGGTCGAGGATATTCTACTATGGCCTTGACCTTGTGGTCGAGTGGTCGAATGCCTTCGGTCGAGACTTGGTAACCTAAAAATTCAATACTTTCCTTGCCAAATTCACACTTTGATGTATTTATGGTTATGCCAAATTTTGCAAATCTTTCAAATACCTTTCGTAAGTGCGTTTTATGACTCTCCAAGGAATCACTAGCGATAATTATATCATCGACAAAGCAGAATAGGAAATCTAAGCCCTCGAGTACAGTATTATTTATGAATCTTTGAAAACTTTGACTAGCTGTCCGCAACCCAAAATTTAATCTCATGAATTCGAATAGCCCGAAAGGTGTTATCACCGCAGTCTTTTTTATATCTTCCGGTGCAATTTTGACAAAATGATACGCTTTATTAATATCAAGCTTTGAAAAGATTTTCTTACCTGCCAGTATGTAATTGAAGTCGAGCAGTCTTGGTACGGGATAGCGGTCCGGCTTGGTGATGGCGTTCAATCGCCTGTAGTCCCCCACGGGCCGGATATCTCCATTTTTCTTTGCTACGACATGCAGCGGGCTAGACCATTCACTCTTAGACGGTCTGCAAATACCTAGTTCCTGCATTAACCTAAATTCCTGTTTAACCTTATGATACCTGTCAGGTGGCAACGGTCGCGCTCTAGCATGGACGGGTGGCCCAGTGGTTTCTATATAATGGAAAACATCGTGACCAGAGTCATAGTCCATATTTTTGAATGAGACAGGCTTAGTTATTTCTGAAAATTCTGACAATAAATCACTAAACGGATGATTACTATCCACTGTGGTGATTGATAAATTATCGCAAAGGGTTAAACTACCTAGCGTTAGCAATTTTGTTTCCTTATCAATTAATTTGCGCTCACTTAAATCTACTATTAGCATATGATGTTCCAAGAAATCCGCACCTAATATGGGTTGGCTAACCTCCGCGACAACAAATGTCCAACGATATGAGCGTCGGAGACCTACGTTCACTTGTAAAGTCTTTACGCCGTATGTTTTTATTTCACTTCCGTTTGCTGCAAATAATTTATAGTCCGAATGCGCTCCTAATAATCTTTGTTTTCTGCTAACTGGAATGACGGACACGTTCGCTCCTGTATCCACTAGAAATTTTAGTCCATTCTCCCTATCAAATACACTGAGGCGGTGGTTACTACCCGGTACAATCACCCCCGCCACTGTAGGTCGTACCGTGTCTAGTTTCCCGCCTGTGGCACTGCTGGTGACCTCCATGCACAGGGTTTCTCGCACTTCGTTGCTCTGGCTCGGTATCGATAATGCCACCTGCACAACCAGTTTGGATCCGCTGGTGTTCTGGATCTAGACCTTGACCGTCCCCGGAAAGCTCCACGACCTCCACGGCCACGGAACGCGCTTCGACGATGCTGCGCAACCTCTTCACGCAGGGACGCTACTTCCAAGTTCAACTTGTGCATCTGCGTTAATATCTCGTTCATCGGCGGTTGAATGGGCTGCTGGTTGTTGGTATAAGCGCCGCTCACCTCGGCGATTTCCCCGCTCCGTATATTCTCCATAACCTTGTCTGCTATATTTGCCAGGTTCTCCAAGTTTTGATCCTGGCTGACCGTCAGTACTGCTCTTACAGACGCTGGTAACCGCGCGATCCAAAGGCTGTGTAACGTTTTGTCTGATGTTTGGGCATTTCTTCCCAGGTCCCGCATCCGGCGCAAAAGCTGTGAGGGTTTTTGTGTTCCCAGCTCCATTTCACCCACTAGCTTCTGAAATTGGCGCTCTGCACTTTCCTCGTATACCTGTAGTAGTCGTTCCTTGATGGCGTTAAATTTTTCTGTGGCTGGTGGCGCTACCAGAATATCGCTGACCTGCTGTAACGCATCACGTCCCAGCTTCGCTACCACTAAATTGTATTTAGCCTCATCGCTCTGTTTTTGCGGTCCTAGAATGCTCTCTATCTGCGCGAACCATAGTCGTGGCATCTCCGCCCAAAATTCTGGCAATCGTGACTGTACACTTATCGCAGCGAGCTCACAAGAATTCAAGTTCGACATACCTGTGTTCAACTTCTCGTCACTGTTCATATTATCACTTTTGCTTGGCTTCACGGGGCTCGGCACTTGGAACATCGTACACTATATTATTATTCTACACTTATATTTACCCTTATTAATTAACCAATGTAGCCTTTTAGAAATCCCACACTTATTGCACTCGTCGGGGTCACCAATGTTGGGGCGATCTAATGCCCGTATACCTATTTTATTTAACTTATAAATTCCACGGGAATCGAACCCGCATCTACTATTTATTTCACTCTTGTGTCCACGATATGCAATAATGCGAGACTTCCTAAAACGCTACATGGGAATTACCGGCACTGGTCCGACAGATAACACCTTTTAATAATATATAATTTGTTTATTATGAACACACACACTGGTAATACATATATAGGTAAAAATCACAATATATTTTATATAACTAATTCTAATTACATATTACAAAGACCTAGCGTTCTGTCGGGCCCGTGCACAGCAACTGGCCGACTCGCCTTGCATACACCACGCTTGCGCACACATACATTCGACGCACACATACATACATACCCCTACACCTGCATTACGTTAAAACTTGGTTGGTTAAAACAATGAATTTTGATACGGTTCACAATTTAATAGTTTGGTATCTTACTTAAAGTCTATGTAATATTGTCTTCTATTTACGCGAATATTATTCATTGAAATTAAACTGCTATATACGGATTTTATCGCGTTGTTTATTTGACACTTTAGCAGCTTACTTTTCAGCAGCCATGGTCACGGGGAGTCGCCCCGTGACCATGGCTGCTGAAAAGCAACCGAAACGTCGGGGAAAGTGTAAAAATAAATTAAATCTAAATAGTTTAATAATAATTTAATTAGCTTAAAAATTAGTAAAGTTTAATAGTAGTAGTAGTGTAACAATTTTCAAAATTTTGTAATAAAGTGTCAAATAAACAACGCGATAAAATCCGTATATAGCAGTTTAATTTCAATAAAGTCTGTGTTTCATCGATTTATTTTGACTTGGAGATGTTATTCATTTATTAGGAATATTAACAAAATAAACACATACATTTACATAATTATTATCTAAGGCAAGGTTGTGTGCTACGCCAATTACAAATATGTACAGCATTTACTTGAGATAATTAAACTTAATTTATTATGGAGGATATAAATTATGTATATCCATAAAAATGATGTCAAGGGTGAAGTGTTAACCAAACTTTATATTGAAATTAAACTGCTATATACGGATTTTATCGCGTTGTTTATTTGACACTTTATTACAAATTTTGAAATTTTTTACACTACTACTACTATTAAACTTTACTAATTTTTAAGCTAATTAAATTATTATTAAACTATTTAGATTTAATTTATTTTTACACTGTATTGCATATTACAGTGCAAGTGTATTCCTAGAACATCTTAATTCCATTAATAATAACATCCAATTTACTATGGAATTAGAGGCAAATAATTCATTAGCTTTCTTAGATGTACTTGTCATCAGGAATCCTGATCATACTTTGAGCCACACTGTATATAGGAAAAAGACCCATACAAATAGGTACTTAAACGGTGAATCTCACCACCATCCTAAACAGTTAGCTACCGTGGGAATGTCTTTGTTTCAGAGAGCCCATGGGATCTGTGACAAGAAACACCTGGATGCCGAGCTTCAACATGTCAAGCAAGTACTGCAAGACAACAAGCTCCAACAGCCGCGCCGCTGTCACAGATCCCGAGAAAAGCCAGCCACAGTCGAGCGCCAGCCTGCTATACTGCCTTATGTAAGGGGTGTCACTGACAAGATTGGCTACATCTTGAAGCGAGCTTCAATCAACACATACTTCAAGCCGCCAACGAAGATAAGTCAATTTTTACCATCCGTCAAGTGCCAACTACCTTTACAAGATGCAGGGTCTATAAAATAGATTGTGACTGTGGACTCTCATACATTGGCCAAACCAAGAGAAACATAGGCACCCGCATAAAAGAACACATAGCTGATGTAAAACACCAACGGTCGTTGAAGTCTGCTGTGTGTGAACATGTGCAACAGGGGACCAACCACTACCTGAGATTTGACAAACCACAGATTCTCGCTAAAGAACACCGATTCCTACCAAGGATGCTTCGCGAGGCTATTGAAATCAAAAAACATCCTAATTTTAATAGAGAAGATGGTTGGAATGTACCACCAGCTTGGGATCCAGTAATAAAAATAGTCAAACCCAAGAAGAAGCAAACCACAGCTAGACTTCATGATACTTTGAGCTCATTCTGCGTAAATAGAAACACCAATGATTAAATTATGTTCGGGTACTTTGAAATAACTACACTGGAACATTGAGACAACTGCCATCTTAGTCTCCCCGTGACCATGGCTGCTGAAAAGCAACCGAAACGTCGGGGAAAGTGTAAAAATAAATTAAATCTAAATAGTTTAATAATAATTTAATTAGCTTAAAAATTAGTAAAGTTTAATAGTAGTAGTAGTGTAAAAATTTTCAAAATTTTGTAATAAAGTGTCAAATAAACAACGCGATAAAATCCGTATATAGCAGTTTAATTTCAATGAATAATATTCGCGTAAATAGAAGACAAACTTTATATTAAATCCTAAATTCTCTAATTTACAGATTAATTAATTTTAAAACAGATAATTGAAATTTAAGCTCACGTTATTATTAACATCAACACCGTTTAGTCAAATTAACGTGTTGGTTTAAAATTTACTAGCGGTCGCTTAGTGTTCAAAATTCGACCAAAATTCCTATCTTGCTACTTTGTTTTCTGTTTTTCTCTATTACATATAAATAAGGTATAGGTAACCATAGTTACAAATAATTGTACGACGTCAGACGAACAATGTCGAAATACTACGAACGCGATTCGAATGCGTGTATCAAATACATGGTTGTGTGCGTGTAGTGTTTTTTCGTTAATTTAATGTATTTCTAATGCACGTTTTATAAAAATATTAAGATTCGCCCCTCCTCCTCCATATACACTTTAACTGTGCCAAATTTTATACTCCTACGTCCGCGCAATTTTCGTAAAAAGGGGTAAGTACAAAGTTTTTGCTTCACCTACTAATATATAGATTACAATAGTTGTTACCATTAACTGATAAACAGATCTCTTTGTACCAATAAGGTAATATATTAACTTGCTTAATTATACACTACCAACTGAAATTAATTAAATGTACGAAGTAAACAGAAGGATATTGCTAAACCACGGAATATGGAGAATCGTAGTATATATTATAATACCTAATGGTTAAAGTGATGGCCTCGCAACTGCCACTGCGCCGGTTCGAATCCTACTCGGGTAATAAATTGTGTGATTCAGAAATAGTTGTTCTGTCTGTCTGAGTGTTCTTTGAGTCCTTTGTTTGCATTGTTACGTAATGGGTTTGAGAGATAAGAATGTAAACAATGTCACCGCCTAAAACACGTTTTATTCAAACACACAATTAAATTTAAACGCCATACCCGATATGTAAACAGTACGAAGATTCGAGAATGTGCCAGCGTTCTCTCTACTCTTCGCGTATCGACGAACTACGTAGTTCCTTAAGACGTCAATAGATGGTGCTGTAATAAATTATTAGACGGAACTGCCGAGTCTTCACAATGCCGAGAGATGGCACTGGGCGTAACAGTATGATTGTAAAGGTTATAAAAATTATAACTACTGCACAAGATGGAATAACTTCTGTGATGCGGGAAAACAGGAATGATTCCTCCTAGTGCGGTAGTTGTAATTTTTAATAAGAGAAAGAGAAAAAGGGTGTATAACATGAAAAGCATTGCATTTTCACTCTCACCAACTTTGTTAGTAGATCTTTTCTCATCTATTGCTTGGACATATTCTAACCATTTTTTCATCCTCTCCATAGTGCTATAATATCATGTAGCTTATAAGCAAACTTTGCATTAATAAATGCAAACTACAGCAGTGCATTATCTGCCCATCACACCTGAATCTATACAACATGCACGCATACATCACTACTTACATAATCTCTAATCCGATCTTACTTTACGATACAAACACAACGCCCATAAAATCACTGTAAGGCCTGGTGCTCACTTATACGGAGATAAGTCATGCAATCATTTGTATAAGAAGGTGTCAGTTACCAGCTAAGCTTGCAGATATCATATCTAATATTATAAATACGATTGTGAGTTTGCTTGTTTGTTACGCTTTCATGATTTATATTCTTTAATTTTTTAATTTAAGAACATCGCTCTTGTCGTTTGAGCAGCCGCCGCATATCTCTGTATTCTCCTTCCTTTTTAACATCTAGACGCGACACGACTCCTACTTGGAGTAAGATACGTTCAGGTCTTCCATTTCCTCTACCTCGTTCTATTTTTCCTTCTAAAATAGTTTTAAAGAAGTCGTTGTATTCTATCAAGTGGCCAATTCGGCATACGATACGGGCAAGCTATTTTTGTAATCAACAAAAGATTTTACTGAGTCTGAGGGTTGTGTCCGTTCTTTATGTTTTTAAATTTGTAAATATACTAATCGATGATTTTCTATTATACTACTGTGTTGCATGCAAGCATACCTGATTGTAAAATAAGTGTTTACCGCACTAGGAAGAAAGGTCAAGCAAAACGAATCTAACAAAAAAATATTACTTGCAAGGTAAGGGACAAAGATCACAATGGACACCTGTTGACAACACAGCGCTTCCTGAACTTGACAACCTAACCAAATCTAGATAAAATGCATAGCATTGTGTATAAACGCCGGCGCTCGTATGCTAATGGACGAATTAGGGACCTTGGAAAGCCAACCTACAATAGGAACAATTTGAGGCAGCTTGGTTTTGATCTACTGTATTGGCTCAGTCGGATGTAATCCTAGTTTTAAGGGCATAAACACTGTTTTGTCTTCCTCTTCTACAGCTGTAAAGACTTAGGTAATATACGTTCATGTCATATCATCTACCTTGAACGGTATATTAAGTCTACGTCACGCTGACTGTCTAATGGTGTTAGTGTTAGCTATTGTGAATATGATCATCGTTCTTGAGGGCTCGGTCCTCGGTGTGATGGAAGTATTATTGAAGTATAGAAGTAAGAGTACTATTATTATGACTGCACAGACGGAGTAGATGTAGCAGCGATAGCTCAGTAGGGAGACAAACAGACTGCAATGCAGAGGGTCTCGGGTTCGAACCCACGTCGCGCACCTCTGACTTTCGGAAGTTATATGACTTTTCGAAATTATGTGCATATTGATTGACAATTATCGCCTGCTCCGTGCCTCGGAGAGCACGTTAAGCCGTTGGTTCCGGCTACCATGAACATCTATGGCAGTCGTTATTGGGAAAGTCAGTACCCTCTAATATCCTGACACTGGTCTAGCCTTAGGGTATCGTTAGCCTTCGGGTTGCGGAGGTCAGGTGGCAGCCGCTCCGTGTAAAAACTGATATCCAGTCAAATCCGGTTAGACCAGAAAAGCCGACCCCAAGTGACCTGGGAATAATAAAAGCAAAGAGAGAAGGAGACGGAGTAGATATTTAAATGGTCACCTCGCCACTGCCACCGCATCGAGTGTTTTGGGTTCGAATCCCACATAAGGCAGAAAAAACTGTGATACACAAATGCTTGTGCTCTTTGTGTCCGTTGTTTTAATGTTTGTATAGTTCCCCGCGCTACAGGAATTACTACCAGTACGGTTGACGATTTAAAAAAACTTTTTTTTACTGTAAACAAGGTTTAGTTTCGTTAAAGATCTTCTAAATATGAAAGAAAGAAAATAAAAAGAAATATCTATATTTAATACGTAAATCAACGTACTGGTCGCCTGTAGGCAGTTGGCCTATTAATAGACAATTATAACATCAGGGCTAACAATCGCGTGTAGTAATATATGAAATGTAATAATAAAATGTAATAAGTTTTTGTAGGTGCCCACCCCTTCCTACAAAACATATTTAAGTATAAGTGAACGTATCTCTTTATTTCTAGTCAATTAAGTTATTCATGTCTAGTTAATTTAGATTAGAATTCGTAATATAATTTTCCCTTCTCTGGCTATGTTTAGTAGTGCAAATGCTGTTAATCAAACCGACGAACTCTCAATCTTAAACCAATACTTTAAAGGGAAATGCCGGCATCAACATATTCAAAGTTAACGTTTTTAACAGATTTATCGTTTTTGCGCCTTGTTGGCTCGAACGAAATACCAATGTGCGAAAGAGGTAGCTTGGACTATATCGATGTGAATAATTAATTTTTCATAAACATTTCTCGTAGAAAGATGTTATATTGTCTTCTGTTTACACGAATATTATTCATTGAAATTAAACTACTATATACGGATTTTATCACGTTGTTTATTTGACACTTTATTACATAATTTTGAAAACTATTACACTACTACTACTTTTAAACTGTACTAATTTTTAAGCTAATTAAATTATTATTAAAACTATTTAGATTTAATTTAATTTTACACTTTCCCCGACGTTTCGGTTGCTTTTCAGCAGCCATGGTCACGGGGAGACTAAGATGGTAGTTGTCTCAATGTTCCAGTGTAGTTATTTCAAAGTACCCGAACATAATTTAATCATTGGTGTTTCTATTTACGCAGAATGAGCTCAAAGTATCACGAAGTCTAGCTGTGGTTTGTTTCTTCTTGGGTTTGACTATTTGTATTACTGAATCCCAAGTATTAGTAGTGTAACAGTTTCAAAATTATGTAATAAAGTGTCAAATAAACAACGTGATAAAATCCGTATATAGTAGTTTAATTTCAATGAGAAAGATGTTAGCTATTATTGCATGTATATTGGTTTTATTAGTTCGGTTAAAATTGTTTGCTGGATGTTAGAAAACAACGGTATAAGACAAGCGTTTATAGTCCTTATAACTGTTAGATTATAAAAATAAGGAACACATAGGTAGATGGTTGTGGTTAATATCCTAACTAATACTATAAATGCGAATGTGAGTTTGTTTGTTACGCTTTTACGCATTAAATACTCGACCGATCATCGTAAAATTTCGTATACACGTTGTCTCGGGTTCAAAAAAGGACATAACGTTTACAACTGATTTGCTCTAGTGTTCATAACCAGCCAAAAAATAGAGGCATATGTTAATACGGGCTAAATGCTAGCTGTATTTTCTCTAGCAATTATTTATATTACATAGCAATCATTAAAGTGAACGGCCAATAGTTAGCCACAAATTATTTGCCAACATTGGGCGTGTCCTAATTACATTGCAAATCGTGTTTGGTCACACGTTAATGTTTCTGCCGATCTATCGATGTTTGATTAGCGGTATCTCGTTATTTAGACCTAACACTGAATGGTGGCGTATAATTAAATGTACTGTTTAGCTGTTTGAGTTCTAATTCAATTTGGATTGGTAAATCTGATTATAGAATTTGATTTGTTATAATGAGTCCGGTATATATATTTGCTGATTGCTTGGTTCTATTGCGACGCGATTGATGATCTGTCTTCAATAAGTAATTTGCAAGAACATTACAAGAAAGAAAAGAGTTTCTTAACTTAACTTAACTCTAACCTATCCTCCAAATCTTGCATTAGGACTAAAAATAGCTTAGTAAAGCAACGGGTAGTTGAAGTCACAGATTCAGATCCTATTAACCGTAACCCCGGAATACAATGAGCAAGAGAAGAAACACGGGTGTAGTTTCAGTCAGTAGAAATCTTACATACTCACGCACTCCGCTCAGAGCGACATTTGATAATATTCCATCCGAAAAAAAGAAAAGATTTAGATCTTGTTTCGTACACTTGTTTCTTTTTTCTTGTTTAAAAAATACGACATCCATATATCCTTATGTCGCGAGGAGCGATCGATATTCCTATGTCGCGAGGGGCTTTTTCAAACATTCAAATAACGGACACAAAGAACACGGAACTCGGAACAATAATTTTCGGATCACACAAATTATTGCCCTGTGTGGGGATCGAACCCACAACTCTTGGCGCGGCGGCAGTGGCGAGGCGACCACTTAAACTGAAACACTACGCAGTATACAAAATTATGTACCTTCTTCTTGCTTGTTCCGTTCTTTGTGTATAATTTACAATATGAATCCTGTTTATGAATTGTCCAAGTAGGTATTGAGGTGACTGCTCTCTGTTTGAGGAGTAGACCTTGGGGTCTACCGTGAAACGCGTTATACGCAATTGCGTACGTTCTTTCGTGCTTATTCTTACCATGAAACATCATTCGTGCCGACATTCGTCATGAATATCGTCGTATGACATTTGTACGTCCTAAAAAATCCGAAGTGTTTTCATGGTAGGTATATGCTTATTATTTCTTTCGTAATTCGTTTCGGCACGTCACTGCGTAAAAACATTTGCACGGTAGACCCGCTTATTACACAACGCTGGCTCAGTTCAGATTAGAAGACATCTTCAAGAACATTATAGAGAACCTTCAGACATGCAGATTTTCCTGCGATGGTTGCGACTCCATCAGCATATGCAATTTTTATAACAAGAAAAATTCTTTAGCGGTCATCAAGCTCTGTGTCATGACTGTACAAACGTACCAGTAAGAGACACAAAGCACACATAGATCCATAACAATTATTTGTAAATCACACAAAAAAAATTATTTTGTATGAGTTTCAAAAACACAATCGGATGCTATATGTAAACAATTTGAATGAGTGATTCAAATAGTGTAATGATAGTGTAATTACAGATTGTTTTTCGGTCGTATTTATAAATGGTTATAATACATACGGGAACGAGTATTTTGGAATGCAACCGGGTGTTCCAATCGTGGAGGTGATGGCAAAAACTCTCTAAATTTAACGGAGTGTATATCCCGGGCAGAGGGTTTTAAAGGTTTTCTATCAAACAATTCTCAGTTGGTACACACTGGTACTATGCTCGTTAGACAGTAATAAGCTCGCCCTCTTGCGTGGAACCTAAAAACATAGTTGAAGAAAAGTGGGTTCGTTAAGAAATTAACTGTAGCAACACGGAACCTGGGCCTGGTAGAAGGCAGTAGGCAAGCTGCTCTAATAACCATTTTTCATTTTTAAAAATGTCAACTCTCGCACTTGTAGTAATTCCTGTATCACGGGGGATTTTACAAACATTCAAACAACAGACACAAAAAATATCCAGACTCGGAACCACCATTAATTGTAGACCATACCAAGTGGCCCGTGTGGAATTCTAACCCACAACACTCGACACAATGGCAGTGGCAAGAAAAACACTTAAACAACGCCATCCGTGCAATACAGTAGTCGAAATGTGAGTGTTACGCATCTGCTTACCCCTTCGTAGTGCCAAGGTGTGAGTCTATACATATAGACTAACTTGGTTCTTACATATAAGCGCCATATCCATTTAAGTCTAATCCAGTGCCACCTTAAAACAAAGTCATGTAAAATCGAGGGATATTCAAAAAGTCGTACAGTCCATTTGTCATTGTCAAAGAAACGTCAAATTAGTACAGAAACGAGTGATGGAATCTAAGTATTGATTGGTCCCATCATCCATCATGGCATTGCTCGGTTATTGGTATGTCAGCTTAACACCTATGTTAGCGAGTGGGGTGAGTAGATAACATGCTTTTAGATTTTTAAAAGCTTGATTTGTTTTTGTAGTTTAGAGAAGTTGCCTACAGGGTAAGGCAATGGACATGCGACTGAAAGGTCGTGGTTTCATATCCCACGCGGTGTACTACTGATGTGTAAAAGCTCAGTTGAAAGAAGAAGTAAGAAGAATAATAGTAATAGGCAAACTAAATAAGCTCTAATCTCTGTAACCTTCAAAAATAAGAAGTGGTGCTGGGCTTTTATAAAGCTTATCAAGTGTATAATAGCTTAGTTAAAAGTATAGATTTCCAATTGCCAATTATCCAATGCCTTATCTATTATAAATTGTTTTACACATTTTATTTTTTTATGTGAAAGTGTTCATGTGAAAGTTTGTGGTAACGTTGGGATATTTGTAATGCTACAACGCGTAAATCGTTTAGCGGATTTAGATGAAACTTGACAAACATATAGACATTATCTTGGGTTAGACCCTAATATTTATATTTCATATTTTCCCGTACCGTTTACGTGAATAGAGCCAAAGGTATTGGTAGCTAGTATAAAATTTTAATTTGCTCCTTAATATTTATATTAATCTTTTAAATACAGTTACATAAAATCTGGTAAATAATTTTCTTTTACAAATACTTTTACTTTCTAATTTCATAAGATTAAATAACTACGCTAGTACTTACCTAAATTGTACTAAGTATATAACTTGACCTGGGGGTGGTGGGCTGCGTGGGCCTGCTCGCCACCCGATCAGCACCAGGTCCGAGAGGCGGCGTGCGTGTTCCCACGTGCGCCTCTGTGTCGAGTCTTAGTCCCCCTCCCCCCAGTGGTACGGTGGAGGAAATATTTTTTTGGGAAGTGGCCTGCCGTTTCACACGGCGGGCCGAAACCACGGCGGGGTCGCGATTGCATGTGAAAGCGATTCGCGCGGCCTCGCCGTCTATGGTTATGTCGAGGAACACCGTGGTAGGTTTAGTCGGTATTACCGGGGTATCTTTTCCCCGGCCCGACATAACCTCTTCGTCGCCCCGCGGAGAGGGATGCGTCAAAGCATTCCCCACGTAAAAAAAAATATACAATATTAAGTCTTATACATTGTCTATTTAATCACCTGCAACACTTCAGTATGATGTAGTATTGGTTTCAATAAATATAAAATATTTTTTATTAATAAGTATCTCTGCAAAATACTATAAATGTAATTAGTATTCAAACGGATCCAGATAAGATGCGCACCTAATTATTGTATCGAGCCTGTCATCCTTAATCGCACGCGAACTACCGTATGATCGCGAAAGTCATTACTTACGCATTGTCGAAATGAATTGCTAAAAATTGATTTGAATAAAAATTAAGACACCTTTGCTAATATCGGTAGAACATCGTTGTCCCTTTTAATATTGTAGGTCATTAAATTGGCACCCTGTAACTCTGACTCTCTGTTATTCTACTTATTAAAGCATAACTAGTCACAAACGCACAGATACGTAACAATATTTAATAAAAAGGAAATATCTAAATCCCGAAAAGTATTACAAAGCTTACACATGGGTATATTGTAGTTTCCACAGTAACTATTATCGCGACACGTCCAAGGCTTTCTCGTAAGAGGATTTCTTATATAACATTCTTATTACTGAGTATTTCCCTGCACTCACCTTGGCCTTCGAGGAAAATACCGACTTGCGTTATATCAACGTCACATTATTCTTATGCGTAGTGGGTAGCTTTATTTATTTTTGCCATTACGTCGGTCACAGTGAAGTGGATTACAGTAATACAACTAACTGTTAACTTAATCTAAACACTTGATAATATTTTCTATTACTTTTTATCTAAACTAATATTATAAAGAAGAAACATCTGTGTTTTTGTATGTATGTTTGTAATGTTTTCACACAAAAACTACTGGACCGATTTCAAAAATTCTTTCACCATTAGAAAGCTGCCTCTTCACTGAGTGACATATGCTATATTAAATTTTCAAAAAGAATGTCTGTCTGTCATCACGTGCGCTGCGGAAACTATTGATGATAGAACCAAAAAATGTTCTACAGTATTATAGAACGTATCAATATCTACAAAAAAGTCCGCGATACAATAAGTCCAACTACTGTAGTTATGCTACTATAACTACTTTTTTACATTTTAAAAGTTGATGAAAGTGTCGATAATAATCAAACCATATTATTCATACCTCTGTATTAAATGATATTTTATTAAAGACCGTTTCAATACCCGTAAAATAACCCGTAAAATTATTATAATCGAACATTTTATTCAAAAGATATAATTCTTTAGATATAGTAGGTAGTTTTTAAGTATATAGCTAACTACACCTATGTAGGTGTAGTTAGACTTAATAATTTCTTTAGTTGTAGTTTTAAATATTAAAATTATATAACAAATTAAAAGTTTTATTCCTGTATTAATCTTTAAAGTTACATTTCTAAAAACATATAATGAATAATGCAATTTGGCAATGCTGCCAGTCTTCTGGGCACGTTACCAGTTGACAGCGATGCTGAAGAATTCTACGACGCCTAAACCATTCTTGTAAATATTTAGTATTATAATTATTTGTGTTTTTTTAATTATGTTAATTATGTTATCTTATTTAGTACATTTGTAAATATAGGTTATTAATTTCTGAATTAAAAGTGGGTATTGGGTAATAAATTAAAGTCCACGCGGACAGCTAACAGTAACAGCTAGTATTATTATATATTTAATTTGTATTAAGATCTCTCGCAATATTAGCAGCATATACTTATTGGATACAAAGTACAAATGGAATTGGAACAATAATTTGTAGATTACAGAAATATTAGTAATTGTATACTAGTGATTTTAAATGGTATTTCCCATACAAGTAAAAATGCCAGTCAGAAGGTGCACTTTACAAACCTAAACTCGAAACAATTATTTGCGGATCACGAACATTGTTGTCACGTGTTGAGATCGAACCTACCTCACATTCAACCTACATTCGGTAAAGTGGCAGTATTGAGGCGACCAAAAATCGCAAAGCCATTCGTGCAGTCATATTAATAATATAAAATATGTACTATACAATATCGAGAGCTATACATCTCCATTTAATAATTCCTTAAAAGCAAATCTAAGAAATTCACTTAACGAATGAACACATATCAAAGTTTTAAATATACAATGTAGGTTCCTAAAGCGTCTTGTAGACAAAATTTAAAAAGAAATGTAATGAAAACTATATGAAATTGTTCAAAGTATGTAATATATTACCTGTGCATCAAATGCTAAGTATCGTACAGTATAATAAAGAAGAGTTAAAATACCTAAAGCTCCACATTGTATGCTTAGACAAGTTATAAGAAATAAATTAAAATGTCCTGTTTCATGTAATTACTACGGTGAACGAACACGTATATGTATATATAATACCAAGCCTACATAACAAAATAATTATCCCAAAAAATTGTTTCAGCTTAAATATATTTAAGAAAAGTTAAAAGAAATATTGGTACAAATACTTAATGATCAAAACGCAGCGATAGCTCAGTGGGGAGACCAACAGACTGCAATGCAGAGGATCTCGGGTTCGAACCCACGTCGCGCACCTCTGACTTTCGGAAGTTATAAGACTTTTCGAAATTATGTGCGTATTGATTGACAATTATCGCCTGCTCCGTGCCTCGGGGAGCACGTTAAGCCGTCGGTCCCGGCTGCCATGAACATCTATGGCAGTCGTTATTGGGAAAGTCAGTACCCTCTAATATCCTGACACTGGTCTAGCCTTAGAGTATCGTTAGCCTTTGGGTTGCGGAGGTCAGGTGGCAGCCGCTCTGTGTAAAAACTGATATCCAGTCAAATCCGGTTAGACCAGAAAAGCCAACCCCAAGTGACTTGGGCATAATAAAGGCTAAGAGAGAAGACTTAATGATCAAATTGAAGATTAAACAGCCTTGCTATTGTTAAATGTATATATCTCAAAGGAACCTTAATTTCTAAAAAGTTTAATTGCATTAACAATATCTATATTGTACCTAATGCCAAACTAATGTGTCTTATATGTGTTAATACATCATGTTCATTTGTTAAATGAGTGCAGTGTTCGCCAACAAACTATTACACAGTTTGACAAAATTATGTAAAAATGTAAGTGAAGCTATTTTTAAAAATTAAAATTTAAAAATCAACTGGTACGCTTCTATCGATCCTAAATTTATTCAGAACGATCGGCCGAATTGAGCTACTGTTTACTTTCCATTGCGGTTCGACTGAGAAAGGGTCCAAGATTAATAAGAACTCAGCCTGTAATGGTCGCTTTTTGTTTTATTGCACAAAGCAGTCTTGACGTGGCCCATTAGCCGAGCCCGCCCATTCATTCGTCCCTCACTCGTTCAACCATTCACTCAACGATCACCTGGGGACTGAGCTAGGTTTCAGATAATCAGAGGTATTACACTGTTTCTTATTTTGTTTTTCGGGAAATTCGGCTGGTTTTCTTCTTTCCCTTTGTTAGAGGTAGACACTATTTATAGCTCCAATTACACGGTCGCATTAGACATGAATCACAGTGGCGGCTGTATTACAGCAGAATTATAAACTTCGCGAATTATTCTGCGTAACTACAAATATATATTAATGAGTATATAAGTGTCTATGTCTCTAAAATAGTGTCAAGCGACAGTCCGGAGGTTGAGCTACCTTGGAGTGCTCAAATAACCGCACTTATCCTATAAACCTATATCCAGCGATTATTAAGGCCAACCTGTACCAAACATTATACAAATATATTCATACAAATATTGCGTTTGGCAGTTTTATTAAATAGGTGTCTTAGTATCAAATACTGAAAAAATATTTTAAGTATCGGAACATGGACTGCGATGGACTTAAAAAGCCTGCAACATAGTGCCGAATTTGCAGCCATGATGCGATCAATTTTAAAGTCAGTAAATATTACTTTTAATACGTGTAAATACGTGCGTAC
Source organism: Catocala fraxini (assembly GCA_930367265.1). Lineage (NCBI taxonomy): Eukaryota > Metazoa > Arthropoda > Insecta > Lepidoptera > Erebidae > Catocala > Catocala fraxini. Next base: position 1,682,770 of record OV884040.1, on the reverse strand, counting down.
TTATTAAATATTAGAGACGCGGTTCCGAACCACAGAGATTTCTCGCTGGGCAGAACGTTTTGCTCACTCAACTGTCTCGACATACATATATTATACGTATATGTATGTATTTACAAAAAATAAGTATATATGTATGTTTATCCATAGTACAAGCCCTGCTTAGTTTGGGCTAGATGGTGTTGTGTGTATGTGATAGAATATTATTAATATATATCCACGCACATAATGTATAGAGTTAATTTCATTATTTCAAATTATTGTGTTAATTATCACGCATTGTAAAATATGGAGGAGCGGATTTTTCTACTACAAGCATAATTTGCTTAAAAGAAGATTCCGAAAACAACTTTTTGTAACAAATTATTTGACACAACAAAAAATATAATTTGAAAAATATTATTATTAAAATATTATTATTAAAAATATTATTAACATTCATATATCTACGAGTATGCATGGACGGGTAGGCAGATGTGCATCATCATATTTCACCAGTTGTATTGTGTTGAGGCGAATCTGCGGCCTACCTGAATTATCTGAACTCTTTCTTAGAATATCCAAACAGACAATCTCAAAAAACACTACTCGACTCGAGAATTGAATCAATGATCTGACGATAGCACGCAAACATAAGCCACGAACTTATCCCACAAACCTAAAAGGCAGTCAACTCTATTGTATGAATACTATTTTGATAACAAAAATAAACCAGCGATAAAGCCAAGCATTTAAATTTGAGACCCATCTTTTCTCTCTTTCAAACTTTATTTATTACATGTATTATATATAAATTTTAACTTTTTTGTATCATTACGCTACATTATTTTAACATTAATTCCTCCTAAATTAACATCCCCATTAAAACATAATTGTTTTAAGCCTCAATAATTATCAAACCGAAACGAAATTGTCGACGACATTTTAAAAGCAAAACCAGCCAGTAGGTATCCTAAACACGAAACAAGTGAGGTTCGGCTCAATAAATTTCCGATGTAGTCCCAGCTCTAATTAGTTCGGCGGCTGAACGGTGTAGACACAGCGCAGATAAGTTAATTGCCTTGCTGCTGCTTTCGCACAATACGATACGATGTGAAATCGGCCACCTGAAATTTCAAACAAGAAATTGATCTTGCAATTTCTTGTTTGCGCATGTCAGATGTGTAATTTTAAAATATATTGGCAGGAGAAAGTATATCAGCTAAGTATTTTGTAGCTTAGTAAGAGGACTGGATTATTAGACTGCCACGCATTGATCTTAAATTTGATGCTGCGCCTTGCACCTCTGACCTTTTGAAGTTATATTCATCCTAACTATTATTATAAATGCGAATGTGAGTCTGTTTGTTTGTTCCGCTTTAACGCCTTAACTACTCGACTAATCATCATGAAATTTAGCATACACGTTGTTACGGGAACATAAAAGGACATATGGTGACTTTCATCCAGAAAAAAAGTATTACTATATTATATTACTAATCTAACCTTACCTAACATACATTTACACGAGTGAAACCGCAGGCGAAATCTAATATTAATGGTTATTTATCGCAGGTTTAGCGGTGAAAAAAGCATCAGGTAAAACTTGCATGTTTTTTTTTATGTCATGGGTGGCAAACGAACAGGCGGATCGCCTGATGATAAGCAATCACCGCTGCCCATGGACACAGTCTTCAACAGTTCTGCATAATGATTTCAAAGATGAATTCTGCCTGCCACAGGGCCAGCCTTGTGGCTTAATCCTTATCATATTGAGAAGGATCGGAACAGTTTTATAGAGGACTGATACTTTATAGTGTTTAACGGCTTTCAGTGTTTAAGGGCCCCGTTAACAATTATTTGGATATAGTATAAAGCTTGCTTGCCCGAGCAGGCTTATTCGTAATATAGCTAGCAAAATATTCAATTGTACTGCAGTTTTGTCTAACTATTTAAACTGTTAATGCAAATTTGAATACTTTAAAATTATACTACTATATACGGATTTTATCGCGTTATTTATTTTACACTTTATTACAAAATTTTGAAACTGTGACACTACTACTAGATACTATTGAACTTTACTAATTTTTAAGCTAATGATTTTTTTTAAAGCTATTAAAACTGTTTATATTTAAGTTTACACTTTCCCCGACGTTTCGGTTGCTTTTCAGCAGCCATGGTCACGGGGAGATTCCCCGTGACCATGGCTAATAAATTAATTAGCTTAAAAATTAGTAAAGTTCAGTAGTATCTAGTAGTAGAGTGACAGTTTCAAAATTTTGTAATAAAATGTAAAATAAAAAAAGCGATAAAATCCGTATATAGTATGTAGTTGAATTTCAATGAATAACATTCGCGTAAACAGAAGACAATATTATATAAAATTATAGTTTAATGGTGTTTTTGAAATCCGAAAATGTTGTTTAATTTCAATGTACTGCAGTACTTTGGCAGTCAGAGGCTGTCTTTAATTTTGTCTAGGGTCAGCAAGACGCAAGCATTTTTCCTGGTATTATCATAGGCAAAAGCTTACCATTAGGCTCTCCTCTTGCAATCGTCGATACTACTTTACCTGTCTAACTCAGAGAAACTTTTTAAATTTGATTATTATAAATGAAAATATTAGGTAGTTTATTTAAATTTATCAATAAGGTTTCAATAAGGTTTTAGTTGCTTAGGCACTTTATGTATATGTGACGTATGTCTCCGTCAAATCAGACAACAACAGGTCCTAATTATCAAAGGCCAACGTCTAAAATTGCCCTGCAATAGCCTGATTGAGGCTACTTTATGAATTAGTATAGGTATCAAATAAAACAGAGGGTATCGCGGTTGATGTGTGAATTGCGGTTGCACTGAATATGTTCTGGTTTAAAATTTGGCACCAGCTTTATTTGTGGCCACAAGGCTCAATTAGGTAGCAAATACAATGAAATTTCATATCACTGACCGTACGTACTTATAATTATATTGTGGGAGCACATGTATATGTATACACACCAAACATACTTATCCACTCATTACGTTGCATGAAGTTATGCACTTGCTCGGGCAGTCACGGGATTGTCGGGTTGCGAGTGGATCGTGTTTTTTGTATTATTGCTTACTTAAGTGATGTACTTCTGCCAAGGACCTATCCTCATTTATAAATCCCCGAAACACGTGATTCAACAATATTATAATTGTACTTGTATATCGTCGAAACCAGAGGCAAAGAATAATGACTACGTAAAGACTAAATATTATAAGTGACACTCACACACGTAGCAGTACCACTGGCAGTACTGCAGTGCCAGCGTCATTCGGTTGTCACCGCTCGCGTGCGAACAAGACGTATGCGTCGATTACGTATAGCGATGTCATTGTCCAGTCCATCCGTGTTGCCACTGAGAATATCCAAATAAAATAAGCAAATAACTTTTCGTCCGATTTTGCTTAAGGATAACAGGATTTCAGGCTTAGCCGTAGGCATTCGAACCGCTAACGTATGCAAACAATGTCAATTCACTGCACGGATGGTAGTTTGATGCGTAGTGTTTTAAGATGTCGCCTCGCCACTGCTAATACGCCGAGTGTTACGGGTTCGAATCCCACACGGGACAAAACTTTGTGTGATACACAAATGGTTGTTCAGAGTCTGGCTGTTTTTTGTGTTCGTTGTTTGGATGTATGTAAAGTCCCCCGTGACACAGGAATTATTCCTCATGCGAGAGATGTATTAAAAAAAGAAGACATGGGTTTGTGAAGAGTTTTGGCAGTTTGAGTATTTGTTACTCAATAACGCCAAAACCGTTGAACGGGTTTGAATGAAACTTAAAACATAGATAGATAATGCCTTGAATTATCACATAAGTATCTTTTCACCGCTGTATATATTTTCTATAATTCAAATAGGCGAATAATAGCGATAGCGATTAAACGTTATTATATATATTATATTATTCCTTATTACAATACAATATTCGAAATATTGGTTTCGATATTTAATAGTATTCTATGAATAACGTAGTCGATTATGCAGTTGATAGTTTAATATTACTTCTACTGCCTCCGTGGCGCAGCGGTAGTGAATGCGACTGTTGTGCATGAGGTCTCGGGTTCAAATCCCGGGTCGGGCCAACAAAAGCTATTGGGTTTTTCTGTAATGAAATCTCAATAGCAGCCCGGAGTTAGAAAGTTGGCGGTGTAAGACACCCCCGTGCCTCGGAAAGCACGTGAAGCCGTTGGTCCTACGCCTGATCTCTCTCCGGTCGTGTCGGATTGCCGTCCCATCGGATCATGAGACATGGATGTTCAGAGAGTGCACTTGTGTTTGCGCACACACTTGTGCACTATAATATCTTCTGCGCAGATGGCCAGTCTCTGTTAAGACTGGCCGCTGTGGCCGAAATTCGGTCTGGAGGACATTATTATTACTTCTATGTATTATCTACAGTGTAATTGCTTTTTGTACCAAATAACGATAATCAAAATAAAATAAAATTATTGAAATTTTTCTTTCGTTTTCGATCGGTACTTGGTATTAGAACCTAAAATAAAAAATGTGAATGTTTGAGAAGTGTTTTGAATGTTTGATTACGCGTAAACCGCTTGATGCTTAAGGATGAAACTTGGCACGCAGATGAATCCTGACCTGGATGAATATATAAGATACTTTCTGTCCTAGTATCCGCTACCATGGCACTCATATGGATGAATCCGCGGACGAAAGAGAGATTTAATTATTTTTTTGTGGTTGGCGAAATTGATTGATGTTTACCATTTTACTATCAAATGTCCTGATGTTCCTTTATGCCTGTTTTCTAATCGGTATACATTTTAAGTTGACTCTAAACTACGTAAGTAATGACATGAAGTCTCAAAACTGTATGCATATCTCAGAACTGGGTGACACTGTTAAACATGAATCAAAAGTATAATGTTACGCCCAGTGTCTTCTCTCGGCATTGTGGGAAAGACTCGGCAGTTCCGTCTAATAATTTATTACACCGCCATCTATTGACATCTTACGGAACTGCGTAGTACGGTATGAGAATCGTAGAGAGAACGCTGGTACTTTCTCGAATCATCGTACTGTTTACATACCGGGTATAGCGTTACTAGAAAACTCTAGAAACGCTTTACCCGCGTATAAATAGGGCGCACGCGCACCGCCGAGTCAGTTTACAATCGTAAGCGATCAAGTGTTTATCGAAGAGAACGGAAGCGAAAATACTACGGAGTTTAAAGCTAGTTACAGTGGAAAAGTGAAGTATAGTGTTTGTTGTTTTTAAATTTAATTGTGTGTTTGAATAAAACGTGTTTTAGTCGGTAATATTGTTTACATTCTTATCCGTCGAACCCAGCACGTAACAATAATATGGTTTCTATCAGAACAAATAACGAGTAGGAAAAATTTATTTTTATCATACTTTTTACCCACGGCTTGTTTGTCTTTCTCGCTTCCCATTTTTTATCCTCCCAAGGGTGTCATACAAGCCGATTAAGGAGTAATTCATGAGCATGGTGACATTATTCACGTATGGCCTACGATTTATAACTACTGAAGATTTACAGGTTTATTATAATTTGAATGGCCTGATAAATTATATTTTGATATATTTTTTGGTTTGGCTGGCAAAGAAAGATACGGTGCGTCTATTTTTGTTATTAAAAATTACCATAGCTTATGAATGCGTTTAAGAATAAGAAGTCTTTATTTGCTTTAAACAGGGTACATTAATTGATGTTATAGATTATTTACAGTTTACTACTTAAGCTAACAGATTCAAAAGAATTTACTGTATCGCTAATTCCTAAAGATATAAACCACTGGCAGCTTTGCTGACAGCACTTCCCTAACTAAAATAGTTCTGACCAATAGAAAAGTCAGTGTGAATTAAACATTTAGTAAGAGAACAGTTTTTTGAGCTTATATATGTACCGCCTTTATATAAGCTCAAAAAACTGTTCTCTTACTAAATGTTTAATTCAGACTTCTTATATTCAATCTAGTCAAGCACTTTGTTCAGCTTGTCTACGTCCAAACGTAATGCTAACTATAATATTATAAATGCGAATGTGAGTTTGTCCAGTTGTTACGCATTCACGCCTTTAATATTCGACCGATCATAATTAAATTTCGCATCCACGTTGTCTGGGGTACAAAAAAGGGAAATAAGGTATCTCTAGAAAACAAGCACTGTGCCCGAGGTATAAAATTTATTGACAATATCTACATTACCGCAAGTTCTAGTTATAGAATAAACATGCAAAAAGATGGATTTCACTCCTTTTAATTTGGTAGTTATGGACTTGCCGTATTATGACACCCTAAGCACACCGCAGCTGGATGAATCAATAACACCACAACTTTTCACGGATGTCGGTAAAGAAATTAACAAATCGTGTTCTCTAAAATTCCATGTAAAGCAAAAATGAACGTGGCAAAGATTAATTTTAACAAAGTTAATCAACAAATGTAGCGGCGTCGACCAGATGGCCTCCCAGAGGCTCGATGGGCCATCGAAATGCTATTTAACAATAATTTTAATCCACTAATTGGGTACCCTGGTCTGCCCAGAAGGGATAATTAGCAAATTGGCTGATGATATTATTTTTAGGAGCCAATAAAGGTCGACCCTTGCGCAGTGTAAGGGAAAGATAGATGGATGTAATGAGCTTATGACTGTATTATGTTAAGAAGGCTTTTTGAGATTCCTTATAAAAAGTGAATTTTAATCTATTGCAACTCTGTAGGTTAGCAGATCACCGGCGGCCAGACACAATAGGTTTTCAATTATGTCTGGCATTCCAACAATTGACAGATTGTATCAGTGTTCCCTTTGACGTAAGAATACTTCAAATGTCAAGGTCAGGGCAAAGCGGAGGACTGTTCCACCACCTGGATGAAAAGCCGAGAAGAGAAAGAGAGGTAGAGTTTCCTATGGTCTGATTGGTGTTTAGACTAGTCTGACCAATAGGAAATAAAATACTTAGAGGTTATTTTCCCTCGCCTTCTAAACAAATGTCTTCGAATAAAAAGATTGTCCATCGAACAAAGTGGGCGCTTGCACTACTGAAGATCTTGAAATAATAATTTTGATCGAGTGTAGGATGAAGTATTTAAAAGATAAATAGAGCAATCTCTATCGTGTCGTTGTCAGCACAGAATATTTAAAGAATGAGGGATACTATTTATTTATACATACATATTTACTACAAAGTAAACTGCTCCGCCACATTAACTAGGTCGTATGCTTCTCTCACATGTTTATCTAGTGCGATTGTTGTTATTTCTTGTTCACAGTCTTCAGCTAACCATAATTATATGTAGCTCCAGATCGAGTAATGTTATTGACGGGTTGTTTGAATATTTCCAGTACCTTCACGGAATTTAGAATAAAGTCCATTATACAGCAACCTGATCTTACGTTTTTATAAATTAGTTGACACACTTTTGTCCCGTTTAACTATTACAGAAGGTGTAATTTGAGTGTTACACAAAACTTATGTTAATTTGTTTGTGCAATTTTGTGGAGGTATATTCTTTGTTGGAGATCATTAATAAATGAATAAATAAACAAGTACGTTTTTGGACCACTTGATGATAAGCGGCCTATCCTATGACCGATTAAAATATCACATTAATAATAATAACGCATTGCCGACTCTAGAAAAATGATATTAAAATAGAATGAAGCGAAAGCCTGGACAAGGCGAGGACTGGTAGGAGATCCTCGGATCTGTGACTTACCGGGTAAAACGCAGTAACAGTGTTTCAAATGTTAAGCCAATTGCTATTTGGAATGTAGTATTTTTCCTGATGAGTTGACTCAGTCGTTCTGGCACTGAATAGGTGACAACGTTGGATTCTTCCACTCTAAACAAAAGTGAACAATTTAGTATCTACCTCAAATTTTCCCACAGCTATTTGCTATTAATGTTTAATTTAAAAATATCATATCTCTTTTATTTTATAAAGAAAATATAATCGTATGTCTTTGCAATTGTTTTGAATAATGCTTTTATAAATAATCAAATATGTCACACCCGCATTCTCTTTTATCTTACACCGAAGGGTCTGGCGAGTCTACCTCATTTTAAATTAAGCAATTCAGATATCGCTTATGATAATCTGTCGTAATGTGGGCCTCTTTGTGGTTTAATTATATTTTATTAATTTTATGCAGATGCTCGTTATGTCATGTAATTTCTCTCGTTAATAATATTTTAATTATGATTATGTTATAATTATTTAAAATATTGCATGTAGCATTTTGGTAATATCCAAATAATATTAGTCTAATTCCTTTAGCTAAAATAAACAGGCAATAATCATCAAATAGAAATTGACTCCCGTTTTATTTTCTTTTTATAAAAGACAACTCTCGCACTAGGAATAAATTCTGTATTGCGGGGGACATCACAAATATTCAAACAACGGATACAATAAATACCCTGATTCGGAAGAACAATCTGTTGTACACACAAACTTTTGTCCCGGGTGGGCTTCGAACCCACAACACTATCTGTAGGCGGTATTAAAATAATAATTCGCTAATATGTAGGACCCAAATACATAAATAACGAAATGGGGTAGTAATACATCTCGGACTATCCTGTCTAAATTACATATTTTTCTTGATATATTATCTAATAAAAAAGAACGTAATTGATGAAATTTTTATGTTAACACGATATTGACTTAAATAAATTCACTAAATAACGAGGTTTATCCATCATTACAATTGCCGAAAGAATACGTATACCAAACAAAAAAGGTATTATGATCACTTCAAATTGTATAAAACTCATTCGACAACAAAAAATATAAATCCAGGACTCCAACTTTTACCGAACATTTACAAAATCGAATTCCCCACACATTTCCGTCCAACAAAGCGTACCTTTGGTATTAAATTGAAATAATCTACTACGTGGCATTGAACACCGAACAGACCAAGTTGGAGTCGACCTAATTTTAGATAACTCGAGAGGAATTTATCTGTCGTTAGCAAAAAGAGAAATACAAAGGAACACGATACCGACGCTCTTGAATTAATTCCCCTGCCCGCATTTTGTTCAGATTCAACCTAGGTTTGTCCTTATCACCGAGTTGAGGAATTATCTCCTTCTTATTTTCGTGTGGTTAATGGCCAACCTGTTGTCAAAAATTATTCAAGCCCGTAGGCCTCTGACATGGCTTAACGACTGCTGTCAATTTGACAACAGCCGGGACCGACCTTTTACGTGCCCTCCGAAGCACGGAGACGCTTAGATGAAATACCACTAAGCGGTCACCCATCTATAGACTGACCGCACCCAACGTTGCTTAACCTTGCTAATCGTTTACCGATCAGTGAGTGCACTGGCTATGAGCGCCATTATCGGAGCGCTATTTCTGGTCAATTGTTTTCTTGTAAATTGTAGTTGGAATGTATATTATTTGAATATATTTTATTGAGTAAGTAAGAGTAAGTATTTTCTAGAAAATATAGATACCAATTTTATGCATGAGTTAGGTTTTCCTGTGAAGGAATTGAAACTATCCGGTAGACGCGAGATCGGTGCAGGCAAAATTTGGGCTTGCCGGTGTTCAGGCATTGTCTTTGAAGAAATTGTCAGTAAAAGCATGACAGCTAGAGCTGTGTCCGGTCAATAGGATTCATAGGCTATGAACCATATCTGAAATGTGGATGTAACACAACTTTGTCTACGATTTCGGGGAATAGCGTGGGACTATGTATGTTTAGTCCAAGATTGCTTTTTTGATTGCTGAAAATATTGAAGTTTCGAAATAGATTCCAGGTTCTGCGAACTGTTATTAAATTTTTCGGTTAAGAATTTCTCAGAAACGCCGTAGTTTGTTAATCGTACGGCGTACTGGGCTTTGGTCGCACAAAATGTTATTGGATTTTCTATTGGAAAATTTACAGTAGCAATACCTTCGTATATGGCAATGTGTCCGATGGATTATAATTAAAGCCGTCTTTTGTAAGGTGTGAATTAAATTATTTGTGGAAATATATGTCTTCCCTTAGGAATATACAAGTGCAACTAGGTACATATATGCGTAAAATGATATCAAAAAAATTTTGTGAGGAAACCTGCATATCTGCATACTATACTTGGCTTACAAAGTAGATTATGGCGTAAGTACTGTGATTTCGAGAAGATCCTTAGCTTCTACTTTTAGAATAGCTTTAAACAGGGCTTACATTTATGTTCTTTTGTAGTGCAGAGCCGCACATATGCCAATTATTATGTGCTGGCAGTACGAGTAAGCCTATAGTTCAGTTTGTAGTAGTAAAGAGACTACTATTGCAAGTGTAAGGTTAATATAATATGATAACCAACTCATCTTATTTTTTGGCGTCACCGACATTAACTACTTTCTCTTCGCGAAGAAAATGGCGACCTTTTTGTATTGGTGTTATCGAATAATTCGTTTACATTTAAATAATTTAATAATCAGCTTTTTATCTTCTTTATATGTAAGAAAAGAAATCATGTAATTAATCAGAATTGCTTATATTTTATTAGCACGATGTAGTTTTATACCCAATTTCCTTCTCATTTTACAACAAACCTGTGGCCCTGATGATAAGCAGTTATCGAAGGTATTACTACTTGCCAAAATTATCACTTTTGAAAATGACTTACCTCTGAAAACGACAAACCGTAGCATAACTAAATGCAATACATATCAGGTATGGTACCCTTAAGACCAAGTCTTTAGTACTCGGACCTAATCATGTTACGTACTATTGCTTTTTGTATTGAATCAATATCTCTAAAATTTATAAATACAGAGAATATAAGTGCTGAGCTAGATATTACTTTTATATTTAAAAATAATATCTAGCTCAGAAACTGCATGTGTAATGCAGTGTCCGTTATTTAAGCTCAGAGTAGACTACTATATCAATTCTTATGGGCATCGTGAAAGGCGATACAGCGAGTATATCAGGAAGACAGACAGGACCACGTTAGAGAATATTGGCATTCCTCCAGGATCGATCGGTGCAGTCTCGGGGAGGCCTATGTCTGACCGAGGATACTGGCTACAGTAAAAGTACTATACATAAAAATATATCAAAATAAAAACTGCCCCATTGTTAAGTGAGCGGCGGTCATGCTTATAGCCATGAAGACCGGGACTTGCAAGTCGAGTCGGGCAAAAATGTTATCAAGTTTAAGTTAAGTACAAAGAGATAAGTTAACTAAAAATGTTTTTAGTAAATGGCAATAAGCTTTTCTCCTACTAAGAATTTAGTCATGCTGCATACAGATGTTACATGTCTAAATTGAAGTAATCACATAGCATTGCAAAGCATTATGCACAAGCCATTAGGCTTGTGCATAATCCTATGCACAAGCCTACATAGCATACTATGCAATGCTATGCGTGTAATACTCATTTATAGTCGCTATGTGCCTCTGTCCTTAGACATAGAAGCGAAATTATAGTTGAAAATGTGAGTGTATTACGTCTCTATTACAACCACATTTTGCCAAATATGATTACAGGAAAACTGTAACTACTCGTATTATTAAGATTTTTCTATAAAGGAATTTTCAGTAGCAGCACGGAGTTTGGAACTGTGTTCGATAGACGGCAATAGGCGTGAGCCTATTAACCACGTAATAGGTGACTAATACGTGGTTTAAAATCATATTTGGCAAAGCATAAGCTTATTATACACTTCTGCCTTAGGCGGCATAAAATCTCCGTTCTGCTCCAGTATGCTATCCTATTGGTTAATATTTCTTCGTTTCTTCGTTCCGCAGCCTCGCTCCACTTCAATGGACAGGCCGCCTTAGATTCGGGATAGTGGCGTGAAACTGTATATGTATATAAATATATAAATTGCATTGTCATTAATCATAAGTTGACTTCATCCATACTGCTTACTGAATTTGCGATTTCATAGGCTGTTGTGACGTAGTTTTTCTCAACGCATGGGCGAGCTCCTCTATGCGTGACCACCGAATATTTAAATGCTTACCAGCCTCGTAACTTAAATCCTAATCAAGCGTTATAAAAAGCATGTAGCTACTTTTATTTACGTTTCCATTCCAACATTGTTTTGTATGTAATCTTGATGAATAAACAGTTTATGTATTTTAATTTCCTTAACGTACTATCGTCTTGTAAAATGTATAACCGTGAGCGAAGAATGTAATTCCGATAAAATTTTAAATTAACATAAGCATTGATAGCGAAACTAAGACTGCACGGATGGCGTAGTGGCTTTAGTGATTGCCTCACCATTGCCACTGTGCTGAGTGTTCTGGGTTTAAACCCCAGACGGGACAATAATTTGTGTGATACCACAATAGTTCCGATCGAATCTGATACCAAGTCTGATTGTTTTGTGTTCGTTTCTTAAATATTTGTTAAAATCTTCGCGATCCTGGATTTATTGCCAGTGCAGGAGTCGAGTAAGGAAAATACTAAAATTGATACTACCAAAGTGGCAAATGAGAATACAGCGTATCTCTACCCATGGTAAGCGATTACGTAGCCTATGATTACTTGCAACACCATGGATATTATTTACGCGTTCGAAAAGGATAAAAGGTTGGATGAAAGGAAGCATGACAGAGATAGGTATGTGAGGCTACGGCATTTTTAATCACCGGGTGAAACGCAGTACCATTGTTGTTGCACTACTCTTACGCAAGTTTCCATCAAGTGTTTACCCAGGCGAGCCTAGGTTACTGGAAAAGATATAGCGAGCTCTGCCACTAACTGTTGTCGTAAGATTTAGCTTTACCTTCATGTTAATTCAATGGTTATTACTAATCTAGCAGGGATAGCCTAGTGGGAAATCATTGGACTGCCACGCAGAGGTCTGGAGTTCAATCTTAAGGCGCGCATCTCTGACTTTTCGAAGTAATGTGCATATTAAATAGGTATCGCTTGCTTTATCGGTGAAGAAAAACATCGTGAGGAAACCTGCATGTCTAAGAGTTCTAAATAATGTTCGCAAAGATATGTGAAGTCTGCCAACTCGCACTGGGCCAGCGTGGTGGACTATGGCCTAACCCTTCTCACACTTAGAAGAGGCCCGTGCCCAGCAGTGGGACAGTTTAATACAGGTCTGATATTATATACTAATCTGAAATGATCTATACATAAAGATCGACTGAAATGTTGCCATAGTCACGCCTCTATACTTAAAAGGGTAGACAGAGGTATACTACAGATTTCGTCAAATATAGTTTTATATGCCACGTGATAAGTAAGCCTATTTCCATCTACCGGCCACAGTTTTTAAATACCAGGCAGCTACTGAGAATTTCTTGCCAGGCAAACCCGCAACAATACTCAAGCGGGAATCAAACTATGACATACACAGCAGTCGCATTCACGGCCACTGCGTCACCAATTGTCTTATACTTACAGTATTTTTTATTCAGGTGCAAACTTTAGGTACAGTTAACCAGATGATGCATGATGGTGGCTTAAATTCCTTGCAATGGGAGTAACCACGAACGTACGCGAAAGGCATTATTATACAATAATTGACCCTTTTAATCAAACCACAAAACACCATCAATTTTCAGTCGAGAACACTTAGTAACTCCAAGGACCACCCACGTGGCGATGCACGACTTCCGATAATTCTATCCCTGTCTATAAATTCGCGACTGTCCATTATGACGTCACGCGGCACACGCCCCTTTAAGTGAAACCTTACCAGATGACTTATTGTTATGGTCTTATTTTTTGTTTATAGGGAACAATAAATGGCTGCCTGCGCGAGGTGAAGGAAGTGATTGATGTTGATTAATATTTTTCTTTTCGTGTTTTGGAGGCTTAAAAGAAATGAAAGTATGTGGAAGTATTTTTGTTGTCATTTTAGGGTTATTTGTGTGAGAGTTTTTGTGATAAATACATAAGGAATAATATTTTTTGTGTGAACAATTTGTATTTAAAGTTCTTTAAAGATTGGTGAAGCTAGAGATTTTCTTGTGCTTAACCAGAAGTTGGATGTTATTGCCGCGAAAATATTTTAATGGGCGGCGAATAAATACATTATGGCAGTAATAAATAGCCTATGGCAATAGTTATAATATCACATGACACATGAAAAATGTTAAGTGAAGTTTATTGAAGACAGCGTAAACCGACTACCGGGTTGACTAAAAATAAGTTTTATACATTCTTAAAGAGATATCTTATAGGGATAAAAAGCAAGATAATAAATAACAGATATATACAATGAATTCCATAGATAAGTAAGACCGGCTGAAAAAAAATAAAAAAATATACGTAAAATTATCGAGAAAACGCTAAAAGGGTTCTAATTTGTATACTTTTTTTTATCGAATTTATTTTTTATTTTTTTGAAATTCGATTCTTTGTCCTCTTTGGACGATATATGCGACAAACATCGACTGATCTTGTCCTTTTTGATTTTATTTAATAGCTACATACTCTAACTAGCAAAGCAGCGATGGCTCTGTGGGGAGACCAACAGACTGCAATGCAGAGGGTCTTGGGTTCGAACCCACGTCGCGCACCACTGACTTTCGGAAGTTATATGACTTTTCGAAATTATGTGCGTATTGATTGACAATTATCGCCTGCTCCGAGCCTCGGAGAGCACGTTAAGCCGTCGGTCCCGGCTGCCATGAACATCTATGGCAGTCGTTTTTGGGAGAGTGTCGACACAAAAGATCCCACTGGGTCGAAGTGTCGCCGGTCTGCACTGACTGGCCCCCACATAAGATACATACATACTCTAACTAACAGAACTGAAGTGATTTAGAAGTACTTTGCATCCAGTGACTAAAATAAAGTAAGTATAACCCAAAATTTTCGCATAAGAAAACATCTTTTTTTATTTAACCCGACAAATCTCTAAAATGCTCCCCCTGATTTAGGTTATTTTACTTTATTTTATTACTCTACAGGACATTTCTTAAATAGTCTTCAAACATTGTGTTTGTGTATCTCTAACAGTTTAAATGTTAAAAGGCTTGCAAAAGTGCCCTTTTTTCGATAGCAAAAACAATAGCGTCCCCTTTTCGCAGGTAAAAACCGGTTAAACGCAAACCCTGATGGGTTATGCATACTTTTTAGTAAAATATCTTTAGTTGACCGATCTCTGTACTCGTGAAACTACGCATTTATTGTTTGTGCTGTTACGAATAGTTATTTGTACTGTGAATTATTATGCCGAGACTAATGCCCATTTTCACCAACAGGCCCCTCTAGGCTCTACCTAAGTAGGTGTCTTTTAAGCTAGGGGCATCTCTTAATCGAATACTTACCTAAATTCAATTTCACCATACTAGGTATCACCTACGAAGGAATTCCCTAAGTAAGTGGCAGTTAACTTTTCTAAAGTCACGCTTCTGACAACGATGTTTTATCGATAACATGAAAATTTCTATATTTCTTTTGAAATTAATGGTATTAACAGTAGTATTATTAATGTATTGAAAAACAATATTCTTTTTCATATTTTAAACTTTACCCAGTTTAATTTAAAAATAAAAATATTTTTGGTGCATGCGTATAGGCTGTAAGACCCGTGTTCCTTTGCATTTTTTGGCAAATGGACGATAAAACTTACATATGTCATTTCTTAACATACGTCGTCGTGTGATTAATTGGAACTCCAATTCGTGTTAATTAAAGCTTATATCTTTTGTTATCTTTGAATTCTAATAAATTTAGAACACTCTGTTTAGATAACCTATCTCTTATGAAAAAGTCGACATCGTCGTATTTATCGAAGTGGTTGACTCTTTCACGGTCAATACGTGGTCTTTTTACTATTTGCTGAATGTTCTCTAGAGTCTCAATAGCTTCTAGACTCTCTATAAAGTGCCCTAAATCATTTTCCATGATAGGAAACACTCGTATGTCGCGTATGAATAAACAATATTCTGTTACCTAAGCATAAGAGTAGTTTAAGTAGCCAACAATCGGGCCCTTAAATATAAGAGCTGCTTTAGAGACTTAAGTGATACCTAAACGTTGGTGAAAACAAATGTTTTGTTAGGGTTTCCCTAAAAGCTGCTAAGGGATACTTATCTGTTGGTGAAAACGGGCATAAGTGACTTACCACCTTCTCACATTGCCGATATGCATTGTATGGTTTTTGTGATGGAAATGTTAGAGCTGCAATACATTGTATAATACATGGGAGTCTTTTTAGACCTTCAAAAGGCTTTTGACACGGTGTCAGTTCCAATACTTTTGACACGGCTGGAAAACGTTGGCATGAGGGGGGTAGTTCTGGAATGGTTCACAGACTATCTGACTAACAGACTACAATGTGTTAAGGTCGCAGGGTATGAAAGTGGCCTTTCTGCGTGCAGGTATGGCGTTCCGCAGGGCAGCAATCTTGGCCCCACATTGTTCCTTATTTACATCAACGAATTGTGCAATATTGCTGTCCTGTCTTCCCTGGACATTTATATGTTCGCCGATGATACGGTGCTGCTTTTTCATGGCAATACCTGGGACAAAATCTACAAGCTAGCTGAAAACGGGTTAGCTAAAGTCACCACCTGGTTAGAGAATAGCCTCTTATCATTAAATGCCAGCAAAACTAATTACATGTGTTTCAGCAAGCCGATGGTGGGAAAACCAACAAATGAACATAGCCTCAAAATGCACACATTCCCATGCAATCGATTAGAGGATCGCTCTGTTTGTGACTGTGAAGTGATTGTCCGTAGAGCCTGCGTAAAATATCTGGGGGTAACACTTGACGACCAACTCACATGGAACCTACATCTGGTATCGACTGCAAATAGACTCAGACGCATGATACACATTTTTAAGACCTTGCGTGCAATATGTGATCTGATGTTACTTATCCAGACATACCGGGCATTATGTGAATGTCTTATTCGGTTTTGTGTATGTGCCTGGGGAGGAGGTGACAAAACAAAAATTATTGGAGTAGAACGTGCACAGCGTGCAGTGCTTAAAGTTTTATGCCATCTACCCTTCAGACATCCCACAGCAGCAGTCTATGAACTGACTGGTGTGTTATCTGTGCGAAAGATTTTTATCTACGAATCGTTACGAAGATATCACAAGACAACTGTACCACAATTACCTTTACACCAAAAACGCATTGAACGTTGGCCGGTACCCCACACTAAGTCAGCCTTAGGTCAAAAGCAGTACACATTTTTAGCGCCTTTTATATACAACAAGTATAATAAAATAACCAAAGTTAGTAGGCTTAACAATAATCTATTTAAAAGGATGATCATGTGTTGGTTACTGAAACTGACATATGAAGAAACGGAAAATCTTATCAAAGTTTAAGACAGGCCCACACATATATAAATAAATACACACACTTACATACACACGCACACACACTCACGCACACACACAGAAACACAAACACACACACACACACACACACACACACACACACACACACACATACACATTCATCTACAAAGACATGTATGCTTGGATATTATTATTACTATTATTATGAAATTATCAATAGTTATTATATTTTTTTTTTTTACTACGTTTATTTTAGTTAAATTATAAATTATGAATTGATTGTATTATAATGAAATTACCAATTGTATCTTGAAATAATTGTTACATATAAGCGGGGAAGACACTGACTCCTGCAACACAGTTTCGACTAGCGTGGGAGCCAGAGTTTTGTTATATATTGTGTTCTTTTCTTTTTTGTGTCAATAAATGATTATTATTATTATTATTATTATAGGTATGATTATGGATTATAAAAATGTTTATCCCGTGTGGGGCTCGGAACCACAATAGTTCGCGTCCACATAAACCACAGTGCAAGCCGTGTAGTCAAATAAAAAAATGATAGCTTGAATGGTATCGACCTATTAACGCACCCACTCTGTGTTTGTAATTAGTTCGTCAGTTTTGAGCAACGTCGATGCAATATACATAAAAGCAAAATTGTGTGTTTTAGGACAAAGAATAGCGTCATGGATAAGATCGCCCTCTAATTACGAAACAAACGAAACCATAATTAACTCTTTTTCTGAATCGTTTGATTCAGAAAAAGAGTGTAAAAATCTACATGAATGAGAGTTGCGCCTGCGTTTACTTATACAAAATATTTAGTCTGATTAGTGTGATTAGAGAGAGATGCGGCATGAAAGTGGATATAGTGACAAGAATAGAAAAGGGTATGTTAAGCTGGTTTGGACATGTAGAAAGAATGGACGAGGAAAGACTGACTAAGAAAGTTTATAAGGCTAGTGTGAATGGAACAGTCGCAAGAGGAAGATCTAGGCGAACGTTTCTTGATAAGATCGGAGGCGTTCTGGACAAAGGCCAGGTTAAGAGCACCTTGAACCGACGGGCGTGTATGAGGAATGTGATGAAAGTGAATGAAGCCAGAAAAGTGTGTCAGGATCGTAGCAAATGGAAATCCGTACTCTCTGCCTACCCTCTGGGAAACAGGCGTGAATCTATATATGTATGTATGTAATATTTAGTCTGTGACGTAGCTCACAAAAATAAAAATAATAACCGTTTTATGAAGGCTAATGCAAATATAGTTCATTGTTAACTTATCAATTCATAGCAAAGGGGTCTTCTATATTTGAACTCTTATAGGAAATAATACGTTATCCATAAACATTTAATCTCATATCCAACATGGTGGAAAATTTTGTCGTAAAATAGTCATAAATAATCCGAACATAAAATATGAAGGATTTAAAGAAAATTTTCAATATCAGTAGAGATATTTATCGTCGCCCTTTCGATCCATTAGTCGGGGTGGGGGCAGTTCCGGTTTCCGGTAAGCTGGTTCCGGCGGAAGTAAGAACACATGGCTGCCTAAGCCGTTCGATCGTAAAAAATATCTTATGAAAGACGTCGCCTGATGGAGGACCTAAATTTATTCAAGTTTCAACCCTTGCTGTAGTACTGGCGGTATTTACGATTTCACTTAAACGATGTCCCGAAGAAATGTATGGCCTTTTTTGTAAGTGTGAAGGCTTCAGCTAAAATGTAGACAAACACTAAATTTTTTTTGTGGAATTCGCAACTATATAATTCTCTACTAGAAACAACAACAATAAAAACAGCTGAAGCACTTTTTACTTAACTAATATCGGATATAAGTAGATAGAAGAAAAAAATAATTGAAAGAGGATAGAACGTTCTCTACTACCTACTTTACGCGTGTCAATTACTGTCAATTGACACGATTTTGACGTAATTATATCGATACAAAAAATAAAAGAATTGTGTCTGGACTCCGCATGTTAATAATATATGTCGATGATTTAACTATATAAAATACATTAATATACAGACAAGGAGAGTCCCTTTGTTTCCTGAAGTTGTTTAAAAATGTAGTATTGCAAGCGTTCTTAGGCTCAGTGACTGATGACCAATAGTTGAGCTGTATGATTTTATATAATATTTTCTTATGTTTACGCGAATATTATTAAAAGTAAAAGTAGTGTAACAGTTGTCAAAATTATGTAATAAAGTGTCAAATGAACAACGCGATAAAATCCGTATATAGTATTACAATTTCAATGTATGATTTTATATCAAATATATTATACTAGCCCCAATTTCTTCGACTATTCTCAACTAATATCATCTACAGCTCACAATTATCCTTCATGGTAATTTTATTTTAATATTCTATTCATAAATAACACGTCTAGCCGGTCAGTTGTTAACTACAGTCACGTAACCGGTAGATGCCAAAACCGATCACACAGCATCTCTTAATTGCGATTCCTTACGATGAGGTGGACTATTATTAGACAAGAACGTGGTGTCCAACTCAAAGTAATTACATATATGGGGACGCAACAGCCACTTATCACTCAGTCACTCACGCAGACAAGACTCAGTTCTGTATGTGTGAGTAAATTGCGTGTGTTTAATGTTTGTAAGTATAGAGATTCTGAGCGTGACGTTGCTTTAACATATAGCTTAGCTAGATGGCTGCACATAGCAGAAAGCACGGATGGCGTAGTGGTTTCAGCAGTCGCCTCGCCACTGCCGCCACACGAAGTGTTGTGAGTTCGATCCCCACACGGGACAAAAATTTGAGTGATTCACAAATGATTGTTTCGAGTCTGGGTGTTTCTTGTGTCCGTTGTTTACATATTTGTAAAATCCCCCGCGATAAATTTCAAATTACATTTTTAAATTAATGAAATGCTTTCTGTCGTTTGATATATCGGTAAATTGGGGTATATTGCAACTACTGGGGTGAAAAACAACACAATTAAATACGCGCGAATTTGATTAAATGACGTAACTCAGTACTGCCATCCTTAAAATTTGACTTTAAAACCAAAATTGCCATATTAATTTTTACTATAGACAATGATTTAATTTTGACATTATAAAGAGGAATTCTTTCAAAAAAAAGGTTGTTTCTCACCCCAGTAGTTGCAATATACCCCAATTTACGGTAAAACTCTTGTATGTAACTTATATACAATATTTTAGTAGGTCTCATTGTCGTCACATAATTGTTGTGGCATAATTTTACTATTTCTGTGTATATTATCTCATCGAGATGGGTCTAAATATTTATTTAATGTAACCACTGTGCTTGTGTAGCGCAATGGTAGTAAGTGCGACTACTGTCAATGAGGTCTCGAGTTCAATTCCCGTATTGAGCAGTGATGTTGGATTTTTCTGTTAAGTAATTCACAGCTTAAAGCTGTGTCCAGTACACGGCACGCTACCCTACGATAAACTGGTGAAATATTTGTATTATACATTTATGTTTGCTTCGGGGATATGAGCGTGAAACTGCGTATGTAAGTAATGTTGGCTAGTGTCTAGAACCGAGAATTGCTATTTTTTTAAACAGAATCGAGTTCCACTGAGTATGCTGAATGAGGTGTCTAACAAAATGCAGCCCGACGTATAAAATCAGGCTCTTGTATATCTACTTAAATATAAATTTCGATGGTGTGATTCCGGATCTGTTAACACCAGATTTTAGTACGCAAATGGACGATCCATTTGCGTCACCTTTAAGTGGATTTAAATAGTTATAATAGTTTCAAATAGGGTTTTAATAATCAGTATAAGCTAGTTAATTTGTCGTTTCGCGTAAACGTAAGACAATAGGTATTATAACTATCTTCAGGATTTAGATTTAGGATATTTTTTATTCCGGTATACGTTTCTCTCGGAATTACACGAATAACGCCTCAGGCAGAACTTGTTCAATTTTAAGTGAAACAGACGCCAGGTTTTTTAAGATTGATGTATGCAGCTATACAAGAGAGCTCTCAAGGTTTATTTCTTCTATTAAGGTGTATTAATACGTAATGCAGCATATATTTAACAATGGATTACAATGGAAGTTTTAAACTGAAGATTCTTCTTCGTTTTGCTGATGTGGATCGAAAAATCTTGGTACTAGTTACTCGTAAGTTGGATTTCGTGTACCTGTGAATAATCGATACAGTTAATGCCTAGTAATATTATAGAAACGAAAGTATGTTTGTTTTATTCAGCTTTTTCATGTCACTAGAAGAATTCAACGATTTTTCTTTTTATTCAAAAGACATATTTCGTACTAGGTATAATCAAACTCAGAACAACCATTTGTTGATCATAAAAAAATTTGTCACGTGTGGGATTCGAACCCACAACACTCAGCGCAGTGGCAGCGGCGAGGCGATCACTTAAACCATTGCACCATCCGTGCAGCATTATATAAACAACGGATACGAAGAATACGCTGACACGGAGTAACTGTTTGTGGATAACAAATATTTTTGTCCTGTGTATTAACTAAAGAGAAAAAAAAACAACAAAATTATTAAAAGAGTCATAATATTCCTCCGCATCGTCGTCAATTAGCAACGTGCCCGGAAGACTGGCAGCATTACTACGTTGAATGGCAATACTTATTCTTTGTGCACAGAAAATACCAGTTCTCTGGTCACGTAAAGCGTCGATCAACCGCTTAGCTAGGTCTCTATAAACAGACCTAGCACTTGGACCTCATGGCCCCAGCGATTCGACACCAAACGGCTCAAATATGTACTCACCAATAAGGTTTTGATATTTGCGCCATTTGAGCGTCTTCGCTGATGCAGCAGCAGCACCAGCACAACCTGCTGTGCTAGAAAGATGTGATGGCGCAAGGGTGTCGACACAAGTTGCATTCCACACCAAAGGCCTACCCACTTTCCATGGCAGTAATGACATACCATCTGGTCTCTTGCCATTGTCGCATACCAAACCGTGTGGTTCAAGCTGAGCGGGAACGCCAGCGGTGACAAGAGCCCGACGGAGTATGTTATTCAGGTTGCGTGTTGTGATATGCGACCAGCACTCCTGGTGCATGACTGTGTATTTATTTTCATATTTAAAACAATGATGTGTTACTTATACCAGAACATTTGCATTTACATCATGTACACAACATTCGGCGAAGTTGCAATGTCTAAACGACTACAATATGAACCACTGAGCTATCCATACAGTAAAATAAACAAGTTTAAAATTTATTATTACAAATAGAATTTAAATTTGGGTCACGAAGTTAGTTTCCGGTAGATATTAGAATAAAATAACTTTTCAGTACAACGTGTTATTACTAATACTGGCAATTATCAAAATTTCTGAGGTTGTATAGAATTATATTATATAGTGTGAGGCGAGTGTGTAGTCACAAGTGGTATTAAATTCCAAACTTGGACGTACGTTTCGTATTGTCACCCCGCTGACCTCACGGAATAACTGGCTATTGTCGCAACGCTTAATCTTGGCGTGTAATAAGCTTTTAATATTTCATCTTATTACGTAAGATTTAAAGTGATGATCTTGCTAGTGGTTTTTGTAGTAGTACACAAATAGTTTTTCCAAGGCCAACTGTCCGTTGTTCCAGTGTCGTCAAAAATCCTCTATGATGGGATTACTCCTAACAAATAAACTATATAAAATTAGTAACGTTTTCTTGTTGTTTGACGCCAGAGTAAAATCTATTAAAATTTTGTCGTACAGCAAAAACGACTTAAAACTTAAAACTTAAAACATTTTCAATTTCATAATGTTATTTTTGTCCAGATTATTTCTAACTTTATACAAGCATTTTGCAGCAAAATGCTAATGTGGGCGTTTCGTCTCTAAATATCCAGATACCATTATACTGAAAGCTATATTTAGAGTTGTTATTAAGTCTATGGTAATATATGTATTTATTTTTAAAACTAATATTATTACACAATGCTAGCAAATTATAGATGGATAGATCATAATACTAATATTGTATACTATTAAAGTTATTATAAAACGTCGCAACTATTATTAATAATTATACCTATATATAATGTATTTGATTTATTAATATTGATATATTTAGTTGTGATTTATTATTTTTATAAGTTGCTTATTGATATTTTTATAGTCATCGTCTAAAATCATATTATTATCTCGTATATGCAATTTTTTTCCCTTTTTTTATAAACTATTATTTATCCTTTATTATTATATTTTATTATTATAATAGATACGCCCGCGGTTTCACACGCGTTTATGATTACTGCGCCGCCTCTGTGTGTTGTAGCGTCAAGTTATGTATGTAGCCTATAACCTTAAATCGAACCAGTAGTTCCTGAGATTAGCGCGTTCAACCAAACAAACAAACAAATGAACAAACTCTTCAACTTTATAATATTAGTATAGATAAGCTAATTGACGTATCCAAGAAGTGTATACACATTTTTATGAAAATAAAGGTTTTTGAGTTGACTTTGACTTTAGTACAATTGCCATTAACATGACTACCAGCGCCAATACACTTGTCCCTTAGTTCATCCCCGACTAATCCCATATTCATTGCGCGCCACCCCCTAACTTAAGGGTTGGTATCAGGACGTGTGCCGCCGCCTGTCCCAAACTTGGCAACTAAACAACTTATCAATTGTTCCGTTTAGTTTGCACCTGAAAGTTGAAACTGGTTATTTTGGGGTCAGTAGCGCCTTTTACGTGTTTCTTGTTTCGAACTTGTGTTTATACTGTTCGGTATATAAAGTAAAAATACGAGCAGTATTTTTAAACTGTTCTATTGTTGGATACGGAGTCTTATTAGTATGAGAAGAGTTAGGCCATAATGCAATAGTGCCAATCCTGTTGATAAGCTGTCCCACTGTTGGGCACGGACTTTGTCACAGTATAAGTAAGGCTAGGCCATAGCCCACTAAGCTTGTCCCGTTGGAAGATCTCACACGTCTTCGAAAGCATTATGTCGATCTCCCAGACATGTAGATTTAAGCATGATGTTTTCCTTTATCGTTAAAGCTTGCGATAAAAGCAGCGATAGCTTAGTGGGGAGACCAACAGACTGCAATGCAGAGGGTCTCGGGTTTGAACCCACGTCGCGCACCTCTGACTTTCGGAAAATATATCACTTTTCGAAATTATGTGCGGTATGATTGACGATTATCGCCTGCTCCGTGCCTCGGAGAGCCCGTTAGACTATCGGTCCCGGCTGCCATGAACATCTATGGCAGTCGTTATTGCGGAAGTCAGTACCCTCTAATATCCTGACACTGGTCTAGCCTTAGGGTATCGTTAGCCTTTGGGTTGCGGAGGTCAGGTGGCAGCCGCTCCGTGTAAAAACTGATATCCAGCCAAATCCGTTTAGACTAGAAAAGCCGACCCTAAGTGACTTGGGAATAATAAAGGCTAAGAGAGAAGAAGATTGAGGACTTGTATTGAGGATTAGAGTAATATGTGTTTGTCGGTGAGTGTATGTGAGTGTCTGTGTGTGTATTGTGTATATGTACATAATATGTGTGCGGCTGTGTGTATCGGTATGTGTAGGTGTGTGTATATGTATGGGAATAAGATGTATTTGTTATCATGCTATGATATCCTAACATTGAGTATAAGTTTGTGAAAGAAGCCACGCTGTTAGTTTCAGTTTAAGACGGTATAATTAAGACGATTTTTAACCAATTAAGTCTTTAAATTACCGCACGTCTCACTAGCAAGCACACCGCTGAAGCGGGTTACAAAATTTAAGTACCTGGGTCACTGGGTCACCGAGGATCTATGTGACGACCTAGACATTGAGAGGGAGCGCAGGGCGCTGTGTGTCCGAAGTAATATGTTGGCCCGCAGATTTGCACGATGTACGCATGAAGTCAAAATGACTCTCTTCCGAGCCTACTGCCAAAACTTCTACACTTGCAGTCTGTGGGTCAGATACACACAGAGGGCATACAACGCTCTGTGTATACAGTATAATAATGCTTTCAGGATGCTTGTGGGGCTGCCGCGATTTTGTAGCGCATCAGGCATGTTTGCCGACGCGAGGGTTGACGACTTCTATGCCATAATCCGGAAGCGATGCGCCTCGCTCCGACACAGAACATGCGCCAGCTCCCACAGTATGCTGAGAGCATTGACAAACCGGTGGGACTGCCAGATGCTCGGCCGATGGGTAAGACTGCACACTCAATTAAGAGTATATAGATAAAAAATATTGTTTGTTATGTCTGTCTGAGTGTCCCATGATTTGTGTTTGTCTGTATTTTATTGTTTTCTGTGTTTATTGTATGTATTGTAACCTTTAGGGTTTACTTTAAGAGAACTGTAGAATAATTAGGAAGTACAATGAGAGAAGGTATAACAAATACACTTTTAATGAATTAAGATACAATTAAAAGAGACAATCTTTACTTATAGAACTATAGTCAGGGCGTGGTTCGCTAAAGACTTGCTTCGTGGTCCCTGTATAATCAGGACACTTAGCTGGGAGTGTGAAGCCGGGCTGCAAAGAGACTGCGACTGACGCCGTCCGTCCTTATATAGTGTCGCACCACCGGTCGCGAGAGGTGGCTAGTGACGTGCGCCCGCGTTCGCCGGGCGTCTAGGCGATTATCGTCACAGTATGTTTACTAACAATAGTTAATAAGTTGCTTTTGTATTACTAATCATATGGACCTAACAGTTTGCAAATAAAAAATAATAATTATTATTATTATTTAAAAACCAGATATAATTAAAGACCTATGGCGCCTGGCCGCCGCGCGCCGGTGTGCCGCTACGACTTAATAGGTTAATACAAAACTATAAATCATTATTTTATTGTGTGACTGGAGATTTTAAAAACATTTAAACAATGAATACAAACACTTCGACTCGGCACAATCATATTTAGATCACAAAAATGTTTGTATTGTATGTCGAACTCTTTCTACACAGGATGGCAGCAATAGCACCGACCGCTTACTCGCTATATTTAAGTTCTAGCTAATCAAGGTTATGTGACAAAGGATTACAAGCAGCATAGATCATAGAATTTTTTTTTTTCTTTATGAGGGGGAATGCTTTGTCGCATACCTCTCCGCGGGGCAACGGAGAGGTTATGTCGGGCTCACCGGGGAAAAGATACCCCGGTAATACCGATTAAATCTACCACGGTGTTCCTCGACATAACCATAGACGGTGAGGCCGCGCGAATCGCTTTCACATGCAATCGCGACCCCGCCGTGGTTTCGGCCCGCCGTGTGAAACGGCAGGCCACTGCACGAAGAATATTTCCTCCACCATCCCCCTGAGCGGGGGGGACAAAGACACGATAATAGTTCATTGACCTACAAGTATTATATTTAGCAGTATGGCGAATTAAAACTAATACAAAGGACAGATTGGCCGGCTCATACAAATCACGTCGGACATTCTAAACTAATTATACTTAGAACTATCGCTCGAGGTCCACTGAAACGTGTTTTTGTTGTTATTAACAAAGGACCCGACGGAGCAAAGATATAAAGAGGATAAAAAAGACAAAGACTGACTGCACAGATGCCGTAGTGGTTTAAGTGGTCGTCTCGGCGCTGTCACTGCGCCGAATGTGGTGGGTTCGAATCCCATACAGAACAAAGATTTGTAAATACGACGCTTTTTTAACATCGCTGATTAAGGTCTTTGACACCTAAGTACAGTTATCGCTGCATTACATTACGTACTAAAATTTTTAAATTATTAAAATAAAAGTCCTATGGCTAAACCACTGAATACATTTAGTTCATAATTTGTAAATCGTCAAAGAATACCATGTAGTACATATATGTGGTATCAATTAATGTGATAACATTTGCGCTACTTTGTATACCCGCAGTCGTATTAACTACCACCACGCCACTGAGGCCTAAAATCCTCTTTATAACTGTTAAGTATTGAGATAAGATGAAGATTTAATATTATTATTAAAAGAAAACATCATCATCATCATCATCGGGCTATAATAGTCCACTGCTGGACATAGCCCTCCCCTAATGAGCGCCATAGCGCCCTGTCTTCGGCTTGCCGCATCCAGCATCTGCCTGCAGTCTTTCGCAGTCGCAGCATTTATATTTACTAAACAGTATGTTTTCTTTCTTTTGAAAAGAAAACATACTGTTTAGTAAATATAAATTTGTTAAATACGCCTCCTTCAAACCTAAATCATTTAATTTTCGCCAATGCCACTGCGCCGAGAGTTATGGGTTTGATCTACTTACAGATCAAAAATTTGTGTGATCCACAAACAGTTGTCCCCGCAATACAGGGGCTAATAATAGTGCGAAAAAGTACCTTTGAACGACTAAAGATCAAACAAAAAGCTAGTATTTTTGGAACCCATCATAATATTTGATTAGAATGAAACTTGTTAAAAGTTGTTGGCAAGGCTACAGGTCCAATTCAAAAAATCTTGTTTAGTATTGCTATCATACTGAAGCCACTTCCATTATGTTTATATCTTATCCAGTCTCCAGTAGATTGCGTATTCGGACCCAAAACGATGTATTTGATTAAGTACTGGACTAAGTTTTATAGGGTCGCTCCTGGGTCTGCGTCCAGCTAGTAACTTAGTTTGGTGTTAACAAAATAAATACTTTGCTCATGATTAAGTGCAACTTAGTATCTAGTGTTTGTGAGTTTGGTTTCGTAATAGTGCAGTTATATTGTTTGATTTTTGTTCTTTGCTGTTCTAGTCGCTTACCTGACTATATAGCCATGTGTCTTCTAAGTGCTTTTTACATATATATTGTATGGGTATGTGTTCGAAGGAATTGACACAGGTGTAAGGTATTCATATCGCCGTGCCGATTGTCAATTAACGATCACATTTCCTGACACCGTGCTGCAGAGAATGCTTAAGGGTCTCCTATGCGCCAATGACCTTGAGCGTCTAACGTTTGCGACTCACTTCTAAACATTTTACGATAATTTACTGCCACGTAGTGAGATGTAGCTGTACTATGATAATTTACAGACAATCCAAAATAAAGAAATTGTCCTATACTACTATAAGACTAATTCTAAACTATTTATTATCTTAGGTTAATCACATACACTCAAAAATAGATAAAATTACGTTAATATACGAGAGCGTTTTGGGGAAAAATTGCATACATCCGTCCATCACAAAGGCTGGCGCCGTATGCCGCCCGTCGCCCGCGCAGAGACCTGCTAGAATGATTCGACCGAAAAATCGAGAAAAACAAATCTTTAAATGAAAAATCATCTTTAATAAATAAAAAATTGCCCACGATTTACAATAAATGTATTCTCTACACATAAATGTGAGTTTTATATTCATACTTCTACAGATGAGGAAGTTTATACATAAACTTTGTGAAATCAATCATTTTTAATATTGCTTGTATATCTCATAAAAAATAAAATATAAATAATATAAATATATGGAATTAAAGTTTATAAATCGAAATATTGTTTAAATGTAGTTTGAGAATTTTGGGACATCATTTAAGGTACAAGATACCTGTTGAAAATCGTGTATTTTTTACGTTTTGTGGTAGGAGGCCCTTAACTGAAAGACCCAATAACACCTTACCTGACCCGAGAGCCGAACTTGGGATCGCCCGATCCCACGCAAATGTAGGAATAAACGTTTGGCATGAGATCTACGAAGCTTAATGTAAAGAATTGTAACTTGTGTGAATTTAGTATGTATGTTTATGATTGCTTTAATATTTTTAATGAGCACCTGCAGTACAGCCTCTTTACCCAAAGCAGAAAAAGCTTGTCTGATATAGTTCCATCAACTTAAAGACCAACAAGTATTGTGTTTGTATTATGTTCCTACAGTAGGATTGATTTTTAGGATTGCTTTACGAGATGACGAGCGGTCATCAACCTTCGCATTCCTGGAGTATACGAAATCACTGAATATAAATGTTTAAAAAAACATAAACTACTTTTACAGACACCTACATTGTTTTAAGACTTATTTATAGTAATGTTAAAATGTATTATCCAAGAATATACATTTATTTATTTATTTATTTATTTATTGAGGATTTCCAACAAAGAATATACACTACAGATAACACGGATAAAATCACTTAAATATAAGACAAGTGTAATCCTTCAGTTATAGGAAACCACAGCATGCAAGTATATATATTTTTTAAACTAAGTTACCTAATTAAAACATATTGGATAGTTACTTAAACACAAGACAATTTGGATATTTTATCTTAGATAAATTGTGGACTATAAACCTATACAATAAAATATAAGTTATATAATAATATAAACAATGTGAAACAATGACAAAACCCGAAAGTACATATAATAATTACAGATAACTTAACATTTAATAATTAAATATTCTGTCCAGACACTTCTTAAATTTGGTTAAGGGATCACAGATGTCAATTTCTGTTGCCTTTGACAGATTGTTATATTGCCTACAGAGCCTTGGTACCGCAGCATAATGACCTAGATTTGTATGGGAAGTTGGTACATCGAATAAACTATATATATTCTTCCTAGGCAGTCGAGCGGGGATTCTTATGTGCAATGTGCTCAATAGCTGACTGCAGTCTATAGACCCGTTAAACATTTTGTGGAGGAAAAGACAGTCTAGTTTCTCCCTACGGCTCGCAAGCGATTGAATTTTGTAGTGTTTCAGTCTTTCGGCGTAGCTAATGCATTTTTTGGCTATATGGTCTCCGTAACATAGGTGATATAAGAACCGCTTTTGAACATTTTCTAGACGTTTTCTGTAAACCTCGTAGTGTGGATTCCATATAATGGAACCGTACTCCAGTATCGGACGAACCAAGGTATTAAAAATTCTTATCTTTGTGGAGGAGTTCTTAAAGTCTCTACAGTTGCGAATAATAAAACCCAGCACTCTGAAACCTCGAGCAACAATGTCTAGTATATGCACATCGAACTTTAGTGTACAGTCTATTTGGACGCCTAAATCACGAATCACGGTTACGTTTCGTACTTGAGTGCCGTCAATGTAGTAAGCATTATTAGCTGCACGTTTATTTCGTGTAAATTGGACATAGAAACATTTATTTACATTTAATATCATTTTATTTTCTTTGCACCAATTCGTTAAGTTATGTATATCATCCTGTAATTTTCTTGGGTCGTCATCGGTTTGAACAGGCATCACAATCTTAAGGTCGTCGGCAAATAAGAAAAACTTGAGTTTTTGAAACACTTGACAATGTCATTAATAAAGGCATTGAACAAAATTGGCCCAAGATGCGAGCCCTGCGGAATACCAGACGTTGCTACATAGTTGGAAGAACAGTAACCATTGACAACCACTTTCGATGTCCTATTTTCCAAGTATGACTCCAGCAACTTGAGCAAAGCACCGTCTATACCAAGATTACTCAATTTTGCAATAAGGCGACTGTGGTCCATTTTATCAAATGCCTTACTGAAGTCTGTGTAAATTGTGTCTACAGGTATACGTTTGTCGAGGTATTTTGATATCATGGATGTAAAACAAAGAAGATTTGTATTTGTGGACCTCGATTTTACAAAGCCGTGTTGATAATCCGTTATATGTTTTTTTAAGTCCCATTCCAAACGTTTGCTTATAAGTTTCTCGAATATCTTGCCAAATGAGACCAGAATA
This sequence comes from Catocala fraxini, assembly GCA_930367265.1. Lineage (NCBI taxonomy): Eukaryota > Metazoa > Arthropoda > Insecta > Lepidoptera > Erebidae > Catocala > Catocala fraxini. The sequence goes on along the minus strand of OV884040.1, from coordinate 1,651,913 downwards.
GATATTGGTCTATAGTTCGTAATTAGATGCTTTTCTCCAGATTTAAATATAGGGATAACTAAAGCTTCTTTCCACTTCGTAGGGAATGTTCCTTCTAGCACAGATCTATTAAAAATGATTTTAAGTGGAGTAACTAGTGCCTTTGCACAGCGTTTTATAAAAACGGGCGGGATGCCGTCACAACCTGACCCCTTCGTTTCATCTAGTGACTTAAGACTACAATATATTTCTTCGTTATGAATCGCTGATGTTCCTATTGTGTTCTCTCTGTTACGGTTTGAGAGACTTGGACTACCCGATGGTGCATTAAAATTCGCAGCGAAGTTTTCTTTAAATAAGTTACATATATCTATACCGTTCGTAGCTACTTTATTTCTAAGATACATTTGAGCTGGATATGTACTGCTAGTTTTTCTTTTACCCTTTATGAAAGACCAAAAAATCTTGGGATTTTTTGTAATGCCACTCTCTATTTTTGAAATATAGGTTTTATAACATGAAGTTCGAAGCATGTTGCAGTCGTCCCTTAACCTTTCAAAGGATATTAAATCCAGTGGGTTTTTATATTTTTTATAGCGAACATGGTATTTATACTTTTCTTTAAACAAACGAATGAGGTCTCGGTTGTACCATGGCGGGTATTTTTTAACATTTGACTGTTTTAACGGAATAGTAAGAAGTATAACGCGATGTAATATATCATAAAAGATGTCAACCATGTCATCAACTGAATAGCATGTATCTAGTTTATTCTCCCATTCTATTGATAGTAGATTATTTATGACGTTTTCGTAGTCCGCTCGATAAAAATCAGGTTTAAGCAAAGGTTTAGCTTCAAGTTGACAATCCGGTAGTAAAGGTATATTAAACTGTAAGGGCGGGTGTAATGGATCTTCTCTCGATAAATTGAACATACAGCGGCGTAATTTTTCTACAGGAGCATTACTTAATATGAGATCTAGAGTTTTAGATTTATTGTTCAAAATATTATTATACTGGTACAATGCACTCAGAGATAAAAACTCCGCGAGTACTGCGTTACGTTTTGATTGGTTAAATTCCGGGTATAAATAATTATCTTTTGATGTCCAGGTAACATCGCTGAGATTAAAGTCGCCTAATATTATCATATTTTTATTTTTTGCTGTAACATGGTCAACATTCTTGGTATACAGTGATAATGTTTCGTGATGTACTGGTGGTGGTAAGTATACTGCGCCAATATATATAATATCCTTACCGTTATTTTTTAAATCAAGACTTACCCATAAATCCTCGAGTTCGGATTCAAAGCAATTAAACCTATGAGACTTAAGGTGCTTTAACACCGCTATTAACACCCCTCCACCGTCTTTTCGGCTCCTATATCTAGTAGTCTCCCGGTCACGTCTGTAGACAATGTACCTGTCATCGAAGATCTCAGAGTCATAGACGCCACTATGTAACCAAGTCTCTGTAAGCACTATTACATCATAGCTATGAATGGATATATTGTGAGATAAATCAAGAGTTTTTGTTTTTAAGCCCCGTACATTTTGATAGTAAACATCTATTGAACGATTGAATGCAATAAGTGTTATCCATAGATACTTTCAATATAAATAAACTTATACCAAAGATGATAGTTTATCTAGACTCTTTATAACAATAACTGGCGAGGTTTCGTTTTTTTTTACAAAAACTTTCCCGTAACGAACCCATATAAATTTATAAGCCAGCTCCTTGCCACGAATCCGCGCCGCTGCATGGATCGCTTTGTTTTCGGTCGAAAGGTGCTCAGGGACGTATATCGGTTGAGGTGGTTCGGTAGCGATTCCTAGATGGCTGGTATTCAATTTTTCTCGGGCGTTTGCTCTGTTGTATTTCATGCATGAAGCAAGAAAAGTGTCGCGCAGACGAGGGCTGCTGAACTTGATGAGAATCGTTCGTGGTCTTTTGCTATTAGAATCCATTTTTGCTAATCTTGTACAGTGTAGAATATCATGGTCCTTAATGTCACAGCTGATAACTTTGCCGAGCTGTTGTACTATAGTAACAATATTTTCGGACTTACTTTCTGGGACGCACTGTAGTTCAATGTTGTTAGATCTAGAGGCCTGTTCAATCAGGTTTAACCGCTTGCTCAGCTTTTGAAGACTATCCTGTAGACTGCTGTTTTCTTTTTCGATCTTCTCTATTTTGTTCGCTTTCTCTTCTAGCATAAGTTTCATTTCGTCGTATTTTTCGTTGAAAAATGATAAGGATTTCTTAAAATCAGCAACCAGTTCATTAATCTGCCGGAACTGCGCTGAAACTGCATCTTTTAAAGCATTTTATGCATTTATAAAAGATCTTATAAAATATTAATAATAATAATTTTAATAATATTCTATCACATACACACAACACCATCTAGCCCAAACTAAGCAGAGCTTGTACTATGGGTACTAGACAATGGATAAACATACATATATACTTCCTTTTTTTTGTAAAAACATACATATTATACGTAGAAACACCCAGACCAAGACAAACATCCATGTTCATGCACACAAATGTTTGACTTGTGCGGGGATCGAACCCGTGACCTCAGGCGTGGCAATCGGTTACACTAAGCACTACGCCATCGAGTCGTCTAAATTGATAATAATAATACATATTACAATAATAATATTAAATAACATAGAATATAATATATAAAATATAATATAATAATAATATTAAATAATAATGCTTCTAAAAGAAGCCATAATTTTAATATGCCATGTTTCTTAAACGGCGATGTAAGTGAACATTTTTAACCTTAAAAATCGCCGTAAAACTCCGGTTAAAATTTTATTTTGAATGGCTATTCATTAAAAGCATCCTGGACGGAGCTGTTGCGTCGTGATAGCAATCGTGAAGAAATTACATTTCCTTCCTTATTGCCGGCGAGCGAAACACGTTAGTGAAACGCTGTAGTGAAATATTTATTCTAACGACATTCTATTAAACCTTTATGGTGAATAATGTGATGGCAAAATGCTAGTTTTTTAGCTACTAAATTAATTTTTCAGCAAGTGTAAAGTCATAAAAAGTGTCTATAGTTGAAGCATACCTCGTTGGTATCGTGGTACATGTTTGGGTGCGATCTCGTGAGGTTACAGGTTTTATTCCTGAGACGGCCGAAGTCTTGCTGCGTTTAGGTCTTTGGAAGTTCTAAGTAAGGATGGTACGGTAATGTGCCTCGCACACGACTATAGAACGGCTCTCTATTCCGAAACATTAAAAAACATTGCTGGCAAAATGCAGCTCTATATACCCTACATGTGCCTGCGGTGATATAGATATTTTGCTATCTGTTCTTAGCAGGGATTTATATATTATTATACAGTTTTCAGTTTTGCTTGTGTCTTAAGGGTCGTTTTTGTACCTACAATTATAAACAAAGCAGCCAAAAAAACCAAATGGAAATAATAAAAGTGTTTGTTAAATAAAACACTGACAAAATACCAAATTACAAGTTAAAGTTAAAAATAGTTAGTCCATCAGTGCCTTTCTACTTTTAAGCTGCCACATTGTAACAAAGAGGCATCCAAAGACATCTCTCCAGATAACTTTTAACACTGCATACCGATTCACAGTAGTACATAAAGAACCGGTTTCCTCAGTAAATGAAACAACAAAAAAAAAAAGATAACAGCAAGAGAAATGCAAATGGATCTAGTTTTAAATTGAAATAGCCGACTGTGTCCAAGAAAATTACTATTCGTTTCAAACGAGAAATTTGCAGACGCCATTTTTATTTTGGGTCGTTAATTAACTTTTTTTACACAATTATGTTTCAGGAAAATTTGCATGAGATTTCTAAATCTATTTTGCATAGAAAATATATGGCTCGGGGGTTTTGTTTTGTAATATTTTAGGTATAAAACATTCTTGAATCTTTGTTAAAATATTACTTTCGGTTAGTTAAATAATAAATCTTATGATGACTGGGTAAGATTTGTATTATTACTTCTTTCTTCAGCTAAATTTACACATAAAATCATTTCTGAGGCAAGGAGGTCGAATAAAGCTATCTTTATTTTTTTTTCTTTTAGAAAGACAAATACCACACTAGGAATATTTCCTGTGTCGTGAGGGATTTTACGAACATTCATACAACGGACACAAAGAACACCCAGACTCGGGACAGAAATTTGTGGATCACACAAATTTTTGTCCACTGTGGGGATCGATCCCACAACACTCGGCGCGGCGGCGGTGGCGATGCGACCACTTAAACCACTACGCCATCGTTATGGTATTGAAGGGAAAGGAACGACCTGGTCCATGACGCTACCACAAGCAATGATATTTGACGGAGCATGACGGTCCTTGGCATGCGAACTCAGAATAAGACTCAAAAAGAAAACTTTACGGAACTGTTCATGATCACGAGTTGTCTTCATTGCACATTCTTCTTGATTAAAATACGACTGAGTGTAACAACAATGTAAATTCTAGCTTAAACAAGGTGTAACAAAACAAAATAATATATTTAAAAAAATAAGTTTTAGTATTTGTCATTTAACGTCCTGTGATCTGATGCAAATATTAGTGCCATGGATGTTTGTCATTCAAATAATCATTTATATTATAATATGCTTTAGAAATAAACAAGTTTTAATTATAACTTTAAATTTATTATCTGGTCGGAATATTGGTCGGAATTTCATTATAAAAACCTATACCAAGACCCATGAAGGAACCATGAACTTTATGTAGACGGTAGAATGGAACATATAATTTATATTTATTTCTAGTATTGATGTTATGTACGTCACAATTTTTTATGTATAAATGTATATTAGACTAAACTCTCAATAAGTTATTTTACAATTTCGAACAGGTTGGTAACAACTACAGATATCACAGGCAATTTGCAATTAAACTGCCAATTCACTGGGCCCTTAGACAGTACAATGATTACGAAAAACTGCCAATCAGAGTTAAGAGTAACCAATTATCGCTCGTTGCATCTATCAAAAAATTCTTGACAAAAAATTACAAATTCACTCACAAATTCGCACATACAGGCCCTACTCAGGGTTGTCAAAACACTGGTGTATGCTTCTTAATAATCATAACTTTAATCTGGTTCATGAGTTTTAACTCGTGAACCGGCGCATGGAAAAGGCCTAAAATGTGCGAATTTAAAAACAAAAATATTTCAAATAGTATTTTTTTTCCGTAATAATATATCTTGTAAACTAGTCATATTAGAAAGAAAATCTTAAAAAGATCTTCTCTCTTCTTTAGACTTTATGTCTGTGATCCTTTAAATTTTGTATTTGCAATAAAATAGTTAAAATAAATAATAAATAGTTAAAAATGTTTCTTAGAATGTCGTCCACAAATTATGTTTTATAGAATGTTTCATATGAGGAGAAATGTGAAGAGTTGGTCCGGCAGACATAAACTTGGCTAAGTATTTGATTATAGTAATTAAAACAGTAAAACAGAAAATTGTTTATAAGTATGTAAATACATTTACATATTTATAAACAATTTGCCGGTTATTATGCGGAATTGATTTAATCGGCTCACATTCGTACAATTAGCAAAAGAAATTATGCGCAGCGCGATAAATACTACTACTAGCTGTACTAGTCCATAAAGGGCAAATACTTAATTAAATAATGGATCAACTTAAACGTATACCGATTAGTATATATTTAAATTACTAGATATTGCCCGCGGCTTCGCCCGCGTAAATGAAGGTTAGGTTAGCAACAGTGCTTTTTTCTGGATGAAAGCCTACCCTATGTCCCTTTCTGTTCCCTTGACAAGGTGTATGCGAAAATTCATGATGATCGGTCGAGAAGATAAAGCGTGAAAGCGTAACAAACAAACAGATAAACAAACAGGATACATTCAAATATCCAAAACATTCGATAATTTTGAATTTAGATTACTGGATAAGGAAATTGCCTACTAAACCCTATGCTTTGATGAATATGTACTATGATTATTTTGTAAATGCACAATAAATAAATTTATTTAATCATCTGTCAAAGTTAACTGGAACAGATTGCATGAATAAATTAAGTACTAGAATATAGGGTGCTTATCGCAGGAGTTTTCAGTGTGGTTACTTTGGTGACCAAATGAGCTCAAAAAAAAGATAAATTAACTGCTCGTGTCGATGTGGCAATCGCTACTTTGGCCTATAATTACTTATTACTTTGGCTGCCTAACGCAACATAAGAAGGGCATCGATTTTCTATTAAATATGAGGCACATTATTTTCTGTTCTTATTTCTGTTTTCCAATAAATATTGGCATATTCTTTTATTGCCTTGCCATCTTGGCTTACACTAATGTAGAGGTTATGTGTAAAGTCGATGGATGGGGAAAACTGAATTAAAATTAGAACAAACGTAACACACAATTTCCTAAAACACGAGAAATTAGAAGGGGAAGATAAATGGGTTTCTTTTAATTAAGTGTATATAAAAATAAAAGGCCATTTTTTGGGAATTGCCGACCCTAGCAGCTCAAAAAGGATATGCCAACCGGTCGTTCGACATCGGACACTAATTGGCGGCGAGACGCGTTTAGCGCTAACCACTGGCCTCGGTTCGCACCTCGACACGTTAATACGTGGAGTGCTTGCTATAACTCGTACGATAAAAGAACTTGCAAGGACCGAAGTGTTTAAATAAGAAGGCCAGAAGCCAATGTACAGGATGGTAAGCTGATGATAAGTCAAACATTCAGCCTTTAACAGATTTTTTTGCTTAAAAGGAGAACGCCCGCGCTAGGAATAATTCCTGTGTCGCGGGGGATTTTACAAGCATTCAAACAACGGAGACGAAGCACACCCACGCTCGTGACAAACATTTGTGGATCACACACATTTTTGTGCCATGTGTGGTTCGAGCACACAACACTTGGCGCCATCCGTGCAGATTGAAGTTCTAAACTTCGATTTCCCTATTTGTACTACAATCCCAGATCTTTTGCCTACCGTTCATCCTTACCACGTTCCTTAGCTCCAGCGGCCATGTATCAATCCTTCGGCAGATATAAACAATCCATAGTTACTTTAAAATCTTTTTCAAAGCTATACCAATGAAATTAGTTTATTGTAAGAGAACCTCGTTTTGGCAGTTAAACTCCGCAAAATTAGTTTGCTAGGGTTGCTGCATGAGATTGGAACTTTTAATTTAATTACCATTTAAAATAGTGGCCGTGAGTTTCTGTCAGGTATCTTTTCATAGAGCCTAGTAGCTAACATAAATGTAAATTCAGTAAAATCACTAATCAATAATATTTGACGTTTATACGCGTTACCATGTGACTTAAATCATTTTTGACTTGGAATTTAACTCAAATTTAAAATAGCTGAAGTTATCGCTTGTTTCAACAGTAAAGAAAATCACCGTGAGGAAACCTACATGTCTCAGAGTTTTTTATAAAGTTGTCAAAGACACGTGAAGTCTGCCAACTCGCACTGGGCTAGCGTGGTGGACTACGACCTTACCCTTCTCACATTCAGCAGAGAATAGTGCGCAGCTGTGGTACAGTTTATATAAAGGCCCGACATTATATACTAATTGGATTGTTACTGTTTCAAGTTAAGTGATTATCAAGTGTCAATCGGCGCATGATTTTAATAATTGTGTTATAAACGAAGGGCAAACGCATTAAAAATGAGCTGCCAAATGAGCTGATGAAGACGGTGGTAGTGCCTATAATTAAAAACAAGACTGGAGATAATTCCGATAAGTGCAACTACCGCCCGATATCATTAGCTACAACCACAGCTAAGGTGCTTGATGGCCTGCTTGAGAGACAGCTTAAAGAATACCTAAATTTAAACGACGCACAGTTCGGTTTTAGACCAGGACTTTCGACAGAATGTGCGGTTATGTCTCTCAAGCAGACTATCAGGTATTACACAGATAGGAGCACGCCTGTGTATGCAGCCTTTCTTGATCTCTCCAGGGCTTTTGACCTGGTTAGGTATGATATTCTCTGGCGTAAATTGAAGTATACAGGTGTACCGGGTGAGTTAATTAATATTTTTAAATATTGGTACGACCATAAAACTAACCGGGTCAAATGGTTTGCTGAACTTTCGGACGAGTACGGGTTGGAGTGCGGAGTGAGGCAGGGGGGGTTAATATCTCCTTCGCTCTTCAACTTGTACGTAAACGGGCTGATTGTTGAGCTGAGCGACACCGGAGTAGGATGCTCGATTGATGGTCACTGTATCAACAGTATTAGTTAGCAGATGATATGGTGTTGCTCAGCCCATCAATAGCCGCGCTCAGAAAGCTGTTAGGCGTATGTGAGGAGTATGCGAGGGTACACGGTCTCCTGTACAATGTTCAGAAGAGCGAGCTCCTGGTATTTCAAGCCAAGGGTCGTAAACTGGGGGATGTGGCACCTGTGCTGCTTAATGCTGTCGCTCTTCGAAGAGTGAGTGAATTTAAATACCATGTGGTCAACGAGGATTTAAAAGATGATGGAGATATAGAAAGGGAGAGGAGGGCGATGGCGGTCCGCTGTAACATGTTGGTACGCAGATTTGCGAGGTGTAGTTTTGAGGTGAAAATCACTCTGTTTAAAGCATTCTGCCAAACTCTCTACACCTGCAATCTGTGGGTCAATTACACGCAGCGGGCCATCAACGCTCTCCGAATACAATATAATAACGCGTTCAGGGTACTGGTGGGGCTCCCGCGCTGCTGTAGTGCGTCTGCGATGTTTGCGCACGCGCACACAGATGGTTTTCACACTGTGCTGCGACGCCGCATCGCTTCGCTGATGTTCCGTACGCGTGGGAGTGCCAACACCATCCTGAACGTGCTTAGCCACAAGCTGGACAGCCCCCTTCTGTGGCACTGGGTTCAAGCACAAGTGCGTGTGCCCGGGGCCCCAGAAGGTGGTAAATACTTAAATTAAAATAATTTCCACATTTAACTTTAATTTAACATAGTTTTTAAGTTTTTTAAGTTGTACTACTAACAATATTATGGGCCTAAAAAAAAAGAGACTGAAATAAAGAGATTTTATTTTATTTTTATTTTATTAAGCAAATTTACCTAACTTTTTAACCAGTTAACGATACCTTTAAATGTTGAACAAAGCTTTAGATATGATACGGTGTAGAAACTGCTAAACCAGGCGACAAATCGATGGTAGGGATTGTCTAATGAATAGAAACTGCAAGTTTAAACTGCTCCAAACTAGTTAAAGCTGGCTAAATGTGGACAAACACTGAGACGCCACGTTAAGGGTTAGGTTTCAATTAAGTTAAGAGTGTGTGATGATGACATTAATGTAATCTCTTTTTAAAAAAATGACAATATATTTTGATTTTAATTTCTAGTGAGTGTGTTTCTTTTAATCAATCATTTTCTTTATTTTTATACTACTAAGCTGGCATACAAGCATACGGCCCATCTGAAGGTAAGTGGTCACCGTAGCCTATAGACGCCTGCAATACCAGAAGCATCACTTGCGCGTTGCCGACCCTTTAGGAAAGCAAGTGGGAAGGAGAAGGAGCGGTAATGGGGGAAAGGGGGTGATAGGGCCTCCGGCACTCTCACTCACCGAACGAAACACAACAGTAGGAATACGGCTATTTCACGTGTATGAAAATATGTCATTGGCAAGTGAGAAATTTCTCACTTTCCAATTGGCCCTTACTAATGAAAAGCTGCGTATTTATTATTTAGGCATGTTTTGTCGTGATAAAGTTAATTAGCAGAAGTGTAGATAACCTTTGATATTGATAATTAATAATAATTTTAAAAGGATTGGGCAAGCTGAGAAATTATGTGCTTAAGGGTTGAAACTTACATAAAAATATTAATTGTGTATGATATTGATTATTTATATAGTTTCTTTTAATTGAGTTTTTGGAGTACATTGATGATATGACAGTATTTGGCTTTTGTCTTCCAGAACAACTTCTCCTAAAGGTTGTAATTAACAAACCGTAACCTAGCTTTTTCCAATAAATAATTATTTACTTAACTATACTCTTTCATTGACGATATTCCTGCTACTTTGTTTTCTTTTTTCTTTATTACATATAAATAAGGTATATGTAACCATAGTTACAAAGAATTGTACGACGTCAGACGAACAATGCCGAAAAATGCCGAAATACTACGAACGCAATTCGACTGCGTGTGTCCAATGCATGGTCGTGTGCGTGTAGTGATTTTTCATTAATTTTATGTATTTCTAATGCATATTTTATAAAAATATTAGTATTTGCCACTTCTTCTCCATATAAACTTTAACTGTGCCAAATTTCATACTCCTCCGTCCGCGCAATTTTCGTAAAAAGGGGTACAAAGTTTTTGCTTCACGTATTAATATATAGATAATAATAATATTTTATCACATATACGGAACACCATCTAGCCCAAATTAAGCAGAGCTTGTGCTATGGGTACGAGACAATGGATAAACTTACAAAATTATGTACTTTTTTTTGTCAATATATTCATATTATACATAGAAACACCCAGACCAAGACAAACATCCATGTTCATGCACACAAATATTTGACTTGTGCAGGAATCGAAACCGCGACCACAGGCGTGGCAGTCGGTTACACTAACCATTACGCCATCGAGGAGGAATGTTCTCGAATAAATATCAAAGCAATCATTCTAATAATTAATTTAATTACTTATTAATTAGTAACACCATCCTGTAAATAAACGGTAAATTAATAATCATGCCGATCGCAGTTGTTTTATTAATAATTTCCATTTAATGTCAACATTGGAAGCCTCTTAATTAGATAGTTAAATAGCCAAAAATAGGTAGCAGTTAAATGCAAGCGATAAATAAAGATTGTGATCAAAGAAAATGAGAGATATATTATTATCATGATGTTTAAGAAAGGATGATAAATACTTTTGGATGATGATGATAATGATGGAAATAGTCATTCCCAGTTACTTTTCTATATTTTTTATGTTACCAAGTCAACAAACAAACATACGGGCTTGAATGTTATGCTGACAGTTGTCATATTAACCTGTCAATTGTTGAAATGCTAGACAGAGTTAAAAACCTAATGTTTCTGACTGTGTGTGCCGACGCGACCCAATAGGTTTGTAAAATTATAACATTTATAGGTATAACAGAATGCGGCTACCTATTTTTTGACGCTTGACGTTTCAGCCAAGTTGCAGTAAACTCACTAAGCAAACTCAAGCCTCGTTTTCTGTTACATAAGTCCAACGTGAAGTATAAAAGAAAATAAATCTTAACCATGGTTGAGAGAGTTGAAGTCAAGTTTAAGCTTTAAGTTTAATTAATCAACAATGACGAAACACGTATTACAACTGGTGAACATTTCCGTCGAAATGCAATACCGTGGTCACGAGTCGACAGACAGCGAACCTTAATCGTATTAAAGTTTGAGGGTAATTAATACCTACGATTTCCCGACGTTTCAATTGAATTACACAGAACTGTGGTTGTGGGTCGACTGTAAACCTTTTAACACGATTAAACGGCGTTTACTGTAATGATGATAACATATACATGTAGTAGTATTAATTAAGGTATTGTGTCGTTTCTGTATCGATCAAAATTTAGTTTTGGTTATTATAGTTCATTTATTATAGGCTCACGCTAGTATCTGGCCATCAAAGTGGTAAACAAATGTGAATGTTTTTATAAAATTTAAAACGATAATGTCTTTATTAGGTATCAAGCCCTATACGAACTACAGGGAATTTTTACAATAAGTATGATTCTAACGGACACGTAGTACTACCCAACTCTAAACAATTGTTTTTGGATTAAACAAATACTTTTATTGGATGGGATTCGAATCCAAAGCAAGCTACCTGTGAAGTCAGAATGTTGGTGATATAAATAGCTAAGCGGCAAGAATACTGAAGAGATATCATCTAGATGGAAAAATCATAAAATTGACACTTCAATGTAAGGTAAGTTTTGTTTATGGTGTAAAATACCAATAAGTGGAAATGATAATTGATCCACAGCTCTTTAATTTGCGCGAGCCTAGCACATAGACTGTTCCTTTTACTGATAGACGAACCATGAGCATAAATATTGCAATTTACGCAATTACATCAATGCTGATAATCCAGATATTTTTAATACTATGTACGAGCTTAAAATTCAGTAAAATGGAGAATAAGTGACATTTTTCAATAGATAAAAATCCTATTTTTTTTAAATATAGCTATAAATCACAGACTCTTTATCAAATAATAGGTACGCAGTAAGAAGGATATGTATTTCAACAATTTCTAAAATCTTTTTCTTTGGTAAGTCTACTTCTAAAATAGGCACAATTCCCGAGTCCTTGGAGGCTGTTCAAATATGGAAACAGTGGACACAAATAACGCCCAAACTCGGCACAACAATTTCTTACGGGGACCGACCTTGGCTTGCACACTGGCAACGCACTATATTTGTAAATATATTTTGCATATCTAAAAAATATTGGATTCTTCTGTTTAGAAATCTCAATACGAGCCCGGAGTTAGGAAGTGCGGTGTTAGACACCCCCATGCCTCGGAAAGCATGTAAAGCCGTTGGTCCTGCGCCTGATCTCTCTCCAGTCGTATCGGATTATCCGTCCCATCGGATCATGAGAGTTAGGGTATAGAGAGTGCACTTGTGTTTGCGCACATACTTGTGCACTATAATATCTCCTTCGCAAATGGACAGTCTGCGTTAAGATTGGCCGCCGTGGCCGAAATTCGGTCTGGAGGGCATCAGTCGTATTTTTATCCAAATTTAAACATTCATTAAAGTCATTCTTTCGATACCTTTGACTCGCCTCTTAACAAATGTAAGAATGTATTCTAAATCCTCTATAAGCAAAGCCTTAAAGCTGGCGCACTCATCGGTCGCACGTCTATTAAGTACCGACGGAACCTGTTGATCCGATCGGCGCGTTGAAGCGATTTGATCGCACCGATATGTCGTTATCGCCTCAGGCGCATAATTTGCGCCTTAATGTCGCAAATGAAGGCAGGTTTATCCTTTTTGTGAGGAGTTGAGGAGTAATTTTTGTTCAAGATGGCCGAGAATTGTAATTTGAGGATATAAGTTGAAGTTTATGAAAGGTTTTTGGGATGATGTGTTAAATTGATAACGGTATTTTTGCTTATTAATATTTTTATTGTTTCTCTGTCTACAGCTGCTGTCTTGGTATATCCCGTTAGGAAAATGTGTAATCCTTCAAAAGGCTTACAAAGAAGACATGAGTTCAACAATCAGAGACGCTTAGAAGCTTTTAATCTAAAGTGTAATGGAAATCTCACTTTATGAGTGGTGTGATAAACTTACGGTTCTATCCCCTAAGCTCTCTCCGGGAACTCCGTGCTGCTACAGATAATTTTATGATAGAAATACCAATACCACTTCACTAGATCCGGGTATCAAACTTGAGACCTCATGTCCGTCACGCTACCGTAACAATAAATTTGTTTAGGACCTTTTTACCTATAATCACTCTAATGAATAAATAAATAATCTTTTACAATAGTAAAAAAATACTGCACCGAGAACATAGTATAATAATGGTTTAAGTGGGTACCTCGTCACTGGCATAGGCACCATCTCCACGGGCACGCTACGATCGTGGCGGTAAGTCCCGTGTTTGAGGAGTGGCTGGAGAGGCGCCATGGCGCCCTCACCTTCCGGCTGACACAGGTAATGACTGGCCACGGTTGTTTTGGCCAGTTCCTGTGTCGTATACGCCGGCAAGAGACGCCCGGTTGTCACCACTGCGGCGACTGCCGCGACGTAGTTGAGGACACGGCGCTGCACACTTTGGCGGTTTGCCCCGCCTGGGCATCGCAGCGCCGTGAATTGATCGCGGCAGTCGGATTGGTTGCCCTCTCGCTCCCGGCCGTAGTTCAGTCTATGGTCCGGAGTGAGAGGTCGTGGAACGCCGTCGCCTCCTTTTGTGAGGAAGTCATTTCCATCAAGGAGGCGGCGGAGCGGGAGAGGGAGCGTTTGAACCCTCTCCCCAACCGCAGAGCCGGGCGCCGGAGGGCGCGGGACGACCTCCAGCCACCCTGAGGTTTGACCTGGGGGTGGCGGGCTTTGTGGGCCTGCCCGCCATCCGTTCAGCACCAGGTCCGAGAGGCGGCGTGCGTGTTCCCACGCGTGCCTCTGTGTTGAGTCCGTCTCCCCTCTAGGGGGGACAGTAGGGAGTGGTAGAAGTGCCTTTAGGGTAGGTCTTTCGTGTAGTGGCCTGCCGTTTCATACGGCGGGCCGAAACCTCGGCGGGGTCGCGACCGCATGCGAAAGTGATTCGCGCGGCCCCGTCGATAGTGGTTTTATCGAGGAACACCGTGGTAGGTTTAGTCGGTATTCCGGGAGGTACTTTATCATCTTAACATCTTATTTTACCCCGGCGAGTCCGACATAACCCCTCCGCCCGCCCCCGCGGAGGGGTATGCGTCACGCATTCCCCCACGTAAAAAAAAAAAAAAAAAAAAGGCACCATCTCCAAGTATGTTTCTTGAAGCGAAAACTTTTTTTTATTAATTCACAAATAATAATCTAACGACGCTGGACGATACAATTCACAAGTTACTTAGTTTTCACTTCTATCGGCAGTCCCCAAAACAGCACGGCATTTTTTTTTTCCATATATTATCTTAACTTATGCGCCATCACATCTTCCGAGCACGGTGAGCTGTGCCAGTGCTGCTGCTGTAGCGGCGGAAAACCTCAAACGGCGTAAATACAGTAATTTAATTGGTAATTACGTTTTCGAGCCGTTTGGGGTAGAGACGCTGGGTTCATGGGGTCCGGGCGCTCGTGCGCTTTTTAGAGATATATCTAAGCGGCTAATCGACGCTTCGCGTGACCAGAAGGCTGGACTTTTTTTGGCTCAAAGAATCAGCATTGCCATTCAGCGTGGCAATGCTGCCAGTCTTCTGGGCACACTCCCGGTCGACAGCGATGCTGAGGAATTTTACGACACTGCCTAAACCGGCCATCCTTTTTTATTAATTTTTACAGTTCCATATTTTTTTACTCTTCATTTTGTTCTATTTATAAGTGGTTAGTTTTGTTAATATTAGTTAAGTTGTAAATTATGATTGTTGCTTTCACTACTATGAATTATTTATAAACTCGATTAAATAAAGTTTTATCTTAACTTACATTAAAAATATTTTGTAATAATGGTTGAGAAGTGAACACTTGTCCCTCGCATTGTAAATCATAACGATTTAAAAAAAACCTGCAATGTATGCATGGTGACGATTTAACGTTGCTATTAGATATAGGCAAGTTCTAGTAAGGAATCTCTGTGCTGCCAGTACAAACGACAATAATTACTGTTAAGAAGTAATCTTAATATTTAATAGAGACTAAGGCTACTGCCAGTCCATCTCCTAAGGAGTTCGGAATCTCCTCCTACCGTGACAAAAAACACAAGGAAGTTAGGCTGTTGATATTTTGTATGTTGGTGGTACTTTCCAACCCAACCCCTACGCCTAATGCAATTTGAGTAAGATCCTAGTAATGAAGCCAACTCTCCACTGCATTTTATCATGTTTGCAACATGCTCGTGCTTTGAAAAGCACGTTAAGCAGCTAGTTGTACACTTGATCTGTCTTTTGTCATGTCGGCTTGCCGTCCCGTCGGACGGTGAGGCTGCTGAGGCTGATTGCGTATTTTAATTTCTCCTGAGCAGATAACTCGTCAAATCAAATCAAATCAAATATTCTTTATTGTGAAACATAGGTATATATAAGATGTTTACAGTAATGGTAATGATCGACTATGTTCTGCCAATTAGGCTAACTATAATTTAAAATTAATTTGGCAGAACACTAAAAACATGCAAAAATAATACTTTTGAATCACTTCTATTAAAACAATACAACATATTAAATTCACTTTAGCATAACATAAAAAAAACGATACGGCCAAGATTGGCCGTCATGACCGAAATTTGTCTAGAAGATATTATAATCATATTTTTAAGCTTCGCTTTGAAACTAAGGGACTAATTAAAATAAATAATTATATAAAAATGTTTAATCTGATTGACCCATGATGCAATTATTTTCCCTATATCACACCGCGTTTTAAAATTCATAGCCCAGCTTAACCACATTAAGCTTTTATTTGAGGCTTCAGGGTTGTGCAGAATAAATGGCTGGTGGAATATTTTCGTTCACAAACCCATTATGTGCTTTCGTCTGTCCAATAATTGCGGGTTTCACGATTTATGTTTTGTTGATGGGGTTCTAGAACGTTATGTTGTATTAAATTTCTTCGCACATCGAAATACCCTAATTTTGAAAAAAAGATGCATAAGATTTTTGTTGTTTACCATAAAAGCAAATAAATAAATAAATACTTTTACATACGTAAATAGACTTACTTCTATAGTCTGGAATAGGCAGAGTTTTACTACAATTACCACCAATCACAAGTCATTGGCACGAGTTGTCCCACGTTATAGAAAACTAGCTTTTGTTCGCGGCTTCGCTTGCGTAAAAGTACGTTAGATTAAGTTATATTAGTAACAGTACTTTTTAGAGTTCGAATAAACTCTTATACAACAGCTTTATCCTTCCGTCCGTCCGTCTTTCCGTCCGACCGTCCTTCCGTCCGTCTGTCCGTCTGTTATACAACTTTCAACTTAAGAATCGTAAGAGCTAGAGACTCGCAGTTTACGCCATTCCTCTCAGCATAGTCGATATACCCCCGAAATGACTATGACCTTTGACCTCTGACCTCAAGGTTATGTGATACCATATTTTAACTCAAGATTCGTAAGAGCTAGAGACTCGCGGTTAACGCTATTTGACTTAACATAGTCAATATACCCCAAAACGACTATAACCTTTAACCTCTGACCTCAAAGTCACGTGATATCTTTCAACTCAAGAACCGTAAAAGCTAGAGACTCTACTATGAACTTTGACCTTTGACTTCAAGGTCGCGTGATAACATTTTTTCGAACTCTAAGATTTACGGCAATTCATGGTCGTTTCTCACTTGTTTAAATAAATATAGCCTTTGTTACTTGGTGATAATGTAGCTTTCTAACGGTGAAAGTATTTTAAAATTGGTTGCTTAGTTTGTGAGTTAAAACGTTACAAACACACAAACGAAAAATTAAATCTTTCCTTATACTGTCTTCTGTTTACGAGAATTATACTCACCGAAACCATAACAAGTCTCCCCGCGACCATGGCTGCTGGAAAGCAACTTAAACGTCGCGGAAAGTGTAAACTTAAATACAAAATTTTAATAATTTAATTAGCTTAAAAAATAGTAAAGTTTAAAAGTAGTAGAAGTGAAACAGTTTTAAAAATAAATGCCGGTCTTTATGATGTTACTGAATAGTTGATAATAGACCTAGCTGCTAATCACGTGGATCCCAAAAATCGTAAATGGGTGAATATGGGGTAACACACCTCTGGCTACCCCTTCGAGCTAGAGCTGATACTATGTATAAATGTATTAAACCTACTTCGGTACAATACACTTGTAGGCACATAGCAACTATGTCACCTCAATATTTTAGACGTACTACGACCTCAATTGTGCTGAATTATTATTTAATATTTTCACTACACACTTTAGGTGGAAAGATTATCTTCCAAATTTAAAAGTCCAACAAACAATAGACGAGCGCTTTCGTCAAATTTAAACGCTATATCAAAAATTATGAAGTCACTTGACGATTCTCTAGTAAGAACTATTATGAAAACGAAGCCAAAGTCAGTTGAAGTATAAGGACTGATAACGGTGAACTCTTGGGTACCAAATGAGTTACGGTTCAAGTTTTATACGGAAAACGGTAGCAGAAATGGTAATGTGAAGAAAGATAGATTCAAACAATTTATATGTACGTATATTATTCAGTCTCAGTGACGTAGACGCATCGTATATGATTGCTGTGCATGAAGTCGGGCTTGAATTCCATATGTCATTAGGTTTTTCTGTCAAGAAATTCTTAGTAGCTGTGTGATGTCTAGAACAGTGTCCAGACAACAATGGGCACAACCTTCATCATATCGGCCATTTAACCATAGCTGACAAATTGTGGATGTTTTTTTATACAACTAAGATGGCAAACAAGCATACGGCCCGGCCTACCTGATGGTAAGTGGTCACCGTAGCCTATGGACGCCTGTAACAACAGAGGTATCACTTGCGCGTTACCTACCCTTTAGGAAAGAAAATGGGAAGGAGAAGGAGCGGGAAAGGGGAAAGAGGGTCATTGGGCCTCCGGCACCCTCACTCACCGAACGAAACACAACAGTAGGAATACTGCTTTTTCACGTCAGTATTCTGTGAGAGGGTAGTCCTTCCCCGGTCGAGCCGGTCCATTTATGCTGGAATCAGCGAGGCTCTACTACTCAAAAAATATAACAGGATGTAATAAAACTCTAAGTACTCTTTCGGGAATATAGTTGTGATATTATGTACCTATGTGTGCTGTATAGATTGTACTGCGAAGACCAGCGGGTCTACCGTGAAAATGTTTTTACGCAATGACGTGCCGAAACGAATTACGAACGAAATAATAAGCATATACCTACCATGAAAACACTTCGGATTTTTTAGGACGTACAAATGTCATACGACGATATTCGTGACGAATGTCGGCGCGAGTGATGTTGCATGGTAAGAATAAGCACGAACGAACGTACGCAATTGCGTATAACGCGTTTCACGGTAGACCCCCAGGTTTACGAAAGCGTGGTGGTTGGTTTTATTAGGTACGTTTGATTACCAGATGAAGTGTAGTCTAAATTTGGCTGCCTCGATGGCGTAGTGGTTAGTGTAACCGATTGCCACGCTGAGGTTGCGGGTTCGATTCCCGCACAAGTAAAACATTAGTGTGCATGGACTTGGATTTGGTCTTGCACTGGGTGTATCTATGTATGTATGTATAATATGTGTATTTGTATTTACAAAAAAAAAGTATATATGTATGTTTATCCATCGTCACCCATAGTACAAGCTCTGCTTAGTTTGGGCTAGATGGTGTTGTGTGTATGTGATAGAATATTATGTATTAATATTATTATTAATACATTTAGGCTGAACTAATGGTAAGTTGTATAAAGAAGCCATATTGTGACTATTGAAGTGCCATTTGGAGTAGTTTCCAGGTGTAGCAAACATTTGTATCAGTTACTTGTGGCAGTTTTGGCCACTTATCTCTAAGTTTGTAAGTCTAAAAAGAATACA
Organism: Catocala fraxini; assembly: GCA_930367265.1. Classification (NCBI taxonomy): domain Eukaryota; kingdom Metazoa; phylum Arthropoda; class Insecta; order Lepidoptera; family Erebidae; genus Catocala; species Catocala fraxini. The sequence goes on along the minus strand of OV884040.1, from coordinate 1,632,710 downwards.
CTATAGGGCTTACTAGATTTTGCCCGAGGCTTCGCTCGCGTTTATGTAGATTTAGCAATACATTTCCATCACTCGGGAATAGGACTTTATTTGGATGAAAAGTTCCCTATGTCCTTTTCTGTACCCCTGTAAACGTATTTGCAAAATTTCATGATGATCGGTCTAGTAATTAAGGAGTTAAATCGTAATAAACGAATAAACTCATATTCACATTTATAATATTAGTTTGGATTCTCCAGCGCGTATTGCACGTAAGTGGGTATTTTAATAATGGAAAAGAAAACGCTCACCATCCCTTTGTCTTCAAAAAACCTCTATTTGAATTTGTACGTTGAATACAAGATTTATCTCTTCAGAAAACACTAATAAAAGAATATACTACAAGTGCCATCTTTTGTACGTATAATTAAAATCCTAGAGACTCTAGTATTCAGCTTTATACCTAGATAACATCGCATAGAAAACAATCTAGGCTTATGTTCGTTTTAATATAAAAAAGCTTATTGTTCAACACCACTAAACCTCACATAATATGAAACTTGCTAGAAGAGAATACATATATACATTGAAATTAAACTGCTATATACGGATTTTATCGCGTTGTTTATTTGACACTTTATTACAAAATTTTGAAAATTGTTACACTACTACTACTATTAAACTTTACTAGGTAATTTTTAAGCTTATTAAATTATTATTAAACTATTTAGATTTAATTTATTTTTACACTTTCCCCGACGTTTCGGTTGCTTTTCAGCAGCCGGGGTCACGGGGAATCTCCCCGTGACCATGGCAATTTTGTAATAAAGTGTCAAATAAACAACGCGATAAAATCCGTATATAGCAATTTAATTTAAAAAAATATGCATTATATTGTAAATTACGCCTGGTCATTTTCGGGCTCACGCTGAGTCAGCTGTTAGTGTTGTTAAAGTATCAACTACACAACTGTTATTGATAAGTCGATTAAAAGCTATATTTCAGTGAAAATAGTGTATAGGTATATATGTATTTATCACGGTTTTCTATTGTACCGAGGCTCTATTATGTGATGCTTAAATATGACCACACATTTCTGCTATATATCGTCTCATTACTACCTCCCTGAAACGTAAGCGAGCTGTAAAATACCCAGATTGTACCTGCTATGGTTATAGGTCCTACTATGGACCCCACTTATATTACCTTATCTTATCTTATGTGGGGGCCAGTCAGTGCAGACCGGCGACACTTCGACCCAGTGGGATCTTTTGTGTCGATACTCTCCCAATAAAGACTGCCATAGATGTTCATGGCAGCCGGGACCAACGGCTAATCGTGCTCTCTAAGGCACGGAGCAGGCGATAATTGTCAATCAATCATCATCATCATCATCATCTCAGCCGAAAGACGTCCACTGCTGGACATAAGCCTCCCCAAGGTTTTCCACACAGACCGGTCTTGGGCCACCCGCATCCAACCGCTTCCCGCGACCCTTACCAGGTCGTCGGTCCACCTTGTGGGGGGGCTACCCCCAATCAATCAATACGCACATAATTTCGAAAAGTCATATAACTTCCGTAAGTCAGAGGTGCGCGACGTGGTTCGAACCCGAGACCCTCTGCATTGCAGTCTGTTGGTCTCCCCACAGAGCTATCGCTGCTCTTATCGCTGCTTATGGGCCCCACTTAATAGGCGAATCTATTACTGTCTGCCAGGCATAGTTCCAGACTTACGAGAAGTTCCTGACCAAAAAATCAAGAATACTTCATCTGACTCGGGTATATCCAAAACCTCAAGAACAAGAATCGCATTTACCACTGGTAGAGCGGTCTAAAGGAAATATCACGCCACTTAAGAAAGGATATAAAGAAGTATCTCATTTACATGTTGCTGTAAGTACTAGATTGTATGCAGCCTTTTACTGATTTCGAAACCCGGACTTACAGATAACAATAAGTTGTTACTGTTATATGTTATGTGATAAGTCTCTACATAATAAGAGAAGCCACAGTAGCATCGGACTCACTATAAAGAGTTCGGCCTCGATGGCGTAGTGGACAGTGTAACCGACTGCCACGCCTGAGGTCGCGGGTTCGGTTCCCGTACGAGTCAAACATTTGTGACATGAACATGGATGTGTATCTTGGTCTGGGTGTTTCTATGTATAATATGTATGTATGTATCTTATGTGGGGGCCAGTCAGTGCAGACCGGCGACACTTCGACCCAGTAGGATATTTTGTGTCGACACTCTACCAATAACGACTGCCATAGATGTACATGGCAGCCGGGACCGACGGCTTAACGTGCTCTCCGAGGCACGGAGCAGGCGATAATTGTCAATCAATACGCACATAATTAAGAAAAATCATATAACTTCCGAAAGTCAGAGGTGCGCGACGTGGGTTCAAACCCGAGACCCTCTGCATTGCAGTCTGTTGGTCTCCCCACTGAGCTATCGCTGCTCTTATAATATGTAAGTATTTACAAAAAACAAGAAGTATATATGTATGTTTATCCATTCTCTAGTATCCATAGTACAAGCTCTGCTTAGTTTGGGCTAGATGGTGTTGTGTGTATGTGATAGAATATTATATTATGTGGTATTGATTCCCACCCTTTTCCCAGTACCGACATGAACCCATTCCTTACACAAGCATTAAACTTAGCAGGAGGGTATCTCACCAGTAATTTATAATGGCAGACCGCAATACATACATTATTATAAATTTATATTTCTGCTTTACTTCTTCATGTTAAGTTTCAAAATGTGTACAAAGTTTCCCTTAACGTATACTATACAAGGCTAAGGGTGAAAAACTCATTCATGGTATCCTGAGAATACCAAACTAGGCCGAAAGAGATTACAAATAGGATTATCTGAATACTGTGAGGAGTATTTACCGTCTTTCCAACAAAAGTAGCACGGGTACCTAACATTAAACTACGAAAGTACGCGTACAACTTATTACACTAAGGTATACATTTCACTTCACGCCCCTTACACTACCGTGAAGCAAGCAATCCTCGGCAAACTTTTGATATAACCCTCGTGTAGCCTACTGAATATTTCATTAAGAAGCTGCCGTTTTTTGTCATGACGCCAAATTTGCATGTTATGAGTTAGGTACGCCTGATGACGTGTTCCAGAGCTATTTATTAAGGATGACTCAAAGATATACGTGTACTCAGCACATGTTTACTATGTTAGTTTAAGTCGAACTTGATCTATGGTTATAACCTATACGGATTGTGATGTCATGCGTTGTAGATGTAACACGTTAGTAGCAGAAATAAGAAATCTATAAAAATGTTATGGTGTGAGCGAATTGTGAGTTCTATACCCTCCAATTAATCAGGCGAGAAATTTTTTGTAGTTCCTGTTATCTAGCGTTGTAGTTTATTGGTGTCATGATTTCATATTTCATAGATATTTTTAAAAAGTAAGGCAACAATTATTTATACTCACATTTGGCCAGCTATGTTGTTCCGCGTAATAGTGCGCGAGCTAAATTATCTTCACTCGGACATAATGTATTTCGAGATGGTGCTGAAAATTTTCTAATAAAAAAGTCCTGTAATATCTCGCTTAACTTTAAATCTTAGTTATACGAATATCGACTTACAAAAAAATATGTAGGTATATCACATTACCGAAGAGGCGTGCAATGTTAAAAATAAATATCCGTTTTTTAAGTGCTTCTAAAGTCCATTACAGGGAGTATGGACAAGGTGTCTCAATCACTTCTACTATAATCTATTGAGTCGCAACGACACATCCGGTGACCATACACTATAGGTATTTAATGATGTCTGGCATTCCACGACTTGACAGTTTAATATCTAATAATAAACATCAGAGATTGAGCTCTTAATGTCTTCTCCAATTGACTCTTCAAAGATTCATATATTGAATTTATATGCAATTCTTTTCAACAGTCACTAGCGACATACAAGGTACTTATAGTACTTGTACTGGATGCGATATCTCGCGATAAATATGAGATTTCCGTGTAAGTTTCATAGTAACCGGACAGCAGCGGAATACTGATGGGCATCTGAGTGGAATTTTGAGTTATGAAATGTGTTTCTCATGTTGTTTATTCATTTGTACGGGATAAGTAGGTCGGGGAGGCGGAAGATGAGACTACCGCTGTGTTTTGGGAATTCGATGCTTGGAATATCGACGCCACGATTGCTGGATGCAGCTGGTTATGTTATTGCACGAACAAGATACTTGTGTGATTTCATATCTACTGATAACTTAAATATCTTGCACGAAATAGGTCAAAGTTTGTAGGAGGCTGTTTATTCATAGTCAAGAAATCAGACATTAAATAAAGTATTTGTTTGTTGACACATTGCTTTTTCAACGCAAGAATTTCATAAGGTTACAAACATGCTTAGCTGCTAAGCCATTAATCATTCAAGTATTTGTATAATTTACTATACCTTTAGCAGGTAGTAGGGCCTCGCTGATTTCAGCATGAATGGGCCGGCTCGACCGGGGTAGGACTACCCTCTCATAGATTATCGACGTGAAATAGCAGTATTCCTACTGTTGTGTTTCGTTTGGTGAGTGAAAGTGCCGGAGGCCAAATCACCCTCTTTTCCGCTTCCCGCTCCTTCTCCTTCCCACTTTTCCATACCCATTTTTCTCTTCTTCCTTTCCTAAAGGGTCGGCAACGCGCAAGTGATGCATGCCTCTAGTGTTGCAGGCGTCCATAGGCTACGGTGACCACTTACCATCAGGTGGGCCTTATGCCTGTTTGCCAGCCTAGGAGTATAAATAAGAAAACATAGGTAAGTATTGGTTTTATTTTCATAACAATTAAATAGGCAATTATAGTAAATAATCTTTTAATAATAGATACTACATCTAAAAGTATCTTAATTATTTGATAAATAAAGTACATTGGTACGTACACTTGTTTAAAAATTAAAGTCAAAAACGCAAATTTAAAATGTTATTTAATAAAGTTGTCCAAATTTGTATAACATGATTAATTTAATGTTTGCTTGTGATCGTGAGATACCGGTTTAATTTCTCAAGCCGAGTTTGGAAATTACTTGCATTGACTTATCTTCGTTGGCGGCTTGAACTATGTGTTGATTGAAGCTCGCTTCAAGGTGTAGCCAATCTTATCAGAGACCGAGCGCCAGCCTGCTATACTGCGTTATGTAAGGGGTTTACATAACGCAGTATAGCAGGCTGGCGCTCGGCTGTGGCTGGCTTTTTTCGGGATCTGTGACAGCGGTACGGTTGTTGGCGCTTGTTGTCTTGCAGCACTTGCTTAACATGTTGAAGTTCGGCGTCCAGGTGTTTCTTGCACAGACCCCATGGGCTCTCTGAAACAAAGATATTTCCACGGTAGCTAACTGTTTAGGATGGTGGTTAGATTCACCGTTTAATTACCTATTTGTATGGGTCTTTTTTCTATACACAGTGTAGCTCAATGTATGATCAGGAATCCTGTTATTATTAATTATTGTAAAATAAATATAATAATATTATGCTATTCGCTTAAAAATTAGTGAAGTTTAATAGTAAGTAGTAGTAGTGTAACAGTTTTCAAAATTATGTAATAAAGTGTCAAATAATCAACGCGATAAAATCCGTATATAGTAGTTTAATTTCAATTAATAATATTCGCGTACACAAAAGACAATATTATACTTGTATGTATGTAGTTTAAAAGGCAAGGGCCGCCAGCACGGCTGCCAGTCGTGCTATGGCTGCCAATATCAGAAGTCCTCTAAAAGCACCGCATCGCGAGGAACTAATCCTTTCTGTTCGCCTCTACAACACAGCAGGTATTGATCGTCGACCTCGAGGATCAGTCGGAGACGTTGCCCCGAATCTGAGGGTAGTCGGTGCCAAAGTGTCCTTACGTACCTGAAAAGTAGCATTTTATAATATAGAATGTGAACAATGGTTTCGTATTGATTTAGTAAAGATTGTTATGTTAAAATATCTACATTTCCTATATTTTAGGGTTTGGCTAATGAGATAGTTTATCGAGAAATGGCAGTTTGTCACGGTTTACGGTAGCTGGATAGGATACATTTTTTGCTAAGAGTATTGTTTTAGTAATATACTGGTATATAATACTTTTCTATTTATGTCAATACTGTCATAACATTTATGTCATTACAATATTAACTTATACAGTCTAGACCACTGGTCTAGACGATTACATCATTACTTTCTTTCTTTCTTTCAATTTATCAGTCGCTAACCGTTAACAGAAATCGACAACATCTTACAAACAGTCGTAAAGCAAATATTCATATTATTATATAACTCTCTATTTCGTCAACATAACATAACGTATAAATTCAAGCCTTGTTAAGCGCCTAACGTTATCGTCACCAATCACTATTATGTAGCAAATAAACGAGCGTATTTGCATAGGCGCTTGATAAAGCAATTTAAAATTTTATGTAATAGTTTGTTTCTTAGGTAGGTTGTATATTTGTATATAATGTTTTATTTTTATTTAATTAACCTATTAAGTGGTATCGGTACACCGGCGGCTAGACACAATAGGTTGTCAATTATGTTTGGCATTACAAAAATTGACAGGTTAATAATATTTTTTAACAATATACTTAGGGAGATCGCATATAGATAACTAGATATAAAAGATATAATAAGTTTAAAGATTCTCGCTAAAGAACACCGATTCCTACCAAGGATGCTTCGCGAGGCTATTGAAATCAAAAAACATCCTAATTTTAATAGAGAAGATGGTTGGAATGTACCACCAGCTTGGGATCCAGTAATAAAAATAGTCAAACCCAAGAAGAAGCAAACCACAGCTAGACTTCATGATACTTTGAGCTCATTCTGCGTAAATAGAAACACCAATGATTAAATTATGTTCGGGTACTTTGAAATAACTACACTGGAACATTGAGACAACTGCCATCTTAGTCTCCCCGTGACCATGGCTGCTGAAAAGCAACCGAAACGTCGGGGAAAGTGTAAAAATAAATTAAATCTAAATAGTTTAATAATAATTTAATTAGCTTAAAAATTAATAAAGTTTAATAGTAGTACTTAGTAGTGAAAAAATTTCCAAAATTTTGTAATAAAGTGTCAAATAAACAACGCGATAAAATCCGTATATAGCAGTTTAATTTCAATGTATAATAAGTTTATTTAGATTTTCTATATTGTTATGATAATATATTAAACAATTTTGGTTGATTCGGTGGCGTAGTAGTACCTAAACCCTTGTGCTGTGCATGACGTCCAGGCCTTGATGCCCCGGTCGGGGATTATTGCGTGTTTTTTTTACCTTTAGCAGCAGTATGAAGTTTGAACCGGAGCCTGGTAAAAAGCAATAGGACTTAAAAGTGAATAAATGGTGGTTAAATAAATGGTAAAATGGTAAAAAAAGCTGGTGATGTTTCAGTGTAATACAACTCGTCCCTCGCCTTCAGTGGGTTCATATACGTAAAATTATGTGTGTACATGTCTTCTTGTTCTCTCTTAGCCTTTATTATTCCCAAGTCACTTGGGTCGGCTTTTCTGGTCTAACCGGATTTGACTGGATATCAGTTTTTACACGGAGCGGCTGCCACCTGACCTCCGCAACCCAAAGGCTAACGATACCCTAAGGCTAGACCAGAGTCAGGATATTAGAGGGTACTGACTTTCCCAATAACGACTGCCATAGATGTTTATGGCAGCCGGGACCAACGGCTTAACGTGCTCTCCGAGGCACGGAGCAGGCGATAATTGTCAATCAATACGCACATAATTTCGAAAAGTCATATAACTTCCGAAAGTCAGAGGTGCGCGACGTGGGTTCGAACCCGAGACCCTCTGCAATGCAGTCTATTGGTCTCCCCACTGAGCTATCGCTGCTTTAATGTGTGTACATGTATAGTGATCAAATATTAAATGAATAATGTTGATTTGTTATTCTGTTTAGTTATTTATAAGGCTGGAGACACTAATGTCTTATGCTAGAAAAAAACCACTGTGTTGCGAGGTTCCTTAAAATGGTTAAAACAATGGGCAGACAGAAGTGTAGAACCCTCACATTCAGCAACATATTATTAAGTCTCACGTCAGTAATCTACTAATGTATGATACTTAAAGAGCTGAGCCTGTACTATTCTCCGTCTAGCAAGACGGGATATAGATGCTAGAAACAATAAGGAAGAATTACTATAAACAGTTTGCTCCATCCAAGCCATCGAACAGGCATCGAAACGCAAGTACACATTCAAATCACTGGCAAAGGAGACTCCAAAATCGTAACCAATAGATAAAAACAAAATATCTATCAGAATCAAACGTTGACACTTCGACCACAATCGGTATAACAAAACACGTATAAATCTGTTGTCTTGGTAATTGAAATCCCATTAGTGTTGGGTGATGAAAATGAAGCGGCCCCTGGCGGAATCAGATGGCAAATAAAATGCGAATCGTCCTTTTGTCTGCCCAGGGCGGACAAGCAACATTCAATTTGTCAGGAATTTGGGTGTGCCCTGAGTTAGAAGTGATGGTAGAGTTCAAAATACGTTGTGACATTTAAGCTTTGCGATTTCTTTGTTGTCAAATATCCTCTTCTGTCTCTATAAGATCAGATGTGTCTTTTATTTTTTTTTAAACCTTGGAATGTAATTTATAATATGTAAACTTTATAAATAATGATAACGATGCATTATGATCCCACACAATTGTTATTGGGAGTAAGAAGTTAGACACATTTCAAAGCCATTCTGCTACTGAGATTTCCCAGAAATATTATCAGTTTGCTCAAACTATCTATCAAATACGTGTAGAACCGTGTGTAGTACAAACGGCCCACGACACGGACAACACAGCACCTGTATAAACTTCAGAAAAAAAGCAATATACATAAAATATCTTTGTATCTACTTTTAAATATAAAACAATATAAAAGAAGTTAGTTTTAAGACTGGAACTTGAAATTAACTAAAAGATGAATCCCGCACTAGAAATAATTCCTGTGTCGCTGGGGACTTTACAAACATTCATACAACGGACACAAAGAACACCCAGACTCGGAACAACCATTTGTGCATCACACAAAGTTTTGTCCCGTGTAGGATTCGAACCCACAACATTCGGCACAGTGGCAGCGGCGAGGCGACCTTAAACCACTACGCCATCCGTGCAATCATATTATATGTCACAAAAACTATCAATCTAGCATCCGCTTTCTCCTACATCTTGGGGTCACAAATCGGTGACACGAAGAGGACAGGCCCCGGGGGTCCAAGGTTTTTGTCGTCCGACACCTGCCCAAAAGATCCAGTTTCTTGTTTGTGAATTCTTATTGGAGACAACTGATAAGTTTGCTTTTAGTATATACGATCTTGAATTATTTCTACGAACATTAAATGGTCATATATCAAAAAAATATTACGATTGTTACTTTTATTAACACCATTCAAGTGTATTGACAGAACCACCAAACCACTAAAGTAGGTAGCGCGTTGAAAATACGCACATTACCAGTCACTTGGCCGGATTTCCATTAATCAAACTATCTAAAAAATAAAACACATAGGTATATTACAGTTAATTACGCAATAGTGAATGCATGATTGGCGCAAATTATCAGCAGGCAAGAACTCCGTGACGTCTGTGTCCAATTCGATACATTCATGAGACAATTGCCCACAGACATTTTTATCTAATCTGAATGTACCTTGTTTCAATGTTTATAAAACTCCTTGATAAGCAGGGATTATTCCTATTTCCTATTGTGATTTAACTAATATTTAAGACTTCAGACAAAGGATAACTTCTTCTCTCTTAGCCTTTATTATTCCCAAGTCACTTGGGGTCGGCTTTTCTGGTCTAACCGGATTTGACTGGATATCAGTTTTTACACGGAGCGGCTGCCACCTGACCTCCGCAACCCGAAGGCTAACGATACCCTAAGGCTAGACCAGTGTCAGAATATTAGAGGGTACTGACTTTCTCAATAACGACTGCCATAGATGTTCATGGCAGCTAGGACCAACGGCTTAATGTGCTCTCCGAGGCACGGAGCAGGCGATAATTGTCAATCAATACGCACATAATTTCGAAAAGTCATATAACTCCCGAAAGTCAGAGGTGCGCGACGTGGGTTCGAACCCGAGACCCTCTGCATTGCAGTCTGTTGGTCTCCCCACTGAGCTATCGCTGCTCTTCAGACAAAGGATAACTATTACCTACTTATTTGAAATGGGATAGCGATCATATTAAACTTTTCCATATTGGTGTCGAACACGCCCATATGGGATTGTCGAATCTACTGCTTTTTGAACCTACACAGTAAAATTTCAATAACAATATTCAACCCAAAAAGATCCTGGGGCCCAGACGAAACCCAATTTCTATCGCACCCATAAAAATATAAATGGTTATGCTTTTATTACACTTGAATGGAAAAATAATAACCAAACAAAGAAAATTGCATGATAAAACTACACTACTATTAATATTTGTTCCGACTAATCGTAACGTATAAACGAACTGTCTAATAGATTTGCGTCGCATACGACACAGAGGGGAAATCTATTGGCCCTCGTCGAGACGTAACGGGGAATCGAACTGCTTGTTCCGCACCTCTGTTCAACGGAACTACGTTCATCGTGTTGAACACGCTGTCTCGATGTCACTGACTCGGCAATGTTCAGTGCAGTCGATCGGATAAGTCACTAGATAAATTTACATAAATGATTTGTTAACGAAGTGCAAGGGTATTGATAAAAAATAAATATTTTACATACATAAACATTTGCATATACCATGAAAGGATAGGTAGAGTTGTATTATATCCACATTTCACCAGTTATTGATTTAGATATAAAAGAGGCGTGCTTATTGCCGTCTACGCTGGTGACACAGTTGTAGTGAATAAGATTAAGTCACTACAGCTGCGTTACGAAGTGCAGTAATAGTCATTGCGACTGCTGTGTAAAAGGTTCCGAGTTCTATTGCTGGGTCGGTCAATTTTATATCAGGAAATAGTATCTGCACGAAGTCTAGATCTGCGTCCGATAGACGATAATTGTCTCATCACCTATAACGTGGAAGCGAAAATCTGGGCATTGAACTCGAGACCTCTTACATAGAAGTCGCATTCACCACTGCTGTGCCAGTGAGACTGCCACTGCAATATATTGTAATACAAGACTACATATTTTCATTCGATGCTTTATCTAAAATTCCTATACAACACTATCTTATAATTTCCAACTATTTGAAGTCACACGAAATTCACAACATTCTTATTAAATCATACAACACACAAAAACGCAGAAACACGAAAATTACTACATCAAGCGATTGCATAATACGCCACAAAATTCCCCTTATTACTAACCATACCCCATAAAGATTTCAGAGTTATTATTCAGCAGTTATGGCGTTATTATAGCCAACTATAAAAGTCGCCGGCCAGTCCGTAACTAAGCCAATCTTGCTTTATAACCACTAAAACCGGTGGTATAAATTTATACTATAAATAGTTCTAACTTGGTTATAGGTTTCGCAACAAAACTTTCAGTATGAGTTCTGGAAGGAATTGGATTTTAGAGACGTCTAAAAATGTTATGGCCTAGGCGACGGTGGCATCTAAAGGGTTATAAGATAAGTTAGGAAGTAACTTATAAAGACAGATTGATAAGTTTTGTATTTTTATTTTGATGATAGATTAGTTGAGACTGACACCTGGAGAATCTCATGTAAGGTGAAGTTTTCTTTTATAATGTTTCAGCTCTAGTAGTCTCCATGTAGGCTGCACGGATGGTGTAGTGGTTTAAGTAATCACCTCGTAGCTACCATTGCACCCAGTATTGTAGGTTCGAATCCTACGTGGGACAAAAATTTGTGTGATCCACAAATGGTTGTTCTGAGTCTGGGAGTTCTTTGTGTCTGTTGTCAGAATGTTTGTAAAGCGTGACACAGGAATTACAACTAGGACGGGAATTGTTAAAAAAAAAAACAAAACTAACAAAACCTCTTTATTTTATAGTAATAAACCATTATTTTATGTTTTTATTATAAGACACCTGTACCCAGCAGTGTGACGGTTTATAAATGAGGCTATGTATGTATGTATCTTATGTGGGGCCCAGTCAGTGCAGACCGGCGACACTTCGACCAAGTGGGATCTTTTGTGTCGACACTCTCCCAATAACGACTGCCATAGATGTACATGGCAGCCGGGACCGACGGCTTAACGTGCTCTCCGAGGCACGGAGCAGGCGATAATTGTCAATCAATACGCACATAATTTCGAAAAGTCATATAACTTACGAAAGTCAGAGCTGCGCGACGTGGGTTCGAACCCGAGACCCTCTGCGTTGCAGTCTGTTGGTCTCCCCACTGAACTATCGCTGCTCTTTAAATGAGGCTAAATAATTAGGCAAAGACAAAACAGTTCAGAACCTTTATCTCTTATGACAATTTGTCAACCGATTTCCTTTTCTCGCATGTACTTAATTCTTAGCTCTTGACGAGAGTAGACACAGAGAAACACTGACTTTTTATATTAACTATCGCTTATTTTAATCGTTCTAGGAGAATGCTAAGGAAAGAGTATATTGTAAGAGTTCTTTAAAACGTTTTCGTGTGTAGTCTTTTTATCTACAGGGGGTCAGCTAATTATCAGCTAAACGTTTTCATACTTATTGAAATATCTGTAAAGCAGCCTATACAGCACATTGAAATTAATCTTATTTTGAATGTATTATGGTTTTATTTTTAAACTTTTTGTACGATCGGTTTCCCACTAGGCTATCGCACACTGAGAAGAAGCCCGTGCCCAGCAGTGGGACAGTTTAATACAGGGCTGATATTATTATTATTGTACGAAGGTTTTCTATTGTGTTTTGGATACTCTCTATCAGCCATAGTCACGAAAAGACTTATGAAAAACAAAACGTTGTGCTGCAATATTTAAGAAAATAGTTTAATTGTAATGTATAAAGGTCTCGTAAACGTAAGTCAATACTGTAAAAAGAGTATCTTAAATATAGCTAATTCGGACCAACAGAATTATAATATGTTGGTGTATATTTATTAGGTCCTTGAAATTTAAGCTCACGATTTACAGACTGAAGGTACACTTTGTTCAAAAACAGAACCCTAAAGCCTAAACATTAGAATAACTTAGAACTGAACTGATAATAAACAAGATAAAGATTATACAAACTCTGTAGATAAATTAAGCTGTAGTAGAAAAGTAAACTGAATTAATTACACAGAAATAGTTTAAAATAGGTACTCATCACTTTATTTTAATAAATCTGCCGCATGAGGAGTAATTCTTGTGTCGCGGGAGACTTCACAAACATTCAAATAACGGACACAAAGAACATCCAAAGTCGCAACAACCATTTGTGGATCACAGAAAGTTTTGCCCCGTGTAGTATTCGAACCCACATCACTCGACGCAGCGGCAGTGGCGAGACAACCTCTTAAACCACTGCGCCATCCGTGCAGTCATTTGTGGTAGAAATTCATGATAATACTATTTTCATTAGAAATAATTTGCCAATATAGGGTTATTTTATTCAGTTATCATCACCAGTTATTTCCTAGGCTCCTGTTGGGAAGAGTTTAAATGTAGTTTTATAATTGTCAGTCATGTTTTCGATAGGTTGTGAGTTCCATCTCCATTCGTTACTCTATTAACATGAATGAATTCCTAATACGATAAGCTTAGCTGAAGGAGTTATAATATAATAACATCAGCTTTGTATTAATCTGTCCCACTGCGAGGCACGGGCCGGTTTTTAGTTTGAGAAGGGTTAGACCATAGTCCACCACGCTGGCCCTGTGCGGGTTGGCAGACATCACATATCTTCAAGAACATTATGGTGAACTCTCAAACATGCAGGTTCCCTCATGATGTTTTCCTTCACCGTTATAGCGATCAATAATTAACTCTTTAATAGGCACATAACTTCGAAAAGTCAGAGGTGTGTGCCTTGGGAATGAACTAGAGACCTCTGCCTGGCAGTCCAATGATCTCTTACAAGGCTATTTAACTAAGCCTAGCCAGGTTAATAAGAATAGCAGGTAAGTAATTTGTAACGCAAGATGTGATGTGTGTATGTGGTAGAATATTATTATTATTCTCTTTATTGCTCTTTTTTTATAATAATTACATTTTGAATTGCTGGATTTTTACATTTTGAAATATAAATATAAAAAATATACATATTTAAAAATATAAAAACTGAAATGACCCACCGACATCGGGAACAGGGTCCAAGCTGCCGGTGGTTAGGGCCCCAGAGAGAAGAATCTCCTCACAATACGCGCCGTGTCGAGTAGTACTGCCTTTTGCATCAAGGACTTGATCGAGCCATCTATTATTATTATTATTTTTTTTTTTTTTAATTATAGTTGGAAAAGAATAAACATGTGTTTTATACTTTGTCTTTTGTAGTTAGATTTGTAGCATATGTTTTGCGGATCGTGCAGTGTCAGGTGCCATTTTCAGGTTGAACAAACTATTATTGGATTTATGTTTGCTATTGAGGGATTGTCAGTACCTAGCAGCTCGCAGTTTAGTCATGTTGTTAGTATACGGTGATAGCCTCGAATTGTATTACTTAGAATCTGAAACATAATATATTTGGTATGTAGGTGTGTAATACACATATCGCATCCTTAATAAAACAGAGACTTATCTCAGTATTTTGGATTAAACAAATTTGAACTCTATTGCAAAGATATAACACAAATATAATATTAGAATTTAACATATACAATTAGAGTTCAAATTGCCTTACTTTCAAATTTCGAGTTATGTCGCTGTTTTATTAAGAGTGCGATGTCTGCTCTTTTGGGGATATAGACGAGAAAAAGAAAAACTGTTATATATTACTGTGTTTTGGTGTCTTATTTGTGAGGTTCTTAAATAATAAGAAGAAGCTTACTTGTAGATTTAACAATATAAGTTGCCCTTGTTCAACTGGTAAAATATAAATGAGGAAAATGGCAATCCATCAATCAATCTTGAACCCGTGCAATCGACAAGCTGTGTTGTCGCTTTACGATGAACTCATAATATTGTCTTAAGTTTACGTGAATGTTATACATTGCAGCATTGCATAGTTATTTTAAAACACTATTGTTACATAATTTTGCAACTACCTACACTTCAAGACATTGAGACAACCACCGACTTAATTTTATTAAACCGTACACTGTTTTTGTGTGTGTGTTACGCTGTTTAAATAGCTTAAAATAGTAGTAACATTGAACAGTAGTAGTTTAATAGTTTCAACATTATGTAATTATAGTGTTTTTAAAATAAACAACGCAATCAAATCAAAATATAAACAAGGTGCTTTAATTTCAATCAATGAGTTATAATAGTTAAAATATTGTAAAGGATTTATCGCTACAGATATGTAAGTCAAACATCTTAATAACTTATTAAGATCAAAAAAGGGCACCTATCAAATTCCAAGTATACGTAGCCTTCACTTAACGTGCAATAAAAGCAAAACGCGAATCCTTCTTTAGGTATCACAGTACTAATCAATAAAGCATTCCGGCCGGTCGGAAACTACATTCATTATTCAGCGCTACAGCAGATACTATCTGCTGTGTAAAATTACACTTCCTTCCCCCTGTAACGTGAACGATCGCTTGAAGCGCTTTTACCGCTTAAGGTGCAAGGGCCCGTAACTCGTTGGTTCACGGCTGTTGAGCAAACACCGCGCTTTATAAAACTTCGTGAAGTGTTGAATTGTGAAATCTTGCGTTTTTGTAACATGTTTCGCTGGATTGAGTATTTCGGTTGTTACGGATTTTAACTCTTATTTTCTTCGAGTGGGAATCTGTTTTGCTTAATTTTATTGAAGAGTTTCTTGAATACAAAAGAGTGTTTTGTACTCAATTCAATAAATTTTAGCAAAAGCTTTACAACCAATTTTAGTCTCAGAATTCAATGGAACTAGGTTTTGTTTCAAAGATATTTATAGTTGCTGTACGCAATTTGGAATTGTGGTTATTTGATGGTTTTTAGTTATTTGATACTGTGGAGACATAATGAGCAAAGTGATATACAGGCTGATTGGTAAAAGACTGGACATATTGAAGGAGGGTAATCAGCACTCGATTCTGGACTCGAAAATCAAATAAAATAGGTACTTAAAATTTGACCTGATTATCCAATAAAAACTTAATGTGCGGACACTCTTGCGCATATACCAAAGCTAAATGAAACCTCTGCGTGTTAGTCCAACGGTCTAGGCTATCGCTGCTATTGCACATTTTATGGATATTTCATAAAGGTTTTCTTTGCAGGTTACGTAGATTTTATTACTTTTCTTTTATACGTTACGTCTGACCATAAATTGTCATGTCTTGTATGTACGATGTTTAACCAGTCATACTGTATAATACACCTTGGTCAAACCCTTTAAAGACGTCTAGGCGTAACAATGAACAAAATTATAATTGGTTAAGAACTTCACTTTTCATAGAGACTTCATCGCGTAGATTATTATTTAAGTGCTCATTAAGCCGTGCCAAGTATTCCAGGTTCGACCTAAGGAACAAAAAATATATGTGTTCCAGTGTAAGTATGTAAGGACGGGGGTGATGATTGTGAGACTGAAAAATTATTTTAGGATAAGCTAATTATAAATGTAGTATAGTAGGCAAAATATAGGGGTTACACCTATACTTTGCCTACTATACTACTATTTCATTAGTAATTTAATAATTTAAATTATTATTACTTTTTTATGCTAACTTAATGCATGTTATCCTTCTCTCTTAGCCTTTATTATTCCCAAGTCACTTGGGGTCGGCTTTTCTAGTCTAACCGGATTTGACTGGATATCAGTTTTTACACGGAGCGGCTGCCACCTGACCTCCGCAACCCGAAGGCTAACGATACCCTAAGGCTAGACCAGTGTCAGGATATTAGAGGGTACTGACTTGCCCAATAACGACTACCATAGATGTTTATGGCAGCCGGGACCGACGGCTTAACGTGCTCTCCGAGGCACGGAGCAGGCGATAATTGTCAATCAATACGCTCATAATTTCGAAAAGTCATATAACTTCCGAAGGTCAGAGGTGCGCGACGTGGGTTCGAACTCGAGACCCTCTGCATTGCAGTCTGTTGGTCTCCCCACTGAGCTATCGCTGCCCAACTTAATGCATGTTGTATTCACCTATAATTAGCTGTGCAATTATGATTTTGTAAAATGCTTTTAGTGAATGTATTGTTGTGGCAGCTGTTGGTGAATCTAATAAATAAATACTTTGGTTTAAGCTCACGCATAATAGAGGGCGAGTCTTCTCTCTTTTACCGGGTACAAGTTCGTAGTCTAAGCAGTTGCTATCGAACCTGAATAACATGTTGTTTCATCCGAGAATTGAACTCGAGACCGCACAGTAAGCGCATTCTAATTACCTATAGTACTAAACGAGATTCAGTAAAAAGTCACCCTTTACCCCAGCCTCATCAGTAATAAACAACACTGCGGCTGTGTTTTTTATTTATTTAAGTGCAGCTATCTGTGTGGCTCGAAGAAATATGGCGGCAACGTGACGATTTAATCTGTCCGTACAGTGTAACTGCAAGAGAAATGTGTAAATAATTTTCATTTGCTACTGTTTTGTGAAGGAAACGCGCTCTTTTGGGTTTTCCGAAGTTTGTTTATATGATATATAGCAGACGTGCAGGTGTATTATAAATACGTGTTGGGAAGTTAGAACAGTAATGTTGTTTGTTCAAGTTTAATGAGATCTGGTTTGTTTAATCCAGTTTTTTTATTACATATGTAGTCTTACTTCTATATCCTCGAAACACAGCACAGTGTAAATGTGGTGATACCAATCAAACCATGTCACATCTGTTAAAATGCCCAAATTGTCCCTGTAGGTGCTTCATGGAGGACTTGATGGACGCAACTGCTGATGCGATTGCCGTAGCTACACATTGGGCATATTTAAAATAATTGTACCATCGAAATGAGAAAAAAAAGATCCTCGAAGGAGTAAGCAGAGAAGTATTACACTTACATTTCGACAGCTATGGTTTTTGGTCCCACGCAAAGCGAAAACAACGACATGTAGGCACTTTTTGTCTATAATTATGCAATAAAAATGTTGTACATAAACCGACTTAAATGTGTGTGAGGTCTAGAAAAAGCTTTGGTCTTCAATACTAATTTACTTTGACATAATGGAATTCCTAGGACTATCATGCATCTTTTAAAGCAGTTTATAATAATATGAATACGCACGCAAAACGTTACTTACTGAAATCAATTAGCTAGTCATCTACGAGCCAATGATCATTTGGTGAACTAAATCCTAACTAATATTATTAATGTGAATGTGAGCTTGTTTGATACTAACGCTTTCACGCCTTAACTACTGGACCGATCATCATTAAATTTCGTATATCTATACTAATATTATAAAGCTGAAGAGTTTGTTTGTTTGTTTGAACGCGCTAATCTCAGGAACTACTGGTTCGATTTGAAAATTTATTTTAGTGTTGGATAGCCTATTCATCGAGGAAGGCTATAGTTTATATAAAATCACGCTACGACCCATGGGAGCGGCGCAATAACGATAAACGCGGGTGAAACCGCGGTAACATCTAGTAACGTATATGTGGCGGAACGAAAAAGGCCATATGGTACTATAATTTCTTCCAGGAAAAAGTACTCCGAATTAAGAAATTTGTTGAAAAGATCTATATTAATTTGAGCGAAGCCACGGGTAAAATCTAGTAAACAATTTAAGTTTCATAACTAAAAGCAATGTTACGCATTAGGTGTGAAAGATGACACAAATAATGCAATGGACAAGCGGACGCCTTGCCATCTCATTGGTTAAAGTCTGAGTGTATCTTGCATCTGTATTGCATGTTTGAAAAGTTCGATTACACACAGAGATTGTAACCTTTTTTTTTTTTTTTTTGACCCAGGAAAATCCTTTATGGATACCCCCCTCCCCCGGGGGGGGAAGGGTGGTTATGTGAGACTCTCCGCCCCTGAAGGGGGTCGGTATACACACTAAAAACCTGGGGTGAGCAGTCCCTCCGCCGACGGAGTGGGGCGGGATGGGGTCGCGTTAGCAATCACCATCCCGCCCCGGCGGTTGGCCCGGCTGATGGTGACCGGGCCTCAGCACCTGTGGAGGGAAGGCCTTGCTCACCAAGGCCATCCCTCAGACGTGTGGGGCCGTGCAAGCCGGTAGAGAGTCCCCCGACTCTGTACCAGTGACCCCACTATACAGGAGCGAAAAGGCGGGCAAATCGCCTCCTTCTCGCTCCCGTCCGTCTGCGCCGGAGAGGGTCAGCGAGGAGGTTGTTCTCCCTGACCCTCTCCGCGGTCTCCTTCTGCGCCATGACAGCTTCGCAGAAGGAGACCACTGCCTGCCACGACCTCTCGCCGCCGAGCATGGCGTTGATCACGTTTGGCAGGGAGAGATCTCCGCCTATTATGGCCGAAAGCGTGTGCCGCTGCGGGCCCCATGCGGCACACGCCTCCAGCGTGTGGAGCGCCGTGTCTTCCGACGCCCCACACTCGTGGCAGGCAGGGGTCGCCTCCCGTCTCGCGATCTGGTGCAAATACTTTCCGAAGCATCCGTGCCCGGAAAGCACCTGCACCAGTCGGAAGGTCAGCGACCCGAATCGCCGCCCTATCCACCCCCGGAGGACCGGGCGAATGGCCTCCACCGTCCACTGGCCCGGGACCGGTGGAGCCAGGTCCTCCGTCCACCGCCTCAATAGGGCGGCCCGCGCCTGTCGCCGCATGCGTGCGACCTCCTCCCAAACAGAGCTTGTAACCTACCATAGCCAACTTTAACTAAAAAGACCACTATTATAAGAAAAAAAAATACTAGTTCACTTATATGAACTCTATGAAGTAGGCCTTTTTAAAGACAGAATACAATAAACAACATCAAAATGCCAAAAACAAATCGTCCAAACTAAAAGAGAATGTTTACATATTTTAAAAGTACCCACAGAAATTCGCCCCTGCCGCCTTCCCTAAGACACTCAGCCAAGAACGCTTGAGTTCACATTCAATTCGGTCGTCGGTTTTCGTCACACACACTCGTTGCAATTTGCAACGAAAACATCCCTTTATACGTCCAAACTGCAATGCGAGCGCAAAAAGCTTATTCGGCTTCGTACGCGCCCTATTCAAGAAAGAGCGGCTAAGTAAGGAAAAATCGGGTCTCCTTTTTTCTCCCGAGCTTTTCAGGCTAGAATGAAAGGGGTTGTCAATATTTTGAGCGGTATGAATGGACCTCTGTAGTGGATGTCAATGGAGGCTTAAGTACGGGGTGCGGTTTTCCAATTGATGGGTCGGCTGCGTTGGAAAAGGTAAAAAGTGAAATTGAATTTGGTGTAATTGTATTTGTTTTGGTCCCAAAATCAAAGGAAGCCTCTAGTCATTGTGGATGTGGAATCTTTTTAAACACTCCAGCATGCGTATGGGATAATATTTATTTATTTTGAAAGAAGGTTTAAAGACTTTGCATATAATTATATAATGTTCTGTTTATTACACCATAAACTTAAACTGCTTATTACAAGCCTCCATACTTATAATTTATTTGAATACAAAAATAACAAAAATGTATCTCTTAAAATACATAATATACCTAATAAACTACTGCCACGTAAGTCAAAAATTGACTACCCAAAAGCCTTTTTATATAGATGCGCTGGAACAAAACGGGTTAATATATTTACATCTAGAGGAAGTCTATTAAAAGCCGATGTTGCTTCATGCTGTGATTTAATCATGCATATTAAGTACCCATGTATTGACTACTAACATTAAAATTTTAAGTAAATTATTACTATTATTATTGTTTACAATTGCGTTTTCTATTTTGTGTATACGCTATGTTACCTAATATATTTTAAAAGCCATTTCATACGATCAACTTTATTAATAACAGAATTAGAATACATTACAGAAAGAAGAAAAAAAAGACAATACATGAAGTATATATTGTAGGGTAACATTAAATTATAATTTAAGAAAATATGATAAATTAAGTGGGTAGTTTAATACACGGTAGTATCAGTAGACACAGCAATGCACAGGTACCGTCAAAATATAAATTTGAAAACATGAATCGAAACAAAATACAACAGTCCTCTAACCATGGTAAGTACAGACACATTGCATTGCAAAGTATACCTTAAATATTAGATTTTAAAGTAGTTATTACAGTAAGATTGGTTCAGTACAAAAAAAAATATATAATAGGCTTTCCAAGAAACTCCAAGTCATGACACAGAGACAGTTGGAATACGCGAGTAGCACAACTCAGTTAATGATTCTGATTTCATGCAATTGGTTGTAGCAGTAAATCTTAATACTAATTGCACTATTATGACAAATCATATTATAAGAAAACTGTTTTAATTACATATTCAATTTTATATTCTCAATGTTATTTTTGGTACGTTTTTCGTCTGTATAATATGGGACATGTTGTTTTTCTTGCATTTTTACCCGAACATATTGAAAATTGAATTCATACATAGTCTAATATATATATATATAAACTTGTAACGGGTATTAACGCGATCATGCGTAATGTTATGTTAATAGCTTATGGACATCTGCCTGATATTGCTCCAAGCTCTAGCTCAGTGTTGGTGAAAGGGAAAAGCCAATAACACTTTACCCGACCCGGGAATCGATAAGACAATACGAACGAAGATGTACCACCAACAGGTGCATTTAAAATTGCGCGTTTTGTTAAGACTGACAACGTATCTGTTTCTTTAAATTTTGCGGAGGTGTGCATACATAGTTACCACAAATTATATGTGTATATAAATAACAAACACATCAATGACGAAATATGAAAAAGTTGAGTTTGGCATCTTGCCAATTTTTAACGTCCAATAACCGGAGTGCTACTGGTTGAGTGGATTGGACAATCTCATAATTTTACTATATAAGTCAACAGCCCAATCAATTTTTACTTTTAAAGTTTCGTGGCTTGTAGACAGTGCGTAATATATTCGTACGTAGGCTAGAAATCGTAGAAGCAGCATATTGTTGCTATGTGAAATGTAAGTGCTGTGTATTTAAGGAAAAGAGAATCTGACAATATTTTTATATTTAATACAAAATTATTGACAGATGGGTCTTTTTTATTAATTCTAAATAAGTCAAAAATTCAGTGCCAAAAAAATATTAGATACGTCTTTTTACTTATGAAGGCAGTATATAGTGTGTGTGTAGCTCCATTATTTTTTTAAAAGAAAGTCTCCTTCAGCAATACGAGGAATGCCTGTGTGCTTTGGCTTCTGCAAACATTCATACAACACATACAAAGAACACTCAGACTTGGAACCACCATATAGGAAACACGCATTTTAATGCCAAAATTAACTCGTCTAGTCAAACATTCAATCAGCTAACTTTCACATTTATAATATTTACTCATATTCCACGCAAACGAATTTTTTTAGGCTATCCATAAGATATTTAATACTACACGTGTCTAAACGTAAATTTCTTAATAACAGTTAAACAATACACAATTTAGAAGTAAAATTAGATAGTGATAGATCGATTCCATGCATTATCTAAAGCCTTGTTAAGCGAACGTTCAAATTACTACACAAACTAGCGCGCAACTAGTAAACTGCTTTAGTAGTTCGGTGTAACTTGGATACTCTTACACCCAACTATCGAGTTTGGTATACATAATGTGTGTACTGTATTAGAATACACGGCTTTACTTATTCAACAACGACTTCATGCTTAACGAAATACATTTACGTAGTAAGTTTTTAAGCAGATAAATATATTTATTAATATGAAATTTAGTATGATTATTATATATGTACACCATCTATTAATTTGTCATCTACATTACCGCAAGTTTTAGAGCTCTTATGAAGAAGTACTCCACATGCTATATTTTTTTGTGTATGAAAAACGCTACCGTGTTCATGATCGCTAGTAATACAAAATATCGATGACCTTATAAAAAAAAAACAATGAAAAGCTTGCATTTTATTGCGCGAGGTATGCATGTGAGGCTCTGGAACACTTACTTATGCGGCTAAACTCAGTCAGGTTGTTAATGTTCTTACGCTGGTTGCCTGTAAGAGTTTGGTACTTCCCCAGGGAAGCCAACTTATTAGTACCATCATCAAATAGCTGGCAACGGCGGTCTCATGTTGTCTAACTGTTACTATCCCTTTTTTTAGTGGTATGTCGAACATAATCCTTAAAATTAAGCTCAATGATTGTGGTCTATTGTTTTTTTCTTTTCAACAATTCACCTTCCAAGTTCTAAGTGTTTATCGACTAAGTACGATTTATTTATTTAGTACGATACATTGAATACTACTCGAGCCTGTAAGTGATACATACATATATAAACCCTTTTGAAAAACACTCCTAACGTTACGTAGCAGTTAGATCCTGTGAAAAGACTCGGCAACATTACCAACACTAAAACAAAAATACAACCTAAAATTTGTTTTTACACATACTTCTTTATTTGGGCGCCTACAGAGTAAACGTAATAATCATAAAATATGTTTTCCATCAAACAAAACAGGGCAATTTAGCAACAGCATATTTTGTATGGCCCCTCGAATTTATAACCATTTACCATTATACATATTGAGATGTTCCACAGATAACTTTAAAACGCTATTGAAGCAATTTCTTGTTAATAAGGCATACTACACACTGAAAGAATATCTCGAAGACAAATATGACATCCAATAATATAATTAGCTTTTAATGACTCTTAATTAAATTCACTTGACTTATATAATATTATCTAAATTGACTTGTATAATGAAAACAATGACATGGATAACATTTAATTAATTAATATTTATATTGATTCTGATTATGTTTCATGTGAACCTCAATTATAACTAGAGTATGTTTAAATAATTTAATATAAAAAAATTAATAAATGAATAATATAATCTGAGCAATATTGCATGCCAATTGGCGGAATATAGCTGCACTAAATGTTTGTTCAATACTGATAAAACTATGTTAACACCACTGTAACAACCTATATTCGCAATAAACTATTTGAATTTGAATTTGAATTTACATTTTATACTTACCAAATAAATTTAATAATATATTTATACAGACGGGCTGTATATTCTCGAAGGGTAGGCAGAAGTCTATTACAGCTACATGTCACACACGGTAAAAGACACGCCATGTTGCATAAGTTAAAAATATTAGCTTATGCAATATGGCGTGTCTATTACCGTCTACCCGGCAGCATAATAATACTATTTATAACTACAAAATTCCTAACAATCTCACAAATATTTTGCTCATACCGAAAATCAAACACGCAAACACACACACACACACACACACACACATATTGTAGTAGTATCATCACTTTCTTATATCTTCACGTGGTAAAAATTGTCTAGCAGTGTGTCGTAACCAATGGCAACACACACATATCGTGGCTTACCCTTTTGAGATAGCTCAAAGCCAATTAGATGCGACGACAAGCCGAGGAGTTTGTGGCAGGCTGTATGCGTCAGCGGCGTCTTTACAAAACTCTGTTACACCGTGTTTAGATGAATCTGGAGATAGCGGGGATTGGAGTGGAACCAACGAAGAGATTATTTTGGCATTGATGTAATGTAATGTAATGATTGCAAAGCTACCACCTGCGGTTATGTAAGCCTAGTTTTTTAAAAGTAGTGTTGGGTGTTACTAGGCTCGTGTCTTGTATGAGATGCAATCAAATTCGGGTTTGCGGTTTACCATCAGAACAAAACATACATACGGACTTATTTATACTAATATTATAAACAGGCATATTAGATTTTTTGTTTGTTTGTTTGTCAGGGTTTAACTCAATAACTACACAACCTATTGAAAAATATCTTTACGCTTTAGTAAGCTATATTATCACCGAGTAACAATAGCTTCCTTTTTATTTTAAAAAAGTACCGTTACTGTAATATAACCTAACTTACTTTTAAGCGAATGAAACCGCCAGCTAAAGCTAGTTTTATATAATTGAGTTTTTTCATAAAATCCCTATTTATCACTTTACCCGATGCGGGAATTGTACCCAAGTCATCTTGCATAGCAGATGTATTGACTACCGCTGCACTACCGAAGCAGTAGTGTTATCTTCCTCATAAATATTAACCACCGCTTATTAAGTAACGTTTTACTATCGGTAATCATCTTACCTTATTAAAGTAATTAAATAACCATATTATTTACGGCACCAACCATAAAATTGGAGTATAAAAAAAAATCATTCAAAAATTCTTATACAATAACCAATGTTCTGAAAGATATTAAAAATATGGCTGTTAGACAAAGCGGCTGCATGACTCAATTTATTATTTAATTAAATACCATCCACCGGTACGTTTTAAAGCTAATATTGTCAGGATATATTCCGCTTCCCTTTTTTATTTAACGTTGTGATAATTGGTTTTATTTAACGCCAGTTTGTCTGACCATATATAATGGACACTACTAATGGTAACTGGAAATAGAATGTTGTAGAATCAGTACATCGTACGATGATTTTGACTGCCTTGGTTGCGCCGTGATAGTACATGCGACTGCTGTTTATGAGGTCTCGGGTTTGAATTTTGGGTCAAGGCAATAAAAAGTTATTGGGTTTTCTACTAAGAAACAGTTTTTTTTTTATACAACTATTGTGGCAAACAAGCATACGGCCCGCCGCACCTGATGGTAAGTGATCACCGTAGCCTATGGATGCCTGCAACACCAGAGGCATCAATTGCATGCCGACCCTTAAGAAAAGGAAATGGGAAGGACGAGGAGCGGAAAAGGGGAAAGAGGATGATTAGGCCTCCGGCACTCTCACTCACCGCACGAAACACAACAGTAGGAATACTGCTATTTCACGTCAATATACTGTGAGAGGGTAGTCCTTCCCCGGTCGAGCCGGGCCATTCATGCTGAAATCAGCGCGGCTCTATTACTCTAAAAAAAAATAGAACCCGGAGTTAGAAAGTTGGCGGTGTTAAACACATTCCTGTCTCGAAAAGAACGTAAAGCCGTTGGATCAACCTTCTAGGCCTGATCTTTCTCTGGTTGTGTCGGATTGCCGCTTCTGATGAGATTAGTCGGTGTGACTAAAATTTGGTTTGGATTTTATTTTATTATTCCAGGTTTCCATTAGATCTTGAACTCTTAAAAGTAACACCAACTTATGCAACTAAAGGACTACGCACATGGGACGTATTAGAAACGTATCCTTCTATCAAGCTTGCTATACGAGAGTGTTATGTTGATACGGAACATTTTACAATATATTTTGCCTATTTAGAGATTACCATACCACTTGCTGCGAGATATCCCATTTGCTACTTTATAACTGTTCAAAAGTTATCACAATGTAGGGCAAGTGTAATTTGAAATAGTTTAATAATCATTTAAACAATAGTATAATAGTTTTGAATAGCAATATAAACAACTGCAAGCTCTTTTGATAGAATAATATAATAAATTGAACATACATAAAACGTTGAAGTAGTTGTATTCTCCGGGATAGGATACAAATCACATAACAACTAAATAAATGTCCATGCGGATGGAGCCGCGGGCCAAAGCAGTTTAATGTAAATATGGTAGTCCCGATAAAAAGGTTTAATATTCCATTGACACAGCAAACGCAGTTTTAATCAAGAAATGATTTCCTCAAAATTAATTTCATCATAAACATTTGAGTTATAATATTCAATTTATTCGTGAATTATCTTTAATAACTGATCAAACGTTTTAAAACGACCCCTCTAAACGCAGTCTTTACTTCACTAAAGACATCAGCTATAACTCGGCCCCAATCTCGAAACTTATCCTTAATTAAATATCTAAACTTGAGTGACTCAAATTCAAGAGAGTTTCAAGCACCCATTCAGGTGTTGTCCATAATAAAATGGAACTCGGCCGTCAAACTTTGGATATACTACCCGCTGTTGTTTCATCCTAGTTTCAGCTTTGATGTAAAGCAGTACTTGATTCGGTTGGGGACAAGAAAAGTGGCTTTCTGAACTGGTGTGATTAATTTTAGAGGATAGACGCAGAGGAATAATATATTAAGTTTTCATATTATATCACGCCGAGGTGAAAAGTATTCTGTGTTAATATAAGACATGATCTTATTATATGCCAAGTGTGTTTGCTAACGTGTTTTTTGAATACAAACATGTAAATATTCACATTTAAATTATCAGTAGTAACATAAAGCTAAAAAATTCCCAAGCTTTTAAACTATCAGTTAAATTTGAAATTGATTTTTGTGTATGATCACCCCTTTATTAATATATATTTATTAGTTAGAGGATATAATATAATGCCACTACCCAAAGGAAGGGCGTAAGTAAGTAGCGATAGCTCAGTGGGGAGACCAACAGACTGCAATGCAGAGGGTCTCGGGTTCGAACCCACGTCGCGCACCTCTGAATTTCATAAGTTATATGACTTTTCGAAATTATGTGCGTATTGATTGACAATTATCGCCTGCTCCGTGCCTCGAAGAGCACGTTAAGCCGTCGGTCCCGGCTGCCATGAACATCTATGGCAGTCGTTATTGGGAAGTCAGTGCCCTATAAGATCCTGACACTGGTCTAGCCTTAGGGTATCGTTAGCCTTCGGGTTGCGGAGGTCAGGTGGCAGCCGCTCCGTGTAAAAACTGATATCCAGTCAAATCCGATTAGACTAGAAAAGCCGACCCCAAGTGACTTGGGAATAATAAAGGCTAAGGGAGAAGAAGACCCAAAGGAAGGGCGCAATTACTATAAATATTTATATACCTATTTTATACAGGTGAAACAGCGGGATAAGACTATAGCATCTGCTCCGTAAAGCGTGTTTACTATCTATAATAGTGCTGAGCTTTCAATAGCGGCCTAGTGGGTTACTGCTACTTAAAAATGCCTAGACAACATTCTCGTTATCTGTATGGAACATGGGACCTTACTGTGAAGAAGTTACGTGCTTACAAAGACGAGGGTCTACCTGACTGTGAAAATACCAAGTTTTCATTATTTAACTTCTTTTTAATGTCCCTTCCTCCCCAACATGAAAAACGTAAAACACCATTAAAGTAGAGAAAAAAGCCTGAAAATGCGTTTTCAACGGTCCCTTAAAACGTTGGATTCAATTGGCTGACTAATCAATCTTAGTTCTTCACCTAATTAGAGCCGGCGCCGACAAACTTGGTAATGAAAGAATCTAGGGGGAAAATAACGACAAGACCGCTCTGGACAAGGAATGAGGGTCCTGTACAAGTTTCTGTGAAGACGATTGCATATATCACTGAGCTTAATACCTGGTTCTACCTAGTGGGTAGGCAGAGATGTAGAGCAATAGGAGGATAATAAGGATAGAAGTGAGTATACAAGAGGCGGTAGTCCAATGGGTAAGGCATTGGACTTGCTGAGAGGTCCTGATTTCGAATGCATTGCACTTCCGATTTAAACTCATTCCTAACACAAAAGATCTAGCTTCAGCAACAAAAATTCCTTGCAATTTGGATTACAAATAACACTACTAATGCAATTTGGATTACACTAGTTTGTAAACCAAACAAAAATTCTTTAAAAATAAGGATAGAGAGGTATAGACATCAGCACATTGCTAGTTTCCCTGCCACTGCTTAGATTATCCCAACAGGCCAGTAATATTTGACTCGACCAGGAAACCAGCACCACGAGCGTAAGGAGATTTGATGGCATTCCTCAAACAAATGCCATGAAAGCTCAACATCATTAAAGATCGGTCGCGTCGGCTGATTGGAATATGATGGTACCTCACCGTGCTCATTACTAACATCACCAAATAATAAAGCGTTATGTAAGGCAACTTCATCCTCTGCCGATAAACGTTAAGCAAGGATTTTAAAAAGAGTTAATTGATTGAAAATGGATATTTTCTTTAAAAAGACTCTTCCTTTTAAAAAATACATCTCACGCTATATGAATAATTCGTGTAACGCCCCCGCTTTTCAAACATTCAAAAGACGGACATAATTTACTTCCAGACTCGGAACAACTATTTGAGGATCACACAAATTTTTGTCCCCTGTGGGATTCGAACCCACAACACTTGGCGTAGTGGCAGTGGCGACGCGACCACTTAAACCACTACGCCATCCGTGCATTCAAATATAGTATCCGCAGTATTTTTCTAAGGATCTCCAAATTAATGTTCTTCAAAGTTACTCTGACTTAGTGAAACGTTCATATAAATTAGGTCGCTCATATTTCTATCCGAATATTAACACTGTTTTTCTTTATTTAGTATCATTAATCTCTTCGGTAGGACCGTTGAACTGCCAAGTCAGAGATATGGGGTTCGATCCCCAGGCAGCTGTGACTTTCTGTCATGTGCGTGGGATAAATTAATCACAACTTGGTTTGACGATGAAGGAAAATATCGTGAGCATAATTTCGTGCTCCTAATAATCTGTCAGATATGTATATTTTTAAGGTTGCTTAAATTTTCCTGTGGGATTTAAATTATCTTTATACTTAATATAGTATTACCCCTGTAAATACTACTATGAATGTCGCACTGCTGGGTACTGGCTTCTTCACAATGTGATAAGTCTCCTATGCTGGCCCAGTGCGTGTTGGCAGACCTCACATATCTTTGAGAACATTATGGATAACTCTCAGCAATGCACGTTTCCTCACGATGTCTTTCTTCACCGTTAAAGTGAGTGACGAATAACTATTCAGTAAGCACATAAATAAGAAAAGCTTAGGATTTGTGGCTTGGGATCGATCTCTCGACTTCTACGTGGCGGTCCAACGGTTTTCTACTAGGTTATCACTGCTGTGTCTTCATACTAAATCTCATCAAATTTGATTTAGATATGTAACCACAAAATGTATGATGTATGTATCTTATGTGGAGGCCAGTCAGTGCAGACCGGCGACACTTCGACCCAGTGGGATCTTTTGTGTCAACACTCTCCCAATAACGACTGCCATAGATGTTCATGGCAGCCGGGACCGACGTCTTAACGTGCTCACCGAGGCACGGAGCAGGCGATAATTGTCAATCAATACGCACATAATTTCGAAAAGTCATATAACTTTCGAAAGTCAGAGGTGCGCGACGTGGGTTCGAACCCGAGACCCTCTGTATTGCAGTCTGTTGGTCTCCCCACTAAACTATCGCTGCTGAAATGTATGATACTGAATTTCCTTTGTATCAATAATATTTTCTGTAACCTAACTAATGTTTGTTTGTATATTACGATTTCACGCTCCAACTACTCGACCGCTCAGCGTGAAATTTCGCTTACACGTTGTCAGGGGTACAGAAAAGGACATAGGGTACCGTTGATCCGAAAAAACGTTTTGTTACTAATCCAACCTGACCTTACCAAATCTAGGTAATTTATATTTCTACTATCTTTACTTAAAATTCGAAAATCAGAAACTATGTTTGCAAAGCCTTACTAATTGCAGTAGATATACATCATTAATTAGCAGTACCCCACTTTGATTTGTGATTTCATGAATATTGTACTGTCTACTTATTTATCTATACATAGTTTCACGGTTATTTCTCCGACAATTTAGGCAGGAGTGTATTCATCATGGTGGCCTTTTGGTTATCCAATCTTGGATTTAGGCCTCTTCCCTTTTCTTCCACTCCTGCCGATCTTGTGCCCGACTCATCCAGCCTCGACCTCCGTGTCGTCCAATCTAGGGCTCGTCTTGTCCAGCGGCTCTTGTCCATTCTCGCAATGTACCCCGCCCATGTCCACTTTCTTTGCGCTAGTGTGAGGAGTGTATTACTATCATATTTTTTTTACTAAGGTATTGTATATGTATATAGTATGTATATGTACGATAGCCCTTAAAACCACAGCTTTCATTAATCAAAACGTATTTAAATATACTAGTTTTCGCCTAGTGATCGAAATTCACCAAAATCATTAGACATTTGAATAATCATATTTACCTACATACGAATATTGAAAATCGGCTGACAAACAGAGGAAAAAAGGTACTGATCTGTTTTTTCGTTATCTATATATTTAAAAAAACGAACTGTGTCCATTTTTTATTGGTGATACAAAAGCTCGTTAAAACCAACAAAATAAAAAAATAAAGGACATACAGCGGAGAAATAGGTTTTCAACTGTTTTATCTTTGTCTATTTATTTATTTATTCTAATTTAATAAATAAATAAATAGGCGGTTATAATTACAACCAATTACATTATATTTGAAATATAATTATGTCGTTAATGCTGCGTGCCAGCACGATAACAAGCCTGCATCGAGGACTGGCAGATTGCGCGGCCCCACATAATAATATGTGTGATAAATATATTGCGGTTGAGTGCCTCGACGCCATTTTGATTAAGTCATGATTATCAAAATACACATCCTTCCTTCTTTTTATCATTCTTCTTTCATATCTCGTTTAAAAATCCAATAGAACATCAGAAACCATTCCATTTACACAGTACTAACACATAAACAACGTATATACAAACACATAGTAGATGTACACACATCGTAACATACGGTACGAACGAGATTTGAACGCAACCACCAGACTGGCCACATCCATTCCGTAACAATATCAGTACCACGAGATCCAATACGTTAACTATTACAGCTATAGTTAAAAATGCAATACTTTAATAAGCATATAAATGACTAGATTATGCCCGCGGTTTATTTCGCGTTAATCTAGATTTCGTCAATAAATTACTATCCTTGGGATCGTTACCTTTTTCCTGGTTGAAAGGTGTATCCTATTCAGCACTCCTGACAACTTGTAGACGAAAGTCTACGATGATCGGTTGAGTAGTTAAGACTGCGCTAAGCGTAAGAGGGATAATGACAGTGCTCGTGTGGTGCATATTCAAATCGACGCGTGGCCGCCATAGTAAAATTGTATAGAGGATTTGAAGTGCTTTTTTGATAAATATGTATCTTTATTGTCAACCAATAACTTTAATATTTGGGCCGGACAAATTGTAATATAACTATTTATGTTTAGTTTAAGCTGTAAAATAGGATAGATTTCTACTGTTATAAACTTATAATCTAAAAATCACGTAACACAAGCTTCCGTTTTTGCATTTTTCGTGCAAATTTATGAAATAAATAATGGCGAAAATATTCATTATTTCTATGTTTTTTACACAGGGTAATTGTAAACACATTCATTGTTATGGTAAATGTATATTTAATATTTGTATTAAACAAAAAGTATTGATTTTATTCACTTAACTTTGACCGCCTGTTATGGCACATTTCGCTCGGCGCAGTCGGTGTGAAAGCTTATAAACAAAGAAGCTCACATTCTAATTTATAATATTAGTTAGGATTGCACTGCTAGACACTGGAGTTTTGTTTAAGTGAGAATTGTTAAGCGATTAGTTATCACGCTGGAGTAACATCAGCTGTTTTAATAAACTGTTGCGCTATTGGGCACCGATTTTTCTATAAGTGAGATTTATTAAACCATTGTTACTACGCCGGAGAATTGCAGGTAGAAAGTTATTTTATTGTCTTGTATTCACAAGACAATAAAATAACTTAAAACTAAAAGTCTTCTTTACATTCGTAAAGAAGACTTTTAAGTAAACTAGTTTCACCGTATTGCAAGTGGAAAGTATATGTGTAGTAATCTTCTCCCTTAGCCTTTATTATTCCCAAGTCACTTGGGACCGGCTTTTTTTTTAGTCTAACCAGATTTGACTGGATATCAGTTTTTACACGGAGCGGCTGCCACCTGACCTCCGCAACCCAAAGGCTAACGATACCCTAAGGCTAGACCAGTGTCAGGATATTAGAGGGTACTGACTTTCCCAATAACGACTGCCATAGATGTTTATGGCAGCCGGGACCGATGGCTTAACGTGCTCTCCGAGGCACGGAGCAGGTTATAATTGTCAATCAATACGCATATAATTTCGAAAAGTCATATAACTTCCGAAAGTCATAGGTGCGCGACGTGGGTTCGAACCTGAGACCCTCTGCATTGCAGTCTGTTGGTCTCCCCACTGAGCTATCGTTGCTTGGAAAGTATATATGTTGTAATAACCTCTTCAATTCTTATTAAAACAGCTTCAATTTCTGGTCGTTAAAACCATTTAAATACTTTTTGTAATATGCTGCTGTCTAAGGGATCCCAGAATATATTTAAAAAGGACTTGAATAGTTACATAACGGCTACTGGATTTTTACGTCATGTCTAATTAGATTAGACATGCAACATAGTAATGATTTCTAAATTTGATGATGATATATTTTATTACAAAAATAATAATACTTTTTATCCGTACATTAAAACATGCTATTATATTTTAAAGGGAATTTCCTTTTTTAATAATTTAAAGTATGTCAATATTTGGCGCATAATCTATTGTCATTGATCCCATGATATATGTATATAGATAGTCCAGAGCCACTTGCAATAATACGAATACAAGATTTTCATATAAATTGTTGACTACCGCAGTTCAGGATTAAAACCGCAAACATATGGTAAAGTTACAGCTTGCCTGCGTCCATTCCGTAACAAGAGATGCATGGGAGATTGGTCTGAATTCTACCCAACTGTTTTACAGTAGTATCTTATTAATTGGCGATTTGTCTACACTAACTGATCTTCCTGGTCACTGGTCATCCTTATAGCTCTTGTAACCTTTCCACATTAAAAGCAGAGGATACGCAAGGAGACATATATTCACAGTCATACATTTTTTATGTGAGGACTTGCCTTATCAGCTTTACGGAAAAATACTAATGCATAATAATCACGATAGAATGAATAGTGTGTTGAATATTGTCATATTCAACACACTATTATACTCGACCACAATAAATAACGGCATAAAGGTGACTGCGTTGCAAAGAGAAATAAATTCAACAGTTGCGAACCGTAAAAAAGTGGAACTTATTATCCATGTATGTTTTTCCGATAAGTACAATCTGGATGTCTTCAAGTCGCAAATGAAAGGTACCTTTTAGGCACGCGTGCTCTATTGTATTTTGCATTAACATCACGTGATATCAAAGTCAAACACAAGCCTATTCAGAAAAATCACGGTAAATTAATTGTAAAGACATATTGAATTAAATTCTAGGTCGATATAATTAAAAGACAATTCAAACACATGTTGATATTTTTGATGAGTTCAAATTCGTAGCCAATGGTACACACAGCGACACATTAAGTTAGACACCCTATTTATATAACAACGCTACATACAAAATAGAGAATTGTCGGAAAAGGACTTGTGCATTGTGGTATCGACCGATCACGGTGCACTAGCGCAAACAATTCTAATTATGTAATCTACACATACTTCCCTGCGGTATTCTCACAAAAATAGGAGACTGATATTAAAGTTTGTTTTAGAAATGAAAGATTTTTACCATATAGTGGAATAAATTGGTCAAATACAATGCAATCTATCTTTTAAAGAATTTCAAGGTATCTATATATTAATACGTGAAGCAAAAACTTTGTACCCCTTTTTACGACAATTGCGTGGACGGAGGAAAATGAAATTTGGCACAGTTAATTTAATCAATTAGTTTATTTTTATAAAATATACATTAGAAATACATTAAATTAATGGAAAAACACAACACGCACACAAACATGCATTTGACACACGCAGTCGAATCGCGTTCGCAGTATTTCGGCATTGTTCGTCCGATGTCGTACAATTCTTTGTAACTATGGTTACCTATACCTTATTTATATGTAATAAAGAAAAACAGAAAACAAAGAAGCAAGCTTAGGAATTTTGGTCGAATTTTGACCACAAGGCGACCGCTAGTTAAAATAATTGATTGGCTGTAAGAGTTAATAAACAAAAAGTAGAATCAAGTGATCAAGTAAGTCGTTGTGTGAATGAAAAAAGGTTGAGTACCAGCAATCTTGGCATTCAGCCGATACCCGAATGTACTGGAAGTTCCTCTACTACAGTTACTCGATACAAACTCAATTTTTATTCACCGTTTTCAACTCACTGCGTGGTGAAAGTGAAGAAGAAGTCATTGGATTATTTACCGTCAATTGCACATCCGACGTGAAAATTTCTGCTAGAATCTTTAAAAAATTATGTTTGTAATTTTGTTCATAGCGAGCTTCTACTTCTTTTCTTCTTTTCGTGCGGTTAGTGGCCAACCTGTTGTCAAGAGTTGTTCAAGCCGCCCGTAGGCCTCTGACATGGCTTAAGGACTGCTGTCAATTTGACAACAACTGGGACCGACTTTTTACGTGCTCTCCGAAGCACGGAGACGCTGAGATGAAATACCACTAAGCGGTCACCCATCTATAGACTGACCGCACCCAACGTTGGTTAACCGCGCTAATCGTTTACCGTTCAGTGAGTGCAACTGGCTATGAGCGCCATAGCGAGCTGCAATTGATTTATTAGCAGACTAGTAAAGTAAGTAACAAACTCTGTCTCCCCATCTCTCATTCTACATCATATGTAATACCCCGGTATTGCAAAAGCATAAAGGCGACAAGCCGTGTGCATTTTTGCGGCCTGTTTTCTTGACTTTGTTTCTGTAATTCCAAGAAGACGTGTATAACAGTCATGCTCCGATCGCACTTAGTCACTAGCATATACATATTATTTAAATTTGGATCACATATTTATAATAATTAAATTATATAATAAGAATAATTCTTCCAAAGACTACTTCATAGATCTATTAGCATATTTCTTTTTTATATTTATATATTAATATCACATTTACAATGCTGAATGGAAAACGTATTAGGTACAATTTGCGTGCTCCAATAATCACTTCAGTGACTTGTATTAATTAAATTCAGAAATTAATAGTTATGTTCACGTTCATTGTTTATTGAGTGCCTAAGTAGTTGCAAGTTCAGCAAAACTCTTTAGGCATAAGCCGAATGGCTCGTCACGGCAGTACTAACAGCATAAATGGGAGTATGATGCACGTGATGTAGCCATAACAGATCGTTTTAGTCATAAATCTAATCAGTTGTGTAAAGTATTTTGGCAAAAAACTTTATTTACAGTGACAGCATGACGTATGAAAGTAAACATCTTATACTTATTCATCTTCTTCTTAACGCGACACCGAACCTGCTACAAAATATCCACACCTCACTTAATTTAGATGTTCTGCATCACTGTCTAACCCATCGAGGACGCCATATATTTCTCTCTTTTATCAGCCTAGATTTTAGCAGCACCAATATTCTAAACACGAATCTCTATTCTGCAGACAATAGTAACGCCAACCAAGATTAGACAGCGCCAAGACAGTTTCATTTGGCGTGTCTGCATCGGTACAAGCCCTGAATAGCAAGGAGCCAGCTGAAACCGCTTTAAACCGGATCATCCTGACAAAATGGACGCCCCGGATTGTATTAAAGTGTGGACCTATTTATGAGAAATCTGTTGTTTAGTTTAATTAAGATTTTTTTTCCGACGTTGGAATAAAGAACAGTTTAGAAAACAAAGTCTTTGGAAATATAATTAACTTTTTCCCGTCACTGATTTGGTGTTATTATGAGAGTATGAAGAAGGTTTTTCTTGTCAGAAATAATATAAGTGTTACTTTTAATGATTTCTAAGAAATAGAAGCAATACACAGATGTAATGTTATGATGAGGTAAATCAGACTTAAAGCGAAAATCTCCTTTCTCATAATACGTTATATTATACGTTATATTATAATAAGCACTTTGTGTTATAAGTATTTTTTATATAACTTCTTCTTCTCCCTAACCTTTATTATTTCCAGATCACTTGAGGTTGGCTTTTCTGGTCTAACTAGATTTGACTGGATATCAGTTTTGACACGGAGCGGCTGCCATGTGACCTCCGCAACCCAAAGGCTAACGATACCCTAAGGCTAGACCAGTGTCAGGATATTATAGGGCACTGACTTCCCAATAACGACTGCGATAGATTTTCATGGCAGCCGGGACCGACGGCTAAACGTGCTGTTCGAGGCACGGAGCAGGCAATAATTGTCAATCAATACGCACATAATTTCAAAAAGTCATATAACTTCCGAAAGTCAGAGGTGCGTGACGTGGATTCGAACACGAAACCTTCTGCATTGCAGTCTGTTGGTCTCCCCACTGAGCTATCGCTGTTGCCTATTTTTTATATAACTAAGTAAAAAAAACATATACAGCTTATCTGTGAAAGACAAAAATCATTTATTCATATACGCTACAAAGTAATACTTGAACGTGAAAGTATGTGAGTTAGTGCGGTTACTGATTTTACTAAATTTACATTTAGATAAGTTACTAGGTTACAGCAAAAGCTTGAGTCTATAAGAAGTTACCTGCAAGGAACTCACGGCAACTCCTTTAAATCACCATTAAAATAATAGCGTACGTACCTTAGTTTGGACGCCAGCAGAGATGTCTTTTACTTCTTGTTATCGGTACAAATAAGTTATTGCTGGGCTGTTAGCCTAAAAAATAAAGACCGTTATTTATCTGCTAACTGTATTGCATGTCCTTTATTAAATCTTACCATCTTACTTTCTACTAAACTTAAAATCTAGACTTGCCTAAGCCACTTACTTGCAAATGTAAGTAAGTAGATATTTATTTATTTTTCAAACACAGGTACCTACACGTTCTTATACAAATATTATAACACAGAAAACAAAAAAGTACATATATAATGAAAAACGAGGCTACCACTCAGGTTTGTTGTTGGTTTGCGGTTGATACCTCAAACCAACCATTTTTTTTTAACGTGGTTAAACGCCGCCCCCCGCCTGGTCGGGCGGAGGTGTTATGTCGGACTCGCCGGGGTAAAAGAGAAAGATAGAATAAGAATAATGTACCTCCCGGAATACCGACTACACCTACTACGGTGTTCCTCGACAAAACCACTATCGACGGAGCCGCGCGAATCACTTGCACATGCAGTTACGACCCCGCCGAGGTTTCGGCCCGCCGTATAAAACGGCAGGCCCGTACACGAAGAGGCCTACCTTTTAGGCAACCCCCCCCCCCAAACCCTACTGTCCCCCCGTCTAGAGGGGAGATGGACTCGAAACAGAGGCGCGCGTGGGAACACGCACGCTGCCTCTCGGACCTGGTGCTGAACGGATGGCGAGCAGGCACCTCAAACCAACCCTGACATAAATAATAAATGTAGGTTATGTAATTTTTTTATGCCTCGAGAACAGTACTTTTTCTAGATAAAAGTTACCCTATGTTCTTTTTTTTACCTCTGACAACGTTTATGCGAAATATTATAATGATCCGTCGAGTAGTTAAGGCGTGAAATCGTAACACATAAACAAACTCACATTCGCATTTATAATATTAGTTAGGGTGTAACAATGGCGATTTCTATGTTTGTGTATAAATATAAACGCATATTCTATATCTTATAGACTGAGCTATTGAAAACTTCACCTTATATTATGTGGTTGTTAATAACCATTGAAATATTACTGTATAAGATCGGGTATTAAGTTTGTTCGTAGTTTAATAAGAATAACTTTAGGTACTCCGCTCACTTCAGACTGCGTTAAGGCAATGTATGCACTTTTTGTTATAGGTTAGTCGATTTTTATAGAAAACCACAGCGTCTCACATGACTACATAAAACACAACTACGACA
The DNA here is from genome assembly GCA_930367265.1 of Catocala fraxini. NCBI lineage: Eukaryota > Metazoa > Arthropoda > Insecta > Lepidoptera > Erebidae > Catocala > Catocala fraxini. Next base: position 1,594,076 of record OV884040.1, on the reverse strand, counting down.
AAGCCGAAAGGAATTATGTTTATTAGTATTTACGTATGTCCCACTGTAGCGCCTAAACTACTAAACCGATGTTGATGAATAAAATGTTAATCGATTTGTTTGACCGACTAAGTTCCGATTAGCAATACTGACACCTACAAAGGTTTTTATAAAATTGTAAAAAAAACCTTATATCCCGGTAACATGACAAATTATATGGATGGATATATATACAATACCTTATTTTATTTATTGTACACTAAATATTCATAGTGTATTGACTAAAATAATATAACAAACTAGATTCTGCCCGTACCTTGGCTCGCGTTAAAGTAAAACTTGTCGGCTTCGGTGGTGTAGTGGTTAGTGTAACCGACTGCCAAGCCTGAGATCGCGGGTTCGATTCCCGCACAAGTCAAACATTTGTGTGCATGAACATGGATGTTTGTCTTGGTCTGGGTGTTTCTATGTAAAATATGTATGTATTTACAAAAAACAAAATGTATGTTTATCCATAGTCTAGTACCCATAGTACAAGCTCTGCTTAGTTTGGGCTAGATGGTGTTGTGTGTATGTGGTAGAATATTATTAGAATATTATTTATATCGTCCGAGTACAGTGCTTTATTCTGGATGAATGATGAATTCCCTATATCGTTTTCGGTACCCCTGACAATGTGTATGTGAAATTTTATGATGATCGGTGGAGTAGTTAAGGCGTGAAAGCGTAACACACAAACAAACAAACTCATATCCGCATTTATAATATTAGTTAGAAATGGGATATTCATATAATTGAAACTTTTATCCTAAGAGTAATCTCTTTTAGATCTTTAAGATGGACAGAAAGAGCACAATGTTACAGCAGAAGTTAGTTGATGATGAGATTCAAATGGCGGTTGCCCAACGGTGAAAAATCGCACTTGCTATCGAGGGATGTGGATTGTTTTACCCGTAGCAGTAATGACATAAAGCCACTTCTAAGAAAAGCATTCGAAGCTAAAATCTTCTTCTCTCTTAGCCTTTATTATTCCCGAGTCACTTGGGGTCGGCTTTTCTGGTCTAACCGGATTTGACTGGATATCAGTTTTTAAACGGAGCAGCTGCCACCTGAACTCCGCAACCCGAAGGCTAACGATAGCCTAAGGCTAGACCTGTGTCAGGATATTAAAGGGTACTGACTTTCTCAATAACGACTGCCATAGATGTTCAAGGCAGCCGGGACCGACGGCTTAATGTGCTCTTCAAGGCACGGAGCAGGCGATAATTGACATTATTACGCACATAATTTCGAAAAGTCATATAACTTACGAAAGTCAGAGGTGCGCGACGTGGGTTCGAACCTGAGACACTCTGCATTGCAGTCTGTTGGTCTCCCCACTGAGCTATCGCTTCTATCACTACAATCACTACTAAACTACAAAAACTACAAACCTTCGAAGCTAAAATACTAGTAGAAATTGGTTACCCACATTTTCAAGGAATCTTAAAAAGCTTTTGTAAAATAATTAGCGATTTTTTATTTTTAAAAATGTATATTTTATGTGTTAACTCTAAATAGGATTATATTTTATTGGTAAACTTTACAAAGAGTATGATTTAGGCACAGCTAAAATAATTTAGGCATATTGGTGACTTCGTTTTCAAGTCTTCCGCTAGACTTGTTTAAAAATATGCTTTTGTAAGGACCGTAGATCTTACAAATTTGTTTTGTGAACGTTATTTTATACGCATCGCCCCATTGCGTGCCCCATCGTACAAATTCTAACAATTTTATCGTATCAAGTTGTTATAGGCCCAAAGTTATTGAGCCGTAGGTCCTTAATTTCAATATTGTCAATAATATAATCATACCCTTAACAGTTTCATAAGGTTATTCCGATACGAAAATAACTACTTCGCGAGAAAGTTTTAGAGCGCTGGCTTATTCCATTATACAAACATACTCACATGATGTAACTAGTAACTAGCGACCTAATTTTATGGTGAAAATCTATTTAAAGGGGTCTATTGGTATTTTTTTAGAAGCAGGTCACATCAAATTTTGACTTAAATTTACATTGAAATTAAACTACTATATACGGATTTTATCGCGTTATTTATTTGACACTTTATTACATAATTTTGAAAACTGTTACACTACTACTACCTACTATTAAACTTTACTAATTTTTAACCTAATTGAATTATTATTAAAACTATTTAGATTTAATTTAATTTTACACTTGCCCCGACGTTTCGGTTGCTTTTCAGCAGCCATGGTCACGGGGAGACTAAGATGGTAGTTGTCTCAATGTTCCAGTGTAGTTATTTCAAAGTACCCGAACATAATTTAATCATTGGTCTTTCTATTTACGCAGAAAATTAAAATTACGTTTAAATTTACAATATTTTGACTGTAGAGGTACCTTTTCCTTATAGAAGATGGGCACAAAATGAGCTGATATCTTGCGCTGAGTCGCGTATACAAAGTACATAAAGAAGATAGCGCCTTCTCATGGAGAATAGCTGCCAGCGGAGGGTTAAGTGGTATTATATACATTCCTATTCCTAGTAACGCGTAGTCTTTTTTGCAGGGTTAGCGACACACGAGCGTCTCCTGGTTGTTGATTATCTTTGCAATGTTTTAGAAAAATATATATCAACTAGCTTTTGGCCCCGGCTTCGCACGCGAGAAAGTAGGCCAGGTTATTTCAGTAACAGTACTTTTTTTAAATAAAATGTAGCGTATGTTACTCGGTGATAATAAAGCTTTTCAATTATGAATAAATTTAATGAAAAATCAGGTGAATAGTTTTTGATTTAAATCCTTACAAAAAAGTAAACAAAAATCAAATCTTTCCACTTTATAATATTAATATAGATAATCCTTACTAATATTATAAATGTAAATGTGAGTTTGTTTTTTTACGCTTAAACGCCTTAACTACTCGACCGATCATCATGAAATTTCGCATACACGTTGCCAGGGCTACAGCCTTTCTGTAGCCTTGGCAACGTGTATGCGAAATTTCTCTTACTCGCATTACCTAGTACCTTTCATCCAGAAAAAAAAGTACTCATCCCAAGGGATACAAATTTATTAACTAAATCTACATTAACCCAAGCAAAGCCGCGGGCGAAATCTACTACATCATAAATCTCTAGATATTTGCTTCGCGTCTTAAATTTATTCGTACAAACCTTGATTTACTTCGACACGTTTACTGCGCCGGGTGCCTCTTGTTGTTCGCCCAAGCCAATTGGCTTAGACGAACATCAATGGGAGGTGACTGACGCAGTAAACGTGACGAAGTAAATCAAAATATCAATCGATTTGCAAGGTTAGTCAACGTTACCACCATTATGATCATAAACAGATGATCGCTTACAAAAGTACACACGGCTCCGTACCTCGTAGAGCACGTTAAGACTTCCGTTGCAGCTTATATTGTTATTGCAATATAGCAGCAAATGCATATAAATGAAAAGTGTATTTCCTTTGCCATACTATAGTCCAGTAGGACACATCTAGTAGAGAAAAACGGTCCAATAAAACTATATCTTTAAATCAATACGATCCTATTACCAGTCTCCGCCCGTGGAGCTATCGCAACAGCTCGTAGCACCCGTGAAGCTTCTGAACGGTCCATGACCCCGAGTGGATGTTTTTATCTCGATGTCTTTATGTGTGTGCGAGAGCTTGAATTTGTTTGCAGATTATGATAGTGGAATACACAACTATTCAGCGCGCCACTTGAATTTGTATTCATGTATTATTTTTTTCATGGAGGATTTTATTAAAATGTCTATTCAAGACGCAATATACTTGAAGTAGTAATAAAACTTGATTATAATTAATTAATATTTCCTGTAACATAGTGTGCTATGCTAAGGCCTAAACTAAAATGATAACTCGTAACAAAAAACATTTTGGTCCCCGCTATCGCATACCGGAAAAACTATGAGCAAAGACAATAAAATCTAAATGGAGATGATGATATGCTACTGCGCCAATTATAAATTCGGATCTTAGTGGCAAATCTTGAAAAGCTGTTCATGGGTTACATAATTTGACTGCATGGATGGGTGGTTTATGTGGTCGCCTCGCCTCTACTACAGAACCGAGTATTGTGGGTTCGAACCCCATACGGGATTAAAAATTATGTCATCTATTTTGTTTAGTTTGAATGTTTGTAAAGTCAAACAGGAGTATGAGATATGTCTTTTTTGAAAGAAAAAAGGCAAAGTATAAGTTAAGCGCAGATCTAAATTGACCAAATGTCTTATCAAATCTAGATAAAATATCTATTATTATTACGTATTTGTTAAGCCAAGTGAAAGAGCCAAAATTTTAAACTTGTTTACAACAACCAATAATGCTGGCGACAGCCAAAAGTTTCCATAACCACTTAGCCATCGCCGAATCGTGTCATCGCCGCCTAAATTCAGTAACGTTATAGATTTGCATAATTGCATTACCGTGAAGGCTTTCATAAAAAATATATTAAGGGACACCTGGTCTTGACGTAACTTTTGCCTCTAAAAAATTATTTATATCAAACTTCTTTCATAAATCAGACTAAAGTTGTTTACAAAGTAATCCTGGGTTCGGGTTCCGGTGAATATTTTATATTTCTACTGTATAAAAATAAACGGCACTTTTTAGTTTGAATGTTGCCAGTGATATGTTTTACAGTACTTGGAGTGATGGCGAATTGTTTAAGTTTTGTTGGTTAAGCTGTAAAACTGTAGAGGTTGTGGTTGGTTATTTGTCTTTTTAAAGAGTACTTGAAAATGCAGTGTATCAGACAGGTGTCTTCAGTGAATAAACGAATGTAAAACCATTTTGAACGCCCGTAATGTTTTTTTCTAGGTGTGATCATATAGTGTTGTTATGAACATTGTGTATCAAAATATATCTTAAATACCTTACCTTACCATACCTTAAAACGATAAAAATAATTTTGTAATTAAAATTACTTGTAAAGGTACTGCGATGATCAGTTTTGACAGACTAGTTGACTTGATGAATCCTCTATGTATCGATCTCACGCATATTATTAAATCGTTTTTTTTATTAATAGCACCATTAGTGCAAACAGGTTGTAGACCTGTTTTTTATTTAGTTTTCACGGCTAATTTGCTAAATTGATTTTGTTGAGATTTCGTCTGGTGATAGTTTCTTGGCACCTTCCTACTGCTACTACGCTGAATGTTGCGTATTCCATCAGTATTACACCCACATTTCACTGGCTGTTTTAGGTCTACGTAACAAGCGGTGAGTCCAGTATCGTCTAGTGGAAACATTGCTAAAATAACAGAAAGCCTAACGATTCAGCAGAAAACTTAAGCAAAACTATGTGACGAGAGTAACGAGGCAGTAAATATTTGAAAATCTTAAGAGGAGAACATTTTAGAGCAAATGTAGTAAATAATAATGACGAGATCTTAGCTACCGTAAATTTGAGCGTCTAAAAGTGAATAACTTATGAAAGAAATGCCATTAATTGTCTACGTTTTTCTAGTTAGGGGCCGGATAAAAAAAAGACTAGGCCTAAGGAAAAAAGGACTCGGCGCCTCGTATATCGAAAATGATGCACAATAAGTACATCGGCCCGCCGATGATCGACACGACGGGCATCTTTGCATGTACTGTCTATCCATTAATCTGGTATCTCTCAAATCACGCACACATAGATGAGTACGGTGCACTTTCAATATGTGTGACGCAGAGTGCTTCTTTTCTTACGTATTATCACTGGACTTACCTACAGACCTATTTTAAAATATTTTTCATGACATTTTATCCTGAAATAACGAAGTAAGGGAAATACTAATGCGATATTGCCCTTTAATCCCTCGAAATTGAATAATATTACATATTAAACATGTTATTGAAAGTTATCTGCAGACATAACCTACAAAAGTTCATGACTGAGTATCTTTTATTCTCAGCCTTCTCAAACGAACATTTTTTGCACAAACTAATTCAGATGATGACGCTGAGTTAAGCCAGATATTTTTCATTTCAAGATGCAGGAATTTTATCTCAGCAAAAACAATATATGGGCTTCTGCCATTCTTTGATACGTTGGCTTTACATATCATTTTGGAGTTACAATATTATATAATTAACTATAAATCTATGGATCAAACGCAACGATAGCTATAATTAAATTGTTCACTTGCAGTCCTAACCATCTGTTGAAAAGATTTTACCATTTCTACATTTAAAACGATAACTGGATATAAAAATGGTCATAAACGTTTCCTCCAACATTTAAAAAGAAAGTTTGCCTGAAATTAGGTGACACTTGATTGCAACACTTCCGTAACAAACTATACGTACGCAGTTAACTTCTCTTCTACCTTCAGCCTCGCCAGAGTGAGAGATTCGAGAAACACTAAGGAATTAAAAGGAGACAGAGATTACTAGAGGGTGGAAGCGGATCTCTTCCGTAAGTATAGATGCTTTATTTTTTTAAGTTATCAGAGTCAAGTGGCAGCTTAAAGAAAATTTCCTGCAATTAAGCCATGCTCCGTAAAATCCGAGATCTTTGTGCTAGATACTATATTTTTCCTCGCAACATTGAGTTGTAGGTAAGGAGCTAGCAAATTTAAAATTTAAAGTATCTACAGTTTTACTGGTTATTAGTATATTAGTATGAAGACTTTGTATAAAAGTTGGCGAAACTGTAAAACACAAGTATTTCGTCATTGTCATGTTTAGCTCATACTTCCTTTTTGGTAGGTAGGCTTTGTGCCTTGGGTATTAGTAACCCTTGTCCTATTGTCATTGTGCAATGTGGCTGCCGTTTTCCATCAAGTGAGCTGCCGAATGTTCTGAATTGAATCTGCCACCAAATCTTATCTTATCTTATTTGGGGGGCCAATCAGTGTAGACCGGCGACACTTCGACCCAGTGGGATCTTTTGTGTCGGCCCCGAGATATATCCCTGAGCTCTTATTCTTTCTTTATCTCCCTTTGAATGTACTGCATCAGTCGCAGCGTACACTTCAGAGGGAGAAGCCTTCAGGGTTCGGATATGCCAATCCCATCAGACCCATCCTTAGTCCAGGCAACGCGTCAGATTCACATAGTAGATGTGATATGGACTCGTCCTGTTCACCACAGGCTCTGCAGATCAAATTGTTATCTGCCACTAAAAGTAAAAATGTATGTCACATTTGTACACACACAGTACCGAGTGTCAGTTATCAGTATAACAGATATCATGACAAAAATAAGGAAAAAGTAAGGATGTTATTAACGCCACTCATCCAAACTGAACAAATGATTTTCCGTTTTCTCGACACACGTGCGAGCCATCTCTCAGGGTGAGATAAAGCAAAAACAATTGTCACGCTCTCCTCGCCTACACTATTCAAGATAAGAATAGATTTGTGCAAAAATTCTAATCTTCAAACTTGGTGAATATTACAGTATTATTCAGTAGGGCCAATTCTGACGAACAATTTACGATTATTCGAAAAGTAATCGAGATATCTGCCGCCCCGGGCCTAACAAGGCACCTAGTTATTTGTCCCTGGGGACACGCCACCGGATTTCGTATGAAATATTACAGGCTTTTTGTACAAGGCATTTGTTGGAAAGTTTTTGTAAGCGTCCCGTGTGTGAAACCAATTCAAGTCTTTAGGCTCCTAAACTTACTTTTGAATTTTTTTACGACTGTCGGTCTCTTTTCATGATCTCTACGCCTTAATATCTAGACTAAATACCTACATAGGCATGCTTTGTTATTTTTCACACACGGATTTCATTGTGCTTGTGATTTATACGCGTTTTAGTTTGTTTTTAGAGTTTTTTCGTTCTAGTAGACCTTAGTTTGCTTTAAAAGTGTAGAGATACAAATTTGTGTAATGAAATTATCTATTTGTACCGGCTAGTTAAAGGTATTATTATATTATATTAGCAGTCCAGCACTAAGAAAATATATATGAAATAATACCTACAAAATTTATCTGGGTCTAAATAAGTTATATAAATTAAATCATGGTATTTATATCAACAGAGTAACATAATGGGCTTTTCAAGCTTGTGTTAATGACGGCGCGTTAGCTTATTTAAGATATTGTATCCACGCATTTTTTATTTATAAATAGAAGCTGTTTTTCATGAGAAAAAAGATGTTTTGTCTATTGTTGGACTGCGCAGCTAACACTTATTCCAAAAGCTAAATTGTTTAGTAAAACAACGAATTGTAAGTAATTCCAGTAAAAAGTTGTTGTAATTCCAGTAAAACGCTTGTTTTTATAATTAAGTTTTATCAACAATAAACAAACAAAACAAAACAGGAAATACCTGTTGACCTACACCTTGAAATTAGCCAATAATTATCGTACAAATTAACCAATATACCAAATTATATGCATACTGAACTGCAGGCAAATCTTCCAAAAGAGTTTTCATCATCGATTATACTATAAAATACTTACCACTAATATCAAGTCATAATACACATAAAAACTTCAGGTTCTTGAAGTTTACATTTTAAAGTCTCTACGGCTTTCCTTGTTCTAGAACAAGCAAATCCAGTTGGAAGTCGCAACAGTACAGATATTTAGCGTCGCCCATAAAATACATGGAGTGGTCAGGATTCGCAACGCCCCGCTGTTTATACTCGGGCAACTAATGGCTCTGAGAAAGAAATTGTCTCCATTTTACAGTACGCCGCCTTCTGTCATTTGAAAGCTTGTTCGTTTCGCTGTTGAGAAATGGTTGTTCAATGTTTTGCGTTTGTTATTATTTGGTTTCTGAGGAAGTATTTCAAAACGTTTGCTGAGGTACGACGGTTTTTAAAATACTACCTGCACGGATGGTGTAGCTGGCAAATTGTCGCCTCGCTGTTGCCACTATCCTGAGCGTAGAGGGCTTCAATTCAAATTTATGTGTGATCCACTAAAAATTGTTCTCTGTTTTTATGTTGTACTTTGTATACGTTAATAATGAATGTTTTAATTCCGATTCGAGATCTTTTTACGTTTATTTGTATAATTCATATGGTAAGTATTATGGTGTTAATAAAGCATTGTACACTATATTCAGTCTGTTACACATACAAGTTTAAAGTTATAGTTACTTATGATACCTAATTAATAATAATATTTATTTATTTTATATACATAATCTATTTATTTTTGTTGTTTTATAAGAAGCAGCGATAGCTCAGTGGGGAGACCAACAGACTGCAATGCAGAGGGTCTCGGGTTCGAACCCACGTCGCGCACCTCTGACTTTCGGAAGTTATATGACTTTTCGAAATTATGTGCGTATTAATTGACAATTATCGCCTGCTCCGTGCCTCGGAGAGCAAGTTAAGCCATCGGTCGCGGATGCCATGAACATCTATGGCAGTCGTTATTGGGAAAGTCAGTAGCCTCTAATATCCTGACACTGGTCTAGCCTTAGGGTATCGTTAGCCTTCGGGTTGCGGAAGTCAGGTGGCAGCCGCTCCGTGTAAAAACTGATATCCAGTCAAATCCGGTTAGACCAGAAAAGCTAACCCCAAGTGACTTGGGAATAATAAAGGCTAAGAGAGAAGATTTATTTATTTTATATGCTATACATAATTTTCGTAAACCAAATAAATGTAATATATATAATATAATGTAAAGTCATTATATTATTAGCCGTTAAAAAGTATATAATAATTTTACATACAAACAGCCTCATGACCATAATATCACAGAATAGTTAGGCAGAGTTGTATTAGTCTTATAAAGGAAGGAAAGGCTGTACATTCTAATATTTACTAAGCTCACGAACTTATCACAAAGTCCTTTTTCCATATCAATTTTACGACTAAGAAACTCTTCAGTATCTTAGAAGCATTTCTGAAAGTCAGATTGCATAGTTTAAATTTGTATTTCAGCCTTACCTTTCAAATAGTAAACCTAGTAGTACTTCTAACAAGTCCGGCTGTTTACTTTAACATGATATGTTTAGCTCAATGGGCAAAACCCTTCTATAATTATAGCAAACAAAATATTCATTCACAACAGCTGGCATACGTTTCACAGATTTATTTGCAATTTTTCTATTTATTTGCATTATATTACATGGTAACAAATGGTAAAGGATGACGAATCACCTACTAAGGAGCTCCTCCGACACAATAAAAAAGACACAGAATAAATCTGCTTATAGTTTGGGACTGGTAGCAGATAAGCACAAAAACTAAAAAAAATTAACAAAGGTCTGCCTTTCATAGACCGGGTATTAGATAGTTGTTTATACATTGGTATAAACAGCTATCTTATACCCGGTTACCAATACTAATACCAATGTTTGTGCACTAAATATAATAATAATTTAGATTGGCTATTTTTGAGGATGGCGCTGGCTAATTAGGCTATTAATTTCCCAGACCAAATTGGCTACGGCGTGTTTCCGGCTTTAAAGGGAAGCGACCTATTTCCTGTTGTGGTTTCACGTTTGTACAAAGCAGCTATAGAATTATTTACGGCAATTCCAGTAACTCGTTTCTAACGGTACCTATTTTTGTATCTTTACGTTTAGATAATCTTACAGTAAACTTGGCGAAGATGATTATCAAAATGTAATGTATTGCTACTAACTATAAAAATATGTAAGTTTGTGAAGATGGTTCGATGTTTGTGAGTCATTCACGCGTAAATAGCTCAACAATGCCATACTAATAGACTTTGTTTTGTATACTTCTTATCTGGATAATAACTGTCGTGGCCGTAAAATTCACGAGAGTGAAGCTGGTGGTAGAAATTAAGCGCTGCCTCTTCTGGTAACTGCCTTGGTGGCAACGATAGTAAATGCAACTCCTGTGCATGAGGTCTAATTATTGTGGACACTTTACACAAAAAATAAAACACAGACACGCAAGGGTACCAAATTCTGAATGGTGAAAATATACATAAAGCATACAAAATAGCGATGTGCAAATACTATATAAAATTTAAGTGAATATTCGTAAATTTTGAGACGCCGTGTCCCAATATTTGATCAATTCATTGCCACTGATTGTAAATTAAATATTAATGTATTAATCAAATGATGACCGGAATACGCAGCAGGGGTCGACTCTCTCACAAGGTGGACGGACGACCTGATAAAGGTTGCGACGAGTGGTTGGATTCGGGTGGCCGAAGACCGGTCTGTGTAGAATACTTTGGAGGAGGCCTATGTCCAGCAGAGGACGTCTTTCGACTGAGATGATGATGATGATGAATCAAATGATAATGTATGTTAACGAATATCTTGATTTGCTCGTAGATTCGGTTATCCTTTATCGATTATATGAAAGTTTGTGATGATATTTGTTGTTACACAATCATGAATAAAGTTTTCAACAGATATGGATGAAACTAGACCCACTGATAAAACACGACCAAGTCCTACAAAAGTCTTATGCTACATAAGACGTTTTATCTAGGTATGTGATCCCATAGACATACAGCTAGACCATTTAAAATTTAAAGAGCAAAGTTATATAATTTTAATTAAGTAAATAAGCTTTTGCTAAATGTATTTTAATTAAATGCAATCCTTTGTTGTGACTAGATTTTGACGACACTTTGCACACTGATAGACCTACAAAAAGTGATATGTCTAAGACTTTTTATCTTAGTAGGTATGCGATCACATGGGAATAACATGGGCGAAGCCTAGCGTAAAAACTATTATAATATATTATAAAACTATATGAGCCGGTGTACTTCGTATCATCTATCTTAACGACATTAAAACACTCCCTTCGCTAAATAAAGACTACAATCATCATCATCATTTGTAATCATCCGTTTAGGTTTCTACTATCTTCCTCGCAGTTTTTCCATATTTTCTGTTTACTGTTTAAACCTTCCCTGGACTACGACAAACATTTCAAAATCAAAATCAGCTAAATCAATCCAGCCGTTCTCGAGTTTTAGCGAGACAAACAAACAGCAATTGATTTTTATATATACATATATAGATAGATTTCAGCGTATATGACTCGCAACATACAGCTAAACTATTTAAAATTTAAAGTGGCTTTATTATGTACGGGTGCGCATTTTGTTAAAGTCGCCACTGCCACTGCGCTGGGTGTTGTGGGTTCGAATCCCACACGGGACAAAACTTTGTGTGATGCACAAATGGTTGTTCCAAGTTTGGGTGTCCTTGTTTGAATGTTTGTAAAGTCTCCCGCGACACAGGATTTATTCCTAGTGCGGGAGGAGAACGAGGAGTCTTTTTTATATAAAAATAATTTGAATCAATACCAGGAACAATTCTCCCTTGCAGAATTGTTCTTGAGAATTCTAAACATAAATTATTTATTTATATCTCTATGTACGCCCGAATAAGTTGCGTTAAATAAAACTTTATTTATTTATTTAAAATCTTTCATCATGCTCCGATTTTTCACGTAGAAAAACCAATTTCAGCTACATTTTTTTCTGCTTTTTGTTATATAAACATTGTATCAAATATTTGTGAATTTTTGGATATTTTTGAAATAAAATATATTAAAATGTTAGATGTTATAAAAAGTGGAATTTAGTAGATGTGATGTTCCAGTGACGTTATACATAAATAGAGCTAGGGTTGCCATGATAGTCATATTAAAACGTAATATAACATGAAGTAAAATATATATTTAACTAATAATTAAGCCTGTCTAAATTACTCTTAATTTAATTATCTTTTGACTCATCATCATCCTCTTGCCCTGGTCCCAATTTATTTGGGGTCGGTGCAGTATGTTCTTCCCTTCCATACTTCTCTGTCACCTGTCATCTGATCATTTACCCCTTTTCCTTTCATATCCATCCTCACACAGTCCATCCATCTTTTCCTTGTCCTTCAATTTAATAATCCTTTGACTACCATATCAATAATTACAAGGCTAATAGTTACCAGTTTTAAAGTTATTTTAATATTCCACAACTGCTCAAGTCCTAATCTAGTAGCAGCGATAACCTAGCGGGAAACTATTGGACTGCCACGCAGAGGTCTCGAGTTCAATCCCAAGGCGCACATCTCTGACTTTTCGAAGTTATATGCGTATTAAATAGTTAATTATCGCTCGCTTTAACGGTGAAGGGAAACATCGTGAGGAAACCTGCATGTCTGAGAGTTCTCCATAACGTTCTCAAAGATATGTGAAGTCTGCCAACCCGCACTAGGCCAGCGTGGTGGACTATGGCCTAACCCTTCTCACACTGAGAAGAGGCCCGTGCCCAGCAGTGGGACAGTTTAATACAGGGTTGATATTATTATTATTATATTAACTGCTCAGGATATAAAAGTAAATGTCTTGAAATTAAATTACTTTATATGAATTTTGTTGTTTATTGTAAAACACATTTATTACATCATTCTACTATTATTGAACTTTTCTACATTTTGAGCTTTTTAATGAATTAATGCTTTGAAATTAAACTATTTTATACAGATTTTATCGCGTTGTTTATTTTACACTTTATTACATAATTTAGAAACTGTTACACTACTACTAGATACAATTAACTTTACAAATTTTCAAAATAATTAAATTATTAAAACTATTTATATTTAAGTTTACACTTTCCCCGACGTTTCGGTTGCTTTTCAGCAGCCATGTACACTTAGAGACTAAGATGGTAGCTGTCTCAATATTCTGAAGTGCAGTTATTTCAAAGGACCCGAATATAATTTAACCATATGTGTTCGTATTTACGAAGAATGAACTCAAAGTATCATGAAGTCTAGCTGTGTTTTGCTTTTTCTTGAGCTTGACTATTTGAATTACTAAATCTCAAGCTGGTGGTACATTCCAGCCATCTTCTCTATTGAAATTAGGATGCTTTTTGATTTCATTAGCCTCGCGAAGCATCCTTGGTAGAAATCGGTGTTCTTTTGCGAGTACCTGTGGTTTTTCAAATCGTAGGTAATGGTTGGTCCTCTGTTGCACGTGTTCACACACAGCAGACTTCAACGAGCGTTGGTTTTTAACATCAGTTATATGTTCCGTTTGTTGTGGTAGCTCACCGGGAACACTGATTGTGTAGGCCTTGCATGGGATAACGTAGTGGTGTAGTGCGTCATTATCGGTGATGGCGGTGTCTTTAAGTAGTTAACCGGTTTTTTAGCTTCTTGCAAGTTATTTTGCAGCGTTTCTATTAAACTATTGCCTTATTGCAGCACGAGTAGAATCTTTTCGCAATCACACTGCACTTTTACTATTTATTTTATATATAGACTAGCATAAAGCGAATATTGCACTTTAAAAGCACATAATAAAATCATATTTTTACTTGCGCCTTTACTTGGCAAAGTAAATTTTTCATTAAAAACATAGGCACAGGTGCCGTTTAAAGAGTTCAACATCTGGCACCTCTTTGTCACCTCCAAATGAAGGGCAGCAAATTACTATAATGTACCTAAACTGTCATTCTCACTTAATTTCCCTACCATAACTTGCTAAAAATACAACAGAGCAAATAAAATTCGTACACGTGGCAGCCCTAAATTTTAGTTAAATTGCGCTTAATGCTCTCACGCGCTAGGGTTGTGCAGTTTATTTCCACGTGACATTTTACGCGTTAATTAAAGTTTTCAAAGGCTCGCTACGCGCACCGACTCTCAACTGTATGATGCGAACTCCACTTTAATTCTACAGCTCTATTTTTTTTGTAATTAATTTTGCTTTTTGTATTTTTTTATATTAATTAGGTGGCAATCAAGCACACGGCGCACCTGCTGGTAAGCAGTTACCATATATTAACGGTGGCAATATTATAAGTTACACTTGTGTGTTACCACCAGGACATATTTGTTCTTAGGTCTCAAAATTGTTTACTAGTCAGTACCTGGGGACTGAGTGCAAAGTCTGGACTTTGTATGAGAGTGCAGGAAAAGTTGAGCATCACGTCGTATTAAGAAGTAAGCAAAAGACATAAATATTTAGTATGTATGTATGTATCTTATGTGGGGGCCAGTCAGTGCAGACCGGCGACACTTCGACCCAGTGGGATCTTTTGTGTCGAAACTCTCCCAATAACGACTGCCATAGATGTTCATAGCAGCCGGGACCGACGGCTTAACGTGCTCTCCGAGGCACGGAGCAGGCGATAATTGTCAATCAATACGCACATCATTTCGAAAAATCATATAACTTCCGAAAGTCAGAGGTACGCGACGTGGGTTCGAACCCAAGACCCTCTGCATTGCAGTCTGTTGGTCTCCCCACTGAGCTATCGCTGCTCTAAATATATATTCAGTGCTACATTGACAAGAGCTACTGCTTCTACTTAAGTTAAAGATGACCCATACCAGTAGTGTCCAATTTACACTTTACTATAATATTCTACCACATACACACAACACCATCTAGCCCAAACTAAGCAGAGCATGTACCATGGGTACTAGACAATGGATAAACATACATATTTACTTTTTTTATGTAAATACATACATATTATACATAGAAACACCCAGACCAAGACAAACATCCATGTTCATGCACACAAATGTTTGACTTGTGTGGGGATCGAACCTGTGACCTCAGGCGTGGCAGTCGGTTACACTAACCACTACGCCATCGAAGCCGACAAACTATTAAACTATTTGGAGCCGAAATCATATCTGGTACTAAGGTTGTACACACCTAATCAACTCTCGTAATTAAATACTAACTACTTGATGACTATTTGGTACAATATGGTACTGTATAATTTTTTGTCTCTTCTGCACTGGTGTTGGAACATTCCCGCACCGTATTAGTTTGTCCTATGTATTATAATTATTATTAAAGAAGACAACTGCCGCGCTTGTAATAATTCCTGTGTCGTGGAGGACTTTACAAATATTCAAATAACGGACACAAAGAATATCCTTATAGATTGGAAGTAATTATGAAATGTGGAACTTAAGTGTTTACAATTTATAGTTTTATTAGAAAGTAAAGCAACATTTGTGTAATAAATGTTTTATAACATACATAGATTTGCCGATGCTCGATATCTATTTCTCTATATATTTCCGGCAGTGGTTTACTGTTCCGACATTCGCCACCTATGTTTAATTTCTTACGCAAGAGAAATGGAGCGAGCTATTTATTTTGCCAGACCCTAGGCTGCTACCGAATCTTTACTGATACTGGGCACTATATGCTCGATGCATCTGCCAAACCCGGGGCTCTAATGCTTATCTGCAAACAAACGTACATGCACATTTATGGATTCAAAATTTCGTTAATTAATGTTAGTTACACCAAACTTGCCCAGCACATAATAATGTAACAAATAATCCTAACCTACATTATAAATGCAAATGTGAGTTTGTTTGTTGCGGTTACACACCTAAACTAGTCGACCGATCATCGTAAAGTTTCGCATTTCAGGGGAACAAAAAAGGGTATAATGTACCTTTCATTCAGAAAAAGTACAGTTACTAATGTAACCTAACCCACAATTACGCGAACGATGCCGCGGGAAAAATCTAGTATAACTATATAGTTAAAATATGTTTTAGTTAAACTACTATATACAGATTTTATTGCGTTATTTATTTTACACTTTATTACAAAATTTTGAAACTGTTACACTACTACTAGATACTATAAAACTTTACTAATTTTAAGCTAATTAAATTATTAAAACTATTTATATTTAATTTTACACTTTTCCCGACGTTTCGGTTGCTTTTCATCAACCATGGTCACGGGGATACTAAGATGGTAGTTGTCTCAATGTTACAGTGTCGTTATTTCAAAAGACCGTCAGTAAAAGGCATTACTAAAATATATATTTTTTAGATATGTTTCAACATCAATTTTAAATAGCTTATTTCTCTGACAATCTCATGCAATGACCTGTGATAAGGTAACCAACCAACTACGATATCACCCACATAAATTCTATATCAATTGAAGGATCGCGATGTATGGGACTGGTAGCTTGAATGCTGAAAGCATAACAGTTTTGATACGAATTACATTCTAAAATGTAACGCCAGAGCTCTCGACCGGTAATTCCATTAAAAGTATTTTTTTAGAACCAAGTAATTAAACACTACATAAAAAGACAAAGAAACACAATCCACGCAATGCACATTTCCTGGCAACCTAAATCCAAAACAAAACCATAGGCAATTAAAAAAAAATGCATAAAAAAGCGTCGCACTTGAGTAACGTTACATAATTACACAACAGAGTTTGCAGTACGCGCAGCGTGTCAACAGTCGCAAACAATAAACGGTAGGGCGCTCGAGAGCGTAATCGTTGGCTGCCGAGTGCCGAGCAACGAGTTGTGGAGTTACATTCTATTTTAGTTTTAAAGGAATTTTAAATACCTATAGAACTGTTGTGGTAAATTTTTAATGCGAAATGTTTTTAAATGTGGAACGAGATTTTGTTTTCTTTATGTATTTTTGAAAATAGAATTACCTTCATAAATGTTCTTTTGTTTAAGTTACGCCATGTTGCTTTCAGTGTGGCTTTCGATTGTTGTGAGATTAAAAGTCTCTGTTCTTACGCTTTCATGCCTTTACTACTTGGCCGATCATTATGAAATTTCGCATACATATGGTCAGGTGTACAGGCAAAGACATAGAGGTACTCAATGACCTTTTTTGGAATCTTTCATCCAAAACAAAAGTACTGTTCTCGAGAGAATTTATTGACAAAATCTAGATTAACACGAGCTGTGGGCAAATTCTATTAATCTATGTACCCATACTAATTTTATAAATAGGAAGGATTTGAATTTTTGTTTTAATTTCGCTTGTTTGTTCTTTCTTTGCTTTGACTAAAACTACTCAACCGATTTAATTCTATCTGTGGGAGAGCCACGCTTCGGCACGAATGGCCCGGCTCGACCGGAGTGATACCACGGCCTCACAGAAAACCGGCGTGAAATGGCGCTTGCGTTGTGTTTCGTCGAGTGAGTGAGGGTACCGGAGGCCCAACCCCCTCTCCTCCCTCCTGGGGGAGGGGACAAATTTAAAAGGCTGGCAACGCGCTTGTGACTCCTCAGGTGCTGCGGGTGTCCATGGGCGGCGGTAATCGCTTACCATCAGGCGGTCCGTCAGCTAGTTTGCATTAAATAAAAAAAAAATTTTTTAAAATCTTTTACCATTAGAAAGCTATATTATCAGCGAGTAACATATTTTTTATTTAGAAATAAATTTTTTTATACACCAACTTTTCTTCGCTCCCGTAAAATTAGATAAGGTTATATTAGTAATTTTGCTTTAATTTTTTAACGAGGTAGTCTACTCTTATGCGTAAACTACCTCGTCGATAATTTAATACGATTGAGCGACGTGTCATTGGAATATTCTTGCAGAAAACAATCCGAGACAATTCAACCCAGTACTGTATCGCCAAAATATAAAATGAATTTAAAGACATAAAGGGTGAAGTGCGGGTGTTATAATAGGTACATACCTCTATAAAAAAAACGTACATTTGTGTCTATCCATACAAAAAGTCTATAACAATACTTATGCATATATTTCCATGTTAATGTCAACATAATGTATGTTCTGTAATTATGATAATCACATTCTTTTTAAGTTAAATAAGCTTAATTTATATTTGTTTCCAGCTACACGCATTAAAATATTTAAATTATTTATGGATTGTAGAGGTATTTTCACATATAATATGTTTTGTAATATTCCAAAAGCAGACATACTTGGAATCGCTTTTAATATTTAAAAATTACATCTTTCAATTCTCTCTTGAAATCTTTGTTACAAATCCGATACGTTAATCGTTACTGCTATTTAAAAAGACCACTGTCATTGCATGTGCAACTTGCAACATGCTATCTCCTATTCAGGCATGTAATGAAAATACATTAATAGATGCTAGTAAAGCCCTAAAGGTTAATGAAAGTTTTTTTTAATGATAATCCTGTGTCGCGGGGTCTTTAATTATCATTATTATCTTATATAAGTACTACTTTATATAAGTATCTTTAATTATCTTTAAGTATCATTCAAACTACGGACACAAAGAACACCCAGACTCACAAAATGTTGTCTCGTGTGGGACTCGAACCCACAACACTCTGCGCAGTCGCAGTGGCGAGGCCACTACTTAAAACAGTACGCCATCCATATGATGTATCAAGTATAAGTTTATTATTTCAAAACATATCTGTAAAATGTATTGATTAAACGAATTCAAGATCCTACTGTACCTAATTAACTCTACCTTGAAAACTGGGGGTCTACCGTGAAACGCGTTATACGCAACTGCGTACGTTCGTTCGTGCATATTCTTACCATGAAACATCATTCGCGCCGACATTCGTCACGAATATCGTCGTATGATATTTGTACGTCCTAAAAAATCCGAAGTGTTTTCATGGTAGGTATATGCTTATTATTTCGTTCGTAATTCGTTTCGGCACGTCATTGCGTAAAAACATTTTCACGGTGGACCCGCTGGTCTTCTTGATGGAACCCAGCTTAAGGTTAGTAGCACTGGAATTGAGTTTTGCCCAGTAAGTAGCAATTTCGGTGGCTGGAAAACAATTCATCATTTAAAAAGAACTTTTATTACTCGGCGCCTTCGGTAAATACCTTGGTTTTTTTTAATACTATAATAGGCTTGCGTTTGAACGCAATCTCACCTGATCTTAAGTGAAGATGCAGTCGACGATGGATCACGTTTGCCTAGAAGATACCTATTCACTCGCGACTTGAAGACTGGTGTCTTCAAGTCCAATCTGGGTAGATTGTACTCATCGGAAAACACAGACTTAGGTAGCGAATTCCACTTCTTAGCGGTAAGCATTATAAAAGTGAAAGCAAAGCGCTTCGTGCGTAAATGTGGTATATCCACCATGTACCTGTCTCACTGGTCTGATTGTCTGGTCGTCCGATGGTTGAATGGGGAAGGAGGAATCAAATTATGCGGTTCTTCTGCACCCTCTCCGAAATGTATCAGATAGAAAACCGAGAGACTGGCAACCTTACGACGATGCTTCAAGCTTTGGAGTCGTGTGTTGACCAATTGGTCATCGTCGATAAGTCTTCTGGCCTTCCGCTCAATTGACTCCAAAGCCTCCAGCTGATATTTTGTAGAGCCATCCCAGAGGTGAGAACAGTACTCCATGCAGGATCGAACATATGCTTGGTACAAATTAAGCAAAAGTTCTGGCATGAAATACTGCCTCACCTTACTGTATCTATACATAAAATAAAATTGTAACCGGTGGGTGTTTGTATATAGGATAAATTTAAAATTTTTATAAGTGCTGTAAAATCCTAAACAATTATTTTAATTGTTTTGTCTGTTTTTCTGTTTGTATGTTTGTAGGCGTGTCACGCTAACACTACTACAGAAAATTGGATGATGGTTTTCACAATTTTATTGTTGAAGGTCTAACATAAAATCGGGTGCATGTATCATTTTGACACGTAGCCTTGAAATATACCGGACTGCTTAGAAGCCGCAATAACAATAAATAGTTGAGGAAATAGAGACATAACTTAAACTTACCTTAATATGTCTATAGCTCAACTTCTCATTACATTCAACGAAAGAAAATTAAAGATAGGTACCACCTTCCTAATTTTACGCGTACAAAGATGCGGGTGAATCCTAGTATAAGATATAAATAAAAATCGTCAAAAATATAATTGGATGTATACTGTTTTTATGCCCACTAAATAAGCGAGCAACTGTAAATAAATAACCTGACAAACACACATACTCACATCTTCCTATTAAATAATATAAAATTCGTTGCCGCAATATTGTATTTATAGTTCCCTGTGGCCCCCTCTAGCGTTATTGTTTTAAACTGTTGACCCGGGCATCAAGTGGCAACCGACGACGACACTAGTGCTAGTGATGGGATAAAATTCGGGCATTATCCGAAATTAGACGGATACGCGGATATTTTAGATTAGATATTTAATACTCTAAATGTCTGGTGATATAAATTCTCTAATGCTATTACGGTACCGTAAATGTTAATCAAGTTAATGAGTTTATGGTTTTACGATGGCAGTATTTCATTCGGTTTTTATTATGATATTTTTAATATTCTCGTTCATAATGTAAGTATTGGTGTTATCAAAAGGTCGTTAAATAATTATAATCTGTGTTTAGTATCAAGTCTCACTTTTATATCCGATTTATTTTATTGCTAAAAAGTGTATTATAAAACGCCTTTAATTTATTATATATGTATATATATCTGTTCGTCTTTTAGTCAGAATTGTCTACTGGCTATTGCACCAAGTTACAATGTTAGTGAAGGAATATATTAATAATAATTATTCTCAATGTATTTAAAGCGGTCAGTACAACCACATAAGCAAGTCATACACAGGTTCTACAGCTTTATGTCGTCAGTAAGGCACGTAAGGTTAAATTGAAAGTTGATAAATAAACACATCGTTACAGGCTTTGTTTATACCTTTCGTTGTTGTAGATTGATTTTGGTCTTATGTCAAATTTTTGTAACCGTATGAATCCATTACATTTAGATTAACCAACATTTATATCGTATATTGCGGATATCCGTCTAACACATCACTAGAACAACAGCGCACAGCACTTGAGAGTTATAACAATGTTATATGAAAAATGAACTTGTGAATGCTGCTCCTTTTTTTCGTACCTACGCAATTTATACGAGTTTGCGAGTTCGAAATTTTGTTATTTTCCACGAAAATGGAAATACGAGTTGTTTAATGTTTTATTTTAAACAAAACATTTGTGGATCAAACACTTACGCGATATTATATTTTCATGGAATATGAAATTTAAATTGTGTATAGTGTTTTAGCATTAATTTTTAAATAAATGTTTGATTTTACGTGTGTAATATTTTTGTGAAAGCAACGTTAGTATGCCAATGTTATTTGGTACCGAGTAATATGTTTTAAATTTGAATCTTTAGTACGCATATTTGAGCCTATGTGCGTATTGAAAAGTAAATTATCACAAAGAGTCGTTTCTTACGATGGATATTGAGGATTCGTTCTCCAGACGATGAGCAACGCTACGGTCTCCGGGTATCCGCGAACAATTGTGTTCCCGTTATGTATGCTGCGTAGCATTTAAAGTGTTATAGTGGCTATGACCTATAATTACTAAGTGCAAGCGCCGCTACGATAACTGTTTACCTTAGGGCAGTTTGTAAGCTAGATTGATTGCCTTGGTTGATGATAAAAAGAAATATTTATATATATATACATCGATAAAAACGTTCGTGAGAGCACTTAAGTTGTCTTTAATATTCGTCATATCCTATCAGCATGGTAGCTGCACTTCCCATAAATCAAAGTTTCATTAGAGATTCATGTCCAGTCTTAGCTTTAAAAATATACCCACGTTTTTATAACACTCTATACATACCAATAAAATACAAAAGATTGAAAAGGAATAGAAAAATAAAATAACGCCGCATCACTCTATATTGGCACATTATCTCGAGCACATCTTTCAATATATATTCAAAATACGTTTTGAGCGTAAAACTAAAGTTTTCCAACGGTTTTATTCGTGTATATAAATTCAAATCGAGTGAGAAACGCTCTAAAGGTGTTACCAACCAGCCTTACGATATCGAACTCTCTGAACAGTACACTACACTTTATTGGGAAAATTTTATTTGCACTGTCGTACTTACGTCTCGGATGCGACTGATAATGCGGTTTGGTGCCGCGCCACATGGTCGGTTTCCAGGTGTCAGATATCGGAAAGCAATGCAGAAAATTTGTCGGGATAGTTGTAAGTTCATCGACACTTATATTGCGATAAATATTTTCTTTTGTTTGTTTTTCATTGAAATTTATTACGGGAGTAAAAATTTTCGATTAGGTATTTTGTATATCATATATTCCGAATTTTATATACACTAGACCGCAAAGAAAAAGAATCGGTTAGAAAGTCTTCAATATCTTCAAAAGTACCTAGCTTTATGAAATAAAGACTATATTAAGGAATATTTTAAAGTGCAAATAAAAAATAAAAAAATTAAATACTTATATTTTTAGTAAATGTAAAATCTATATATTAATACGTAAAGCAAAAACTTTGTACCCCTTTTTACGAAAATTGCGTGGACGGAGGAGTATGGGATTTGGCATAGTTAATGTTTATATGGAGAAGGAGGGGCGAATCCTAATATTTTTATAAAATATGCATTAGAAATAGACTAAATTAATGAAATAACACTAAACACACACAACCATGCATTTGACACACGCAGTCGAATCGCGTTTGTAGTATTTCGACATTGTTCGTCTGACGTCGTACAATTCTTTATAAATATGGTTACCTATATCTTATTTATATGTAATAGAGAAAAACTGAAAACAAAGTAGCAAGCTTATGAATTTTGGTCGAATTTTGACCATTAGGCGACCGCTACTAAATAAAATTGCGTAGTTTTTTCAGTATTTTTGTAAATGTAGATTGGTTACCGATGTGCCGTTTTCACGCATTTTAGTACTTTATGTTGCCTCCGCGAGCTCGCAATACCGCTGCTTTGCGATTTAGCATACTTTCTACTAGGTTTTTAACGCGATGCTACGGAATATTCTGCCATTCCTCTATTAGAGCTTTTTTCATTTCACGTAGCGTGATTGGAGGCGGATTCCGCTGACGTACACGTCGTCCCAGTTCGTCCCATGCATGCTCAATGGGGTTTTAGTCGTGCTTGCCACTCCATGTGTATGATACCCACTTCTTGAAAATAGGCAAACACTATCTGAGCTGTATGTGGGCATTGTCTTGCATAAAAACGGAATTCTCGCCCATGTCCACTAAAAATGGACCAACGTAGTCATTCAGAATTTCAGTGACATATCTTTCTGCAGTTAGAGTTCCATCTTCTATCACCACTAGTTTAGTGCAGATTTCGGAAGAAATCCCAGCCCACACGTGAACAGAACTGCCGACATATAATACTTTTTCTTATATACAGACTTAGTTAGCGCTATCGCTCTCCCGGTCTTCTGTACACTCTTTTCCTCCCGTCGTGTTTGTATAAACATAATCTAGACTCGTTTGAAAACATAACTCTTGACCAGTCATTCAGAGTGTTCTCTACCATAACTCAACCTTGAGATTCTTTGGTGTCTTTCTAGTTTTGGGCCATTTGCAGGTCTTAATGGCTTTAAATTTGCTTCAGCCAGACGCCGCCTTACTGTATCCATGCTCAGATTGTTTCCTCCAGCTCGTAAAACTAATTCTTTACTTCAACAGCCGTAAGAAAGCAATTTCTCAAAATTGTTGACACTGTATAGCGATCCTCCCGCTCGTCGTGCACCTTGTTTGGCCTGTTCCTGGTCTTCGAAGATTGGATCCAGTTTCATGGAAACGCTGGAGTACTCGCTGAACTGTAGAAGGAGTCACACCAACAGTTCTCGCTGTATTTCGCTGACTGTGCCCATCTTCAAGCATTGTCAGGATTCTGGTACATTCTTCAGGGGTTAACGACATGATGACTTCAGAATAATAAAATTTATAAGGCAGAGGCACCATATTTATAACTTATTTATTGCATAACTAAAACAAACGCGAAACAATTGATTTGAATTTTTTGGTACTAAATTAAAAAACTACCATTATTTTACATTTTCAGTTTTTATACAATTATCAAAAATAAATAAAAAGTTTTATATATAATTTAATGTGGCAAAAAATATTCTTTAATTTAGTTTTTATTTCATAAAGCTAGGTCAGGTACTTTTGAAAATTGGGCACGCCACGATCGTGGCGGTAAGTCCCGTTCTTGAAGAGTGGCTGGAGAGGCAGCATGGCGCCCTCACCTTCGGGCTGATACAGGTAATGACTGGCCACGGTTGTTTTGGCCAGTTCCTGTGTCGCATAGGCCGGCAAGAGACGCCCGGATGTCATCACTGCGGCGACTGCCGCGATGTTGTTGTGGATATGGCACTGCACACTTTGGCGGATTGCCCCGCCTGGGCATCGCAGCACCGTGAGTTGATCGCGGCAGTCGGTATAGTTGCCCTCTCGCCTGGCCGTGGTTCAATCTATGGTCCGGCGCGAGAGGTCGTGGAACGCCGTCGCCTCCTTCTGTGTGGAAGTCATGTGCATCAAGGAGGCGGCGGAGCGGAAGAGGGAGCGATGAAATCCTCTCCCCAACCGTAGAACCGGGCGCCGGAGAGCGTGAGATGACCTCCAGCCACCCTGTGGTTTGACCTGGGGATGGTGGGCTGCGTGCGTGTTCCCACGCACGCCTCTGAGTTGTATTTTTGTCCAACAAGGGGACAGTAGAGGGTCTTTTTTATGTAGTGGCCTACCGTTTCACACGGCGGGCCGAAACCTCGGCAGGCTCGCGATTGCATGTGAAAGCGATTCGCGCGGCCCCACCGTCTATGGTTATGTCGAGGAACACCTTGATAGGTTTAGTCGGTATTATCGGGGCATCTTTCCCCCGATGAACCCGACATAACCTTTCCGTTGCCCCGCGGAGATGTTGGCGTGAAAGAATTCCCAAAAGTGAATAAAAAAATTAAATTATTCTAACCGCCCTTTTTCTTTGCGGTCCAGTGTATAAGGAAACTTTAATAATATTAGTATATATTATAGACTCATATTGATATCTCAAATTATTTATTAATTTAAATAAATTTAAATAATATATAATATATTAATTTTATTAAAGAATAAATAAAAGTATTCTGAGTAAGACATTCATCATGATATGAATGAACAATTATAGCTGCTGATCTATAATTCATTGTTTCTACTTTCTAGGTACATAAACTTATCATGAAAAAAATTATTAATTTAATTCTATTAAATATAACCTATAACCAAGGAAACTAGTAAGCGACTGTTGGTTATATGACTAAAGTAATTATGCTATAACATTAATTTATATTCATTGAATTTAATTATAAGCATCTAGATTTTTTCCGCAGCTCCGCTCGGTTAAATGTAGTATGTGTAAATTTCTATACCTCGTGAACAGTACTTTTTTCTGGATGTAAGGTACCCCTTGTTATATTTTGTACCCCTGATTTATAAGCTAGGATTTTTAGGATTAGGATTATAGTACTTAAACGTCTTGAAGTTTAAGTCAAGTACAAATTACATTTCTACAAAAGGAATCAATATTTTCATTACGTACGCTCTAGTTTATATTTTAAATGTAATATTAAAAACAAAGTTCCATTAAAACAGTTTAACACCTACAAAATCACGTTTCTAAAGCATATAATCTCACTATTACAAGAGAAGTCTATTCTACCATAAATAGGCGGGAGTGGAGCGTGGAGGCAGCATTATCATACTGCGCCTTCGTCGCCTGCATCGCTCGAGGATTAGTATTCCTACAGTGTTTGTATTGTAAGCACTATTCAAATAACACTGCATTTGTTTTTCGATTTATTAAAAAAGGAATAAAGTGTAAAATGGTTAATAAAATGCACCTTTTGTACTTTAAAAACATATAAATGCAGTTACAAAACATTAGACTCTTGTTCTTTGGTTACGCCTTGAGGTAGCGTTATAACAACATTCCAAATGCTTTTGACTGTTCTCGCAAATATGGCTTGATGGAAGCAATGGGGCGATTGAACGTGTAATTTTGAGATGAATATCAGTTTTGCCAATAGGCGTTTGATTTCAAACAGATATCACAGCAGTTCTTCGGGCAACATTAATAATATTCAACGTTTGAGTGTAAGATCATGTAACATTTTATATTGATCCGACTACATCTACGCTTATCATTCATGCTGTCACTAAAATACAACGATATATGCTATATATAACGATACTTACACTAATTGTTCATAGTATAATTTGTATTTATTATTTATTATTATTTATTATTCTTGTATAATCAATACAAGAATAATAAATAATAATAAATAATATAAATTTCTTAAAGAAACTACAATACTTTTTAAAATATTTTAAACCTTAAAATATAAACACATCTGTTGTCGTCACGAAATGCCAGGTTTTACTATTGGACTCCACTGACTGCTTGCTATAAGTAGACTGAAATATTTTTAGTAAGAAAATCGTGTACAAAATATCTTGTATGCGTTAAAAATTATGTGATTATATCCTTTTATTTCAAAGCACGGATTTTGGAAATGTATTTGATAGTCGACAATAGATTTTCTTTGTAATAAGTTTGATTTAGAAATATAGCTGCCAAAGATATAGGTGCTATATAGTTTGGTTTATATATACAGTAAAGATTATGACTTTTTATGTAGTATCTTATAAGTATAAATTTTACCTTAGAAATATGGATGCTGTAAACGCTTATTATTTTTGTATCTTGTCTATGACAGCTTCAAATTATAGTCTACTCCAATTCATTCTGATAAAAATGTATACAAACTAAATTTTGTTTCATTTTTCTTAATTCTTTATTTAATGGTTTAGTAAGTTTTTCCTATTATCAAGGTTTTCACATGATACCACAAGGTATTTTAAAGCAATTGCCGTTTGATTAATAAATTATTATTTAATTTGAAAAATCTTAGTCGAAAACTGAGTTTATAGGACGGATGAAAAAATATTTATAATTTATGGTTGCATAGGGCTGCACGACAAACAATACATCGTTCAAGTCTTAAGATTTTTAGTAATCGATTAGTTAATCGAGTTTGCTATGCAAAAAGATAGATAAAATAAATTTGCAATTAAATATACGGTATTTAGAGGAATTTAAATTTTAAATTAACCTGTTTACTCTTCTCTCTTAGCCTTTATTATTCCCAAGTCACTTGGGGTCGGCTTTTCTGGTCTAACCGGATTTGACTGGATATCAGTTTTTACACGGAGCGGCTGCCACCTGACCTCCGCAACCCGAAGGCTAACGATACCCTAAGGCTAGACCAGTGTCAGGATATTATAAGGCACTGACTTCCCAATAACGACTGCCATAGATGTTCATGGCAGCCGGGACCGACGGCTTAACGTGCTCTCCAAAGCACGGAGCAAGCGATAATTGTCAATCAATACGCACATAATTTCGAAAAGTCATATAACGTCCGAAAGTCAAAGGTGCGCGACGTGGGTTTGAACCCGAGACCTTCTGCATTGCAGTCTGTTGGTCTCCCCACTGAGCTATCGCTGCTGTTTACTACTGACATTAAATCCAAGCCAAAGTAAGTACTTACGTGCTACAGGAAAGTTCACTGTTGCCGTGTGAAGAAAGAAAGGTTTGTCATTTTGGGTTCGAACAAACAAACATATTTTGTGTGATCCACAAATCGTTTTTCCGAATCTCAGTCTTTTTTGTTTGAATGTTTGTAAAGTCTTCTTTAACACAATATTTAAATCTAGTGCGGGCGTTAAAAAAAGAAAAGTGTGCGGCTGGCCACTGCAAAGGCGATAAGCAGCCGTCAGAGCAAATTAAATAAAGAAATTTAAATATATTTGACCATTCTAAAATAAATAAATTATCCTGACCGTCAAGTAAACTGCCATTTTGTTGACTGCTCTATTACTTTTGTGTGCTTTTGCTAACGACTTGGTTTACTTACGGCACATTAATTAGATACAGAAGCAACAACATTTGGCTACAAGAATTGGACAAATAACTATAGTGATTTGCTACAATAATAATAATAAATAATTTAATTAGCCCACTATTTTGACGTTCATAAGTGTAATTTTGTGGCCTATATGAGTACATAATTTTTGACTTTCACAACTTAATTGGTAAATAACTTTGATCACTAATCATTACTAATTATTCCTTAGGTTTTTCGTTTTAACAATGAGAAATTATATACCATGCAAATATTATTTTACTGTATACTATATTCTGTTTGCTCAACTGCAAAATCGAATGATGGGTACAATTATAGCGCGATAAAATATAATTGTAGCAGTATCTATGTCATTTCTATCTCTATCGCTGCATAAAATCGAATGATTCGATTAGGTAATTAATTGATTTACAATTGACGGTACAATTGGACATCACTAAAATGTCTATGGTCATGTCAATGAACCGTTTGAATACCATTTTTATTTTATTGGATTGGTATAGACTATACCTTACAACGCTTACTCTTAAAAACACGTCACTCGTTTTTGAAGACTGAGGGTAATAAACCTAACAGCATTTTTACTCAAAACTATACGGCATAATAACAATAGTTTATGGTGATGAACAAACAAGAGTTTATTACATTCCAGTTAACACTAAAAGTTCACTACAACAACAACTTTACACGCGCTTTGCTAAAAGTAATCGTGTGGGTTTTATATTACGCGTTATTCTACAAAACGATAATATTTTAAAAGTTTTGCGGGCAATTAGTGGAAGCCTGCTAGTTGGTAATTCAGCTGGAACGATTCGAGCGTTCTGTGAACGAGTCGGGTCTGAAGCCAATCATGGGCGGAAGCGACAGCGACATTCCTATCATCTGCTTTCCCAGAGCTTTGTGTGATCCACAAACTGTAGTTCCGAGTCTAATATCTACCTTTCCATTTCCTGTCTTCATCCTGTACTGATACGGGTGACATAGTGGTTTAATTGATCGTCTTTCAATTGCCTCAGCGCCAAGCGTCGCGGTTTTGATCCCCACACTGGACGAATATTTGTGTCATACACAAATTGTTGTTTCGGGTCTGAGTGTTCTTTGTGGCAATTGTTTGAATGTTTGTTAAGTCCTCCATGATACAGGCATAATTCCAAGTGCGGTAGACTTGTTAACAAAAATAAAATGTAGTTTCACGTGTATGTACCCGTAAGGCTGTATAGACGAGTATCACTTACACATTTCGCCAATTATGGTTTTAGGTCCCAATTAATAAAGGGCAAGGAGTTTACAGGTTTCCGGCTACTTTTACGAGTTTACACTAGAAAAACCCAATGACCCGTTGTTTAACTGCGATCCGCGTATTCATTACTGTTGCGCTGCACTGCTTACGCTTCAGCATGTCAATATTATATTAAAACTGTAGTCAAAAGCGGCTGGAGATGCCATCGTTAACGCCGTCCCTTGCCTAATTAATGCAGAACCATGCAATGAAATATAGCAAGACCAATTTATTACAAGACTCTTTTTGTTCGTGATCTCAAATAATTGCTGCATTAGTCATATACATATGCCTCTATGTATGTGTGTGTGATTTTGCACCGATGTCCTACCTACCAAGTTGCCGAAATCACTGCAAAATATTTCTAGTTTTAAGTTCAGAGAAATTCTAAGTTTTGTATTAAAGTGCAAGTCAGACTTGAAACAATAGGTTAAAACATGATTTCTCAGTTGTTGGTCACAGGTGTCCAATAAGCTTCCAAGTTTTGTCCAATATGTCTTTTAGAATCATTTACTATTTGTATCATGACTATTGATTTTAATTAATCATATCCTCTACTTTCCTACCCAAAACAACATGGGCTAGGATTAGAACCAATCGTCGACAATGAAATACCATCACAAACGTAATGCATCGGTGTCTTCCATCTATTACAACAATTCCCAATTAATGAATTAGAAAATTATCCATACTGGTTTCTTTTTCTTTTCAATCCTGAGTTATTTTAGTGGGTCTAAGAAAAACTTCTATACCTTTTAAAAAATAAAGAGTTGGGATGTTGACCTTCCCTAAATCCTTACCACTAGCCTAGTATAAATAAATTGTCTTAATTAATTTTATAGGTCTAAAAAGTCCATAATATGATACTTAAATGGCGTCTTTTAAATTACTTCTATTGTAATTATTGAAATTACATGACCACAACAAATATGAATCGTTTTACAAAATATTTCACTGCAAAACGTTAATCTAAAGATAGGCACATTTTAGCGTCCAAAAGCGCATTTACATCAAATGCAACGTTAATTATTCGGTATTCCAATTCAACGAAACAACTTTCAACGTTATTCTGCCTAGCAAAATTTATTAACACCACAGCTCACACACATAATATATTTGATCGCCGTTTAATCCTCGCTCTAGCTCTCGACGTGACATCCAGCTTCCACTTCGCATCACCCGCTTAACGCTAATCCACGCACATTAAACGCACCCTTACAACACACATTAAAAGGAAAACATAATCTGCAATGCAGATAAATATCATATTTCGTATTTAATTTAATTAATGAGCTCAATTGGGCGACTAACAGGTCCAGTTAACTGACATCTAGTAAAGAAATCGGGAACTAACTAATCATGAAACTATTTTAGGTAACATTAGGAATAATAGTTAAAAAAAAAATTGTCTTACATGAAAACACACTCATATTATTTTATTTTGTTTAATAAAAATATATATTTACAGTCAGTTAGTTTCAGTATTTATACTCAAAGCCTTATTACACAATATAAGAAAAGAAACAAAGTAACTAAACTTCATTTACTTTTAACCGTAAAATCGCTCTTAATATTTTAATTTAAAAATCATAATGTCACCTTTATTTACATTACTGTCAACCCTCAAAACCTCTCGGGGGTCAATACAACCCATTTGTATTTTCGCCCCATATTACTGTCTGCGTGGAATTCAGCACTATGCAAGTCAGTTGCGAGTGAAATCAGCTGGTCGAGGCCATAAGTCAAGGGAGGTAATGCCACCATAAAACACCGGTCCGCATCCTGCCCTCAGATTAATCAACAAACTAGTTGGTAGTATGAAAATATGTGGTTGCGCTTTTGAAATACTAGAGCGGTTTTCTTTTGTTCATACGGAAATAAAAGTAGTGAAATAAATTTTCTCTGTGTATTTGTTTTGCGGGAAGTGATACTATACAGAGTTGCTTTTAAGTACTGTTGAAATGTTTTTAAATTGTGAAGGTGGGATTTCTTGCTGCCAAGTAAAATGATTTGTTTCGGTGATTTTTGCTCTAGACTATATTCTTCTTTATGCGAACAAAATGATACGTTTGAACAGAATTGTGTGCGATGATGGACATTGACGTAATTTTTATAAGTACATTAAGAAGATATTGCTTAAAGTTGAAAAAGCAGAAATAAACTATAACATTGCCTAAAATTTTAGTGCATGGATGTCGCAATGGTTTAATCTGTCACACTGGGGCAGGTTTGATACTCCAAACGATAGTTTCGACTCCTCCAACAAACTGACAAAGAAATAATTGCAAGTAACGAGATGTAAAAAGTTAAACAAAATGGTGGACGATGATAAAAAGATATTGTGTCTCTTAGTTAATATAGCTTAATCTAGATGAGCTAAGTAAATATGTGATAGATAGTGTATTAATCCGTCAATTATTAAAATGCCCTAGCTGACACAATAGGTGTTCAACATAATTAAACACTTACTATGTCTGACCGCCGGTGTGCCGCTGCCACTCAACATTTATATGACATACTACGCATATAAAATATTTGAGACACTCAAATTTTACTATCAATATCTCACATGTGACTTTGATAATAGAATTTACGTTCACGAAGAACTTTCTTAAGACTCTAAGAAAGTTTTTCGTGAATTAAAGTAAGACTTTACTTCATGATACTAATAAGTGTGATTAACTGATTACTGTTTAAAAAAAACAATACAGACAAAATTCTTTGTATTTAGTTCTGACATAGATAAACTAAAATCTTGAAAAGTAAATAAAAGATCTGACCCACATTTCTATCTATATAAAATCCCTAGCGTATAAAACGTCACGCCCAACACTTCGCAGTGTAAGAATAAAAATACAAAGCACCCATTCTCATCACAATAAAAGTTGACATGTTATCACGTCGAGTCGTGATCACGTCGCATGTCGTCGCCTAAACACGTCGGAGCACGTACCGTCTTGTCACGTGCCCCGAACACGTGACCGAATGAGCACCCTGATCGGACCCCTACCTGTCTATTTTTATTTATACCCCGCAGTGTAGTGTTAAGATTTTGTGTAGTGATTTTTTGAAATAACGACTTTTGATACGGACGCTTGTGTGAGATCGGAATTAAATTGTGAGAAATGGATCGAACTAATATGACAGGTGATATTTGCTACTTGTTTATTTTATCCTTCTTTACGTTTATATGTGTTACAGAATAGTGCGATTTATTTAAGCTACCTAATTTACTTTTTATACTATTACGATAGCAAACATGTATGCAGCGGGTCTACCGGGAATATGTTTTTACGCAATGACGTGCCGAAACGAATTACGAACGAAATAATAAGCATATACCTACCATGAAAACACTTCGGATTTTTTAGGACGTACAAATGTCTCATACGACGATATTCGTGACGAATGTCGGCGCGAATGATGTTTCATGGTAAGAATAAGCACGAACGAACGTACGCAATTGTGTATAACGCGTTTCACGGTAGACCCCCTGAACGGCTGATATAGTGATACCATAATATTACTTGACATCAGGCGTTCTGCATTCCATAACTTACGCATTGCAAGTTCTAATATAAAAATAAATTTAAGATAAGAGGAAAGGAAAGGGGCAGAAAGGTGGCTGATACCCCTGCTTTTTGTCTGATAATTAATCTTACTTATCAGGCGAAAAGCTGAGGTATCCAATCAGGTAAAGTGTACAGTATAAATATTCTCACAGAAATAAAGAATTTTAGTTCCTTCGATAAGTCGACTCACTTATTTCATTATGTTCTCATCATAATTGCTAATGGCACACTTTTTGCTAAATTATTCTTGCCAATTTCAATACTGAAAAAATATTGAGTAGGTGTCTTGAAAATGACTAACGTTCTTTATTTTATTTTTTATGGAACTTTCTTGGACTCTAATAAAATAAACGACAGACGAGATAAACCCTGTGTCGTTATGTCACGTAGGATTCAAAGACCACTGACAAAATGCTGTTTATAATAAAATATTTGATTTAGACAATAGTCATATCATATGCTGATGATTATTTATTTATTTACTGTACAACAACTCCAAACAGAAATCAGTCAAACGCTCCTAATTTGATAAAATCGTTTGCGGTACAGGCAGGCTGGCTGGCAGGCAAAATGAAAGCCCCATAAATCTAAGTAGTCCACTCAAGATGTGCGTATTTTTTTCGTCGATATTAATCAATTTTGGAGAGCGATAGGGTGGGCATGCGATCGCGTCTACAGAGTAAAAAATCTATATTTATTTTTATGGTTTAACCCCTACTGCAGCTACAGTAAACAAGGGTCAAATCTAAAAGCCGAAAGGTAGTATTTAATTTGGGACATAAATTTAAGTAAAACTTTACTTATTCATATAGGTCACAAAGTAAAACTTATGAACGTCAATGTTTATCGGTAAGTAAGTTTACTACTTTATGACAAATGAGAAGGTAAATCGTGACTGAACGAGGTTAAATAAAATTTACGTGAATACTTATGAAGTTTGTATAAACAAAGAAAAAATAAACTTTAACATCACAAAATAATCACGTAGTACCTTTACATAACTAAATTGACATATAATAAATAAAAAGATAAACAATCTGACATCTCGATGTAATATTTATATTCTTTTAATGACGTATCTGCTAGTTTCTGTAAAGAAATAATAACTAAATTAACTGATGCGAAAAAATATACATTTTCTTTTCATTTCCTGGTTCGCTTTCATTCTAGTCTTTGATTTTCAGAAGCGAATATCCTCGCCGAATACTCTTGGAGCCATTCTAAGAATCTGGGTGAAATTCCAGGTAAAGAATAAATATACTGAAGAGACCAGCGTTCCTGAAAATGTGTTGGCCGTAAAATAAGTTATTTATATCAAATTAGAAGTTAGTGGAAAACATTTGTGTCTGAATCAGTCGTAAACCAATAATAAAGTATGTAAGATACAAAAATCTATAATAAGTTTATTTGTATAAGACACAGAGTAACTGTTTTGTTACTTTGTGTCTTATTATAGACTAGCTGTTACCCGCGACTTCGTCGGTGTGTAATTAAACAAAAAAGTGTTTGTTCAGTCTGCAGAGTTTTTTCTAAAATAAAGTTATTTGCCAGTGAAAGTCCCGTTAAAATCGGTCCGGCCGTTTGAGAGATTAGCCGTAAAAAACAGATAAACAAAAACTTTAAAATTAATTTTGTGGTATAAGATATAAGTATCGTATATACTTTCATACGCATTTAGTGAAAAGCTGTTATTTTGAACTAACAGACACCTACATTTTATTTATTTGATTTTACATTATGACTGAACGTTGAAGTTCCTCTCATTAATTTGACTTTTCATTTACCTGATACCATGCTCAGCTTTGCAAGGCGTAGAAGATACTTTCATACATAGTTTTAGTCTTCAAGATACGCACGCCTGAATTTATACGTAGCTTCAATTAATTCAAGAAAATTATTGTCTTCTGTTTACGCGAATATTATTCATTGAAATTAAACTACTATATACGGATTTTATCGCGTTGTTTATTTGACACTATATTACATAATTTTGTAAACTGTTACATTATTACTACTATTAAACTTTATTAATTTTTAAGCTAATTAAATTATTATTAAAACTATTTAGATTTAATTTAATTTTACACTTTCCCCGACGTTTCGGTTGCTTTTATGTAATAAAGTGTCAAATAAACAACGCGATAAAATCCGTACCTATATAGTAGTTTAATTTCAATCAAGAATTTTACTCTAATATTTCCTGTGGCCGCAACAATGTGGTTGTACTGGAGTATTAAGGCACACATACATCAATTCACGATAAAAGATCGGTTATCTGTCGGCCTAGTTCGTATGCTGGGCGAGTGCGTGCCAATCTCCGCTCGCGCTGAATGAAACCGTCCGGTTGGTAGGGCTGCGAGACCATAATAATATGTTTACCTCAGCAAAACAAAATAATCATATAACCAACTAAAGCTAAAACATTTTTGAATATTATCTCATTAATGGGACCATAATCCATATATTTCTTGTTTTGAAATTGTTACTTTACAATTCAATCATTAGATTAATCCATGTATTTAATTTTAAAAAGAATTGTCTGTTATAGACTCAAATCCAACCAAACAAACCTTAAGTTTCATAAATATTATAACATTTCTTAATTTTCCTTGTATATAAATTAATTCTTGTCAAAAACGATTGAATATCTTCAAAGTCAATGTCAAAGTATCTGGGTAAAATACATCGCACTCTTAATAAAACAGCGACTTAACTCGAAATTTGAAAGTAAGGCAATTTGAACTCTAATTGTATATGTTAAATTCTAATATTATATTTGTATTAAATCTTTGCAATAGAGTTCAAATTTGTTTAATCCAAAATACTGAGATAAGTCTCTGTTTTATTAAGGGTGCGACATGTAAAGCATGCCTAAACTATTATTTAACCATTTAAGTAAATAAGAAACTCCAAACACGTCTCGTTTTTACAATTTATGTAGCGTTGGTTCTAGTAAATTATTAATTTATCGGCCTCGATGACGTAGTGGTTAGTGTAACCGACTGCCACGCCTGAGGTCGCGGGTTCGATTCCCGCTCAAGTCAAACATTTGTGTGCATGAACATGGATGTTTGACTTGGTCTGGGTGTTTCTATGTATAATATGTATGTATTTACAAAAAAATATGTATATATGTATGTTTATCCATTGTCTAGAACCCATAGTACAAGCTCTGCTTAGTTTGGGCTAGATGGTGTTGTGTGTATGTGCTAGAATATTATTATTATTATTATTAATTTGTAGCTTTATAATTAATCTACTGGGTTGCAGCTAAGATTCAGAAATATCTTTACGATTTACTAATAAACTGATAGTTAACTAGAGCATTTACTAACAAAAAATAGAAAGTTATAAGGATCATATACAAAAATGCAATAGGTAAGTCAATATCAGTCCAAAATACAACTAGTAACCGCATCTTATCAACCCGGCCAACCCTGAACTAATCCATCCATTCATCTAGATCCCGATCCTGATCGAAAGGTATACCTTAATCGTTCAATTGGAATTTATTTGTTTGTTTCTTAGATAAAACAAATTGTGTCAATTGTTCAACTGATTCCGTGGAACAGGGCATTCGCTTCCTCATTTGCTTTGCAAATCTGTTTTCAATTGGATCGGGTGATGTTATATTTTACCTGTTTTAGGTTTGGTTTAAACAATTGTTACCTGTTATGCAAATAGATGTGGGGTTGATCTATTTTGGAAGGGATAAGTAAGGTTTACAGTATACGTTAATGCATCAATGGCCCCCTACTTTGCATAATGCTGCCCGTTGTAAATAATAATAATAATAATATTCTACCACATACAACACCATCTAGCCCAAACTAAGCAGAGCTTGTACTATGGGTACAAGACAATGGATAAACATACATATATATATTTTTGTAAATATTTACATATTATAAATAGAAACACCCAGACCAAGACAAATATCCATGTTCATGCACACAAATGTTTGACTTGTGCGGGAATCGAACCCGCGAGCTCAAGCATGGCAGTCAGTTACACTAACCATTACGCCACCGAAGCCGACAATTTTATTTAGAATTGAATTGTTAAACTTTTAATATTGAGGATAAGTTTGATCATGTTTTTGATGATTTTGAGAGTCTGGATTCGATGCCTGGTTAGGAGTAGCGTTATGGAGATTTTTAGTTTAGAAAGTCTCAATAGTTACACAAAACGTATCTCCATAAATGTTGCTCTTTATTATATAAGACCTTAACATTATGATTGGTGCTATGTGGGTGTAAAAATATAGGGGAGAGTAACCTATATTGAACCGGCGCTTAAATTGTACCACTTGTATATTGCTACCAAATTGGCGCCATTTCTTTACATTGGCCACAGAAAAAGAGGCGACTGTGGCGCGACTGACACTCTATTATTTCTACAGTCGCCTCTTTTTCTGTTGCCAGTGTAAAGAAATAGCGTCAATTTGGTAGAAACGAGGAAGTGATACAATTTAAGCGCCGGCTCAATATAGGTTACTCTCCCCTATATTTTTTTATTTCTACCTGGTTTGCCTACATACATAGGTTACAGGAAGTTTATTTTAAGAAAAATTCTATGTATGTATATATTTGTACAAAGGCGATGACAGCCTAGTCGGCAACCGTTGGATTGGAAGTCTCGAGTTTGAATCTTAGTACGCTGCATTTTGACGTTGTGTACATATTAAAAATTAAATTATCGCTCGCTCTAACGGTGAAGGGAAAACATCGTGACAAAATCTGCATGTCCTCCGTAATGTTATCGAAGATATGTCTATCCACCCACACTGGGCCTCCAGCGTGGTAAACCCTTTTCACGCTGAGAAAAGGCCCGTGGCCAGTAGTCGGCCAGTTTATATAGGGCTGATATTATGATATATTTGTACTGTGTATACTGTGTGTGACATGAAAGTGGATATAGTGACAAGAATAGAAAAGGGTATGGTAAGCTGGTTTGGGCATATAGAAAGAATAGACGAGGAAAGACTGACTAAGAAAGTTTATAAGGCTAGTGTGAATGGAACAGTCGCAAGAGGAAGACCTAGGCGAACGTTTCTTGATCAGATCGGAGGCGTTCTGGACAAAGGCCAGGTTAAGAGCACCTTGAACCGACGGGCGTGTATGAGGAATGTGATGAAAGTGAATGAAGCCAGAGAAGTGTGTCAGGATCGTAGCAAATGGAAATCCGTAGTGTCTGCCTACCCCTCTGGGAAACAGGCGTGAATCTATGTATGTATGTATGTATTCGTATTGTACGGAGCAAAATGTAGTTAAAGTCTCTTTCGCCACTAATTTCCTGTAAGAGGATGATACTTACCCTGGCGAGCCGGTTTTTATTTGTATTATCACCAAAAACCGGCGAGCTGTCCCACGTAAAGAGCTTTAAAAGTTTATTTTTCTTTTTAAGTATATAAATTAATGAGCTTAATAGAGTTACTTGATTAATATTTAAGTTATTTGCTTGGTTCACGCAAGAGATTATGACCATTACAAAAAACATGCAAGAAACTAATAGCTACTACTTTAGACGACTCGATGGCGTAGTGGTTAGTGTAACCGACTGCCACGCCTGAGGGCGCGGGTTCGACTCCCGCACAAGTCAAACATTTGTGTGCATGAACATGGATGTTTGTCTTGGTCTGGGTGTTTCTATGTATAATATTTATGTATTTACAAAAAAAAAGAAAAGTGTATAATAAGTATGTTTATCAATTGTCTACTACCCATAGTACAAGCTCTACTTAGTTTGGACTAGAAGGTGTTGTGTGGATGTGATAGAATATTATATACTAAAATTGCTATTGAATTGTGATTTTTTGTATAATCCTAGCTTCCTAACTTTAATATTATAATTAAGAATGTATGTTGTTTGTTTGTGGCGCTTTCAAACTTTAACTGTGTAACCGATTGTCAGGCGTATATAAAAATACATAGGGTAACCTTTCAACCAGGAAAAAGTTCTGCTAAATCTAATATCAATACATAAAAAAAATGTGTCTGTACATTGAAGATATAAACAAAAAAAATAATTGAGGGGGATTTAGAAAACGTAATAGAGCAAGAATCTAAAAAAAAGATTGTCTGTTTGTCTGTCTGTCTGTTTGTCTGATTGTACACGCTAATCACCGGAACTACTACATGGATTTGAATGAAACTTTTTTGTTATATAGCTATGATGTCTGAGCAACATCTGGGCTATAATTGATCTTGGAAACTGAAACAGCTGATGCAGTAACGCAACAGACCAGCCTAATTATAACATATACATAAATGACGCCATAGCAAAAGTTGTTCTGTCTGATGAGTATTTTCTATTGTCGTAAAACATCGAAGATCTGGAACATCTGATGTGGAGCTATATGGCCCAGTTACACTATAACATATACAGGAGTGACGTCTTAACAAAATTTATTGTATTAATACCGCGTATACCAATTATTCCAAACAATTTCCCGTTTCAATTCAAACGCACACAGTTCCCTGTAACTACTTGCTACGCCATGACGATAAATAAGTCACAGGGACAGACGTTCAAAGCCATTGGTGTGGATTTGAGGTCTGGTTGTTTTTCCCACGGACAACTGTACGTAGCGTTTTCGCGGGTCAGTAGCGCTGCGGGTTTGTTTGTATTGGCTCCTGAAGGAAAAACAACCAATGTTGTGTATGAAGATATCCTATGATCTGTTTCATGAAGTCCACGCGAACGAAGTCGCGGGCACCAGTTAGTATCATAATAAAAACGTACCGCCGTATGTTTATAGAGGAATGTAGAATCTTAAAATGGAATACGTCTGTCTTATGAAACATTACAATATACTCATACTTAAATTTAGACTTTAGCCTAGATGTTAGTTGCCTAAAATTAGGCAATCTGTTGTTAGTACACAATTCAAGTCTTTAAACATTCCCTAGTCTCTAGCCGGCTTGCAGTGCTAAAGAACTTGACATTACCAAACAATAGTAATTAAACCTAGCCTAAACAGCCTTCTTGAACTTCGCTTACAGTTAACAAAGGCGCTAACCACATAAACCGAGACAACAATTTCCTTGCCAGCCACCAAAATTCGTAAAGCTAATAAAAGTTCACCGAAATGAGGTGTCATGTATCTTCCCCGTGGACAAAAAGGGCTCAGATACGCCCGCCCATTTTTCCCATTGCGCCTACAACCGGTAGCGTTTAACATTAATTACCGCTGTGCAATTCACATTTTGTAGTATTATAGTTGGGACATACGGCTGTCTGTTTCAGCGAGCATGTTGAGCTCAGATTTTATGCTGGTGGTTTGATCCAATTTAATAGGGTAATAACTTGAAATGTTAATTGGGTTACAATATATTTTATACCATAGGTAGATCATATTATGATAGTTCGTTTATAAAAAGGGTAATAGGGATATAGCTTAACGAAGTCAAATAAAACATTACAGCCTGACAAGTCTATATACTGAATAGAACCAATAATAATTAGCTGGCTGCAAAGGGTAACAGCTATCTTAAAACATCATCATCAGTCTATCTCAGCAATCAAAACCATGAATTCAGTGCGTATTCTAAACACCCAGAAAAGCGTTGTAATTTTTTTAAGGAATGTTTATGTCGTTATGTATGTATATTTCTCATAAATGGCAATAGAATATATTTCTCCAATTCACCATCTTAGTTATAACAGCAATAGAAATACATACTCCGTCATAATTTCGACTCTCTATTACGGGTTTTAAGATATACCCTCTGACAGATCGTGACGGACGGATAGCGGAGGCATACGAATCCTTCGAGTACAAAACCATCAGAATAATTTTATAAAAATTCAGTAGAGTTTATATGTTTAAAAACATGGCAACGCTTTCAGTATTTTCAATATCCGTGGTTCCCTTAGATTTTGACTGCTTAAAATGAGCACTAAAGATTTATGTAATGTCAAGATAGGAATTTTCATTAAATTTTACAGTCCCATATTTTGTTACCATTCATTTTGTTCTATTTATAAGTGGTTAGTTTTGTTTATATTAGTTAAGTTGTAAATTATGATTGTTGCTTTGATTATGTAAATAATGAAGAAGAAATAAAAAATTAGAGATAGGAAGCAACTTGGCGTTCGCCTAAATGGCAACAACAAACGACAAAGTTAAATGACAGACAGCTTATAAAACTTAACATGTCATAACTACACAGAACGTCATAAATCTCTTCTCCCAAGCCTTTTATTATTCCCAAGTCACTTGAAGTCGGCTTTTCTAGTCTAACTGGATTTGACTGGATATCAGTTTTTACACGGAGCGGCTGCCACCTGACCTCCGCAACCCGAAGGCTAACGATACCCTAAGGCTAGACCAGTGTCAGAATATTATAGGGTATTGACTTCCCAATAACGACTGCCATAGATGTTCATGGCAGCCGGGACCGACGGCTTAACGTGCTCTCCGAGGCACGGAGCAGGCGATAATTGTTAATAAATACGCACATAATTTCGAAAAGTCATATAACTTCCGAAAGTCAGAGGTGCGCGACGTGGGTTCGAACCTGAGACCTTCTGCATTGCAGTCTGTTGGTCTCCTCACTGAGCTATCGCTGCTATAGAACGTCATAAATATAATATATATATAATAGCTTTGACTATTTTAAACAATTTTCCTATATCCAACTTGCTCGAGCTTCCAACATACTCAACAACTTTACCTTCCGTATTCCCATACATAAACCGTTGCCAATGCTCAGCTCGGTGCAGTGGCTAGAATTTATAGCGCACATTTAGTTCGCATACTTTACACGTTGGCCTCTTAACAGCACTACATTACGACTGCAGCGTTCCGATGCGCTTTACGCGTATCACTTGACTTTGATAATATTAGATTCTGCCCTACTGGGAAGAGTGAAATTACTTATCCAAAGGGTAAAATTGTCGTCTCATTGTAACTCGAGGTTTGGAATTTGCATAACATCTGCGTCACAGTTTCTACAGTCAAAGTTAAATGTGTGACGGAATGAGGTGTTATTCTACTGAGAGAAGGGGAGGATGTTCCTGGTATATGTGTATTACCTTTGTGAGTGTGAAGAAGGTAATCAGGTCAAGTACAGTATAAGGCTTAAAGCAAATTCATATTTGCATTTATACTTAATATTAGTCAAAATTACCGCTCATAGACTCCAGCTACGTAAGGGATGTAAACAGCCAAGCCACTGCTTACCATAATAGTAATACTCTCTTTAATCTTCATGTGATTCATGGAACTTGCACACTTCTGATTTTAACTACGCTGTTGGTGTACCTAAATATAATAAAGTTGAATTCTAAATACATTAAAAAGGTTATAGAATAATTTATCAGTAACCTCAACTTCAGTGCGGCTAAATGAGGATGAATTTTAACCCTTTATGCTGAAAAATCTAGCGGCAATACAAAACAATGCAATTTTCCTACTAGGATAGGTTTGGCAGTGTACATATTATTATATACAAAATAAAAAATATATAATAAAATAAACTGCAATATCAAATGTAAGGAAATCACGCTTAAACTGTAGATATGATGAAATTCAATGATACAAGCCACCGTATACGTTCAATGTTATTCAAAGTTTTATCGTGCATTACTATTACAAATTACTATTATTACTATAAAAATCAGTTACGAGCCTGTTCGACCGTCAAGGTTCGCCACCTCATAGGTATTTGTTAGGTTTCTTTTTAAAATCCACCCAAAAATAGGAGCCTCACGAAGCAGGGCTCCGTCTTACTATGAAAGGGGCGAAAGCCAAAGGGCGTATGGGCTCGTAGCCATAAATTTAGTATTAATATCGTTTCGCCCGATAAGTAAGAAATAAGTCTCCGGATACAAACATTGCGATGATTGCGGTCGAATGGTCGCGGATTCAATCTCACGCATTGCAATACCGACGTGAACACACTCTTAACAGAATTATCCTTTACATTATTACATAATACTTGATTCTAGCTT
Source organism: Catocala fraxini (assembly GCA_930367265.1). Lineage (NCBI taxonomy): Eukaryota > Metazoa > Arthropoda > Insecta > Lepidoptera > Erebidae > Catocala > Catocala fraxini. Next base: position 1,550,828 of record OV884040.1, on the reverse strand, counting down.
AACTGGAGTGGTTAACAAAAATACTAGTAATTTCAAACCCACTTTTTTAACATACCTACATTAAAAAAACGAACACAAAGAATACCCAGGCTCGGAACAAAACTTAGAGAAAATTGTAGACCACACAATTTTTTTGCCTGTGTTTCGATCGAACCCTTCACCAACACTCAGCGCACTGGTACTAGCAAGACGACCAATTAAACCACTTCGCCATCTTTGTAACCAAATTGCTAGTAACCTATAAAAAATCCTAAAGGCGGTCAATGCACGAGGTTACCGTAGCCTATAGACGCCTGAAACACCAGAGGCATCACTTGCGCGTTGCCGACCCTTTAGGAATAAAATTAAGTGGGAAAGAGAAGGAGCTCGAAAGAGGGTGATTGGGCTTCCGGCACTCTCACTCACCAAACGAAACACAACAGTAGGAACACTGCTATTGCACGTCAATATTCTGTGAGAGGGTAGTAGTACTTCCCCGGTCGAGCGGGCCCATTCATGCTGAAATCAGCGAGGCTCTACTACTCAATACTTATCATCAGGCAGACTTTATGCTTGTCTGCCACCTTTGTTGTATAAAAAAAACCACAGACTGAACTCGATAAATTACTTTAATTTGTCACGACCGCAGTTCTCAATAACAGGGGACCGACTGGGAGGGAGAAAATTACGAGCAAATTCTCGTTCATTACATACGATCATAAATTCACGCCTGTTTATTATTGAAGAGTTAAACAGATATATTGCCAGCTATGTTATACAAGCTAATTATGTGAAAACGGCCGCCTAGAATATTTTTGACCTTGACCCATAATTGAACCTGCGACGTCATGATCACACAAGTAGCTGTAAGCAAAAACTCTAACTTTAAAAGACAATTTAGGAATCGCTTTTGTATAGTAAGCCTTTAAAAACATTAAAACAAGCATGTACCATCGAGGCATCTATTTGTCCTAGACTGATGTTTGTCCATTATGAGAATCTACTGACCTTTTTAATCATTGCGCCATTTGTGCAGTTACTTATGGCACAAGACCAAAAAAGCAATCAATCTCGACCATTAAAAGAAATTAGAAAAGTAAAATGATTTCAGAGCACCTATTTACTCCCAAAAATCTATAAATAACAACAGAAGCTTTTCCAGAACTTTATCCCCTATCCCGAAATTACCAACACTTAATCCCAAACCACTTAGAAGCAGATGAATAATTACAACACCAACTAATGATCGCGCTACGAAATAATAATTTCAACGAACTTTATAAGGTACATTAAAATATCTCATTTCAATTAGCGAAGAAGCCGTGTTACGAGATGAATTAACAGACCCTAATATACTCTTTAGAAACATTTTAGGGTAAGTGGTAAGAATAGGATTGTATTAACTGGTAGAACATTACCCCCTCTTCTGCAAGAAAATATGTAAAAAAGAAAGAGATTAATGGAAAAAATGTTGCAGGGAAGCATCATTGGTTGAGATCAATTTTTATACGAGTAATTTTGGAAAATTTTTTTAGAATGAGGCACTGCCTTATTTATCTCGTGGAAGATTGTCGTGAAAGTTGGAGCGTATGTCTTCAAACAATCTTAAGAGCCTAGGTTCAATTCTTAAGTCGCTTTATTCGGCTTTTCTGTTGAGCAATTTTCAGCAACAGCATAAAGTTTGGTAGAATGCCTGGTAGACGGCAATACAATAATATCAGCCCTGTAATAAACTGTCACACTGCTGGGCACGGGCCTCTTCTCAGTATGAGTAGAGTTAGGCCTTAGTCCACCACGCTGGCCTAATGCGGGTTGGCAGACTTCACATATCTTCAAGAACATTATGGAGAACTCTCAGATGTGCTGGTTTCCTCACGATGTTTATCCTTCACCGTTAAAGCAAGCGATAATTAACTATTTTAATACGCATAACTTCGAAAAGTCAGAGATGCCTGACGTGGGATCGAACTCGAGACCCCTGCGTGGCAATCCAACGGTGACCCACTAGGCTATCGCTGCTATATGGCAATATACTCGCCCATATATAGGACCTAATATATAACAAAATGTCTAAATGTACATATCTGCCAACGTAATAAGCTATGTCGGCCTCGATGGCGTAGTGGTTAGTGTAACTGACTGCCACGCCTGAGGTCGCGGGTTCGATTCCCGCGCAAGTCAAACATTTGTGTGCATGAACATGGATGTTTGTCTTGGTCTGGGTGTTTCTATATATAATATGTATGTATTTACAAAAAAAAAGTATCTATGTATGTTTATCCATTGTCTAGAACCCATAGTACAAGCTCTACTTAGTTTGGGCTAGATGGTGTTGTGTGTATGTGGTAGAATATTATTAATATTAATATTATTAATATGTATTTGACCTCCTTTCTTTTAATTCCTGTATTCAATACATCGTTTTGTTGGTCCGTTTCAAAGTGAACAATGGACACACTTACAACTATATCAATTAGTTATGATTAGAGAGAGATAGAGATAGCACTGCTGGCTTGTGACGTAACATATTAGTAGGTAATGGCATTATAGTCGACATATTATATGCACACTTCTAGACAGCGGCAAACGGACTCGTGAGGTATTTTACCGTTTACAAGAATACTTGTTTATAAACACGAGAATTTATTTAAAAAAATATCTATTAGATATATGGCTACGTTATTGCTCATATGCCACAATGTTACGTAAAAAGTATTATCTAAATATTTAATATGATATCTGCCCTGTTTATACAATGCATCAATGCTAGACAAAGATATAGGTATATAGGTCTCATAATGACATTTGGTCTAAGTCTACCAAATATCGGATGGTTCATGCATCTTCAAGACTATTATTATTTAAAAAGCTTTTTTATATAAACGACGCATGGCACTTTAAAATCTCTAAATTTTAAGTAGTTACTAACTTACAATGTAAGTCACGATAGTACATATACCATTAACCATTAATTAATTGCAATGATTAGTAATGAACAATCTATTAACGCAACAATGAGAACCCATGTCAGGTGTAATCCCATAATTATCAAAACAAATCAAACGTCCATCCAATGGCGTGTAAATCCAGCTATGACTAAACTATGACCAAACCGAACCGAAAGGGGATTGCGTCGCTTGATAAGTTAAATGTAGGAGTTAATTCGGCTGCCCACCGATGTCCGCCGGTGGTCACCGCTCATTTGTCACTAGAGACAAGCGACGATAGCCGCTAAATTATTAATATTTTGTTCAATATTGTATGGCGGCCATATTGTACTTGCGGTCATCAGAAATAACAGACTCCATCGAGACATGTCTGGAAAATAAATGCGTCAACTTTACAAATTAGCGGTGTTACGTAAACGTGCTTTAAACCTGCGTCTAACACATATATATATATGTATATTACACACTTACATTACGTATTAGATTTTGCCCTTTTGGCTTTGCTCGCGTTAAAGTAGATTTTATCAATAATTTACCAATCTTCGGAAATAGTAATTTTTGTTTGGATGATTGGTAGGGTACTTGTATGCAAAATTTCAAGATGCTCGCTCAAGTAGGTAAGGTGTGAAAGCGTAACAAAGAAACAAACAAACACACATTCGCGATTATAATATTAGTTAGGATCATACATACATATACCTATATTCTATTTAGTACCATGCCTTTATTCTTGATGAGGTAGGTAGAGGTGTAGGTATTACACACCAAAATATACACTCAGCTGGTACACATTTAAGTTAAAAAAATTTGTAATAGTTTTAGATGTAATCGCCGTTTATTCAATAATATGCACTACCTTTAAACTATTAAATATATATAAATGTACTCTTTCAACGTCGTTTCGGTTATCTTTTAGCAGCCATGGTAACGAAGACACTAGAAATTAACTATGTCAATGTCGTGAAATGTAGTCATAGAACATTATTTAATAGGTCTTCTTAGCGTCAAGAAAAGTGGAAATTTAAATAGTTTAAAGAAAGTGTACCTTTTTGTAACGATATTACTTTTTTTTAAATACTCTTGTTATAAGAATAATTCCTGTCGCGGTAGACTTTACAAACGTTTTATCAACGGATACAAAGAACAATCACTTTGAACACTTGTTTAGTTTGAGTAGACAGCTTTTTGTCCCGTGTGGTGATCGAAACCTGAGTGTTATACTCAGCGCTGTGACAGTGGCTAAGCAAGCAGAAATCAGTGCGCCATCTATCCTAAAAATATTTGTTATAAATAACAACCCTTGTCTTTTTATCGAAATACCTCTTATAAATTTATACTACAACAAAGCTACTACAGTGCAACGCGATGTGCTTTCACTGTTCCAGTGATATGTCAGCGCCTGTCATCCGATGACGTCACTGGCTCAGCGCATGACGGAGCGTTGACGACTTGAATCTGTGTCCCTAATTAGCTTAGCCCACACAGCCATACGTTTTATGCTGAGCAAAACGTAATCACGAAGAGTATGGCAGAAGTGTATTAAACTGACATTTCAGCAGCAATTTTTAGATCTCATGTATTAGGGCAGAAGCTTATTACCTTCGACCTGACTTATTGCTTTATCCCGTCTCGCACCAAAAGGTTCAGCAATTCCTTCTTATGCCGTACCATACAACTTTGAAATGGTCTTCTAGCACATGTGTTCCCTCCCTCCTATGGCATTGGGTCCTTCAAACATAGTGTGAAGAAGCATCTGGTCGGACCGGCTTGACTCTGGCGACGGCTAGAAGACATCTATCTTCTCCTCGTCGTCACTGTCTCTGGACTGTAATTGGGCTTTCCATCAGGTTCGTTACAAGCACTTTGCCGTGTAACTATAAAAAAGAAACCTACCGCTTATAGGCGATAACATTAGTGTCAAACCTATATCCACTAGTAGGTAGAAATATTTAACACTCATATTTCGTCAGCTGCGATTTTAAGTCCAATGTGATAGGGAACGAGCATCGAGGCAGATACCGTGATGCTTGTGAAAATTTCTAGAGAGTAATCCAATATCACGTTGCCCGATATTGGAACTGAATCCGAAAACTAATTCACTCCTACTTCGTCACAGAGGCTGATTTTTCGCTGCTAAATAAGTAATAATAATAATAATAATTTATTTAACAAATAGTTTCACAAATTTCTCTTAAGCTGATTCTAAATAAAACCGAACAATGGTACATCATTTAAGAGGTTGCCGTTGACGACCGTGCTAATATTAAATTGTGTTACAGTCGTCAGCGCCTTCCGCCCAGAATAGGATATTTCTTGGTATTTGTTTTTCAATGCAAAACATATTCCTAAAAATCATTAAAACAATAAATTGCAGTGAAAGTCATTAAATAAAAGTATTCAACACAATTGGTACAAAATAAAAATAATAATAAAATATAAATTAAAATAAAATTAGGTTGCATTACCATTGAATAATCACAAAAATAAAAATAATAATAAAATATAAATTAATATCAAAATTAGGTTGCATTACCATTGAATAATCACAAAAATAAAAATTAGAAATTAGTAATAATAATAAAAATCAATTAAACATTAAATGGAATTTGAAGATTATCGTTTATTATATACAAATTATAAAAATGCGAATATTATATAATGCAAAACAATGAATTGCAACAAATTAATTGTTTAGATTATAAAAAATACTAATCAAATATAAATAATAAAAAATAAAAAAATTGTTAAAGTTGGAGTATCGTATTGCTGAGCAGCGATAGCTCAATGGGAAGACCAACAGACTGCAATGTAGAGGGTCTCGGGTTCGAACTCACGTAGCGCACCTCTGACTTTCGGAAGTTATATGACTTTTCGAAATAATGTGCGTATTGATTGACAATTATCGCCTGCTCCGTGCCTCGGAGAGCACCTTAAGCCGTCGCGTCGGTCCCGGCTGCCATGACCATCTATGGCAGTCGTTATTGGGAGAGTGTCGATACAAAAGATCCCACTCAGTCGAAGTGTCGCCAGTCTGCACTGACTGGCCCCCAGATAAGATAAGATAAGATCGTATTGCTGGCCACTTGGAGAGCCAGCTGTTACTAAAGGGTTATTTTTGGAGGTTCCTCCAGGTCAACAAAGGTTCTAAAGCAAAACGATAATGATCAAATCCGAGTGTTGATATGTTTGACATTACATTACAAGCTCCATCAACAGCATTACCGCTTACATAACAATAACACAAATAAAACTATTGTCATATTATACATTAGCATCAAAACATAAATTTCAGATCTAAATCGGATTGTTTCGTAATCCGGTACTAACATTAATTGTGACAATGCGACGTGTTGCCTCGTGTATTGTGACGTCACACCAGGTGTGTTGACGACGTTGATGTTAATCCTGTGACGTCATAACGTCGCTTTCTGACCGCCGCTGTTCCATTTTGCCAACGTTTTTAGTTGACTTCATTGTAATCCTATGTAGTTGTCTTGTAAGTATATAAGTACTTTTTTAAACTAGAATCGTCTAAATAGCTTACACACTTATAAAAATGTGCACTAAGCTTATAAAAATAACGTTAACTAGGGTTAGCGATATTTTTGGCAGTTTTAAGCTATTTAGTTACGAGGTAGCTGAGTATTAACAGCATACTGCTTTATTTCTGGTAATATGATCCAATAGATTGGCATTAGTAGCCGAATAAATTTTATTTATTTATTATTATTATTACAAACAAAAAAGGCAGTATTCTAAACACCATATCTAAAAAATAGCTAGATACTACATCACATAAAGATTGACAATACACGACATTAGATTTACAGTGCCACGTAATCTCTCCACTACAAAGAAAATACTCAAAAATCAAACTTTGAACTACAAAAGGAAATAACCCATAGAGGGAATTCATTGGACAAATAAATCGCTTCAAACGTTGACTGACGTCACAGGACAAGCTGGTAAAAGAGAGATGTTCTATGATTGACGCTGTCAGCTCAGCAGCTAGCGGGGACATCGGTTTTTGTTTGAATGGCATATTGGGGAATGGTTCGGGAGTCGAGTATTTTTGAGTTAAACTAGTTTCAAGGATTGTTTTGCAGTTTATTTTGTTATTAGTTAAATTTCGGCGATTATTTTGATGCTTTGGATTCAGTGTGACCGTAAATAAAGCCCCGCAGCAGGTTTCGCTCACTAATAGTACTTTGTTCTGGATAAAAGGTAACCCTGAGTCCTTTTTGTATCCCTCACAACAACTAAAATTTATGATGATCTGATATAAGTCAAGGCGTAACAAATAAACAAACATACATACAAACTCATATTTGCATTTATTATTTAGGATTTACTCATTTATACTATGAAACGCCGCGAAACTAAACGACATACAGGACATATTGCTCTTAGTACCACCTGATCAGAAAGAAAAATTAATATCAAAATGTATTATTTTAATGTAAACTTTATAAAATATTGCTTGATAAATGAAAAATTTTACTTCTTTGCAACTATTATTATGTTAAAGAGTTCATTAAAACAATTATTGCCAATGAAAATGTTTTTCCGATAATGTTCAAGTTTCCTAGTATGCATCAAAGAATCACTTTTGTGGATGACCACAAAAGTGATTCTTTGATCATATGCATGCTATCGAATAAAATAATTTGTTTATAGTAAAATTATCTTTGTATTCAAAATGTGTAAGTTCAGAAAGATGTTTGGATGTTTGACTCTATTACGCGTAAACCGTTAAAAACAGATAGACCATATTTGGGATACTTATTTTGGTAGGCGTACCCGTAAGATCCACGCAGGCGACCTTGTGGTTGCAAGGCAGGATATAACTTATAGTACTAGCGGTCGCCTAGTGGTCGAAATTTGACCATAATTGATTTAAATTTTAAGTTTGATAGTTATTAAGGTTTTATTGTCTAGAACTATACCCCTTTGTGTGTCTATTTAAAGTCCGGAACGAGATTATCCGGCAAAAAACCAAAGTCACCGACGTAGTTCAGAAGTGTAGCAGGCTGAAGTGGCAGTGGGCTGGTCACATCTGTCGCAGAACCGATGATCGTTGGAGCAGACGGGTTCTCGAGTGGAGACCACGACTCGGTAAGCGTAGTGTAGGACGCCCTCCGGCCAGATGGACCGATGATCTGAAAAAGGTGGCTGGAGGTGACTGGATGGCGAAAACGGGAGATCGGGCCTTGTGGCGCACCCTGGGGGAGGCTTATGTCCAGCAGTGGACTGCAATAGGCTGAAATGATGATGATACCCCTTTAATCACATTTCATTTAGATTTCGATCTATACAGGTTTATTTACCTATCTTTTTCAAACAAATTATTATTTACTTAACTATACTCTTTAATTGACGATATTCCTAAATTGCTACTTTATTTTCTTTTTTCTATATAACATATATATACGTAAATATATTATAATATAAATAGTATATTATATAATTTTAATCCGCCCAAAGGTTGCCTGTAAGATATTGCTGATAATTATATGTAATTATATATTGATATAATATGTAACCCATAGTTACTAAGAATAGTTCTTCATCAGCCCAACAATGCCAAATTACTACGAACGCAACTTGACTGCGTGTGTCACGTGCATGGTTGTGTGCGTGTAGTGTTTTTTCATTAATTCATTGTTTTTTAATGCATATTTTATATAAATATTAGGATTCGCCTCTCCTTCTCCATATAAACTTTAACTGTGTCAAATTTCATACTCGTCCGTCCGCGCAATTTTCGTAAAAAGGGTACAAAGTTTTTGCTTCACGTATTGATATATAGATAACTATACATATATTATTTACTGTCTTAATGTAAGTCTCTCTGGCGTTATTCTAAAGTATTTATTTCTAAACTAAATATCGAATAGGAGGTATACGGTATACGCGGTCATGCTCGGTATTTAAATTACTTTTTTGTTGCACTTGCTTTCAAGTGAAGCCTCGCTTTAATATAATTAATAAGCGAATTGGAAAAATGTACCTTAACGCAGAATTATTTCGTTCATGCATTGTCAACTTTTAATTAATAACTTATATAAATGAAGTCGGTTAAAAAAGACATTCATTATCGAAAATAAAATACATTACATTTAAAGTTTAATTAAAATCCATCTATCCCCGCTCAACCACGTATAAAAAACAGAGGAGCTCATCATTTTACAATTTTATTTATATCCATTTATTCGATTTATTATAATAATGAATACGTTTGCAAAATTTTCAAGCCGTCAGTTAAATTCGAAATGCGACGTGATCACTCACGAGTCATGACAGAAGCATTCGAAATTTTTGCACACACTCACATTTATCATTAATATGAACGAACGATAAATCATTGTGGCGCGTTTTTGAGGCGACCTGCAGAGTTGGGTATTTGATCGAGACAAAAAGGGAAGTCTTTCTTTGTATTAAGAACATTTATAGGTTCTCTGGGATATTCGAAGAAATTACTTGACTTATTTGTAAGTATTTGTACATTTCTCCGTGATGATTATTACTCGCGGGTCAGATAAATAATAGGTAAGTTATTTGCAATGATTTGTAAGATATCTGACGCTAGATAATAACTTATAGCAGCACCGCACAAGCAAAGAAGTAAAGCACGACACCTGATAAGAGATGGCGCTATAGATAATTAAACACATCGCTATACACACCTGAATCACGGAAACAAAGTTTATGAGGGAGAAACTATATAAACCATGTCATGGGTGTACGGTTGTCCTCCAAATAAAAAGTTCAATTTGAAATTTACCGGCTATTTTATTATAACAGTTTTTTACACAAGAATAGACAGTCACTGAAAAGTAGGAATAGCACGAAACACAAGAGAAGAAATTGAAATTAAACTACTATATACAGATTTTATCGCGTTGTTTATTTGACACTATATTACATAATCTTGAATTTTTTTTACACTACTATTACTATTAAATTTTACACTATCACTTGATTCATGTAGATTGGTAGGAGCTTAATCGGGGTTCCTGGTGAAACTGGGACTCGCAGCTAGTTATACATATAATATAATTCATGGCACTTCGAAAATGGTTTACCCACAAAGGTATCCCTGAATGTGAATGCAATACGTCACTCACAAACTGGTTGATATTCCAAAAGTAATTTCATACAGCAATTACTTTGAGATATCGATACCCACAGTCTCCCAATAAAGTATAAAACATATATCAGCCCGTAAAAGCCGGACATTTAAAATCGGAAACTATACTGTCACTTGCCGTCCTGAATACGTCGTCCACAGAACGATATCGTGCCTCAATAACGTCACGATTTCATAAAAATCGTATAAAATATTAATTCGTCCGTATTCGTTCAAAGGTAATAAATTTAAATTCGCTACGGAACCCCCTTTGTTTTATATGCACGTGTGAAACGGGTAATTGTTGACATTCAATTTGGAACGTTTAAGCGAATTGGAATGAAGGTTTGTGTGTGTGAGTTTTATTTGTGTGAAAAGCTTATACTTTACTAATTAGCAGTCTTCTAACTGATGGACAGTTGCACAATAACCAAGTAAAAGTTATCCGAAATATAAATCGCGTACAGTCTTTCTCTTGTAAGATTGAATAAAAGTAACGGCGATATTTTTGAAAACTAGCAGCCTTAAGCAGTGTAGCACTCACATGAGCCAATGCTCGTACGACTGCTACACTGCTGTAGGCTGCAACGATAGCCTAGTAAGTTCGACTTCAAGACGCGCTTTTCAGATTTTTCGAAGTTTCGTGCGTATTAAATAGTAACTGTTAATTATCACTTGCTTTCACAGCGCAGGATCGTATGGTATACTCGCCGGGCCAGCGTCGTGGACTATGACCTTACCCTTCGCACACAGAGTAGAGGCCCGTGCCCAGTAGTCTGACAGCTATAGTTAGTATACAGGACTAGTATTATGCGTCTGTTGCGCTTAAGGTAGCCGTTTTGATTTCCTACGATTATGGTGGGCTGATATTATACGGCTGCTGCGCTTGAGGTAACCGGTTCGATTCCTTTCGCTTAAGATTTAATGTAGCTTGGAATTAGACTTAAAATCAAAGCCACGGTTTATTTTATTTCGTGAGTAAAACTCTTCATAATGAGCATAGTATATTCGGCATAAGATAAGTAAGCAAACTGTAACTCTCACGCTACTTACGGACAATACTGGTTAATAATTATCATTATCAATAAGACTTACAGCGTATTCTTTAAGACAAAGCCGGATAAGCAAGGTACAAGTAGGTCACAGACCAGCGCCTACAGAGTGCAGGTGCCGATGATTTATACGACGATTTGTCATTATAACCACACTGGCCGTATGTGGTTCAAGTGGTTTGTGGTCAGACGATATCTCCTGTGGTCACACTGTCGGTGTGGTTGAAAGTAGGTTGGTTTTGTGTTAGGGTTTATATATACGTTTTTGTTATGAGCATTTATTGACTATAGAATCCATATTATGATAACTATATTGACTTTGTTGTTTCGTAATTTTTGGATAATAGAAACGCGAGTTGAACCTGAGAACCCATGCACACTAGTCGCGTTTACAGCCGCTGCACAACTGGGACAGTCATATACACTTGCTGCATGTAATAAATCCTGTAAAAAACGGTGCCGTCAAAAAATGAACACAAATAACATGCAGATTTAAAATAACTATTTGTAGATCACATAAATTTTGTCCCGTGTGAGATTCGAATCTACAACCCTCCGCGTAGTTATTGGCGAGACGAGCACAAAACCCACTAGGCCAGTTGTGTAGTCGAAAATGCAGTTGTGAAATCGATCCCTACACAGAATAATATTTGCATAATCCAAGTGAAAATTTTGTTTTTAAATTTGAAATTAGTTTCTATAGGTAGTATTGAATAATGCTAACAGTCAGACGGTTTAATTTTGATACCATTTTGTCACTTAACTATGTATACATTGTACAGTCAGCAACAAAGAAAGAACAATATATGGTACTATAGATATACCTATATGGTACTATAGGTATACATATACCACTTTGTGGTAACAAAGTGTCAAACCCAACTGTCAGTCATGCACGATCAAGGTGACTGTTCTAACCGTAGTATTACCATCTGTCACGCAGTTAAATTTTGATACAATTTTGTCACTTAGCGCTTTATATTGTACAGTCAGCAACAACAAAGAGCATTTTATAGTACCACAAGGTATCTAACCCAACTGTCAGTCACACACGATTAGGGTGACTGCTCCAATCGTAGTCTCACCATCTGTCACGCGGTTTAATTTGATACCATTTTGTCAATAAAGTAACAGTGTAGAAAGAAAAAACATTGTATAGTACAACAAGATATACCAACTGTAATTCGTGCTTGTTTCTTAAATTTTTTTGTAAGGCAGCTCTCGCTTTTGAAATCTTGAACATTTAAACAACGGACACGTAGAACACCCAGACTCGGAACAACCATTTGTGGATCACACGAATTCTTCCCGTGCGGGATTCGAACCCACAACATTCGGCGCAATGGCAGTGGCGAGGCGACCCCTTATACCATTACGCCATCCATGCAGTCAGGGTGTCTGTTTCAGTTGTAGTCTCACCATCAGCCACGCGGTTTAATTTTGATACCATTTTGTCACTTGGCTGTGTACATTGTTCAGTGAGCAACAACGTCGGACACAAAGCGAAGAACACAGGGTGTCGGCGCGGGTAATTCGACTATTAATCACACGACCGCCGACGCCATGTGCACTACTCACACTGCATCATAAATACTGGATGGTTTAGTGATGACGAGACGGAGGCGATACGACTAGCGTTGGATTTGATGAGTGGTTTGATTTGATTCTTAATTTAAATGTAATCTGAGAAATTTTATTAAATATTCTCTAGAATAATCAGAGAACAGAATAAGAGTATAATGATTATTTTAGACTTTGTTAGATTACATTATTAAATCTTATTAAAAGGAGAATAAAATAGAGGGCCGGTATCGAAACAGGTCAGGAGAGCAGGTACAATGTTGATTATGTAATAACCTTTTAGTCGTGTTTTTTAATATATTATGGAGATATGAAAATTGAGAAAATTAAATTTACGAAGTAGGCTGGAGCTTAAATTTCGCCTGCTGTGTTTTATTTTGCATTTTTTAGACGACTTCTTCCTATTTACCTAATATGATTTTGTATCTTGTATCTTATGTGGGGGCCAGTCAGAGCAGACCGGCGACACTTCGACCCAGTGGGATCTTTTGTGTCGACACTCTCTCGATAACGACTGCCATAGATGTTCATGGCAGCCGGGACCGACGGCTTAACGTGCTCTCCGAGGCACGGAGCAGGCGATAATTGTCAATCAATACGCACATAATTTCGAAAAGTCATATAACTTCCGAAAGTCAGAGGTGCGCGCCGTGGGTTCGAACCCGACACCCTCTGCATTGCTGTTTGTTGGTCTCCCCACTGAGCTATCGCTGCTCTAATATGATCTTACTCATTGCCGTCTATCAGGCAGTTTTCCAAACATCGTGGTACAACTGAGAATTTTCTAAGAGAAAACTTCACCGACCGGGAATCGATTCAGTAACGATCGCACGCGAATATAAGTCGCGGAACTGATGATACAATATATTTACAATATAATATCTTCTGATACTATACAATAAAACATATTTTTATATATGTAAAATGTACATTCTTACATTCCCATCCCGTGCAGTGACTTATAAATAGACTCCGAAACCTTCATTTTTCACAAGCCGCATGCATAGTTCACGAGGGAAATATTAGTAGGAAAAATGCTGAACTTATATATTTATGTTCGTATTAGATGGGGCTGGATTAAAGTTGTATGAGCTGAAAAACTGGTGCTGAAGGCGAGAATTAATGAGGTGTCCTGTCAACGGCCGCGTACCTTCTTACAACTTATTTAAATACATGTCTGTCTTTGAGTGTGGATAAAGTATAGCTATGTTGTGGCAATACATGTTTATGGACGAGTTTTTTATATTATTTTTCCTCAGTGTCTCAGTGGAGTAGGAGTCGTGAATGCGAGCGTTGTGCATGAGGTATTGGGTTCGGTTATCGGATCAGGTTAAGTGATTTTTGGCTTTTTTGTCATGGAAGTTTTTATAACACTTGAAACTGTCTCTGGTAGGCTCTACATTAATTACGTACGACCAATTTTACTATAGGATAGATAAGCTAATTTGAAATAATTTTATTTGATCACAATATAATTAAGAAACTCGGTAGTGTGTTTTAGTAGAATGTATAAAAAAATAATCATATTATCAAAATTTTACGACCTTAGAATGAGATGGACGCCGGTGCCCAGACGAAACGCTTTTATCATTACATCTCGATATGGTTAAGGTGACAGAATAACAGTAGTAAAGTGAGCTTAGCACCGCTTATTGTAAAACAATTTCAACAGGCGATATCTCCATTTCAAACCTGCTTAGTTTCAAAAATCTAATAACCAAGAGCTCGGTATTTCAAATCTCTTAACACCTACCTAACATTTTGAAAGATTTCATTAAGTATTCGACTTCCAAACAGCTAGCTTGTAAAGGGCACTATGATTTAAGCAGCCAATCTCGTGCCAACCAACAACCAACCTCAACATATTCTTCGACCAGGAAACTGGTTAATGAAAATTCATTAACAACAACGTTCGGTATTTCCCGTTGTTTATCGGTAAACACCGCATTACAGCGGTGAATCAGGGGTGGTTTGGCTCGACGACAAATCGGGGTATAAATCAAGCGGGGATGCGCTACCCCCTGCCTCTGTGAGCCCCCGCACAGCGCATTACAACCCCTTTAATGATTCATGTTTTGTTTAAACTTAATTAGAGCAATGCATGCGATCTTTGCAGTTGTATTTGCTTTATGAAGCAGGCGTGAGATTAAGCAGTGTTTGTGCAGATAAATGTGATTTAGGGTTATTTAGGAAGTAGAATAGAATCCTAGTGTTATGTTAAACTTAAACTTTGGTGGCTTGTGGTCTTATTATCTGCTCTATTCGTAATATAAGGTTAAGTAGTTTCTGTGCCGCTCCTATTGTATCAAGTGCGGTACGATTATAGTTTCTTATATAAATGAGAGAGATAATATGTACCTATAGATGGTTGTTCTGAGTCTGGGTGTTATTTGTGTCTGTTGTTCGTGATGTTTGCTAAGTTATACGTAACGCAGATTTAATAAGACTACTTTTTTTAAATGTTTAAAAAATCAAAGCATTTGTGGCGACTCCGCACAGATGAAGAAGTTCCGCCTACATCTAACAGATGTCACTATATACCATAGGCGCTCAAATTACGTCATACTATTCTGAATCGCACAAGTAACATTTACACAGCTACTAAGTATATATAAGAGCAGCGATAGCTCAGTGGGGAGACCAACAGATTGCAATGCAGAGGGTCTCGGGTTCGAACCCACGTCGCGCACCTCTGACTTTCAATCGTATTGATTGACAATTATCGCCTGCTCCGTGCCTCGGAGAGCACGTTAAGCCGTGGGTCCCGGCTGCCATGAACATCTATGGCAGTCGTTATTGGGAGAGTGTCGAAGTGTCGCCGGTCTGCACTGCTGGCCCCCACGTATGATACATGATACATACTTCATTATTAATTCTAAAGTATATATAGGTACAAGCTCCCGACATCAACCGTCGGGCCGCGGTCCGCCAGGCACGATCAACCAGCCTGGTCGGAGGATCCTCCCTTTGTGTTCGAGGGACATCAGACCACGATCCTCCACACATTTATTATATTTGTAGATATTGTTACAAGAAAGCAAAACAATAATAGTTCATTTACGCATTTAACTAGAATAATTGTGACACAAAACATTATTGAAACTGCGGCACCTGTAATAATATTTACTTTGTGGTATGGGTAATAGTGTTGAGCATTTTGTCTATAGATGGCATAAAAGATAGAATATTTGTAAAGCGACACAAATGTATGACTAGTATGTAGTTTCATAATAAAAGGTTAATTCATTGTAATTCTATGTTCATTAGTGTAATAAAGTTAGTTGTAAATAAAATACTTCGTTTATTTAACTAGCCCCATTTCAACTTACAGCGTTAGACAGAGTGACGTGACGGTGGTAGCTTATTGGTTAAATCATACGAAAACTCGTATGATTACGTATATAATGCAAACGCATTGAATAGTTATAATTTTGCTTTTACGAAACTTGCCATAGGAAAGGCTAACGAAATATAAAAATAAAACTAGAGTCGAGCGATTTTTTTGTAGCCAACTTCCGTACTATGAATAAATCCTGTGTCGCAGAGGACTCTACAAATAATCAAAACTAAGACAATTAATGTTGTATTATATACATTTATACATGCAAAAATTAATTAATTATTATATTTAACTATTTACAATTATTGCACCTTAGTAATTGTATAATATAACATCATACAAAATAAGTAGGTAGTAGTCAAATACTTTACAGTTTGATTAGCTATAAAAGACGTAGCAATACTGCTGTCTATCACTTCTTGTTGTGAGCTGTAAGTAAACGGATATATAAAACTTCCTCGTGTCAAAGTATAAAATAAATAGTTAAAGTGTTTGTACAGTGTGTAATTTAATCCATAACCTCTAATAATTAACACCCAGATTAGAAACAACTATTTGTGAATTACACAAATGTTTGTCCTGTGCGGAGATCAAACCCACGTGGGTTTCACTCGGCGCAGTTGCAGTAGTCGACCACTTGAAGTGAATGGCTGTTGCTAATTTAGTCAGCCAATCACAGTTGCTGATAAAGGTATGACGTGTTTTCACTATTTGTTAACCAATTACGTTGATATGCATTTCAGAAACCGGGTGTAATACAACAAAATATAATAAAAGCGTTTAAATTACTTTATATGCAATAAAGGACAATATAACATTTTTATACAGAAGAACATTAATAGGTTCTTCTTTCTTTGCTTCTTCTTTTTGTGTGATTAGAGGCCAACCTGTTGTCAAGAGTTGTACAAGCCGCCCGTAGGCCGTTGACTTGGCTTAACGACTGCTGTCAATTTGGCAACAACCAGGACCGACTTTTTACGTGCCCTCCGAAGCACGGAGACGCTCAGATGAAATACCACTAAGTCACTCATCAATTTTTTTTTTTTAACGTCAGGGGAATGCTTTTACTCAATAAGACGATTGTATTCTATTATAGTTCTTCTTTGGTTTTTACTTCATTAATTTTGGTAATCATATGAATTATTATTAGTAACTAGCTTTTGCCCAAGGCCTTGCTTGGACACAGTTATTTTCTTGACTTTTATTCTGTACCTCTGACAACGTGTATGCAAAATTTCATGACGATCGGTCGAGTAGTTAAACCGTGAAAGCATAAGAAGCAAACAAAGTCATATTCAAATTTATAAAATTAGTTAAGATTAACTGTAATCATCTCAGTAGAGAGCTTTAACTTGAAATGACTAACGAAACAACAATACAACACAATCTGTTCTTTACACCATGACAATAACACCATGACTCACAATTTACTACAGTACAAGCCCTTGCTATTCCAGCCACGCACGAAGTACCAAATAAAAGACACAATAAGCCATCCAGGACCATCCATAGCTACAAGCACTTTAGTATATAAAATCCGTGGTATAGCTGGAGTAAGTCGGTCATAAAATAAGGACCTCGGTAAGGACGCACGTGACCACTGGCTTTCAACTGTCACTACCATATGTCTGTTGTATTTATCTATTGTAGTTACAGTATCAACTACACGTTTTGTTGTGCTATAGTTGAAGAAATTCCAGATAAAATCAAAGAAGGGCCAATTAAAAAAAAACGATTCCTATTGTATACCACATTTTGCCCGCAGCTTCGCTCGCATCAAACTAGATTTAGGCAATGCATTTCTAAACCTTGGGAATAGTAATTTTGTTTTGAGTGAAGGCAACGTATGTCGTTTTCACTACCCCTGATAATGTGTATGCAGCATTTCAAACAAATAGACTCATAATAATAAATTATGATATTCTACCACACACACACAACACCATCTAGCCCAAACTAAGCAGAGCTTGTACTATGGGTACTAGACAATGGATAAACATACATATATACTCTTTTTATGTAAATACATACATATTATAGATAGAAACATCCAACCAACAAATCCAACCAAGACGAACATCCATGTTTCAACATTTCACACAAATGTTTGACTTGTGCCGGAATCGAACCCGCGACCTCAGGCGTGGCAGTCGGTTACACTAACTACTACTCATATTTGCATTAATAAAATTATTTTAGATATATAAAGTTATTGAAGATTTTGGGTTGTTTGGAGATTTGGATGTTGGTCAATCTATCATAAACTGACAGTTGGATTTGAATGAAGTTTAGTATACAGGAACACAATAAACACACACACACACACACATTTACACGAACTGAATCGCCAGTAACAAGTAAAGCCACGTGTAAAAACTAGTAACCTAAATAACAGTTTATTTAGTTTGTCACATTGACTAAGTTTTATGCGTGCCTACGTCGGATCGGGCAGTCCTAAGTTCAATATCTAGCTCGGGCAATTAAAATTTCTTATTACTTAATGCTGGCCGGGACGAGTCCATATTACACCTACTGTGTGAATGTGACGCGTTGGCTGGACTAAGGATGGGTCTGATGGGGTTGGCATATCCGAGCCCTGAGGACTTCAGGCTTCTCCCTCTGAAGTGTACGCTGCGATTGATGCAGTACATTCATAGGGAGATAGCTAAGGTATAGATCTCGGGGCCGACACAAAAGATCCCACTGGGTCGAAGTGTCGCCGGTCTGCACTGACTGGCCCCCGTAACAAGATAAGATAAGATAATGCTGGCCGTGACCGTATCGGTCATATTTAATAACACAAAATAGGACAAGGTCAGTAAAATATAGAAATTTTCACAACTAGTAGACATTATTGCTTCTTTTCCTTAACATGATTGTCTAATTAAAGATAGTTTCACACTACTCTTATGTGATTCATAAATTACAATTCTGTACGACATATTTCACACAACAATGTTGAAACTTGCAGTAGTAACGAATGTTGGACATGAGTAGGTATACCCATGCCTAACATTGCTTATTGGTGTAAATATAGAAGTTAAAATATTGTCGTCCACGCGATATTTCGACCGATCGATCATGCGTGAAATATTATGAGTTAACGATGATGCAGTAGATACATGGTACGAATTTACATACATATATTTGTAGATAGTGATACATCCCCGAAGATATATATTAGACCCTCATTTCGCCGACTATGTTTTAAGGTTACATGTAATTGAGGGCGAGCCTAATGCAGTTTTGTGAACTCAGTTCTAGAATTTTTTACTCGCTGCTGCTGCCCATATCTTGACAGAAAACCCAATAAACTCTGCCTGACACGAAAATCGATAGGTGCTTAACCTGGCTTTTGTCCAGAACGTCTCCGATCTGATCAAGAAACGATCGTCCAGGTCTTTCCCTTGCGACTGTTCTATTTACACTAGCCTTATAAACTTTCTTAGTCAGTATTTTCTCGTTCAGTCTTTCTACATGCCCAAACCAGCTTAACTTACCCTTTTCTATTCTTGTCACTATATCCACTTTCATGCCTGCATCTCTCTCTAATCACACTACTCCTTATTCTATCTTTCAGAGATTTTCGTTATTTCTTATTCTAACTATAACCGTACGCGATTAACTATGATACCAATAGTAAGGGTTATAGAAGTCATGAAACAGATTGCAACGCCTTTGTGGCGCCGTGAATAGTAGTTATTACAGGTGTTTGTGTGTTTAGTTAAAATATGAGCACATACGGTTCAAAATTTAAAGAGATTTGCTGCTGTATTGTTGTCTGAACCATACGTTATTAGTTGTTTGTAGTTAAAGCGCTGAATCCGCCGTATAATTTATAATTTAAACTATACAAACTAAATTAGTTAAATATTCCTTGATGTTGCTAAATTACATGATATTGTCTTCTGTTTACGCGAATATTATTCATTGAAATTAAACTACTATATACGGATTTTATCGCGTTGTTTATTTGACACTATATTACATAATTTTGAAAATTTGTTACACTATTATTACTATTAAACTTTACTAATTTTTAAGCTAATTATATTGTTATTAAAACTATTTAGATTTGATTTAATTTTACACTTTCCCGACATTTCGGTTGCTTTTCGTAAAAATAATAAGAAATAAACGTATATTATTATTATTATATTATTATTTTCAGCAGCCATGGTCACGGGGAGACTATGATGGTAGTTGTCTCAATGTTCCAGTGTAGTTATTTCAAAGTACCCGAACATAATTTAATCATTGATGTTTCTATTTACGCAGAATGAGCTCAAAGTATCATGAAGTCTAGCTGTGGTTTGTTTCTTCTTGGGTTTGACTATTTGTATTACTGGATCCCAAGCTGGTGGTACATTCCAACCATCTTCTCTATTAAAATTAGGATGTTTTTTGATTTCAATAGCCTCGCGAAGCATCCTTGGTAGGAATCGATGTTCTTTAGCGAGAATCTGTGGTTTGTCAAATCTCAGGTAATCAGGTAAATCCCTAATTTAATATATAAATAAATATGTTGAATCTAAAAACATACCAGTGATATCATACCAGCGATAACCTAGTGGGAGACTGTTGAACTGCCACGGAGAGATCTCGAGTTCGATCCCAAGGCGGCATCTCTGACTGTTCGAAGTTATGTGCGTATTACATAGTTAATTATCGCTTGCTTTAACGGTGAAGGAAGACATCGCAAGGAAACCTGCATGTCTGTATGTTCTCGAAGATATGTGAAGTCTGCGCACTAGGCCAGCGTGATGGACTATGGCCTAACCCTTCCCATACTGAGAAGAGGCCCGTACCCAGCAGTGGGACAGTTTAATGCAGGGCTGATATTATTATTAAAAATATAACTGGTGAAATGCAAGCGTATTACACTTCTGCTTACCCTTTTTAGGAATTTACAGTTCCATAGCCCTCTCACTATCATATGACACGAACATAATCATCTCAAGCGAACACGAGGCTCTATGTGTAGTTGTCTAATAAACGCTCATTAAAATGAATTATACGACTCTGTACATGTTCCGCACTGTGGTGCGAATGGTATAAATCATTGGGCCCGTGGAAAGAGCTTAACAGAATTTAGTGTTCATTTTGTGCCCGTTTTGACATGAAAATGTAAATGGATTTGCCTTAGTTCGAAACTTTTTTAATAATTATTCGTTACCAAATTTCATAAAGATAAAAGTTTTGAGTTGTTTAATATACAGCAACCTGTCAACGCTTAGAATCTGGCATTCCAAGAATTGACAGGTTAAAATCTACATATTTAAAAATCTAATGTGTCTGGTCATAGGTTAATTTGATAGTGTGTCAGCTGTATCTGCTAAGAGGACCAATTCTTGTAAAAACTGTTGAAATTGAGTTCCAATCTAGTCTAATAAACGTCAAATGTGAACTGAAAGGCAATTTATGGAACTTTTGACGTTCATTTTAATTTAGAGGAATAGCTCTGAGCTGTTTCTCAGAATTTCTTTTTCGAAACATTCAATATACCTAATTATTTTTATTGGCTTGACCCGGGATTCGAACCTGAAACGTCTTACACAACAGTCGCACACAGTACCGCAGCGTCACTGAGGCATATACTTATAATATAGAGAAATACCACGTTGGAAGGCCTGACACACATAAGCTTAGATTTCCCAAAAAACATTCAACCAACATTGTCTAAAATGCCGTAGAATAGTAAGAAGTAAAAAAAAAAATTATTGGATAATAAATTCGAATTAAGACACTCAGCAAAGAGGTTCGGAAAATTTAAGGGTCGTATCAAATAATCTAACATACACTGCAGTCTTTATACCGCACAGTGGACTGAACTTAAAAACTGGACAAAAAACGTCCACCGACGCTAGTCGGTTTAACTGCCAATATCACTGTCATTTGTCTCTGGCCAGCTTTGCGAAACAAAAATTCACTTCACACTTGCAAAATTGGATTTTCTACTTTATCAGAATTACAATAAGGTTTTGTTTTCTATTTTTAGGGTAGTGGATAGTATGTTTGTACGCCAATAACAGGCTCTCAGTGACATGTAGGTTTTGAAAGCGTTTCGCTTTATGTCTCTAATTGCGTTAGGCTCTGAAATATTTTTGAGTGGTCATATTGAAGTTTTTGACTTATAAATGGTTTTGCACACGGTGCTACTAACAAAGTGGTTTGTCATCGAAGTTGTGGAAAGGGTACTACATGTTGTCTGAAATTTTACTTGTTAAATATCCATCTACGTAATGTTGAATTGGAGTGTCTGTTTATTTTGAACATTTCCCTGCCGAGTACTTTCGAGTGATTGTCATTTAATGTAATCCGCTTATACGTTTTGTAATACGCGTACGTAATTAAACGTAATATGAGTTGAATTAAGGAATTTAATCGGTTTAAAATTATTTTAAAGAGATTTGTGTTTTTAGACATTACAGTTGTTTATGTATCTTCCTCGTTTTTAAATAAATTCTTTCATTAAGCGCCGTTTCATCTTTAGCAATTATCTTGAACTAATGATATGAGCGTTTTGTTTGTAATTATTTATTTATTTCTCGATGCCACCTAAGTTTTCTTTCATCTGGATCTCACTTTAAAAATAATTTGAAGAGCTTATCGCGTCTAATCAAATGGCTAATCATCTTACTTCTCTGTTTGCCTTTTTCTAAATACAAATGCGATGCTATGTGGTGCTATATTATTGTCAAGATCTATTTCTGTAAATGTATCAATACCAACATCGGCTTTCAAGCCAACGTTCAATATATCAGCTACCTTTTTCTATTCCCTAAAGTTAATGTCCATGTTTCACAATACTCTATAAATGTATGTACGACTTGCATAAAGAGAAAAAAATACTATCAAGTATGTCCCATCCTAAAAGCTAGAACAACACTTGCTCAACACCATTTTAATATTTTGAGTGGGCATCTGTACAATAAAGTGAACAAACATTGGCACATATATTCACTTTGTGTAAATGAATGTAAGCGGAAGATTTATAAATGGTTGCAGACACTTAATTACGACAACACAGAAAACCTCCTAATGTTGTCTATCATCTGCACTAAAATCATATCACATACAAACACGCACACACCAGCACACATATACACAAACACCCACACACAAATACACACACACACACACACACACACAAATACACACACCCACACACGCGCACACATACACACACGTACAGAATATTACTGATAGTATAATCCTTGTTTCTTTTTTATTAATTTTGTATAATATTACAAGCATTTAGATTAAAACACGTCTATTTTCTCGTTCTAGTGTTAATTTCACAACTAGTTCATACTGAGAGAGCACTGATAACCATAACACAAGTTTATTCTTATCATGGGTATCAGAGTTCAACCAAACACTTATGTCTAATAATTTTAGTTGTATCCGATTATTTCTCATCTTCTCACACTCTCATTCATAACTTATACAGTATACATACTGCCAATTGCAATTGGTAGTATGCTTAGGTATACACGCCCACCGGACAACTTACCTGACATGCCAGTACTGCACGAGTCCAGTGCCTGGAGAGGCTGGTAATCTGTCATACAGGTCGAGCCTAGTACAGATACCAGTCTCTCACATAGTTGCGTTTATGTATATGTCTAGATTAAGTTTCTTTTGTGTAATTTCTTATTATGTATAGATAGTCTGTGAGAGAGAAACAATAAACTATTATTATTATTATTATTATTTCTACTTTAGTTTTTAGTGTTATTGTACAATTCTTTTTTTGTCAAATAATCTCATTTTTATTTTATTTATTTATTTACACTCTAACTACTCGAGCAATCATCATGAAATTTCGCATACATAATATCAAGGAAACAGAAAAGAACATAAGGTGCCTTTTATCCAGGAAAAAGTACTGATTCTTCTTCTTAATGTGCCTCTTTAATGTTGAAGGTTGGCCGTCAGCTTATTTATAATAATATAATAACTTTATGTATAATATGTATGTATTTACAAAAAAAAAAAGTATATAAGTATGTTTATCCATTGTCTAGTACCCATAGTACAAGCTCTGCTTAGTTTGGGCTAGACGGTGTTGTGTGTATGTGGTAGAATATTATATTATATTATATTATTATTATTGAATTCTAGTCTATCAGTAGCCATATGGAACAGTTGTTCGACGGAGGTAATACTCGTCCACTCCCAGATGTTCCGCAGCCACAATTGTTTCCTTCGGTCAGCGCGTCTCTTTCCTTCTATCTTACCCGTCATGATGAGTTGGAGCAGCCTATATCTTTCGTATCTAAGCACATGACCTAGATATTCTTATCTTGCGCTTTTTGATGGTAAGTAACATTTTACGAGGCATATGCTCACGCTGAAGCACAATCTCGTTTCTGACCTTTTGTGTCCAACTAATCCTTAACACACGACGATAGCACCACATTTTAAATACTTGCAAGCCTTCCCTAGTATTCTTTTTCAGGGTCCATGTTTCATAACCATACAGGACGACCGGCCAGATGTAACAATAGCAATCTAACTCGGAGCTTTAAGTTCAGTTGACGAGTATAAAGGACATCCCTTATGTTATTAAAAGACGCGGGCAAGTTCTATTTGGGTCTGTGTTAAAATCTTCTTTTGGAGTTCGAAAAAGCTTTTATACAACAGCTTTGTCCGTCCGTCCTGCTGTCTGTTATACAACTTTCAACTCAAGAACCGTAAGAGCTAGAGACTCGCAGTCAACGCCATTAGACTCAGCATAGTTAATATACCCCCGAAATAACTATGACCTTTGACCTCTGACCTCAAGATCACGTGGTATCACGTGACCTTTGCATATTACTTGAACCATTTTTTCGAACTCCAAGATTTACCGCAATTCATTGCCGATTCTCACTTGTTTATATATGAATAAATACAATACTTCTATTTCAAAACACTGTAAGTCAAACATAAAGATTCAACCCTAAAATACGACTAACGCCAACCTATTCACATTCGCACCAAATATTCATCGATTTTTTTTGTCCACTTCTCGACTGCTGTATAGCAATGTGTAGTGTTGAGCCGTAACGATTGACTGTTTGTCCTGTCGCCTAAACTCCGAAATTAAAACGTGCCGCAATCATTGGCGGGTAGACAAATATTGGTTTTGCGAAATATTTTGTGTGTATACCTAAAATCTTTATGTTAGCTTTTGTTAGGTGGAATTTGGTTATGCACCGAAATAGTGGTATGTTTTTAAATAGAAAGCGTTGTATGAAGTTTTGTTCATTGTCGAAAACCATTATTAGATTTCAGATATTTGTAGTGCTATGTAGGTATGCAAAATCTCCCAAATTGTTTGTGATTTAATTAGTGGCGAGATATAAACTCATCCATGTAATTATTGATCCTTTTACAAATGTCAATCGTTGGACTGCTAGTCATAATTGAAAACAATTTGTGTCTGGTGTGCTGCTGCGACATAATAGGTAAAAATATGCGTATCTTTATATTGGCTCGGTTTGAAAATTAACCTTTAAAGGTTATGTTTAAAAACAGCTTTACTATTATATTTATATAACTAGGTAATATTATAAATGTAAAAGTTTGCAGAGAACGTTGAAGATTGAAATTATGAAACTTGACACACAATCAGTGGACATGGACATGTCCATCAATGGACTTAACCGTACCATACGACCAGTACGCGACCGACACTGTAAACAGAAACTAGTATCCAGCTATAAAGTAAAAATACCTCGAAATTAAACAAACTTTATACGGATTTTATCGCGTTGTTTTTTTTATTTTATAAAACACTATTATTACATAATTTTGAAACTTTAAACTACTATTGTTAAACACTTTTACTAGTTACTGTTTACTTTAATTTAAGCGTCCAGGTGTTTTTTATCACAGATCCCGTGGGCTCTCTGAAATAAAGACATTCCCACGGTAGCTAACTGTTTAGGTTGATGGTGGTGAGATTCACCGTATAAGTACCTATTTGTATGGGTCTTTTTCCTATACACAGTGTGGCTCAAAGTATGATCAGGATTTCTGATGGCAAGTACATACAAGAAAGCTAATGAATTATTTGCAATTTTAAGATGTTCTAGGAATACATTTACACTATCTGTTGGTAATATTGTAAAAGTATCATCTACAAACGTCTTATAAATCATTCAATATATAAAATTCGTTTAAACATAAGACAATATTACAAAAATAAATCGTTAAAATAATTATGAAGCAATTTGTGCAGTGCTAAACGCTATCAGCATCGACAACTCTATAATTGAAGTGTTTTATTTCTATCACTAGGACAGTTGCCACTGACAAGCTCGGACTGTATGGAATATGACAAGTGATATAGCGGCACGTTTCTAGAAGAGATTTTCTAGTATATTCTATGCTCTGAGTACAGAGCATAGAACATGCTAGAAAATCTCATCTCTGAGCAGTAGCTCACCAATGTAAAATGTTAACAATATTATCATTATGCGTTGCCAATCTACTCCTGTACAGATTAATCAACTCCAAAGTCAATAATCGGTTGGAAGTTTTCCAATTAATTTTATTGATTACCGTAAATAAATATTATAACTTTTACTCAGCAATATTGAGTTACGCAATTAAAAATAAAACGTAAAAGCACAAAAAAGTATTTTTGAATAATTTTTAATTAATGGTCATCAATTAATATTAGCGTTAAATTTTTTCCTTAATGAGGCATTACAGTGACGTTATCAAATTACAAGCGGAATTATTATTGGTGAAATTTTACATTACGCTTTTAGTGACTCCGGTGTTGATATCGTAAGTTTGCAATTACAGTTACTGTCAATCTTGAGCTCCATCCTAGATTTGGTTCTCAGCCATTTTCTCAGAAATATATAAATATGTATTTGTAGCATATTCAATACCTAATTATTGCACGCTTTAACGGTGAACGAAAATATCGTGAGGATATCGGCCATGCCTTGAAGATGAATGAAGTCTACCAACTTGCACTAGGCTTGTGTGGTGGACTAGACTTAACCCTTTTCAAAGTGCCAAAAGGCCGTGCCCAGCAATGCGATAGTTTGTAAACTGGCTGTTATAATTATTTTTACCACAGCTGTTGCCGAAATTACTGATGTTTTTTTAATATTATATATAAAGTATAATTATTGCAAATATACCAATAATTATAGTATTGCCAACTTGTTCATATTTCATCTTAAGGCAAGCAACTTTTGGTAGTGTTATTTTCACAATCAGTAATGGATTACCGACAAGTTATATGAATAAATATTATGACTGACTTTAGACTGCTCAATCAATTAAACTTGTTGTGACGTTTATCCTGTTTAACCTGCTTTAGAAGCGTGGTTGACTTAGGAAGTGAATTAAGCAGAGATAATTTAAACAATATTCTAAACGATCAAAAGACTTTATATTTAATAACAATTTTAACTAATTTATAAACACTTTTATAGCAAACAATAATGACTAGAAGTTAAATAGAAAAACAGGGCGTGGTTCTAAGAGTAAGGCTTGTTACGTGGTCTTTGGTAGAAAGACCACTTAACTCCAACACGGCAGCGCAGCGGAAAGGGCAGGCACCAGGGCGCGTTGCGAATATATAGGGCCGCCACTGGGGTGGAGAAGCCAATGGAGGGGCGCCGCGAGCACGGCCGCTCAGCAACGACCGGTCCGCGTCACATTATTATAAAAATAGCTAAGGCGTTACAGATTACTTTTGTAAAGACGAAGTAGTGAACACTTCCTTTATAATATTCCAGTAAGAAATTGACGAGGATTGCCTATCACAAAATAACAATCTAGTTAAGCATTACTACTACATACTATCACAAAAATATGAATTAAAACATTAATCGTCCGTTAATATAAAACAGAAGCGACCATCTTCAATAATTCCGCGTCTCAGCTGAGCAATTTTCGTAAGTAATTACTATTTTGCAATCAAAAACGAACAATTGTGGCTTGTCAACCGCGCTGTCAAACTTGACAACCGTTGTCATGCTATTAAAATAAAAGATATTGTAAAGCGCGTTCATCTTTTTGCATTTCTCATTTGCCTATCGGCATCGTTGCTTTTTGTATTGTGTCACTTTGTTCGAGGACAATTTTATTTTATAATAAGCTGTCATTTTAAATAGCGACGCTGAAGTTTTATTTATTGCGTTATATTGGCCAATTGTATTTTCAAGCGGTCCGTAATATTGAAATTATGTTCAAGAAGTGTTTGGGCTAGTGATGTTATGTTATTAACAGTCGAAAGAATGTAGTCATGTAAAATTTGGATTATATTTAGTCCCCTAAATATAATTCAAATTTTACATGACTACAGACTACAGACTAGTGGAGTGATCATTTTATACTAAATATCCTTCACTATTTTTCTAAGAGAGTCAAATTTAACACTAGAAATAATTCCTGTATAGCAGACTCTACACATTCTGTCAACGGACACAAATAACAACGATGAGTTGTAAAATATTGAAATCATAATTTCGTCGATTTCATACTTTTGCCTGAATCTAGGAACTAACATAAATGTAAATTCAGCAAATTTAGTAAACTCACTTACATCTTTGACGTTCATATGTGTTACTTTGTGATCTAAATGAATAAGTGATTTTGGCTTTGAACTGTTTGTGAATCACACATTTATTTGTCATATGTAAGTGACCCACGACACTCAGAATATTAGTGGCGAGATGATCACCCTAAACACTACGCCATCTATGCTGACAATAACAGGATTTGAGTTATTCCAATGATTCTTACTTACTCCCTAATCCGTAGTAGCAATATAAAATACATTTTTTGTCGCTGACTTTCGTATGGGAACCTACTGCCTTTATATTAAAACAAGACTGAAGCTACAGACTACCGTCAAAATCCACCTTTTTCAACATTAAATTGACCAAGTTTAACGAGTAAACAGTCGTTTGCAAACTCATTGTAGCATATATTGTCGTACGTTCCACGTGTGGCAAATATACCACATACTTACCTTACGAAGCGAGAATGAAAGACAATAATTGTTATAATTCGTACAAACTGTGGTTAGCTATGGGTACGTAATGATAATTAGTCAAAAGAATCACATCGTGCAAATTTTAATCACGTTCATAAAACGTGACTGAATTTGTGATAGAGTCGATATATTTTGTTAAGAAACTTATTGTAAACAATTTGCCATGAGTTTCTTGACTGTTCCTTCTCATGAGAGCTCTACTTCTTGAATAAGCTTTTTCAAAGCAAGTTTTTACTTACTACTTTACCTGATGTATCTAAGAAGTGTATGCATATTTTTAATGGAAATAACGACTTTTGACATTGTCCGAGCGAATAATTTATAGTAAAAAATCGTTGAAATATCATTATACTTGGTAGCCGGGTGCTTTATGAACATAACAACGTTAACAAGAAGAACATCCAGACACGGTAAAACTATTTAAAACACAGAAGATTTTGTCCTATACATCGTTTGGCGTACTGGTAACAGGTAGGTAGTGACGTGTAACCACTAAAACCGTCAACTTTTCGACTTCATGAAAATCGTCATGATAGCTTATTAATTAATATTAGAAGTGTTCTTGTGACTGATTTTAACAACCACCGATTTTTCAAAAATAAATTTCTTCAATCGATACAGTCGGTTCTAAATTTAAATGACCAATAAGTAGAATTGCACTGCCGACGTGAATGAGTAAAACAAGAACAATAGTGATTTGTGGTCCAAATTACTAGAAATAAATAAAACTACCGTAAATCTCACTACCGCATCTCTACCTATAGCAACATTGTAAAGTGTTAAGAGATACACAGACATTTGTTAGGTACTAATTAGGAGTTCTTTTACGAGTAGGTTTTACTCTGAAATTAGTTCTTCAACAATGTGTTGACGTTTACTAGGTGCACGTGTTAATTTAGTGTTTAAAGATTTAACACTTCTGAAGAAAATACTTTCAGTAATGCAGGTTAAAATTGCTTTTGGCAGATAATTTAGGTATGGTAATAATCTGGTTAAGCTTTACACAGGGTAATAATTACATAACACCTATTAATTAAGGAGTTTGGATTAAGTAAAGATTAAGTACGAATATATTACTGCTCCTATGGACTGTGCACCTTGTGCACATCTATGGGGATGGGTTGTGTATGAAGATCAAAAAGCCTTAAATCACTTTAAAAGCTGTTTATAATACATGACTAAAATTTGTTGATTTTTGATCCATAGATAGAGCGCTTTGATTCTAGGTTTTTGTTTCCTTTATTTCAATGTTTATAAAGTCCACCGTGCCATTGCTCACTGAACAAATATTGTGTTTTATTATATCTAGAAGAAGTAGATATAAAAAACACAAATTTTAAACAGTTCAACAACAAGTCAATGAATGTAAGTTTTAACCAGATTTCTTCAATAGTAACTCATAAAGTAATGGCATTTTATGAGACACACAAATTGAAAAAGTTATATTTTATTAATGAATCAGCTCACGCGTTGCAATTGCCTTCGAAAATAGGGTATCCTTGTTGCCAACGCAGATCACATAGTCCCTGATGAGCCAACTCGTTTTAAAAAGAAGTTAGAAATGGCGATAATGTGTCCTTGCCTAACTGATCAAATTCTCCGGAAAATGCGATCGGGGAGACACAGCCGACCGCGTTCCTGCAAATGTGTGAGAAGCCGCAAAGATTCCTTGACTGTACTGTACTTTAAGCTGAACAGACATATTAAATCCCTTTTTTCCATTTTTAAATGTATCACATATTATTTCGAGGCACGTGTTCCACCAAAGCGAAATAGTATATGATTATGAATTGTTTGTTATATATTAGTTAGTTCTATTTTGCCTTACTATATTTGGATTATATTAAGTCAGTTTAGTATTTTGTACCTGTGATTTTGAAACTATCCAGGCATTATAAACCTTAATTCCTTCGCCAATCTTGCTCCAACTTCCGTAACTGATTTTATTTAGAACATTCAGTGCTTTAATTAAGAATTTATGAAAGTTGTCTTCGTCGTCGGTGTTCATTTAAAATTCGTCTACTAACTGTATTCCGTGATTGTTCGTCCGAGTAATTGCGAAGTCGGAACTATCCGGTATTTACTTGTACAACGGTTTAACGCCTCTTCTGATGACGCTTTGAATAGTAATTTTTGGAACGTTCTGAAATTTTCATTGAAACGGTTTTTGTTTTTAGTATTGTGTATTAAAGTGTAGTGCTTATAAAATTTTGAGTAGGCTGTAGTTTTTATCTGACAATAGGTATCTGCAGATAAAATAAGAACATTATTTTAGCCAGAACGAAATTTAGAAATTAATAAACAAATATAAAATGGTAAGAAATGAAATAGCGAGAATCTATAGAAAATTTCTAAGTCTCGGGCGACTTTACAAATATTCAAACAACGGACACAAATAAGACTTGGAAGAACTACTTTGAAATCAAACAATTTGTTGTTCCGTGTGGGGATCGAACTCAAAACATTTGGCGCGTGGTAGTGGATAGGCGAGAGAATACTACGCCATCGCAGTCAAATTATAAAAGACATGTACAAAGCAGAACACAAATGTTGAAGTCCACGTTATTAAAGATGCACTATGCAAGTGACTTCATTTTCTTTATTTATTACGGCAAAGACATCTATTCTGCTAAACTATCGCCACGCTAGTTTAACAGTGTATCATAATTTATTATGAATGCTCATTCTAGCACTAGTACTTTTGGTATACATAAAAGTATACGAGTCCACGATGGTTATTATGTGATCGCATGTAATAAGGCGCAATTAATGACATCTACCTGGCACACATAAAGTCTCCGTTCTCCCATTGAGAATTTCCTAACATAACAAGAGCCTGATCGGCTGGAAAGAAAACAGAACGTAACGTCACAAACGTACGCTAACTTACAGAAACTTATGCCACGGGGCTATTGAGGTGGTAAATATTTTTACCCTCACGATAATTTATTGCCTAATAGTAAATAACTAATGTTATTTTTATATGAAAATTCCCACACTTGTTGTAATGCCGTTGTAGTCGCGGGTGACTTTACAAACATTCTAACAACTGACACAAAGCACACCTAGAATCGGGACAACTATTTGTGGATGACACAAATTTTTGTCTCGTGTTTAAATCGAACCCACTACACTCGATTCGGCAGCGCCATGCGATTAACTAAACCTCTACGCTATTCGTGCATTCAACTATCGGCCCATATCATCGTTTACATAAAGTTCACAATACATTTGCGGGACTCGGTAAACGTTTTTTTAATAAACTACCTATTAATATAATTAATTTACCATTGCTTAAATTTAAAAGCGCCGTTAAAATACAGCTCATTCGGAAGGGTTATTATTCAGTCAACGACTACTTAACTGACCAAAACTCATGGCATTAGTTGCTTGTTGCATTCAGGATTCTAAGATCTGTATTACCTATAAGTCAATTTAGTACTGTAAAGGTACCTCGTGATTATATGTGATGTTATCAAGTATCCTGCTCCTCATTTTGATTATTATTGAAAAATACAAATCCACAACAACATTTAGTCACGGACTTCCTTTGCATTGTCACAATGTGTAAGTGTATGCGCCATCATGCCATCCTACTGCCTATTTTAGATTTATATTGAAAAATATAACTAGACCCATATTATTCAAATTTTATTTAATTGGCGATTTATAAGAGTGGCCGTGAGTTTCTTGCAGGTTTCTTCTCATAGGCTCTACCCTTTGCCTGAACCTAGCACCTAACCTAAATGGAGCTTCAGTAACTTAGTAAACTCACTAACCAATGTATATATTTTGACGTTCATAAGTGTTACTTTCTGACCTAAATGAATAAATGATTTTTCACTTTGACTATCGTACGACAAATATAGTGATCTTAATAAGATATCGTATTGAATATCCCATCACCTCCTTAACTACAATTGAAAACGACCTCTTATACAGTTCAGAACTCAGCATTTCACAATAGAACTGTGAATGCAAAATTGCAAAACGTCTTAAGTGCAGTATTTAGGTGCCCAACGTCTTCGGGCAAGTCTTGGGCACTCCCGGATACTCCTGGTCTAACTCACTTAGCGAGATAGTTCGTTAATTCAATAACAAGCGACGGGACAGAATTAAGAGTCGCGTTAATTTTTAAAATGGTGGCAAGGTGCTGCTGGATACTTGAATAAGTGAGGATTATTTTGCTGAATGATTAATTGGCTTTTAAAAACCTTTCAGTGCTTTACTATTTATTGATTTTTGGGGCTATTTAGTGCTATCTAAAGTTTATAACTATAAATATTTTAGCTAATCCTGACGTTGCTTAAATCCATGAGTGGTTGGTACCACTTATCGACAGATGAGCTGTCTGCCATTAAACTCAAATAAAAAAGGTGAGTTGTTACATTGTACCTAAATCTGAAAAACTGAAGGCCATAAAAACGTAGAAGATATATTTGTTTTTTTATTTGCTAGTGTTTGTCTATAGTTTAGTATACAACAGTGTCTAAATCATTTAAAAGACTTTATACTTACTTCGCTGGCCTAGTGACCCAAAATGGATATTGGCCTGCGACATTGAAGTACGCCATTGTATCCTTTTCTGTATCAAGTCAGATTAATCGGAGGACAGATTTTCAGGAATGATTCTTAATGCGGGAGTTGTTTTTAAAAAACTAAACATTTCTTTTTCTAGGTCTTGAGCTATTTTGTCTTTCTAGCTACTGTTGGATGATGTCCATATCCAGTGGGTCGCCCGAGGGGACTCTCGGGTGACCTCCTCCTTGTACGACGCCTGGTGCCCGAAAAATGCTCTTTTCAAATGCCTTAATAAAAATATTTAATTAATTAAAATCCGCTACATACTTACTTTATAGCTATCCGTATCTTGTATCTTATGTGGGGGCCAGTCAGAGCAGACCGGTGACACTTCGACCCAGTGGGATCATTTGTGTCGACACTCTCCCAATAGCGACTGCCATAGATGTTCATGGCAGCCGGGACCGACGGCTTAACGTGCTCTCCGAGGCACGGAGCAGGCGATAATTGTCAATCAATACGCACATAATTTCGAAAAGTCATATAACTTCCGAAAGTCAGAGGTGCGCGGCGTGGGTTCGAACCCGAGACCCTCTGCATTGCAGTCTGTTGGTCTCCCCACTGAGCTATCCGTAAATAGTTTCTAATTTGCCATGGCTGTAAAAGCCTTTAAGTTTTAAGTAACTATTATAAAATATTTAAGACCTAATGTATGTACACTCAGTTTGCAAATAAATGATTTGAATTTGAATAAATTAAGCAAAATGTATAGTAGATAATAGAAATTTCCCAAGAGGTAGGGTATTACTACACTCGCAATTCATCAACTATGGGGCGAGCGTATTAGCGTTAACTGGCACAGAACCTGACTCCGTCCTGCTATAGAGAATACCTTGACGGAAAAACCCAATAGTTTTGCTCGACCTGAGAATCAAATGCGAGAATTCTCATACACACCACCACAACGACGCCACTGTGAGATAATTTACTAGAAGCAAAAATTCTTACATATTTCTGATAACAATATATTCACCAGCCCAAAAGTTATAATACAACTCATTGTGAGCGCCATCTTTTGGCTTACACGGTAACCTCTACAAAGAACTACCACAAACAATGTTAGCGAACGAAGCGCCACAGTTTAATTACTGTGTACACCGAATTTCCAACGCTGCGTTATACTGGATATCTTTGGATAACAATGTAAAGTTCAGCGTATTAGTGAAGTGATCCAATACTAATGCATTACATTATGAATTGGCTTGGTCTTGAAATTGTATGTATGCAGTCAAAGCGTTGGGTAAGTTTGTGTTTGTGATATCATAATATTTTTTCCTGTGCATCTCTGACGCGGTGGCGTAGCGGTAGTGAATGCAGCTGCTGTACATGAGGTCTCGGGTTCGATCCCCGGGTAGAAGAGAACGTTGTTGGGCTTTCCTTAAAAATATTTTTAACCCGCAATCGTGCATAATAGACGTAGAAACTGTGTATTTCTGCCGTGATAGCGCAGCGGTAGTGAATGCGGCTGCTGTGCTTGAGGCTTCGAGTTCGATTCCCTGTCACGAAATGTGTGACTGGATATTTGTAAAATAATTATTAGTAGCAGAATGGAGGCTGACAATGTCCCTGATTGACAGTAACGGCTTAGTTATATGTGAACTAAAATATAGTTGGCGAAATGTGGATGTAATACATCTCTGCTTACCCTTTTTAGTATAGAGATGTGAGACTCTGTATGTATTTCTGAATGCTAAGCGGAGATGAATTATGCTCACAGTTTGCCATATGTTTAGGTCTCAAGTATTAGAAGGCGAATCAGTTGCTATTCGTCGTATAAATTCAAACTCTTTCTGGAAGTGTAAAATCGTTTGTTTTATATTGACATTACTGTTGCTACGGGACAACCTAACTAAAAGTGCATGATAATAGTAAGAGGATTAAATGGGATAGGAAATTTAGGTATCTATGCAAAGCCGCATATTGGTCGCAAAACTGCAAAAACCTACATAGACTTATGTCTGTATGTATATGTGTAAAGCTTGGTGGCCTTGGCAAAAGAGTGTTAATTACACATTTTTTTTAATATCTCATAATGAGATTGAGTCTATTGAATTCTTTAATTTAAATTCTGTAGTCGAACGAATTTTTAAACCTGATAATGGTATTTCTAACAGAAATCTCTAATAACAATTGGCATGGCTCGGACACTTCTATATGGGACTTCATCGGCCTCAAACGTTAGCACCCTAAACTTTTACCCGACAAGGACAAAATGACATCCGATTATTATAAAAGGATTTTGTTAGTTTTTTACGATTAGGCTAGATGCTATTTTGTATTTCATTATAAGTGAATTGTTTCTATTCAATAGTCGCTTTAGAGCTACTTCAATCTCATCTAACATAACTGTGCAATGTTACGTATAAAATTATTTAACAGCCTCAAATTAAACACCAGTCGATAAAACAAAGCAATTTTACGGAAGACGCCACAATAATCCGGTTGTGACCGGTTTAGCGCACTTATAACCGGCTCGCGCCGCCATCGTCCGGATATAACCGGTTCGCGCAAAGATTACAGGGCGCTTCAACATCGCGAGGGCTTATTAAGCAGCTAGAGGCGAAAATGCAAATTAGCAAGCGAAATTGCGAACTGATGTTCGACTTAATGACTCTCATTCGCGTTCTTGAGTGTGTTAACTCGTCTGCAATCAGCTTGTGTGAAACGTCTTTACGCTTTTGCTAATAGCTGCCGGGTCTGGTAGCGTTTAACTCTATGTTAAGTTAATGTTCCATTATCTTATGCAATTAAACGTATATGAAAACTATATATAATTTATGTATAACTAGATTCTGCTCGAATGTTCGCACGTCTTAATGAAAATTTTTATCAATAAATATCTTTCCCTTAAACCTTAAACCGGCGAGCGTGTATGAGGAATGTGATGGAAGTGAATGAAGCCAGGGAAGTGTTAGGATCGTAGCAAATGGAAATCCGTAATCTCTGCCTACTCCTCTGGCAAACAGGCGTGAATCTTTGTATGTATATCATTCCCTCAGCAACAGTATTTTTTTACATGAAAGATATGTCCTTTTTTATGGTATTGGACGCAAACGAGCGGACGGATCACCTGATGGCGATTACCGCCGCCCATCACCCGCAACACCAGAGGAGTCACAAGTGCGTTGCGTTCCATTTAAATTTTCCACCACCAGAAGGGGGAGGGGGGACGGTTGAGCCTCCGGTACCCTCACTCACTCGACAAAACACAACGTAAACGCTATTTCACGCTGGTTTTCTGTGAGGCCGTGGTATCACTCCGGTCGAGCCGGCCCATTC
Organism: Catocala fraxini; assembly: GCA_930367265.1. Classification (NCBI taxonomy): domain Eukaryota; kingdom Metazoa; phylum Arthropoda; class Insecta; order Lepidoptera; family Erebidae; genus Catocala; species Catocala fraxini. Next base: position 1,513,924 of record OV884040.1, on the reverse strand, counting down.
ATGCTGAAGCGTGGCTCTCCCACGAATGTCCTGTGTCCTTTTATTTACCCCTCACAACATGTATGCGAAATCACGTCACACATCAAATTCATGATGATTGGTCGAGTAGTTCAGTCGTGAAAGCGTAACATACAAACTCACAAAAGGATTTTTACTATTTCAGTAACAGTTAAAAGTTTTAATTATTTAAAGGTAGTGATAAAAAAAAGGAGTTTAATTTTAAATATCATAAGTCTCTAACCTCGGTTACATCCGACAATTCCATAGGATAAAAGTATACAGAAATCAAACACATTGTCTATGTAATATTGTCTTCTATTTACGCGAATATTATTCATTGAAATTAAACTGCTATATACGGATTTTATCGCGTTGTTTATTTGACACTTTATTACAAAATGTTGAAAATTGTTACACTGCTACTACTATTAAACTTTACTAATTTTTTAAGCTAATTAAATTATTATTAAACTATTTAGATTTAATTTATTTTTACACTTTCCCCGATGTTTCGGTTGCTTTTCAGCAGCCATAGTCACGGGGAGACTAAGATGGCAGTTGTCTCAATGTTCCAGTGTAGTTACACGGGGGTTACGGGTTACGGGGTTACGTGAAGTTTAATAGTAGTAGTAGTGTAACAATTTTCAAAATTTTGTAATAAAGTGTCAAATAAACAACGCGATAAAATCCGTATATAGCAGTTTAATTACATTGTCTATGTATAATTTTATCCTATCCTATCTGTTTACCAAGATTCATCCAAAAATGTTCAACAGTTTAAGCGCACTTGAGTGACAAATATCCAAATAGGCAATTTATAGTACCTGCGTTGTCTTGTAACATGCAGATAAATATGTATATAGTCTCACATTTAATTTCGAACGTAATTACACCATAATTGAATACACATGTAAAAAACATTTTATTTAATTATATTATTAGACATGTCTTTCCTTGAAAATTAAAAGAAAATAATTACAAAATCCAATTAAACCTTAGGAATCAAAAGAAAACTTTTTAAATTAAATGATATCTCAGAGAGAAATTTAAGTATCTTTCGTTATTATATTCTACGCTTATAAATTGCAATGTTTAAAGTAATTAAGAATTTAAAATTGGATTCTATTTGATATTGTTTTGCCTTAGAAACGTTTATATAATGTTTTTTTAAATAATAACAGTAATAATGTTGCCTGAGTGTTTTAACTTCTGAGTGGCAACTTCGGAAATAAGAGTAATGTTTTAAGGCTTTTAAAAATAACTAACTAATTTGAGGTTTACTTTTAAAATATTATTAATCTAATATTGTCGTAATTAAAATTTATGTAAGTCGTTCACAAGCATGCAAGTGAAAAATTTGCGCATTGTGTTTGCGAGAGCACAATATATTATCTGCGTATCGTCTGCATCATGATCAAAACAAGTTTTTAACTTGGCTGCACGGAGTCCGTGCCGGCACCGCTACCACTATGGTGAGTACTCTGGGTTCGACGCAGGATAAAAAAAAATTGCTGAACAAATAGTGACAGAAAGGCAGGGCGTTCCCTCCGTCGTTAAAAAAATTAAAAGAGTCAACTAAATGGAACGTAGGATAAGATTATTCATCCTTTGCCTTATTTGAATGTTGCATGCACTACTCCAGCTATATAGGTTTTTTGAAGCGCATGCAACTTGGAACTATTCGTAGCGATAAGCAATCTTAAAGGGAAAAGACCAAAAGACCGAAGCATCAACGATTATTTGACCTGGTATTACGTCAGTATTATTCTGAAATATATTTGTAACAGAAATTCCAGTGCATTTTTGTCCAACCCAGGCAAAGCATTGTTGGTATTTCTGGAAGGCGATTCTCAGTAGCAACGCGAAATCTGTATGCTTCTGAGAATTGCTTACAAGTGTATCCGATTCACAGATATATGTAGTTGCCCTCTCTATTACGTCAAACCAAGCAGCTTAGGTGGCGAAATTAACATGTAATAATTACACATTTGCGTCTAATTTTTAGAAGGTATGCAGATAACATGCATTCGGGTGCTACTTGTGGCGACTGGTCGACCTTGGTATCATGGAATTCGATGATTTACTTACTACATTTTTATTTAAACAGTTAGATTAAACTACGGACTACAATCATGCCTTGTCTTGATTATTAATGTACATGTAAGTGGATGCACCTATTTACCATACTGCTGCTTTAGAGGCTACCATCAAATTTTATTAAATGCTTAAGTATGTTCAGTAATAGTTCATGGAGAAATAGCTGCAGCACCTTACAGCTCTTATGATTTGTAAACAATTAAAAAGAGTGACCATGAGTTTCACGCCCGTTCTTCTCATGCGCCCTATACCCTTGCTTTGCTAAAAGTGGTAGTAAATGTAAATTCACAGGAAAAAATTGTGTAAATTTGACATTCATAAGTGTTACCTTGTAACCTAATCTGAATAAATTTATTTTGATTTGATTTGATTTAATTAATAATGTTTAGGTAATTTATTAATTAGAATGTATACAATTTTAATTATTTATAATAACGTGTTGTAATTATTTATTAATTCTATTCTACATACCTACATATTTATGAATAATTATTAATATAGAATATAAGCTGGGCATATTTTATTTGATGGTTGGTTATTCGTCAATTTTTGATGTAGCATATGTCGATTCTCATAGTTGAAGCTAAGTTCAGATAAAAGTTCATTTAAATCGGATTAGCCGTGAGAAAAACAAAGTATGATTATACTGATTATTGAACTAAATATTTTGCATTTATGGCATCAGAATGGATGGTCATGGTGTGGTCACGATGGTGGACAAATCTCAAGATCTAAAGTTAAGAATTCTCTAGCCTTTACATTAGACCTTATTTTTTTAAATACCTATCTCTTTATAAGTTTATTGTCTTATTTAATCTGTTTCCTAGAGCAGTAGACAATCTCTCAATACTTAATGTGTCTTATTATTAATATTTAAATTGAAAATCTTTAAACTATAGGAAAAGAAGCATAGCACATATTGTATTCTTTCGTTTGATTTAACAACAGAGTCTCATCGCGATCCAAATTCTATACACAAGAGTAATTAACACTCACACTTACTACTCATTCAATTAAGATTAATTAATAAAATTATCAATGATTGCATACATCGATCACTCAACCATATCTATGCACTGAATATAAACAATCTATACAGTTACCACTAACACGAACCCCATAAACTTATTTTTGAGCTCAGAACATCAGCAATCGAATTAGCTTCGAGTTTGTACAGTAGACGTCCGGGTCACACGTTACATGCTCTTTAGCAAACTTTGTAACGGTGTTAGTGACTTGCTACCACACAACGCCAGATCGGTAAATGGAACCTTCGGAATACAATCTCGTTGGTAGCGACTTCAAAACTCCGTGCGTACCATGAGTTTTGCTTCAACTATTGTAGTTTATCCTAACTATGTACTGAAATGGAAGCATTTTTTTTTACAACTAATCTGTCAAACAAGCGTATGGCCCACCTGATGGTAAATGGTCACTGTAGCCTATGGATGCCTGCAACACCAGAGGCATCACTTGCGCGTTGCCGACCCTTTAGGAAAATAAGGAAATGGGAAGGAGAAGGAGCGGGAAGGGGGAAAGAGGGTGATTGACAGTAGGAATACTTTAACGTCGATATTATGTGAGAGGGTAGTCCTTCCCCGGTCGAGTCGGCCCATTCATGCTGAAATAAGCGAGGCTCTACTACTCAAATGGTATTGGGTTGTATTTGGCTATTAGCTATAGTTTTGGTTGTGCAAATATTAGGATGTAGTCAAAATGCTTGTTAGGTAGCAAGTGAGTTAATTTGAAGACTTTCTTTTATATAAATAGTATCTGGCATAACTGTATTAGTTACTCATAGAAATCAAGCTAGATAAATTAGCAAAAGATATTTGAATTACTTACTAGCTTGATTTCTTTGTAGTAACCAATACTATAATGCCGTTTTTATCTATAGCATTGTTTAGGTAGATTAGGCTCGTTCTTAAAAAGTAAAAAGATAAAATAATGTATATTATATTTATTAGTTCTTTTATACCAGCAAGAAGCTTTATTATTTATTCCGCCTTAATGGTAAGCAGTGGCTCGTGTGATAAAACACAATCATGTTGATGGCCGGCGATTACTGCTTATCATGAGATGACTATGATGATGTGACTCAAACGTGGAACAAAGAGAATTAAAATAACCAGACCCTATGAAAATACTAATTAGCACGACCGTTTGTTAAAATTTTGTAATAAAGAAAAACAGAAATATTTTGAAATATCGACACGACACGTAAAATGACATCATCTGAAAACTGCTAAGCTACAACATAACCAGTAGTCCTTATTAACAAATCAATGCGAAATGTATGTAAGTAATAACATTATTTTTACAAGTACTTACTACTTACTATTGATAGAGCATCAGTGATAGCTCAGTGGGGAGACAAACAGACTGCAATACATAGGGTCTCGGGTTCGAACCCACGTCGCGCACTTCTGACTTTCGGAAGATATATGACTTTTCGAAATTATATGCGTATTAATTGACAATTATCGCCTGCTCCGTGCCTCGGAGAGCACGTTAAGCCGTCGGTCCCGGCTGCCATGAACATCTATGGCAGTCGTTATTGGGAGAGTGTCGACACAAAAGATCCCACTGGGTCGAAGTGTCGCCGGTCTGCACTGACTGGCCCTCACATAAGATAAGATAAGATACTATTGATAGAGAGCGGTAGTAAGTAAATATTCAAAACTACAGTCGAGATAGACTGTAGTTTGGTAACTGATAGTAACAGTAGAACTACGTTTGTGCAAAATTGGATGCGACTAACGTCCGTGAAACTCAAGTAAATGAAGGCAGGGCTCTTTGTTGGTTAAAATCGCGTTCTTTATTGTGCACTATGATGGAATGAATTCTGATACGTGACTCGGAAAATAGAGTTAAGGTTAAAATGTCTGCAGAGGGCTGAGCTTGTTTCCATAGTACAAGCTCTGCTTAGTTTGGGCTAGATGGTGTTGTGTGTATGTGGTAGAATATTATTATTATTATTATTATAGTAGAGAGAGAATTAGTGAAATTATATAAATGGATTAAGTATTGAATTTTTAACGTCTTGCTTTCTGTTACTGCCACATTGGTTCAGCGTGTAAGTCTAAAGACGAATTCTAGGTCATGCCAAATATTATTGACTCTCCTGTTATGTCAGTTAATAGCCACTTCGTATTGCAGTACCTGGATATTATGGAATCTAGTACGAGGCCCGCCTTTAGCATCTAAATAAAGAAGGCTACCACGAGGTTCTTTGGTTTAAAGAGCATCATAATCATAAATCTATCTTGCCTTTTGACACGTTATAAAGGAGCTAATATTTAATACTGATAAGTTATCTTATCTTATCTTACAGTATCTTACACGTAATATTATTGTAAGATGAATTAGCTAATGGCAGAGTACTAGAGATCTGCCTCTATGGCGCAGTGGTAGTGAATGCGCGTGCTATGCATGCGATCTCGGGTTCGAATCCCGGGTCGGGCCAACAAAATGTTATTGGATTTTTCAGTTAAGAAATCTCAATAGCAGCCCGGAGTTAGGAAGTTGGCGGTGTAAGACACCCCCGTGCCTCGGAAAGTACGTAAAGCCGTTGGTCATGCGCCTGATCTCTCTGCGGTCGTGTCGGATTACCGTCCCATCGGATCATGAGAATTAGGGAACAGAGAGTGCACTTGTGTTTGCGCACACACTTGTGCACTATAATATCTCTCGCGTAGTTGGCCAGGCTCCATTACGACTGGCCGCCGTAGCCGAAATTCGGTCTGGAGGATATTATTATTATTACTAGATGTTACGCTACGTTACGCTACGTTATGAAACTTTTTTGCATTAACGTTGTATAAAACGAAGACGAGTACGCTTGCATTGGTTTTATAACTAGATGAGCAGGTCAGGTATTGTCAGAAAAGCTTTTTAGATGACAATTCCTGCACTAGGATTCAAGCCCGGTGTCGCAGGCAACTTTACAAACCTACTGTTAATGGACACAAATTACATTCACACTCAACAAACATATGTACCGAGTGGTGTTCATACTCACAAAACCAGGCATAGTGGCTATGATGGCGGAGAGGTATCAGCTAGCCCGCTAGCCCGCCACGCCATCCGTGCAGTTCTTACTATACGTCCTATTAAGTAAAGCTGAAAATAATTTTCTAAGCAGAATATCTGGCATTAGGTACTATGCAAAGGGAGTTAATAATAATAATAATAATAATATTGCTTTATTTTGGACCAATGAATCCATAGACTGTTAGTAAGGTGTAGGTGTAGGTGTAGGTGGTAGTTAAGGTCGCTTTCGGTAATTATTACATTACATATACACACTATACCATGTAATAGAAAGGTGTTTATATATTTAAGAATCGTGTAACAGCCATTATTTTAGGTTACTATATTTGATTTAGTTTTATTATAAAATTCATCGCTGCTATGTGACTACGTTATCAACTCACTCGTTCTGTTTATCTTTGTTACTCATAAGGCTATACTCATTGGCCGTTACTTACGTTTTGCTAGTGCCTCTTAATATATTATTTAAAATATTTTGGTGTACCATAAATTATTATCCATCAATTAATCTAAAGTTTGACTAGAGCCTACATCATATATTATTATTTTGATCGGCCATCATAGATAAAACCATTTATTTTACAACATAAAGCGTGACCATACAAAAACCGCAGCACAATATTCGGCGTACCATAATAAAAATAATCCGTAGCGCTACTCACCCAATTTAAATTCCCGTAATCAGATCAAAGGCGCCCCCTAATACATCACGGAGCATATTTCTCTCATTCATTCATCAAACGAACGAGGGAACGATCAATCTTCGAGCACAATGACACCTCGTTAGACTGACGTTGTCCATGTATCATAATTTTGTTCAGCTGATGTAATGAGGGCCCTCCATGCTATTTCAGAGTGAACATTTCAGATAGAGGGGTGAATAGGTCATTGTAGGTTTCATTCGTTGAATTGGTCTTTGTGGTGCAGTCACGGTATGGCACCATGCATTTCAATTCAATGCTTATGAATCGTCATACCATTGGATATAGTGAAGTACATTTTATTTTCTTAATATGGTAAAGGAAAAGAGACATATTCTAAAAACAATAGAGAACAGAAGAGGGAAAATGTTGGGGCACTTAATACGACATGACACTTTTATAAGAAATATCTTGGAAGGAAAAATAGAAGGCAGAAGGGGAAGAGGAAGGCCAAGGAGGACGTTCATAGATCAAGTGAAAGAAAAGGTAAAAGTTACGCCGTACCAAGAAGTCAAAGCGCTGGCTGAAGATAGAACATTATGGAAGAGACTCCACCGACAAGAGCATGGCTCTTAAATTGAAGAGACATTTTCTTTGTTGTCGGGTAATATTCAAACATCGAGTAATCCACCACGCAACCTTGGAATGTCTACTCTGACTTGCCTGAACGAAAGATGTATTCGTGCAGACAATTTAGCGAACTGGCGTAGCAGATACCTCTATTTTTAAATATTACTATACAAAGTTCTATTTAAAGAAAATGCAGTCCGTGATACCCAATGGTAGTGGGATAAATAACAGTCTCGTCATTGCCTTAGCGCTGAGTGTCCACAAATAGTTGCTTAGACTCTGAGTGTTCTGTGTTCGTTGTTTCTGTAAGCACGTGGTACAAGTACAAGTAGCGCGAGAGGTGCCTTTTTAAAAATAATAAAACACCGATCTCTTTAAGATGGTGGACTGCAATGTTATAGGATTCACCAAGGAGGTATAGCACTGATCTACTCTATAGCGAGTGTCCCGTACTTACTGTAAGGCAACTCTTCATCAAGTGCGTATTAATTCGGAAGCATAAGAGCACTAATTCTAAGCCAATATTAAAACGTAATAAAACCAAGATCTTTCCTGTAACTCTACATAGAACAGCCCTCGCACGTCGGCATTATTATGTCCTGGGTAATTACCTATACAATGCCGCTAATGTTTATAATAACATATATCCATTATCAACCAACAAATTCAAATCAGTTATCATACACTGGCTCAAAACCCTTAACTACAATAAAATAGAAGAGCTTGTATATAACCAAAGATTTTAAACAATTCTATACACACACACACATTCTCACACACACCCTCATAAACACTCACACACACACACACACACACACACACACACACACACACACACACACACACACACACACACACACACACACACACACACACACACACACACACACACACACACACTCACACACACATATGTATACAATCCAATGATATCATTCTCACACGTGGTAAAGAGACATACTGATTTTTTATTTTTTATTTTTTATATTTTATACGCTTTTTGTTTTTATAATCTAAACAATTCCTTTGTTGCAATTCATTGTTTTGCATTATATAATATTCGTATTTTATTAATTGTGTATAATAAATATTACAATCTTCAAATTCCATTCAATGTTTAATTGATTATTATTATGATCACTAATTTTTAATTTCTATTTTTGTGAATATTCAATGGGAATGCAACCTAATTTTATTATTATTTTTATATTTTATTATTATTTTTATTTTATATCAATTGTGTTGAATACTTTTATTTAATGACTCACTGCAGTTTATTGTTTCAATGATTTTGAGGAATATGTTTTGCATTGTAAAGCAAATACCAAGAAATATCCTATTTCTGGGCGGAAGGCGCTGACGACTGTAACACAATTTAATATTAGCACGGTCGTCAACGGCAACCTCTTAAAGAATGTACCATTGCTCGGTTTTATTTAGAATCAGTAGAATCAGGATCCGCTGTAGTACAACTTGCGATATCTGTTTTCCTTCATTTTGTCTAAACCTTAGCGCAGAAAAAGCAACATGCAGAGCTCTTTGTGTGTATAATATTTATACAGGTAATAAGTTTTATAATATAATATTATATAAAGTCTTGCCTTTCTCCTAAAGTTTAGGCTGGTACAACCTCGCCGTTTGAATTACATAATAATAATTTTCTCTTATAGCTTTTATTTTAAAACATTTCTTATTAAATCCTAAAATCTACACAATAAATTTAACGTCTAAAATATATAAACATGTATAAGCAAATCAGGTTATAAACAATTACCTGCTGGAAAATGTCTATTCTTGAAAATGTAAATAAAAAGCAACGAATACTTTTGCACTCTTTTCTGAGTAAGCATTCTGAATATGTAAATATTGAATTTTCTTGTTTATTTTTTGAAAGGAATAAATTGATATGTTGCCAATTGGTTGCAAAAGTAAAAAGAATTTCCATATCTTATCACCAAAATCATAAATGTATAATTTTACTCCATAGAGATTACTAGTGAAAAATTTAAAATTTCTGTTCAATTCTTTCTTCGAAACGATTTTACATAAAATTTGATTCAATCACGTTTGTAACGAGTTGCATACATGTTTCAACATTTCTTCTTATTCCTCTGCGGATTGAAATTCGGCAAAACTTTTTAAGGTTTAAAATTTTATACAAAAGCTTTATATATAATATTTCTATATACTTTGATTTCGACTGTATACTGGGTCTCTTGGTATATATTTGTAATTACGATCACTACTTAAGTAACATTCTAGGTTAGTAAAAGTGGTATTCGTTTTGTGTATTGTTTGAAAACTTCACATAATGTCGTTAGTAAGCCCGATTTATGTGATTTGTATAAGTGACACATAAATTATGGAAATTTAGCTGGTTAAAATATATGCCGGTGAGTATTCAAGTTGTTTACCTTAGATACCTACGTATCTGTCTACTAGTATAAGAGTCTTTTCGTACACAGTTGTAGTACACAGCTATAAATGGCACACAAGAGCTATAAAATTTATAACCAGTGAAAATTATTATTAAGAATGTCTTCTGTTTACGCGAATATTATTCATTGAAATTAAACTACTATATACGGATTTTATCGCGTTGTTTATTTGACACTATATTACATAATTTTGAAAATTTGTTACACTACTATTACTATTAAACTTTACGAGGAGACCCCGTGACCATGGCTGCTGAAAAACAACCGAAACTTCGGGGAAAGTGTAAAATTAAATCAAATCTAAATAGTTTTAATAACAATATAATTAGCTTAAAAATTAGTAAAATTTAATAGTAATAGCAGTGTAACAAATTTTCAAAATTATGTAATATAGTGTCAAATAAACAATGCGATGAAATCCGTATATAGTAGTTTAATTTCAAAAAATTATTATTAAAAATCTCGCTCAATAACTATCATTCCTTATGTCGCGAGAGACTACACAAAGGTATATCCAATTAACAGACACAGTGTGCACTTAGATTCAAAACAATTATAAGCCATACAATTCAAGCCCTACAACATCTAGCGTGGTGGGAGCGGCGAGAAAACCGCTTGCCAGGTGCGCTATCTGTTTAGTCATGTCATACGTTTTTATAATGATACAGACCGTCAGTTTTACATTAACTTACCTTTTTGTTATTAAAGAAGGCAGAAGGCCTTAGTAACAACTTCTAAAATTTACTTAGTTAGCATGATGTTCAAGATAGCTGTTGTACTGATGCTAGCATATGACAGCGAAAAGCGCCAAACAAACAAATCTTGACACTGTTTTTTTGACTGCAGTTGCAAACAACAGGCATTTAGTCGACAGTTCTTGTCATTGGAAATGCAAACAAAGGGCACTATTAGTCGACAGATCTTGTCGACTGCAGTTGCAAATGAAAGGCATTCAGTCAACAGTTCTTGTCAAATTCTGTCACAAGCTAAATCACACTAATGGTACACCTTGCTTATTTTAAAAGTAAATATTTTACAGAACATTACAAGCAACCCATTACAAATCACACATTCCTTAGTGTCGCACTCGATAAAAAATGCAGTTTATTTCACACGTCAACAGCAATTTTAACTAGAATTTATATTCTATCACCAGCCATTAGCGCTAAGATTAAATGCAGGCAATGAAAACAACTTGAATTAAATTTTGAGATTCAATTATGACTTCAATACAAGCATAAGATTTGAACTTATCCATTATTATTTCAAAGAATTTGAATGGAAACTCTCAATCAATTCATATAACAGCGTAGTTATTAATTTTGTATCTATTAGCGTTTGAGCGTGAAGAAATATTATCTAAAATAAATAAAGTGTGATTTTTATAGGTTAGTAGTTAAAAGTTCTATAGCTAGTTAGCTAGTAGTACAATTAGAAAGTAAAGTTTTAGAGAGATTTGTATTATGTTTAATTTCAGGGTTGAAAGATGAAATGATAGTACATGAAAGTACTTATAAAATTGAAAAACGCACATTATAGACTACATGTTTGTCTGTTTATTTATCTCCTTTTCAGGTATCATGGATCATGAAACATGGGTCTAATTTATTTCCATAAGTATGTAAAAAAATCTTAGTATTTTCTATTAAACTATTGAGGTTAGTAGCATACCGTTTGCTTGTGGAGGTTTACCATCTCACACCTATAATCCCAAAGGTTTAGACAAATTGAAATTAAACAAATTTATACGAATTTTATCGCGTTGTACAACGCTATAAAATCCGCGATGAATTTAATTTCAATATATATCATTCAATTAAACGTTAGACAATATTAGGTTTAGACAAAGTTATAAAAAATACCCATATTTTACCAGCTACAACTTAAGATACTTAGTACTTCTAGGCTCCATGATACAGAAAATATGTTGACAGGTAATCCCAATAAAACTTGCCCCGACCCGGGCATCCTAGCATCATATCAAATCGAATAAAATATGTGGGTATTCTGATTGTATGATAATACAACATAAACCAATGCGGCCGCGATATACAGATTATGTCGAGAGATTTAAGCTTCTATAATAACTATAAAGCTTATTGTAGTTACAATTATAAAGGATTTACCGTTAAGGCATACAGCCAGAACTATTTATCCATTGACCTCGCCGGTGATGGCCTATATTAACAACAAAATGTGAAACATCCTCCAAAACTTCAGTGTTGTAAACTCTAAACGCCGTGTCGTAACACTACAAACTTTGTGGCTGTAGAGATAAAAGTTGATATAGCTTATTGTGGCTCAATGAGCAGCTTCCGAGCTGGACTGCGCGTTTCAACACCCGCGGGAGGTTAACCCCAACATATCTTTAGACTAGACGAGTCTGGGTAAATCGAAAAACTTTAAATGGGTCCAATTTCCAACACCCCACCACCCCGCACCTCCCTCGCCCCGTGAGACGTGGGGCAATTAAAAGAATTGCCCCACAACGATTCAGTCCACCGAGTTGTGGAAACATACGGATAAAAAACTATTGTTATTGGACGCTGCGGTTTAAACTATTTTGAATATTCGTGACGTACAATATACACAAGAAAGTGATACAAATATTGATTTTAGTGAAAATTGTGTGGTGAATCAAAGTATGTCATAATATGTTTTACTATCCCTTAGTAGTTAAGCATTTTCTCGCTAGAATGTACATATGTTTCGATGAAGTTTAGATGAGAAAAAGAAACACTTTTCACGGAACACCATTCTTCACTACTACCTGGTGCCTATAAAAGCACGAATTAACCTTAGCTTTCTGAAACCTTATTTTAGTCAAGACTTTTAAACACTGCAAGATACTTAGATATAGATAATGGTATAAAAAGGAGAAATAAAAGTCAAAGACACTGCTCTCAAATAAATTTGTGTATAACAATACGGATTCAATTCGGGTTTAACGAAAATTGCAACATGAAAACGTTTCATTTCGAATCCCAATTTTCTCATAAGCTGTTCCGGTCACATCCAAATTTACTTAAAAGGGTTATCCACTTATCTACCAGATTCGATTTCCCTTATCTTACCAATACATGTGTTTGACCAGATGCATATATCACTGCCACTTACAATGTTGCTAAAGCTTTTTTAGGAGTTGCTGTAAATGATATCACCGTTTACACTTTTATTAGATAGTTATGACCCAAGTCTGCTGTTATAACTTGTGAACAGTAATAACCTACTGATTTATAAAAGCATTTCATACTTATTAAATATTTGTTGGAGAAATTAAAATGCATTTAATTATTTAGGTCACAAAGTATCACTTATGAACTATCAATTATTTTGGTTTGCTGAAGTTGAGTTTAGGTTAGGTGCTAGGTTTAGATAAATGACCTACGACAAGACAACTGCAAGATAAAGATCACTCTTTTTATAAAGGCAAATTCTGTTTATTCTGAAATCTGAAGTATTACATGCGACACACACTCACAGTCGAGCACCAGCCTGCTATACTGCCATATGTAAGTCACTGCCAAGATTGGCTACATCTTGAAGCGAGCTTTAATCAACACATACTTCAAGCCGCCAACGAAGATAAGTCAATTTTTACCATCCGTCAAGTGCCAACTACCTTTACAAGATGCAGAGGTCTATAAAATAGATTGTGACTGCGGACTCTTATACATTGATCAAACCAAGAGAATCATAGGCATCCACATGAAAGAACACAGCTGATGTAAAACACCAACGCTCGTTGAAGTCTGCTGTGTGTGAACATGTGCAACAGGGGACCAACCAATACCTGAGATTTGACAAACCACAGATTCTTGCTAAAGAACACCGATTCCTACCAAGGATACTTCGCGAGGCTATTGAAATCAAAAAACATCCTAATTTCAATAAAGAACATGGTTGGAATGTACCACCAGCTTGGGATCCAGTAATTCAAATAGTCAAACCCAAGAAGAAGCAAACCACAGCTAGACTTCATAATACTCTGTGCTCATTCTGCGTAAATAGAAACACCAATGATTAAATTATGTTCGGGTATTTTGAAATAACTACACTGGAACTTTGAGACAACTACCATCTTAGTCTCCCCGTGACCATGGCTGCTAAAAAGCAACCGAAATGTCGGGTAAAGTGTATAAATATAGTTTTAATAATTTAATTAGCTTAAAAATTAGTAAAGTTTAATAGTATCTAGTAGTAGTGTAACAGTTTCTAAATTATGTAATAAAGTCTAAAATAAAGAACGCGATAAAATCCGATGTTATTCATTCAAATTAAACTACTAAGTTTAATTTCAATGAATAACATTTGCGTAAACAGAAGACAATATTATTACATGCAATATTTCAAATATATTTTTGATAGGAACTTTAATATTTACGTCAATATTTGCTTAAAAACTTATACAATAAATAAGAAAATTACGTCTAAAATTCTCACCCGTATATTGATTCAGAGATCCTGAAAGCGGCGCTTGTTCTTCTACGTCGTTACACCAAGAATTAAGTCTTAATCGGCTAGTTGAAACACCTTCCAATTACAAAGCGAACAACAGAAAACATAGGTTATCTATTGAACTGGGGCAGTTAGTTCTAGATTGCGGCTAAATTATCTTGTGTTGTATTCCTGGGGTGATAAAGTTGTTCAAAGCTTCTTAAGATGTAGTGGAGACAGCACAGGAACTTATAATTCCTTTCTTCTTTAAGGATGGGCGACGTACTAATGATACCTTTAGTGCTATATAATATACAATTATACATGTATACTGACACAAGTTTAAGGTCATCAAACTAGTTCTCCAGTTCTTGCCTACTTTATACTCGTATATTTGTTGCAGAAAGGCATTATACCCATTGAGTTAGAAATCTTTTGACTATAGCTATTAACAGCATATATTTAACATATAATCAATGTGTAATAAATATCAATGATGTATCTATATCATTTATGCTTATTATAGTCACATCGCTATACGATGTCTTAAGAGACCGACATACTACCAATGAGACAGCAGCGATAGCTCAGTGGGGAGACCAACAGACTGCAATGTAGAGGGTCTCGGGTTCGAACCCACGTCGCGCACCTCTGACTTTCGGAAGTTATATGACTTTTCGAAATTATGTGCGTATTGATTGACAATTATCGCCTGCTCCGTGCCTCGGAGAGCACGTTAAGCCGTCGGTCTCGGCTGCCATGAACATCTATGGCAGTCGTTATTGGGAGAGTGTCGACACAAAAGATCCCACTGGGTCGAAGTGTCGCCGGTCTAAACTGACTGGCCTCCACGTATGATACATACATACATACTACCAATGAACCCAATGCCTAAGATATTCCAAGACAGGACAAAAATTGTGTTCTATACGTCTTTATTTCAAGGTTTACAGACAGAGACATTAGCCATCGTGAAGCTGTAAATAGTAGAGGCAAGCCTAAAGCTAAAGTGATAATGAATAGTACAGGAATTAAAACAATTTACGCATAGATTTTGGATGAGAATGTTATACTTATGGGTAAATTCTTAACGTTTAGATACACACACACAGTCTTGCTTATTTAATTTAAACATAGACTCACGCTTGTTGCTAATTAGTGTGGAGACCTATAGATTTTTACTTGCTGCGGTCATGGCATAACTGTCTATCTTGTTTTATTCAGAACGCACACTCGTCGGCTTAGGGTACTTTTAACCTGGCCCTTCTCTAGCATATTTCCGATCTTGTCAAAGATCACTCCCCTATTTTTCAATACTCATCCTTTTCTGTTGCATAAAAATATCAGAATTTAATTACAAACCACTAATATTCTTGTCCCGTTAGCTAAGCTGCAATACTTGTGTTACTTATGCTTTCGCAACGGTATCGCGGTAGTGCAATGGGTTGCATTTGAACCCGCTACTCCTCGATCGCATGTTTTATGTGTTTATTTACTAAATACAGGCAGTTACATAATAATATGTTTTAGTGACTTAAGTATACACAATTTAATAAAATTGTCTGTGTTTAACTTAAAGCCTCGAGCCCTAGGCTTTGCGCACAAAACAACAATGCAATTTAAAACTCGATACTATTGGGTGTTAACCTATATATGTAATTGCAATTTTGTCTGAAGAAAATCGGTAACGTCGTGTTTTTTATACAAACTATTGCATGAATATTTTTAGTGGCAGGTCCTAATTTGATGATATTTTACATACTCCGCCTCGACTTGTTGCTAAGTTTAGTATTCAATAATTAAAACCAGCAGCTATCTTGAAATTATGGCAAAGTAAAACAACCAATCCAGACATACACTAAACAAACTTTAACCACAAATTTTATAAAGATTGATTCATATAAACTCATAATAATATATACTAGAGGTCGCCTAGATTTTTTGAAATCAAATCAATTAATCAAATAATTTATTTCGGGCTGCATAGGCCCATAGATAAATACCTTAACCTAAATTTACATATTATAAAATTTTATAATACATACACACAACACCATCTAGCCCAAACTAAGCAGGGGGTCTACCGTGAAACGCGTTATACGCAATTGCGTACGTTCGTTCGAGCTTATTCTTACCATGAAACATCATTCGCGCCGACATTCGTCACGAATATCGTCGTATGACATTTGTACGTCCTAAAAAATCCGAAGTGTTTTCATGGTAGGTATATGCTTATTGTTTCGTTCGTAATTCGTTTCGGCACGTCATTGCGTAAAAACATTTTCACGGTAGACCCGCAGAGCTTGTACTATGTGTACTAGACAATGGATAAACATATATATATACCTTTTTTTTGTTTTGTAAATGCGTACATATTATACCTACATAGAAACACCCAGACCAAGACAACCATCCATATTCATGCACACAAATGTTTTGCCTTGTGCGGGAATCGAACCCGCGACCTCAGGCATGGCAGTCGGTTACATTAGTTACTACGCCATCGAGGCCAATTTGATGTTAGTAAATACACCTTAATACTAAGTTAGTAAAACTTCACTTCGCACACTAAAAACTAGTGCGCTCGGCTGGTACTTGTCCGCGGAAGCGACGGAATGCCACATCTTGCGGCCAAAAGCTTTCGTCCAACACCTTGTGCAGGTAGCAGTCGGGTACGCGCACGACGAACGCTTTAAAGTTGACGTTGCGGCGCGACTCCAGCAGCTGCACTTTCGAGACGTACTTCAGCTTTTGGCACACGTACTTTGCGATATCCTACGCCTGAGTGGTGTAGTAGTACTGGTGGTAAATTCGACCAAAATTCTTAAGCTTGCTACTTTATTTTCTTTTTTCTTTATTATTACATATTAATAAGATATATGTAACCATAGTTACAAAGAATTGTACGACGTCAGACGAACAATGCCGAAATAATACGAACGCGATTCGACTGCGTGTGTCAAATGCATGGTTGTGTGCGTGTAGTGTTTTTTCATTAATTTAATGTATTTCTAATGTAAATTTTATATAAATATTAGGATTCGCCTCTCCTTCTCCATATAAACTTTAACTGTGCCAAATTTAATATTCCTCCGTCCACGCATTTTCGTAAAAAGGAGTACAAAGTTTTTGCTTCACGTATATAGATTATTATTTACATAGTTATGAAAAAATATTTTTTGAATAATCCAATTGACCAGGGCATTTTGTATGGGAAATAATAATATGATTGTTAGTTGCTATTTAAGATTATGTTTTATTGATATTTTCATTATGCATTCCTCGTGTTCTCGAGTCCAGTCAGTGGGACAGTTTAAAGAGAGAGTTGACATTATTTATTATATTATATTTGTGCATGAGCCTATTGTAGTTTGTCAACCACGGTATACGCATGGATATTAAAACTAATATGTACAAAAAAAAAAAAAAAATCCTGATAAAGTAGACCAATAACCATTTATCCGACACGGGAGTATTTTTGCTATCGTGCACGCAGTGACGGTATTTTTATAAAACTGCCATTTGAAGTACTTGCATTGAGTCAATTGTGAAATGAAAAGTGATTTCCTAGAAATTATGTCAACACTTTTGCAGCGTATTTTAAAGGGAATATTTATTGGAAGTACGGTTAAATAGAACCAATCAGAACAAAAATCTATATATGTATATAAAACTCTTCCGTTACTGAGTGACTGACAGACAACGCACAGCCGAAACTACTGAACGCAAGAAGCTGAAATTTGGCATGTACATATGTTCCTTGGAGAGTGTAGGGAATTTTTGGAAATGAAACCCGATATTCACACGGGAACGGGACTTACGCGGGTGAAACCGCGGGAAAACTACTAGTACATTATATAATAAACGCGGTAGAACTGTATCATTTACAATTCAACGAATGCAATGAAATAAAAGCATTGGCAATATTTTTGAATAAATAAGCATTGACTCTCATTGTTTGGTATAATAATTATTGTCGTTGTAATAATTATTATTGTTATCATTTGATATTCTTGGGCTTAAGGCGACAGTAGGGACAAAACTTTAAGGAACACCTTAACCTACCTTCAATGGACTGCATAGAATGTAAAGTTTGCCTATTTAAAGGTTTTTGATTTCCTTTAAAATAATAATTTTTCAATCAATTGAAAGGCTCGGTCACTATTACGTTGGGCTTAAACACAGTTGGTAAAATATTGACGTTTACACTCTTGCCTGCCCTTTCGAGACTAGAGGCTTGACACTATATATGTATATCCGATAATCTCCGAGACATCACTGTCAAATCATTTATTAAATCTGAAGTGAACCTAACGGTTAAATTTCGATGATCGTTCTTTTACATAATTCACTAG
Organism: Catocala fraxini; assembly: GCA_930367265.1. NCBI lineage: Eukaryota > Metazoa > Arthropoda > Insecta > Lepidoptera > Erebidae > Catocala > Catocala fraxini. Next base: position 1,495,273 of record OV884040.1, on the reverse strand, counting down.
CGACCAGCCCCGGCTTCGCACGTGTAGTACAAAACCTTAACAAATTATACACCTAAACCTTCCTCACGAATCACTCTGTCTATTGATAAAACTCACATGAAAATCCGTTCAGTAGTTCCTGAGTTTATCGCGAACAGACAGACAGACGCGGCGGAGGACTTTGTTTTATAATATGTAGTGATTTGCAAAATTATTCTGCTAAAATTCCAATAACCCTTTTTTGAATACATTTTGAATAAATATTATATAATAATATTTTTTATATCATAGTATATTCAAATAGAATAACTTCGGTCCACCCAATTAAGTTCACGGTTTAACTAAAATACACAAGCGTGTGTACGCGAACTCTCCGATAAAGTGCCAGTACACTAAGCTCCATTCCGAACCAACAAAATGAGAATTTAATAACATGGTACAGTTAGCCGATATATGCCGATACATTTGCATTGGAACATGGATTTGAAACTTAGTCTACCGCGTAGCTGGGGATTTTTGTAAATATATTTTAAGTTTTGCCATTATTTGGTTCGTGATGGTATGAACGGGTCATCAATTAGTTTTTGCTTGTGAGATCATTTCAATAACATTCAAATAGTTTGCGTAATCAAGGACAACAATAGCGATAGCTTAGTAGAAGGCCGTTGGACTACCACGCAAAGAGGTCTGCGTCCCCAAAGCACGCACCTCTAACTTTTTGTAGATATGTGCATATTAAAATTTAATTTATTATCGCTCTCTTTAACGGGAAAGGAAATCATTGTGAGGAAACCTGCATATCTTAGAGTTTTCCATAATGTTTTCAAAGCTATGTGATGTCTACCAATCTGCACTAGGTGGCGCGTAGACCATGACTTAAACCTTCTCACACAAATGTATCTTATGTGGGGGCCAGTCAATGCAGACCGGCGACACTTCGACCCAGTGGGATCTTTTGTGTCGACACTCTCCCGATAACGACTGCCACAGATATTCATGGCAGCCGGGACCGACAGCTTAACGTGCTCTCCGAGGCACGGAGCAGGCGATAATTGTCAATCAATACGCACATAATTTCGAAAATTGATATAACTTCCGAAAGTCAGAGGTGCACAACGTGGGTTCGAACCCGAGACCCTCTGCATTGCAGTCTGTTGGTCTCACTAAGAAGTGTAAGGTTATGGTTCCGTTGTTAATGCGTTATGCTCAACGGTGTGTCAAACTAAATTATGTATAATGCTGTCGTTAAAAGTCAAATATAACTAAACTGTGGCGACAATTACATCCAAATAATTTCTAATCATAGTATATTCAAGTGGGGCTCTTTTTATCAAAGCAGCTACTTTGGTGATAAAAGAGGCTCCTTAACCATCAACATCGCTGTCGACTTCAACAACTTGTTAATTACCCAAGACATGTACTAATGAACAAAATTAAGTGATATTGTTTAAAGGATATAGGTATTACGGAAAGTCAAGACAATTTGAAGATCATAGGTTTTAGAATTTTCTTTAAAACTTTTTATAAATCTCTCTATGCACCGATGGCGTAGTGGTTCCAGTGGTCGCTCGCAATTACCACTGCGCTGATTATTGTGGGTTTGATCCCCACACAAGATAAGAATTTGTGTGATTCACAAATAGTTGTTCCGAGTTCTGATGTTCTTTGTGGCCGTTGTTATTTAATGTTTGTAAACTGCCTTACGACACACAGTATAAGCCTAGTTGGACAGCTGACTTTTTGAAAAGTAAAAATAAAGCAATTGCTGTGAGACGTAAAAGTCTCTTCCAATTTTCAGTACAAAATGTACTCCTCCTAAATTCAAGCCAAATTAATCTTATTTCAATTTACATACACATCAGGAATTTATTTAGAGAACAAATTGAATGTATTCTAAACAGAAATTATTTCACGTATTTGCTTATATTAATTTCCAACGTCCACAACCTTAAATTTAGGTGAAACAGCCGCTAACGTATTAAATACATAATATAACCTTACTAAATAATGTACGTAGTTTAATTTCAAATTTATTCGCGACATTCCGTCGTGGCCATAGATCATAGAGCCACGACACGTCGCGGTTGGGTTATTGCGTTATGTCGCTGCGACTGCGACACTGTGGCGCTTGAAGAATGCGAACACAATGTTCTGAGACATTGATAAAATGCTATAATATAGCAAGCGAATAATAGCGTTGTATTTATAAATATTATTATTGTGATAGTTTTAAATTTTGTTCGTAGAGTCAATTGTAGTTCGATATTCACGTTCCAACCTATCGGTACACCGGCGGCCACTTATTAGGTTAATAACAGAATGAAAATGGAATGCCAGACATAATTGAAAACTTATTGTGTCTAAAGTTTTTCTATTGAGCGGTTAATTATATTAGCTTTGATTATGAATTGTCCCTCTAGCGCTGCTATTCACAAACCAACTTTGTAACTCTTCTCTTACTCACCATCACTGTGCTAGACAGTATGGGTGTACCCATCTATCTTTTAGAATGCTGTGGTAAATTGTCAGTGAAGCAGATTTCTTTACGACACATATTTACTTTTTCAGACTCGCAGGCATGCTAGAATAAGAATGATATTAACTCGTTAATTAAATCTCGTTAAAGATACGTGCTTTGTTTTCTAAGTATTCAATTTGTCGGCCTCGATGGCGTAGTGGTTAGTGTTACCGACTGCTACGTCTGAGGTCGCAGGTTCGATTCCCGCACAAGTCAAACATTTGTGTGCATGACCATGGATGTTTGTCTTGGTCTTTCGGCTTACACGGGGACATGGGTCCAACATGCAGAGGCCCTTCGAGAGTTTTAGTTTAAAGTGAGATGAGATACTTACCGAGACACTAGCTGCGGCAGGAGTAAGAGACTATTGCTACATATGGAATCTAATTATTCTGGTCTATAGGGATGGTGTTTAATGGTTTTGTAAAATGCAAACTATATTGAAATAAAACAAACTTTATACGGATTTTATCGCAATGTTTATTTTTATAAAACTATACACTAGACACTAGACAACTACCATCTAAGTCTCACCATGACTATGGCTGCTGAAAAGCAACCAGTAAGTAAATAGTAAAGTAAACAGTAACTAGTAAAAGTATTTAACAACAGTAGTTTCAAGTTCCAAAATTATGTAATACTAGTGTTTTATAAAAAATACACAACGCGATAAAATCCGTATAAAGTTTGTTTAATTTCAATGTATGTTTATAACATTCGCATAAACATAAGACAATATTATGCAAACTATAGTTATAAAACGGCGTCTGCCTGATATTTGTTGAATAATATACATTTATACATGCAAAAATGAATTAATTATTATATTTAACTATTTAGAATAATTGCACCTTAGTAATTGTTTAATATAACATCATACAATATAAATAGTAGTCAAATACTTTACAGTTTGATAAGCTATAAAAGGCGTAGCAACACTGCTGTCTATCACTTCTTGTTGTGAGCTGTAAGTGAACGGACGTATAAAACTTCCTTGTGTCAAAGTATAAAATAAATAGTTAAAGTATTTGTACTGTGTGTTATTTAAGCCATAACCTCTAATAATATTCTGTCCGAGTACAAAGTCGGAATGGCAGGTGGTGACTCGCCAATTCACTAGATGGCCCCCCTGAATAGTCGCCATAGACATACAGGCCTCAAAAGCAGCAGGGGGTAACACCGGTGTGAGTGGCTAGGGGTGTCGAGCAGTGCAGTGCCGGTTTCACCATCACGGGTCTCGTGAAAACGGAGACCCGGAGCGGATTTCCCCGTAGTTATGCCCTTGAAAATGACACTTCCACCCCCAAGCATATAGCTTTAGTGGCCTCCCTCTGACCGGCCGACCAAGACAAGCCAGATTTGAGAGTCCTACAGGCGCTCTTGAAGTTCCACTTCAGCCAACCAGTGAAGGCAAGCTGGGCTAACCTAACTTAACCGACTCTCTGAGGCATTTAGGATCAAAGTGTCGCCACTCACATTCAGCTAGCCACAAGCTGCCCTGCTGATGATAATTTTTTTGTTGATATCACAAGGTGAAGGCGATATTATAAAAGCTAAAGTACTATGCCCTCCGAGATTGCGTAAGTCTTATGATGAGATAACGACTGCCCTAGAGGTGTATTATTATTATTATTATTTCTTGGTTTTTTATACAGTGTGTACCTTCTTTTGCCTCCCTGCTTGTACCTTTACCTACAAAGTATGCCAGCTGATAGAACTAAGACCTTTTAAACTGCTATTGCTGTGCTTTCAGTAGAACGTCTTTGAACGTCGAATTGGTAGTATAGCGACTCAGCATGTGAGTTTAAGCTCACGTAGAATAAAGGCAATTACATTTGATAATTTGATATTTGTAATGGATAAACTATAACTACAACATTTTATTTAGAACAAAATCTACATATAAACTTTATCACACCAAAGCGAACAAGTTGTAAATATATTATATAAACGTAAATAGGCTTTGTTATACAAAATAATAAGACAACTTTTTATTTGATTCTATTCATATTGAAAAGTTATAATAGCCTATTCGCAAAGAAATACAAGTTTTATGTTAGGTTTACAACTAGAATTTAAACTTGGCCAATAAAATCTTCAAAACAGGTGTGCCTATAACGAGAGAAATATTCTTTAGGCGACCCTATTTTTCCTTACATAAATAAATAAAAAAAGTTAGACTTTAGCGCAATCAAATCTGTATAAAAGATAGAAAATATTTCTTAAAAGTTCGCATAATAGGCTGAAAGACTTTTAAGGTCTACTAGAAAGGTTCCAAGTTCCACTATAGTGCGTTTAGACAATATTAATATTTAATTGCTAGACCAAACAATTAAATGAAGAACCTCATATATGTAAAAATGTATTAATTTACAATTACTAGAAATTTATTCTTCTGTAGTATGATTATTAAATTCAGATGTTGCTCCTGTTTTAACTGCTATCCATGTTTTGTTCATTTCACAACTTTATGTTTAACAAGCAAACAATATTAAAACAAGTTTTAATTTAAATTAAATAGGTATTCCACAGCACAAAAGTTTGTATAAAAATACACTCGAAAATTATGGTGTATCTGCAGAAAACATCATAATTTAACAAGCTTGGCACCGACTTCAATAACTGTTAAATTTAATGCTATCAGTTTTTGCATCGACTTTATAAAGATATTTTCATAATAATTCGTGGTAAGTTTTCGATTTATATTCTTTAAAGGAACTTCTGAAAAGCTTTTATCATAAAAATATAATATATATATTTCATAGTAATTTGATAATTCTTATAGTTCCCATATGAAAACTGGCTGTGATTCATGTAATTGTTTTCAATAATAATGTCTAAATTACCTTCCTTAAATTAGATGAATGCACAGATTCAGCCAAATATTTTTCATTAAACCATTAGCAGTCTTATCTTGAAACAGTGGTACTGGCCGTATAGGTAATTTTCTGACTTATGTACTAGTGTCTGCAAGTAGTACTGAGCCAAGTTAATGTTACTCGTACTGACTACTAGTAAGAACTTTACTTGTTTAAAACTACGACATGTTTTAATACAAACGATAAAGGCTAAGAATACGCTTTGTAAAAGTGCTACGCAATACGCGGCTACAAAACGTCTACGAGGTCTACGAAATATCTACGCTTTTCCCAAGAAATTTTAATGGGATAAAGTTTAGACAGAAACTCGTGAAAATATTTGGCCGTGCGTGTGTATTTATAGAAAAGGATTTATAACAAGTATATACCTGTATGGTTTGGGTACTATCTCTGGATAATACAAAATATATGAGAAATGATAAAAAATCTAAAAGTCTATTTTTGAGTGGAAGAACCAAACATTGCCAATTATTTAGTGATGGTAGAAATGAACTAGTTCTCGCAGGCATTTAAGGACTACTACTATAAAGGAAACTGTTTAGTATATCTTACGATACTAAGTCGTATAATTTTAGTTTTATCCCTTCTTAACTCTAGCGTCGCCAATGCGCGAATAAGGCTTCTCATATCGTCAGCATCATAGTCTACAGTAGCTGTCTAGCATCAGGCAAGTCTCATAAATATATTTGACTCTTTTGTTATATTAAATAAAATTTATAATGATGTTAAAGGAATCTTTTGTATTTCAACCGTCATCCAAGGTTCCTAGGTTAGACAATATCGAAAATTGTACAGATAAAAAAATAATTGGCCGAAGTCCATATAACGATAAATGATCTGTGTCTCCAAGCTTATGTATCTTTACAGAACCTTTTAGAGCTATACAGGATTGATGCTACGTTTAGTACCTGGAACATCCGACTGGTGGACGATTGATGAGTCTCTCAAGGTAACGTTGCAGTTTCACGAACTTTGTACTATCGATAAGTGAAAAACTATGAAAGGATGGAACACTTGGAGATTTAAAGGTTTTTTTTAAATTAGGGTTCATGTGATATTTATGACAGTAAGACTAGACATGATCAGTCTTTATAATAAAGATGCCGTTCACAATTAAGTCGTGTATACTTCTTAGTTTGATTTAGGTTCTAGCTCTAGTGCGTTTTAAATACGAAGTCCCATTTGACAGATGATCGTTGAACAGCGATAGTGAAGAGACCATTTCAATATGCACATAACGAAATCAATAACCGATTAACTTTTCAAACAAACTGTGATCGTGTGTTTAGAATCGAAACAAAAATGATAGAAACAGAAAAACAAAAAAGAAGTCCATCTACGTTTGACATATCGAAAGAATACAAAAGTCACAGTTATATATATAACGTGTTTAATTGTAAAATAAAATCTGGGCTTATCCTTGATTAATTCCTAGTATCACTTTATACTTAGTATAAGGGTGAAATAAATGTGGTATAACAGATTTTGATTTTCAAGACAACTGCTCTTTAAAACCATGGGATATTTAAACCATACGTCCAATATTGCATCTTCAAATCCATTTTTGATAAAGAAAATATATTAAGGGTTTGCAGAATGGGATTTAAGGTATGTTGCAACGTAATAATAATTAATACCAAATCCAAATTTACTAAAGTATTTCTCGGACAATTGTTTTTACTTCGAATAGGTAGATTTTATCAGATTCATATTGTCGCGTCACTATGACTGGAAGTAAAAAAATTACCTTAGTGCGTAACTATGGTATTGTAGTAAAATGTTATTTTATTTTGATGTTTAAATTATTTAAGACTAACATCAATATAAATTATTAGTTGATTATATTTGTGAAACAATTACATCATGTTTTGTATAGATTATAATTATTTTTAAACAGTCTTTAGTACCATAAGTAATCATTGTTTATTTTAACAATTAATATGAAATGTGCAGAGTTACGTGCTATAAAGTGTCAAAAGGAACTTCGTATTTGAAACAGACAATAGCTCTTGTATATTAGCTGCCTTTAATATGCTCATTTTCTGAAATGTTGTAATCCATAGAGTTTTCTACTTTCATATTTTATACAATTCAAGCTTATCAGAGACAACTGCTCACGTGATCTAAATATGACGCATATATTGTAGAACTGACGCCGGTGTGCCACTTGGCACCAATGCTATTATTACTTTCAATAGAAGAAGTGCGACGTCTGGTGTGCTCAGTTTGTATACCGTATTGTTATATACAAAGCATCTACAATATCCAATGCAATTGGAACTGTCAGAACATTGCCGATTCCAGTGACATAATCACCATTGACAGACAATCGGTCTCGACAACAGACAGGCTGTACGGGGGACGTTAATTCAATTACATGTCTCGATCCGTCGTCAATCGTAGTTATATTTGGTACCGTGAATCATTTAGCTGGATGTCCGATAAAGAATTTGATTAGCGAGTGATCGGATGCGAGCATGTTGGATAAAAAAGTTACGCGCAATTTATTATTGTTGTAACTACGTTGTACGGTAATAATGCAGGCCTTTTTTTGATATCGCCGTGTCTTTATTTACGGAGGCAGATTTAGTAATGTGTTATTTGTTTTATTATATTTTATGGCTTAATTACTTCATCGAATAAAAAAATATAGTAAAATAACGCCTGTAGTAAAACGCGATAGAATGAAAACGATAGAATTAAAATAAATATTAATAGTTTTAATTAATCAGCTTTGGGTTTGTACTCGAAATCTCGGCGTGGCAGTCCTCACTTAGTTATTACTTCTTATTATATACCGCTTTCGATGCTATATAATAACAAGTGAGAAACGGCAATGAATTGCCGTAAATCTTAGAGTTCGAAAAAATGGTTCAAGTAATATGCAAAGGTTACGTGATACCACATGAGCTTGAAATCAGAGGTTAAAGTTCATAGTCATTTCGGAGTATATCGACTATGCTGAGTCGAATGGCGTGGACCACGAGTTTCTAGCTCTTACGGTTCTTGAGTTGAAAGATGGTATCACGTGACCTTGAGGTCAGAGGTTAAACGTCATAGTAATTTTGAGGATATATCGACTATACTGAGTCGAATGGCGTTAACCGCGAGTCTCTAGCTCTTACGGTTCTTGAGTTGAAAATTATATAACAGACGGACGGACAGACGGACAGACGGACGGACAAAGCTGTTGTATAAGAGTTTCTTCGACCTCTAAAAGATCAAACTATACCTGTATACAAGGAGTAGAGACTCGTGCTTGTAGCAAAAGTTGTTCCGACAAAATTCACTTAATCCTTACCTTACTTAGTAATGCAAAGGTATGATAATCGTCTGTCTCTAATTTGTTATCAAATTATATCGACATTTTTGCCTACCAATCGACTAAATATCAAAATATAAAATTTTATGTCTTTCTTCTTTAGGTATAATCATACAATTAACATGTAAGTACAAAGAACATCGACAGAACGATGATTTCAAAAACATGATAATAATTGTCCCGACTGGAATTTTAACCCACAACACTTAGTGCGGCGGCAGTGACGAAGTGACCACATTCCTGCGCTATCCATGCAGTCATACTTATCACAAAAATATACTTTGGTAAAATAGACCTAACCGATAAAATACGTAGTACTTTAGGGTGATAACCTGTCTTTATTGAATCTTCTTGTGTGATTTCTGCAAAATTATCAACAGGGAGTGAATCAACTTCCATTATATTCCATACTCGACTTTTCATCGCATCAAAATGTTTAAAATTTTATCTTATTACAGAAATTCGAGTTCACAAAATATTCACAAACCACTAAACCCATCAGCCACAACAGTCGCATAACGTCCTGCTCCCCTGTTTCAAACAGATCTAGTATTATTTGTAAACGCTCGCAGTAAAGAGGAGGGGACGACCGCAGAGCGGACGCTTGCGCTTAATGCACTCGGACGCGATCGTGTGAGCTCGGATGTAGTAGACACACCTCGCAAAAAGGACTTTGGCAAATTGTCTAAGAATTCAAATTTAGAAAGCTAATATATAATCAAAGATAGCACTTGACTGCCCCGTTGGTCTCGTGAAGCTTATATGCACGGAGTTTAGCAATGTGCTCAATATACGTCAATAGGCTCGGCCAACTATTATACAGGACCTCAAAAATGTTGGCAACGAAACGTGGCGTAATTACACATCTTTCTACTTCTATGTATTAGGTCCCACGTAATAGACGACAGACATATTGCTATTTTCGAGACATAATTTCAGTTGAGATTTAGTTTTTTGTTATAAAATATCGCAAAGGCATTGCCTAACCTGAGAATTAAACTTGGGACCTCATGATTTCAAGCAAACAAGCTTTTTGCCATCCCCGTAGTACATTTCCAATTAAATGTTGATATTGAGAATTTTCTAATATAAACATTGAATAACACACACACCAACCCGAGATAATCTTACTCGACTATGATTTGATTTGATTCGGGACCTCGCGTGGTTGGCATCGCGCGCAAACATAATTGCATAAATAAATGCTAACTTCTATTATCATATTTTTATTTTTCTGGATACATTAAACTTACAAGTTGGCTTCAAAAGCTGTCATACGAAGATACCGAAAACGTTCTTATCATTAACTCATAGACTCATTGATATGTATCATTATGTTATCAGTATGTACTGATAGTCTTATAAAAATATATGTATATACACACAAACACACGTCACGCATGTATACTCACGTCACACACGCAAACACACTCACACACACATACACACACACACACACACACACACACACATACACACACACACATACACACACACACACACAGGCAACTTTTATAATACACTTACCACAAAATTCTTTTATTGTATTGCTCTAGCTTTAGTACGTAATTATTAGCCACAACTGTAATTCGGAGCGGAGACCTGTAACACTGTAGGCACCAGTCCTCCACAATATTGTCTTGTGAAACTATATTACTTACTAAGCATAATATTTGTAAATACCTGAAATATTGTGGTGAGAAAATAAACATAGTTTTTTTTTTATTACTATTAGAAATTAAATCCATCAGACCATATGCGAAAATTATGCAACAAAATCAGGGTTTCTGTTTGCAATCACACTGATAACTATCTGCAAAATAACACACTTAACTTAAACAATAATTAGTAATAGTATTATGGATGTGCGGAAGCTTTAAGCCAACAAACAAGACAATGTCCGTAACGACATGCTCTTGTATTGAAAACCGATTATAACCAAACCGAAACACATTATTCTGCCACTCTAAGTAACAAGAATTTATCTACAAAACCTGCATTTACACTCAACCCGCAACTAAACACGGCAGTGTTCTAACTCTCCAAACATTTTAGTTGCTCGTTAAAACAGTAAGTTGTAACATTGTTGTCCGTCTGATCAGGTACAATGTTGCTGACAACTACAACCTCAGTTGATATGAAACAACAAGCTAGTGTAGCGATGTTGCCATTGTGTTCCATGGGTTACATTTTCAGGTGAGTTTTCTATCTCAAGGAAAATAGTTAGGATATTGTTACATGTAAAGGAACATTACGTGGTGCCGTATTTTATGTTCTTTGCTGAACATAATAATATAGAAACATACTTCACACCTACATCCTTGAAATGGAAAGCAAAAGTGTATTACACTTCATTTCACCAGCTATGTGTGAAGTATCAGGTAATAGGGTGCCTCCGTGGCGCAGCGGTAGTGAATGCGACTGCTGTGCATGAGGTCACGGGTTTGAATCCCGGGTCGGGCCAAAAAAAGTTATTGGGTTTTTCTATTAGGGAATCTCAATAGCAGCCCGGAGTTAGGAAGTTTGCGGTGTTAGACACCCCTTTGCCTCGGAAAGCACGCAAAGCCGTTGGTCCTGCGCCTGATTTCTCTCCGGTCGTGTTGGATTACTGTCCTATCGGATCATGAGAGTTACGGAAAAGAGAGTGCAATTGTGTTTGCGCACACACTTGTGCACTATAATATCTCCTGTGTAGATGGCCAGTTTCCGTTAAGACTGGCCATCTTGACCGAAATTCAGTCTGGAGGACATTATTATTATTAATAATAGGGTGCGAGCTTATTGCTGTCTACCGAGCATAGCATCAGACACCGTGCTTCTACTAATAATTTCTTAAGCGAGAAATCTCCTACAACGATGGAGAATTTGCAGACATGCTGGTTTAGTCATGATATTTTCTTCCATCACCGTTAAAGCGATCGCTAAATGAGGAGTTTAGTTTCAAAACCCGACAAAACGATATCAGAACAAAAATAATGTTCCGATTGAATATGAAGCTCCTTCGTTGCTTCTATTGCATTGCACGGATAGTTTTCAACAAATCCACTAAAATTCTATTAAATCAGCCCACAAAAGTAGCAGTTTGTTGCAAACACCGCTAAAAAAGTCCATTTATATTATGTCTTAAGACTGCGCCGAGCGTAAGAGGCGGTTGGACTGAATGACAGAGCTCGATATTTAAATTGGCGCGCGGCCGCCATAGTAAAATTGTATAGAGGATTTGAAGTGCTTTTTTGATAAATATGTATCTTTATTGTTAACCAATAACTTAAATATTTGGGACGGACAAATTGTAATATAATTATTTATGTTTCGTTTAAGCTGTAAGAAAGGATAGATTTTTACTGTTATAATCTAAAAATCTGGTAACGCGAGCTTACGTTTTTGCATTTTTCATGCAAATTTACGTAATTTTGTAGGCGAAAATATAAATTATTGTATTTTTTTGTAATTGTAAACTCATTAATTTTAATGGTAAATGTATATTTTATATTTGTATTAAACAAAAAGTGTTGATTTTATTAACTTAACTGTGACCGCCTGTTTTGGCACATTTCGCTCGGCACAGTCTTAAAAGGGTTTTTTGAGATTTACCATTATTTGATGAAAAGTATTTTAGAGGATTTTGAAACTAAACTACTCAAATAACTATTACTATCTATAGTAGTATACGTACATTACTTCGGTAAATAGAACTGGAGACCTGTCTATGGCTGTCCAACGTCCACTAGGCAGGCTGGTATACAATATTGTTACCCGTAAATTTCAAACAACTCGCAAACAGTAAATTAAGTCCGAGCGACATTATTACTGACCTTTTATTCGGAACCGTTTAAAAATGTCGTTAAACACGCATAAAGCATAAATAGAGCGATCGACTAATTAAAGCGGGACAGAATAGCCCCGGCAATAAATGATTTGCAACCCCCTACCCCTTTGATAGCAAGGGTTTAATTAAAAGGGGGTTATTTGAACTGGTTTGTTGTCAATAATTGACATGCTGTTGTTTATCAATGTTTTGGTAGCAATTATAATTGATTACGTATTGATTTAATTTAATTGACATGTTGTTTTTCCTTTATTAATTATGATTAGTGGTGACTATGACGTTATTGGGAAAGTCAGTACCCTCTAATATCTTGACACTGGTCTAGCCTTAGGGTATCGTTAGCCTTCGGGTTTCGGAGGTCAGGTGGCAGCCGCTCCGTGTAAAAACTGATATCCAGTCAAATCCGGTTAGACCAGAAAAGCCGACCCCAAGTGACTTGGGAATAATGAAGGCTAAGAGAGAAGAGTGGTGACTATGACCAAATTTTATTTACAAAATTATCTGTTTGTGGAACGAAGAAACGGGCTTATGTTAAACGAATATTGTTAAGCCAGATTTTATAAAGATGAATGATAATTTAATGGAATAGAAATAAAAGTAAGATGAAAAATAATATATTATTGCTTTCGTAAACATTTGGTCCTTCTTAACCGTGCGGTTGGGTAAAATACTTGTAACAGAGGGCCTGTTCCATATATATTTGTATAACTGTTTTAAGGTACCGTAGCCATAATTTCAAACCCTTATTATTTCGTTTGTATGTCACAGCTGTTTTATATTTCATAATCTCAAACTCGTAAAAGGTTATTTCTTATTTTGTTTATCTTTGCCTCACTTTATCTGACACTTCTGTGTTCGGTCGAGCTGAAATTTATTGAGCAACTAGAGGTTTTTAATAACTTTATCTGTAAAAAATCTTATGAATAATATAATAATAATAATTAATAATAATAATAATTGTTTATTATGTTTAAGTTTATGACACCATGCTTCCAATTATAACCTCGATGGTACTTCGATGATATACTTTTAGGTCTGGTTGGCATATGGGTATTGTGTGCTACATGTTAAACGTACCTTAAAGTTAATCTTCTCTATGTACGTAAATTAAATTTTTGGCAAGTATCAAGAAATTTTAAAAAGCTAGTTGGTGTTTATAGTGCACAGTAAGTATCCCTATTAAAAAGTAAAAATGTTAGATGTAAACGAATTGACTACGTTTAGCGTAGTGGTTTAAGTTCTTGCCTCAACACTGCCAATTAACCGACTTTTGTGGGTTCAAATCCCACACGAGATGAAAACTTGTGTGATCCATAATTTCTTATCGTTTGTTGTTTATATGTTTGTGAAGACCACCGCGATACTGAAAAGTTTGGCATGGCAGGAGCTGTCTATAAACTGACTCCTTAAGTCATTGTACTCATTTAATTCGTAATTTTTCATTCATGGTTGCCACTTAAGTATCATACATTCCCGACAGGTGTATTGCCTGCCTAACTATCGTCACGTCAACTTGCTGGTCCAAACCTACATACAAGAACATGTACCATTTCGAATTACCAAGTACACAAACATAAATTAAAACAACCCAATAAAAACAAAATAAATCCGGATACAGATGAACAATTGGAAGCGGCGATGAGGAAACGGGGAAAAAATATATTTACACTGGGCAACGGACGCCGCCCAATTTAATCAGTATCAATTTCATACCGAAACACAGTATAAGCCCCCAGTGGACACGCGGTATTTATGCGAATTTTCTTCACAAATGTATCCTAACACAGTCCCGGAGTGCATTTGAAATTCAGATTTTTCTCCCTCCAAATCCGTGCCATTATTCAAATTATTTCGACTATGGCCAATGAGGAAACGGTTTGATCGTGCGATCAACACAGTCGCGCTTGTTTGACGCGGAAAATGGATTCTCATCGTGTTTGATGGCATTATAATGTGTTATGCCGATAGGTGCTTTTTCTTTTTTGTGTCGTTAATGGACAATGTTGTGACGGAATATTTCAAGTGGCCTGTGACAACTCCAATGGATACTTTGATACAACGAATTCTCTAATATTCTATCAATGCAGTTGATCCTGTCAATCAAATTTATTAGACAAAGATAATTCTAGTTTAGATTTTTTAAATAGATTTACATTTTGTCTGGAAACTGTCAGAAGCATTGATAAACTCGAATCACTCAGTATGTGATTACTGTTCTAAGAATATAATTAAACAAAACGTTGTGGTATGTATGTATGTATCTTATGTGGGGGCCAGTCAGTGTAGACCAGCGACACTTCGACCCAGTGGGATCTTTTGTGTCGACACTCTCCCAATAACGACTGCCATAGATGTTCATGGCAGCCGGGACCGACGGCTTAACGTGCTCTCCGAGGCACGGAGCAGGCGATCATTGTGAATCAATACGCACATAATTTCGAAAAGTCATATAACTTCCGAAAGACAGAGGTGCGCGACGTAGGTTCGAACCCGAGAACATTGTGGTATAATACGTTTTTAATTACATGTATTTTGCTGCTTAACTAATAGTAATTTTGTTACCAGAAAAACAGAGGCAACTTAGGCTCTCAGAGTTTTTCATAAAGTATTCTATTATATAGTAGTTTATGTACTAAAATATCGGCATACGTATCAAAACAAAGAAGATTAATTACGCTCTCAAAGCCTATCCATCACATATACATAAGTTCTATTGACTGTCACAAGAGCTAAAAGCGCACGGCTGCGACGCAAGCTATTATTGACCTAATTAGCAACTCTTTCAATCAAGAGCGCACAACCGATGCATTGACTCTTCCCCCTAATATCTGAAAAGAGTTTTGTTTATATCGACACACTAAAATTTAAGACCAGCATATTAATATGCTTTTTAAATATAAGCGAATTTCGTAAGTCTTCTAAAGATCGATGACCACTTTCCTTTTGCCATATTGCATATTTTAAATATACATAAACCTAAAGTTACGAATTCTGCAATAAAACCTTTTTAAATAAACAGCAGAATGATCCATATTTGTGCCATAAATAAGAGGTGAGTGCGGTAGATTCTCATATGTACACCCGGCAAATTAAGTTGGCCGACATAAAAAACATAAATGTTTATTAAAGTGCTGAAACCTGGTATCAGGACTGTAATTTGGGATTTAATACTATGCCAGTGCCCCGGCTACTGCGCAAATAAAAATGGAAAAGAGAGACGTAATAAGATGTGAAGGTTCCGTTCTATGCCTGTGTTTATAATCTCATAGAAGTTGTCAAAAAAGCTAGCGATGTACACAAGTAATGCGTTCACCAGTCGATTTTCAAAATCCTATAGACAGACCCAGGGTAATTTCTACCCATAGCCCTTATTTTGATACCAATGGCTTTCAAATATATCAACTGTAACGAGGTTAAGGATCAGTTTAAGGTCTTTACGATTGCCATATTAGTAGAGAAAAAATGTTTGTTCTTTTATTTTATGATTGACTGACCATAAATTGGCTACCGGGCATTTTTCCACATAACTGTTATTTGCAGGCAATATAGAGTCTGCAGTTGTGTTGACTATACTAAGTTAGGCACAAGGAGTTCCTAGCTCTTGATAACGCTCTTACTGACACGACCTGGCTGGCAAATATTATTATAAAATAAAGACATATTTAAACCAAATACTCTCGCGTTGTAATCTAATGATATGTGGAAATTCCAGGTTTTCTAAAGAGTTTATGTTATCAGGAGATTTATTCTATTGCCTACTTGTGCTAGCAGCACAGCAATACATTTTAACAATCGGCAACGCGTGAGTCTTGCTCTTAGCGTTGTAAGCATCGATG
Source organism: Catocala fraxini (assembly GCA_930367265.1). Taxonomy (NCBI): domain Eukaryota; kingdom Metazoa; phylum Arthropoda; class Insecta; order Lepidoptera; family Erebidae; genus Catocala; species Catocala fraxini. The sequence goes on along the minus strand of OV884040.1, from coordinate 1,478,910 downwards.
GGATTAAATAAACCGCTTGTTTAACATCAGACAAGAGCTGTGGTTAGACTATCGATATGATAATATTATGTATTTCCGACCCTTTACAATGTAACGTTATGGTAGTCAACCAGCTTTAGAGGCGTGGTTGACTTAGGATTTTAATAAAAAATAATGATGAACAACGATCAATAAGCATATATTTGCATTTACAAAAGGTGTATGAGAACAAACAGAACTATAATTATATTTAACTAGGTATTTAGTGGTAGTTCAAGGCGTGATTCAAGATGAAGGCTTGTTATGTGGTCCAGGGTAGAAATGGACCACTTAACTTCGGTAGGCAACGCAGTGGAAGGAGCCCGGCACCGGGACGCGTTGCCAATATATAGGGCCGCCGCTGGAGAGGAGAAGCCGATGGAGGGGCGCCGCGAGCACGGCCGCTCAGCAACGACCGGTCCGCGTCACAACAAGAATACAGATAAAATCCGCTGCTGGTTTCGAGACAGTATTTTACCTACTGTTTAACTGCCTGATTGTTATTGACGGTAATCTTTAAGATCACCAATGTTTAACTAGCTCTACAGGCGTAAACTGTAATGCCTGTATATCTAGTTAAGCAGTATATCTTTTTCCCACTGCTTTATACTGCTTAACTAAGATATAGTAGAACGTAGATGGTAAAAGTCTAAATAGTGAACTATCCTTACTAGTCCAGGTTGGCGAACTATTGTTACAATTAATGTTGACTCCATTTTAAAGTATTTTAGAACAATTTTGCCGTCATATAAATGTCCAATATTTATCAACAGTAGTTAAAAACCATAAAAATAAATATCATATCACGAATAAACGGAAATATTTTAATAGCGTGTCGTTTTTCACATCTCACTGCGGAACACCAAAAGTAATCAGAATTCCGCACAACGATTTTAAATCAGTCTGAAATACGATGCCCGACGTATTTTAAATTTCCATTTGTTAAAAAAACCTTCAAGTAATTTGGGTAAATTCCATTTTATTTTATCGGACACAGAAAACCTTATTGATAAATAATTATTGACTTTCTGTGCGAAGTGACGTATTCATTAAAACTTCAAAGGATTCCTACGTTCTTATTTTCAGTGCCGAGTTACTGCTGTCACTGATGGCATAGTAGTTTTAAGTAATCACTTCACTACTGTCAAAGCGCAGGGTATAGTGAGTTTAATCCCCCGCAGGGAAATCCGTTGTGTCTGTACAATGAAAAATGTTTTAAAAACTAATTGGAGCTGACTATTTAAGAGACGCTGACGACTCAATGGCGTAGTGGTTAGTGTAACTGACTGCCACGCCTGAGGTCGCGGGTTCGATTCCCGCACAAGTCAAACATTTGTGTGCATGAACATAGATGTTTGTCTTGGTCTGGGTGTTTCTATGTATAATATGTATGTATTTACAAAAAAAAAAAGGTATATATGTATGTTTATCCATTGTCTAGTATCCATATTACAAGCTCTGCTTAGTTTGGGCTAGATGGTGTTGTGTGTATGTGAAAGAATATTATTATTATTATTATTACTCTAAAATCCAATACAATGGTTTTTAGATAATTTGTCAGTCTGCTTGTTGCAGCATTACAAAAATTCTGCGAATTTTTTGTGTGATACGTATGCCAAAATTAGGTAGTTTGAGATTTATTTTAAAATTGACTTACATCTGATTTGACTCCGTTTAGTAGAACCGGAGATATATAGCATAGTATGAACTTCCAAAACAAAATAGTGATACTTCATGTGGAGTCTGGCAAAGGCAAGTTAAAGCTAGCAGAGTGTAACATGTAAGAAAGATTCGAGGTAAAAACTACACTAGGCATTATACCTAAACCTACATCACATAAAGAAACGTTGGTAATATTACCAAAAAACCTCCGAAATGCTGTCCTAATGTCCTCTTATTACCTCACGGAGGTCACGTGCATCCCTCCTCCTTCTACCCTGTCCCCCGTTCCACGTGATGCGTGACTTTATTCAACACGTGCCTTGACAGGATGTGTCAGAGACGCTTGGGACAGAATTGGAACACGGTCATAGTTTGAGATATGTAGTGATATTTAATGAGATAATATTCGTACGTTTTTGGACGGTTCTAAAGTAATCCTACATTTCAATATATTATTGAAAATTAAAGGTTAAGATGATAAAATAAATTAAGCAGCGATAGCCTTATGGGAGATCGTTGAACTGCCACGCAGAAGTCTCGAGTTCGATCCCAGGGCGCGCATCACTGACTTTTTGAAGTTATATGCGTATTAAATAGTTAAATATCACTCGCTTTAACGGTGAAGGAAAACGTCGTGAGGAAACCTGCATGTCTTAAAGTTATTCATAAAGTTCTCAAAGATATGTTAAGTCTGCCAACCCGCACTGGGCAAGCGTGGTGGACTATGGCCTTCTCATACAAGAAGAGGTCCATGCCCAACAGTGACATAGTTCATATACATGGCTGATATTATTATGTCAGCCCTATACAGGTTGTCCCAGAATATGTGAATCAAATTGTAACGGGAGATGCATTAGGTAAGTAACTATAAAATGAGCAAAATAAAAAATATATAATGGCATTTGCGTAAAAATGAAAAATATCTAAGTTTTGGTTTAAAATCTTTTTTTTTGAGCACATTGGAATGGTTCTTACCTAAGGAATCTTCCGTTACAATTTGACTCACATATTCTGAGACAACCTGTATATAAACTATGTCACTGTTGGGCATGGACCTCTTCCCAGTGTTAGAAAGAATAGGCCATATTTCCACCAAACTGGGTTAGTAAAAATAATTACTTTTAGTATATTTTATAATATTTTGACTGCGCGGATGGCATTTGTCACCTCGCTTAATTTTGTGGGTTCACATCTCCTACGCAAATATGAATGCCATCTACAAATTATTGTTCCAAGTCTGAGTGTACTTACTTACGTTTCGTTGTACGTTTGTATTGTATTCTTATAAATAGGGCGCAATTGCCTTTTGACAAATTACATACAATACAGGCAGATCTGCAGTATTTCACCGACATTTAGATATACCACATAATCGGGGCCAAGTATAGGATTGCTACACAGTTCGAGGCTCGTAGTGCTACAAAATTTTTCTTGATAGAAAAGTAAATAACACTTTGCCTGATATGGTAATCGAATCTAAAACGTCAGCAGTCGTATTCCCAACCGCTACGCTAGTGAGCCTAAGCAATACTACCAACTTTACAATTCAATTTTATTATATCTCCCATATAAAACTCAACGACCACACCGAATAAGCTAACAAAGGAAAATAAAAGCTCTAACAAGCATTATCACTGTCGCTACATAAAACAGCGACATTACAATACTTTCATAATCTCACTTGTGATCACGCGTCTATCTGTCACTCTCGCTCCGTTTGACGTCAATAAAAGAATGAAGTCACTTCGGAGAGGAGCTGTAAATCTACAGAAATAGAGACTTTTACGCCTATAGTTACAGACGATGTTGTACGAGGGGTTCACGACTTTGTTATTACATTTCCTCTATGATTAGTATAGCAGCAATAGCCTAATAAGAGAACACTAGACTAAGACTGTCACGCAGAGATCACGGATTCGATCATAAGGATGTCAATCTCTGACTTTTCGAATTCATGTGCGTATTAAAGTAGATAATTGTCGTTTGCTGAAGACTGCGCCGAGCGAAATGTGCCAAAACAGGCGATCACAGTTAAGTGAATAAAATCAACACTTTATGTTTAATACAAATATAAAATATACATTTAACATAACAATGAATGTGTTTATAATTACTCCGTTTAAAAAACTTAAAATAATTAATATTTTCACCTACAGAATTACGTAAATTTACACGTGTTACGTTATTTTTAGTTTTTAACAGTAGTAATCTATTCTATTTTACAGCTTAAACGAAACATAAATAGTTATATTACAATTACAATTAATTATTACAACAATATTTAAGTTATTGGTTGACAATAAAGATACATATTTATCAAAAAAGCACTTCAAAACCTCCATACAATTTTACCATGGCGGCCGCACGCCGGACGAGATCTGTCATTATCTGTCTTACGCTCGGCGCAGTCTTAAACGGTGAAGGAAAACATCTATTATATGGAACACGCTAGATTTCTACGACAGATGCCCCGTTTGTCATATTCTTTTAATATCAGCGTGTCAGTGGTATAATTATGACACTTATATTATTGAACTTATAGTCCTGGCTGCGCTTTGCGCTCTCCATCTATGAGTAGTATTATTATTATTCCTTTTATCTCTAGTAAAATCATAACTCGCTGTATTTACCTAATGTTCTTCTCACACTCCGAAAAGCCTTTGCAGTCTACCTGACGCTTCTTGTTGGTGTACAATGCCATTCAAAATAGACAAAGCAAAAAGATTCAGTAAAAATGCATTGATAGGGTATGTCTCTTGTGCATGACGTATGAGGTTCGATTCCAGGGTTGAGAAAAATGTAAACAACGTCATGCACAGCAGTCGCATTCACTATCACTGCGTCATCGATGCAGTCGATAAGAGGTATAATCTTTTGACACAGCGCGATATCCACGCAGTCATATAGCCGTGTCGTCACCGTCTCGTGTAGTCTAACGAAGCGCCAGCCCTTCGCTGAGTCGGCGACCAGACGCGTGTTCTTTACGAGGGGCCGCAAAATATCGCTGCGTTTATTCGAATCGCAATGTTATCATCGGATAGTCGAGTCAAGAGCACCCTCCGCCCTTATAACATTCTGTGTATTTTTACTTATACTTTTTAAGCTATTTATATATGGATTATTTTGGGTCAGGGATTATTTTATGTTCTGTTAGAGAGTTCAGATTGTTTTGCGATGCTTGGATGGAAATACGTATATTGATTATAGCTATAATAAGCTGTGCTTGATGGTTAACCTCTGAGACGTATTGGTTTATAATAAAGCAGATATAAGATACCATCGCCAGATTAGAAAATATAGAGTAATTCAACTCGCGAGTGAATAGGTATCTTCTAGGCAAGCGTGCTTCATCGTCGACGGCATCGTCACTTTACAAGAGAAGAGGTCGCGGTCTTACTTAAGTCAATTATGAAATAAATAACACAAAAAATAATCTAAACTTGTTACAATATTGGTAATATGATAAAAAGAATTACCTGCTGGTTTTCAATCATATGGTGATGTTAAAAATGAGCCGTCGCACCCGGGATACACACTCTTACAGGAAACCGGCGTAAGCGTAACACTATTTATTATGCTTGCATATTGTCCGGTAAGTATGAGTTCAAAATGCTTACGAATCTATAGAAGTACAAATTAAAGATAAGATCACTCCTTTCCTTTCATTTCATATTTTATTTCTTTACCTTCTGGTTGGCAAAGTACAAGTCTCACGTCGCGGCTACGGTTATTTATCATTAGGTGGATAATGAGCGGCGGTTGACACTTACTAATCAGGTGGGCCACTAGCTTATCTTACAATATGTGCAAAAAAAATACATTGTTAATGAAAATTCCCTGCTTGGCATTAAAAATAATGGTAGAGAGAATAAACAGATCGCCTACCTACGACGTAAAATTGCAAGTTAATTAAATTTGAATATTAAAGACCTCTGCGTACTCTTCAACGGTTTATAGGCGTGAAGCCAGGTTACGCTATAGCATTTGATTTAAAAAGTGTCGGCAAAATATAAAGCTCAGGTACAGTCAAGTCTAGATTGCGTTTGGAACGTTGTTATCATAGTTCATACATCATTAAAGTTTTCATTCGAGGGAGTACTGTCGCCTACAAAAATGGTAATTTAACGTCGTACACTCGCTTTGCGGTTTATAAAGACAAACTAAGAATATTTTGCACAAAACGGAAGAATGTTCTGCGCGCAGATGCTTTGGATATATTATGCTGTGATTCGTGGCACTGTAGGTAAAATATAATATTTTATTTTTGTGAGACTGTCCGTTGTATTAATATTTGTATGCGACCGCGAGATTTGAAGATTGATGGTCAATCAAACAATCAAAATTGGTCAGGCAATTTCTTACAGACTTTTATTTTAAAAAAGCCATATGTAGTGGCCCTATTAAGTGGTATTTAAAAATTGAGCATGCGATTTGTTGGTATTAAACATTTCTGTCTTAAGATTTCTGCGAGAAGAAAAAAGTAAAAGTAGGCGTGGATTTACAAGCGTAAATGCAAATAAGTGATATACAAGTATAACTAGAATTAAACTATTTTTATCATCATATTGACCTGAATTTCTGAAAACGTTGCAGTTTTACTGTATTGTAAAGCCTTTAGCATGGAAAGTGGAGCTACATAGTATTCGATAATAGTCAGACATATAAAACTGGGAAACCGTCAGTGGAATACTGAATACCAAGTACAAAAATAATCTGCTTATGGAATTAACATTTTATACAAATATAATGTTTATCTTAATGTGAATTTTTGTTATACTGGTTTCTGACTACAGTTTTATTACGTAAATACCACAGAAATGTACCAAGATCCAAATTATTCAGTGTTAATTCGTCACAATATGGTCTCAATTAACGGTTTGTACATGATTAAGTAACAAACATCCTAACATGAACACTTGCAAATTTAATAATATTAGTAATACTAGTAGGACGTAAGTATATTAATGCAATTATCCTGACTCGGGTATAGAACCCCGAATGCAGGATCGATGGAAATGTGTTCCACGTGGCGTTATAACCTACTATACAAAATAATTGCTAACTTAAATTAATCCTATTTAAATCGCAGAATTTCCTAGTAAAGTATAAGATTTATAGGCAACCCCATGGGTATAAAATTCGGAACATTAGTATTGAAGAATTATGGCTGTAATAAAATAATTGGTGAACTTCTAACAAATGTAATTAAAATACTACAAAGTTATTATAAGATTGTCTGATTTCATTATAACACTCTTAATTGGCTTAATCTTTTTGTGTTTGTTATAATCTTGAGACAATAAGCGCTGTTTTTGTTTTCATTGTTAAGTCTGCAGCATATTTCTGGGTATATTTATTTGTTGTGCTTGATAAATAACTACTTTTAGTTTTAAGCTGCTCGAAGATATATGATTTAAAAAATATGAGATTCCTAATCCTCTTTACTCTTCTCTCTTAGCCTTTATTATTCATAAGTCACTTGGGGTCGGCTTTTCTGGTCTAACCGGATTTGACTGGATATCAGTTTTTACACGGAGCGGCTGCCACCTGACCTCTGCAACCCGAAGGCTAACTATACCCTAAGGCTAGATCAGTGTCAGGATATTAGAGGGTACTGACTTTCCCAATAACGACTGCCATAGATGTTCATGGCAGCCGGGACCAACGGCTTAACGTGCTCTCCGAGGCACGGAGCAGGTGATAATTGTCAATCAATACGCACATAATTTCGAAAAGTCATATAACTTCCGAAAGTCAGAGGTGCGCGACGTGGGTTCGAACCCGAGACCCTCTGCATTGCAGTCTGTTGGTCTCCCCACTGAGCTATCGCTGCTAATCCTCTTTACTAATGTAACTTTAAATGTTGATATAAACTTGTCATTGGTTTAGTGACAAAATTAATCACTGAATTTTACCACCGTTTGTGTTTTTAGTATTGCGTTTAAGATCCGATACTAATAGATAAGAGTCTTGAGTTTGGTTTACTGGCTGAGCAAATTGATTTTTGGGTTTATCTGTTAAAATTCTTAGCAACACGGAGTTTGTAAATATGTCCCGCAGATAGGTATGTACGCCCTCTGTTATGAGAGACTTCGTAACATAGCTTGTTAAAATATAGGTGTAATACACATCTGCGTACTTGTAGAAATATTGATAATCAGCCTGCAGTCTAAATATTAAGAATAAAGCAGCTGTTGGACTCAATATAGTGTTCCTATGTTTAGTGACATACACGATAGTGTGACTTCAATGGTTTGTTATACTTAAAAGCATTTATGTAAAAATGATATTACTAACATAAAAAGTTATATAAGGAAAAGGAATATATGTATAGACAAAACTCCAACAAAATAATAAATTAAAAAACAAAGAAAGTGCCACGATACACTGCATGCGCTATACTGACGTATCGCAGATGTACCACTACGGCCAGTGACGCGCCATAAACCGGCTAAATCGCTTGTTGGCGGCCATTTGCATAAACATAAACCCGACGTACCGGAGTCGTGTCGGAACAAACGCGCGGCAAACTGTAAACGATACTGCTGCGAGTATCGGCAAAAATGTGCCAGTTGCTGCCAGTTTTTTTATTATATGGTAAAAAGGGGAGAATTAAATATATATCAAACAAATAAATTGTGGTTTAAAACAATTTGCAGTTAACTCGATTAAATTTCTCAAGCTGAAATTGCAGATACAAAAAAAGGCACATTATTTTATATTCATTTCGGAATTGATAATTACCATAGCTCTGTGGAAACGTTAAAGACTTTTACATGCTACCACCAGACAATGAACAATAATTTGTGGAGCACACAATTGAATATACCTCGTTGGATTTGAGTGCACTACACCCAGCGTATTGGCAACGCGCAACGGTGAGCTACCTAATCACTTGCGCACTGAACCGTCCTTGCGTTAATCATAAGCCTACCTATTACTAGGATTAAAGCCTTAGTAAAATCACATGGAGTTGTTAGATGCAAGCAGTTGATTCTTATATCATTATAGCAGCTTAACAAAGAAGTTACGATTAACAACAAGAGATGGCGTTGTACACATACGATTCTGTATTACGCAAGCGAACCAAAAAGAAAAGAGTCGCTGGACGAACAATGCAAGATAAAAAACTATGAAGACATACTTATAGCATAAATAAGGGTATATGGGTTATGAAAGCAAGTGTCTCCAAGTTTCAAGTACACAGACTACTATTTGGTAGTAATTTACAGCATAGGTCCATACATTTTAAGCAAAAGGTAAGCTACATAGGACCAGTTATATAAGCCTATTTTAAGGATAACTCGGTTATTAAACATAATAGTATTCAAAGTAAATTGTTGTAAAACAACGATATTCGGATGTCGCCTATGACTCAAATGAGGCTGAATGCGATTTTTGGCTACTAGAAAATTAAATAACGATTTATACACGTATATATATATATATATAATCTCAAAGAATAAAAAGTACGATTTTCTGAAAAGGATATCTTAAGACATATCATTTTGGCCTTAGTGTGAGAGTGTTTCCAATAATTTATGTCGCATTTATCTTAAATATGCAGATGCTCTAGACAAATCTCGGCTGTTTTAATTTTTGGGAAGTTATATGAATCGTCAATTAATAATAATAATAATAAACTCCTCTGAGGCAGTCGTTATCTCATCATGAGTCGCGATCTCGGAGGGCATACTTGAGCTTTAAAATATCACCTTCACCTTGTGATATAAACAAAAAATGTATCACCGGGTTTACTTAAAGTGCACAAACCGCAGGGCAGCTTGTGGCGAGCTGAATGTGAGTGGCGACACTGCGGTCCTGAATGCCTCAGAGAGTCGGTTAAGGCTTGCCGATACTGGTAGTCTGGGGTGGAATTGCAAGAACGCCCGTAGGTCTCTGGCTTGCCTTGGTTGGCCGGTCAGAGGGGGGCCGCTAAAGCTCTATGCTTGGGGGTGGAAATGTCATTTTCAAGGGTATAACTACTGGGAAACCCGCTCCGGATCTCCGTTGTCACGAGGCGCTGGTTTTACCATCACGATGAAACCGGCGCCGCACCGCTCGACACCCCTAGCCACTTACACCGGTGTCACCCTCTGCTGCCTTTATGGTTTGTATGCTTATGGTGGCTATTCAGGAGGCCCATTTTATGAGTTGGCGAGTCACCGTCTGCCCATTGCATTTTGCTATTAGTGTATTCAGGGCAGACGCTGTATTTCATTCATAGTTAGCAATATAACGGTCCATCAAACACCCATACCTATAATCCATATATTAGAATCCATACGTAACAATAGTCCTACGCCTGCTGCGGCTAGTGCCGCTGTAGGTGTTCCATCCCCCCTTTGATTAAAACTCTCGAATGGCCTCTTCACGTTGGACCCGTCTCCGTGGAAGTTTCCTAAAGGGCCAGGTATTTTTCTACTATAATATGTTAGAAATTATCTGTGATAAGAGAAACATAATAATAATATTTATTTATTTCAGACTTTCTTCATTTTTGTGTAGTAACACAAAAATAAAATTTAAAGTTTAGTCAATCAATACTTGGATAAATTTTCTCATAATAACAAAATTGTATTTAACCGCAATGACCTTTAGGATGCTATTTGTGCTGCCCCTCAATCTGCTTAGTAAGAAGGCGACAAGCTTGCATACCTACGATAACATGGAAACCATAGCATAAAAATTAAGTTGCATATAAGTACTTATATTGGTTTATAATCTTTCAAATATAACTACACAAGTGAACACAATTGGAAGTCTTGTCTTGGCCATAATTTTCTTGCAGCTTTGATCTATTTTGTGTTGTAAACACAGTTTTAATTTTATAAATGGCATTATTTAATTTATGGTAACAATATATCTTACAATCATGCTAAACCTGCCCCACACTACGCCAAATATAAAAATTGAAATAGAAAATGGATGGCAATACTGAATTCCTCAGTTATTAGGCGGAAGTATCAAAGATCGAGTAATCCAATTTACAATATTAAAAACGTTACGAACTTTCTAAAACGATGGAGGAAAATGACAAGTTATTAAAATTGGGGACCCTAAAATCATTAAAAAGAACATAATCTTAAAACGGAGAAAGAAAATGATTAGGAAACAATTTTAAGAGTTAATAACTTATTACAACATTTTTTAAATTACTTTTCGAATAAACAACTAGGAAGTCACGTAGACATCGTAATTTTTACATTTGACACAAAATTAAATCCCGATTAAATCACTATAGAAGATTAAACTGTCGAATTATGCAGACGCAAGAAAAGATTGGGGGAGAAAATAGCTGCGTCCCAATCCAAAATACGTGTTTATTTTTTACATTTTTTTATGTTAATTATATTTGAATGGGTACATTTTTCTCTGTTTTCACGGGTAGGCTACATTTTCCCGCTACAGAATTTGAATTTCAAATTAAGAACAAATCCTACTCCACGGTTATTCAGATTTATATTCGGTTGAGGGCCAATGACGCAGAAATATGAGTGCCATCTTTCATTTTACTTTAACGCAAATTTATTTGAAACACTTTTGTTCGTGATTATACATTTGGAATTGTTGTACTTTATATTATTGCTAATTAAATCATCCGTAAACATTTATATTGTCTTGGAAGTATAAAAGAACAATTCAGAATTTGCGTAATGTATGATCAAAATTTACATACAATACAAATGAGTTTCCTTGCTTGGAAAAGTACCACTTTTAGTGGCAACTAATATAAATGTAACGTTGCCTTCATTGCATTTCAGCGATCAAGTGTTCCGAAAGTTGTTGTTATGTTTCTATATCTTCAAATGCTACGTTTTCATCCAATCTTTAATATCTTTACACTAACGTCAGTAGCGCGCGAACAATATCCTGGTATGCAAGAGATCATAGGCGACAGTAAACACCTACAGGCAGGCAAAAAATTTATTTCAATTAATATTTGTTACGCTTCCATACGTTAACTACTCGACCCATCATCGTGAAATTTAGCATACACATCTGAAGTAAGAAAAGGACATAGGCTACCTTTCATGCAGAAAAAAAACACTGTTTCCAAACGAGCGAAGCCGTAGTGTTGACAATCGTCAACACCAGCGCGGCGGCGGCCAAAGCGGGACAACGACATCGCGATCAGCTATTGGCGCGCGCGCCGGCCACCGACCTGCAGTCAGCGGTCCGATGCTTCAGCGGACACCCGTACCCGCGCTTTTAATTCTCACAATAGTTTATATTCTATTCCCGGCATCGATAATCTTGTAGAGATATAAATAATTAGTTATACAGTCCACTTCTGAGTTTTATTCCGTAACACCAAGGATTCGATCAAACACGTAGTGAAACGCTAATTTATAATAAGGAACATTTATTTTGTACAACAAGATGGTATGCAGAGTCACAAGTGGTGTGAGTACTGCAATATGAAGTCCAGTGCTAACAGGCAGCGGCTTGTTATGGACATATGCGCTTTTTGTAAGTGGTTGGCAAAGGTTTCTGAATCTGCAAAACTGGGAATGGAAGTTAGTTAGATACGCATTCTCACTAAGTACATGAAGATTAAACAATAGACTAGCTGCCTCTTTTTGTTATTTGTTATGAAATTACGTATAAAAAATAATATCAATCTCATGAATAGCTTAGCTTTGCCAGCTGGGACTGCAGCATTATCAAATCTCGGTTGTTTCAATAGTCACAACTGCTAAAACTTGCCACACAGATGTGGGATGGGGCAGTGACAAGACCAAATAATATAGCGATAGAAAATATTTTTATTCTTAGTTCAAATAAATTACATTATTTATATAGTTATTTCAAATCTGATAATAGCGGTAAGATTGGTTTTCAGTCAACATAATTTTTGCAATTCCCAGTTTTATTACGTAATATGATATTAGTGATTTTATTAACCTTATAAAAAACACCTCTATATCTATATATGTATATAAAACCCTTCCGTTACTGAATGACTGACAGACAACGCACAGCCGAAACTACTGAACGCAAGAAGCTGAAATTTGGCATGTATGTTCCTTGGAGAGTCTAGGGGAGCACTAAGAGAGGATCGCGGGAAAACTACTAGTAACATATAAAATAAAGCATAAATATACAGCTAATCGGTACATAGCCAACTCGTAACAACAATAGCAGCAGAAAATGATCGAACATTTCCAGTAATCGCCATCCCACTGACTGAAATAATGGGCGATTAACGAAATGACTTAATTGTCATGAACCGGCCTGAGTGATTGGAATATGAACGAGGGGTGACTTTGCAAGCTTGTTAATGATCAGTAACTGGTGTAAACTATTTAATCGTCGGCTGTTATACAATTCAATATTGTGGGTCTCTTTCTTTTGTATTAAATTTTCATAATGTACACATTATGATTATATATTTACATGGATTTCATATTCTAAAATTAAATTACTTTACCCGCATAAAGTTTAATGTAGAGAATTCAGATACATGTGTGTTATCACTAGACAAAGGTAACAGTGTATTTTATTTGTTTATTAAGTTATCGACATCCGAACCAGCCGATACATAGGTGATACTAAAATTCACCGTTGATTTCATAATAAGCGGTGGTGGGATCGTAGAAGTAGGTACTTCTTTATGTGTAATCATGGGCTGAGTGACTTCAAACCCCTGTTACCATTATTTAAAAAAAATGCAATACTACCTAAATTTTACTAATAAAAATTTTTAGAAGTAGGTTTTCCAATATTTATATTTACACTTTACCCCGACGTTTTGACTGATTTTTAGTAGACGGACGGGGAGACAGGCGGCGTTCTTTTTAATTTTGTAATATTATCTCTGTTTAATTGGCTATGCTTTTGTTGTTTAGAGCGTATGAGCTCATTTAATAATTAATTTGCCTTATACATTCGATAGCTTACTTAGTAACATAAAGAACACAGAAAAGTTAGACTTTCAATATCGTTCATACATTTTCGGTAAATGTTTATTTTAAGCAATAAATTTTGTAATAATTTGCCCAACCTAGAAATACTGGGATTTGAAACTTGATTGTTATCCTTACATTTATTTAATATTTTGTCAATTACTATAAATTTTAACAGATACTTCAAACTTCAGATATCAGTGAAATATTCCATACTAATATTATATATGCGAAAGTAATTCTGTTTGTTACACTTTCACGACTGAACTGCTAAACTATTCTTAATTCAATTTAGCAGGGAGATGGATAGCGTCCTAAAGAAGAACATACGATTTTATCCCTGTACGTGTTCCCGTTAAATGCCAAAACTATTACTATATAAATTTGCCTTATATTTCAATGCAAGAAAATTTTCAGCTATATAATTTATTTATCTAAATTACTACTTTTAGATACATGAATTTTTTTAGAAAGTACCTTATTAACTTTCTAACTGCAGGACTAGAGCACAATAACAACGTTGGTAAAAACTATGTAGAAGCCTTTGACGGAGTTAATTGCAAGCGAGTCAACACGGGTGGAGCTCATTAAGTCACTGGACGGCGCTCTCTCGGTAGAGCGGAGAACTGGAAAGTGCGTTTTTACCTACGTATGTAAACCATGCAGGCAAAGGGTTTGCCACGTGTATATATGTACTTGATGGCAGTAAACAATATTGATTGCATCAATACATGCTTTGACTGTTTAGTCGCTATCCGTTTGGATACGTAGTTATTTAATTGGTCGCCTCATCGCTGCTAGTGCGCTGCCGATGAGTGTTGTTGGTTCGATACCGACGAGGGACAAACATTTGTGTATTCCACAAATAGTTTTTCGAGTTTCGGTGGTTTTCGTTTTTATTGTTTGAAAGTTACAAGTACGGGACGTTTAAGTGTATCCTAGTGACAGTTGCGAACGGAACGAGGCAAGGAATCGTCTTTAATAAAATCATTGCGTGCAACCTGCTGTATCACGGACACTTGGCTACTCAGCAAGTATAGTCATACCTGGCGAGACTTGACCTTGTTTTTTTATTTCAACCCAGAAGTGGAGGCGAGAGGGCAATGTCGGGCTATCTCGAGACTTCAGGCCTACCGACTAAAACCATCACAGTGTGCCACCTCGCTGCTTTGTAATATGGGTGGGTCGCTGAAACTGGAAGGCGAGACTGAAGCCTAATCCAAGTTTTTTGCAATTTAGGTAGACGTACAGAGGTACGTCGGTAAGTAAGAGCGTTTTGCAGCACCGATAATATACCGGGGATATAAAAGATGGCTTCCCAGGCAGCTTAAGCGAGGTTATTGTAACCAACTCGAAGGGTTGTGGGTAGTGAGTGGTTAATAGCTGCGGTACCTACTTATCTAGATAAAAGGTAGTGTCACTGAGATTTTTGATGATTATAGTGCTTTCATAGTCAACAGTGCTTTCGAGTAAAAACTTTTACACAGCAATATTTTAACCTATTATAGTCATATTGCTTGCAGACGATCTCACGGTCGGTAGCTAGCCAACAATATGTATGACACCTTCAAATTATAGGTAAGTTGAATGGTGAGATAGTGTTTGCAATATGTAAGCAGTGCGACGTCTCCTGGCAGGTGGCGCTCACTAACTTGTTTGTGCGAACACAACAGATGCGACCTGCGACCAGGGTTGTACGGTTGCAAACAAAAATACTTAAATCTTTAGTTCATGCATAAAATATAATAAAATAACCTTATACCTGTATTCACTAAGCAGTCTTCTTTCTTTCTTCTTTCTTTTTGTGTGGTTAGTGGCCAACCTGTTGTCAAGAGTTGTCCAAGCCGCCCGTAGGCCCCTGACATGGCTTAAAACGACTGCTGTCATTTTGACAACAACCGGGACCGACTTTCTACGTGCCCTCCGAAGCATGGAGGCTAACACTCAGATCAAATACCACTAAGCGGTCACCCATCTATAGACGGACCGCACCCAACTTTGCTTAACTTCACTAATCGTTTACCGATCAGTGAGTTCAACTAGCTATAAGCGCCTCTGGTTGCACGAAGCAGTGGGCAGCAGTTTATTTCACCAATGTTTCACCAGCTGTAGGTGCCACGTAATATTGTCTACCTCATACCATCAAATACATCTACGTATTTAATAACAGAAAGTTCCAATAACGCTTTACTTGATCTGAGAATAGAAAACGAAATTCATCCACAGCACTCTTTATCACTATTCTATGTAGTTACTATATATTAAAAACTAGCTGTCCCGACAGACGTTGGCCTGTAAACACAAAAAAAAACAAATCTAAGTCACCAGTTACACATTACCAGGACGTAACACTGTCAAAAAAATCGCTTCTTAATTTATTCTCAATAATTCGATTTACTTATTTACAATTTACTTACTGTCTTGCAATTAATTCGAACATTAACCGATAAGCGGTCGTCATTAGAATGACGTATTTTGTAGTTGGATAGTAGTACTTACCTAAACTTCGGTAAAACAAGCTCGAGTAAAATGTAAAGCTTTCTGTTGTCCTGAATTGTTTCGCGTATTTTTTAAGATAGCTACAGTATAATATAGATTTGGTATACTAGTAAAATCATGATATTTCACTTAAATAAAAGCAATATGACTGTGAAGCCACCAGCCCATAAAAAGTCAAAAAGCCTAGTATCGCGTTCCTGAAGTGACCAGGGTTTGCAGACTCCCAAAATAGTAGTAGTTGAGTAGTAGAGCCTCGCTGATTTCAGCATGAATGGGCCGACTCGACCGGGGAAGTGCTACCCTCTCACAGAATATCGACGTGAAATAGCAGTATTCCTACTGTTGTGTTTCGTTCGGTGAGTGAGAGTGCCGGAGGCCCAATTACCCTCTTTCCCTCTGCCCGCTCCTTCTCCCTCCCACTTTCTTTCCTAAGGGTCGGCAACACGCAAGTGATGCCTCTGATGTTGCAGGCGTTCATAGGCTACGGTGACCACTTACCATAAGGTGGGATGTACGAGTGTTTGCCACTCCAGGTGTATAAAAAAAAAATTGGCAATGTTAATTCAGAATAGCCAATGTGCTTTTATCGCTTTTTAACTGCACTGCAATCGGCAACGTGCGTATTATACTCCTGGTATAGTTAAATACGAAATAAGTGCTTATCTATAATAATAATATTAGCCCTGCATGTGCTTACTGTACCATTACTGGGCACGGGCCTCTTCGAGTGTAAGAGGAGATACACCATAGTCCACAACGCTGGCAGTGCGAGAAGGCAGACTTAACAAATCTTCGGGCGCATTGTGTAGAACTCTCAGATAGGGAGGTTTACTTACGATGTTTCCTACACCGTTACTATATATCTAACTAGGACATCGAACTGCCAACCCTGTTCTCGATAAACAAAACATGAGCAGTTTCGCGAAGGACACTTCTTTGCACAGCTCCAAACCATGTATTCCGAGGTCCAGAAATCTGCCACCTAATATTGTCAAATCCGAATTTATAGACTGAATTGTGTTAAAAAGAATATTACTTGGTGAATAAAATTAGTGTCTGAATTTTATGTATACTTATTTTATAAATATGAAAAAATTGTTTGTTTGTAAGCGCAGTAATCTCAAGGACGAGCAGTCCAATTTGAAATATAGTTTTTTTGGTTATGTCTTTTATTATATAAGGATATAGCATATATATTATGACGCTAAAGGAGTCTGCCCACTACTCCGTCTCATACCATGACCGTGCTAGGAACGTGTCAGGCAAAAAATATTATTTGTAAGGAAATGTATAAGACTATGCCAACTATACCGTTCCGTCACCTACCAGCAGTTCCTATAGCAGGGCGTATCGTGTTGCTTTTCGTGTCTTCTGGAGCAGTTTATGATTAAGACAAGGGTGAAGCCGAAAAATACTTATACATGGAATTTATATACTAAAAATTAGGCAAAATATCTAAGCTTACGATTTGAAGCGAATGATTTCCAAATAAATATAATTAATCACTAACAAAGGAAAAAAGTACATTTGGTACATAAGAATCTCAATGAATGTATTTTTTACTTTATTAGCGATTCATTATTTTAGTTCAATAGTCGAGACAATTTGACGTTTATATATATTACAGTTTCTATTTTAAGATGCACAGCTATTTACCTTAGTATATTTCATACTTACGATACTTTGAAAAAGCACAAATTCAACTTTCACTGTGCCAATTTTGATTATAAATAGGCATCATAAAATTGTTTAAATTTAACCCGATTAATTGAAATATTGCGCTTAGATTGAATTTGTATACTCATTAAGAAAAAAACGTTTCCCCTCTAATGCCAAGTTGCTAAAGGTTCCTTGTGTTTTTGTTTATCGAGGAATAATGAGATAGCAAACTGTTTTACTACATTATACAATAGGATATGATCTGATGTGCAGTTCAATTAAAATATTACTTAAATAAAAACTACAAAGCCATCAAATTCACAAATTTTTGAATCAATATACGACTTAATTATCTAATATTGTCTTCTATTTACGCGAATATTATTCATTGAAATTAAACTGCTATATACGGATTTTATCGCGTTCTTTATTTGACACTTTATTACAAAATTTTGAAAATTGTTACACTACTACTACTATTAAACTTTACTAATTTTTAAGCTAATTAAATTATTATTAAACTATTTAAATTTAATTTATTTTTACACTTTTCCCGACGTTTCGGTTGCTTTTCAGCAGCCATGGTCACGGGGAGACTAAGATAGTAGTTGTCTCAATGTTCCAGTGTAGTTATTTCAAAGTACCCGAACATAATTTAATCATTGGTGTTTCTATTTACGCAGAATGAGCTCAAAGTATCATGAAGTCTAGCTGTGGTTTGCTTCTTCTTGGGTTTGACTATTTTTATTACTGGATCCCAAGCTGGTGGTACATTCCAACCATCTTCTCTATTAAAATTAGGATGTTTTTTGATTTCAATAGCCTCGCGAAGCATCGCTAAAGAACACCGATTCCTACCAAGGATTTTAAATTAGTAAAGTTTAATAATAGCAGTAGTGTAACAATTTTCAAAATTTTGTTATAAAGTGTCAAATAAACAACGCGATAAAATCCGTATATAGCAGTTTAATTTCAATGACTTAATTATCGTTACATAATCAAATAAACTAAACAGATTTCATCACTTAAAAAAAGTTGATAAAATTTTCTGCCTAACCCAAAACCGTTTACCCGCCTAACAATTTAGCTTCCATAGACTGCTCCATAAAGGCAGTTATAAAATATATTATAGCAGTAACTGTGAGATTTCGATGTTAATAATTGAAGCTTCGTATCGCGAGTGAGAAATATTACACCTTATTCGTTTCGCTTTAATTAAACTTTCGATGGCCGGGCGCTCGAGCTGCCATACGGTAAGATGTTGTCATGAATAACATGTGACAAATTATTTATTTTACTAACTTAGATTTTATTTATTGTATTATAAAATTATTTACATAAAGAAAGCAACAATCATAATTTACAACTTAACTAATATTAACATAACTAACCACTATTTTATTTTATTCTAAGTATGAATTTTGCCAATTATTTTGTGGATTTTGGATTTAACACTCACAAAATTCTAATGTATGAATTCTGATTCATTCATTTTGCTACCATGTTTGAACCGTTTCCCTAACATCTCTGATAAAGTTCTCCTATTTCCCTTTCGTGTAGCATTAGTCTTGTACACGTAAAATGTTGATTTTTATTTATGATTCAAAATGGCGTAGGTGTGAAATATTTAATCAATATAATTTTATTAATTTACTCGTCTATTCCCGCGGCTTTGCTTGCGTTAATATAGATTTTCAATAAGTTTCCGTTCCCGGAACAGGTTTTTCTTATTTAAGATAAATTTAGGCTTATGTTTTGTACCTCGGGCGAGTAGTTACGACGTGAAAGCCTAATAAACAAACTTATATATACATGTATAATATTCATGATACTTTGAGCTCATTCAGCGTAAATAGAAACACCAATGATTAAATTATGTTCGGGTACTTTGAAATAACTACACTGGAACTTTGAGAAAACTACCATCTTAGTGTCACCACGGGGGAAAGTGTAATATTAAATCTAAATAGTTTGTATAATTTAAATAGTATAATCTAAATAGCTCAATTTGAAGTAAACAGTAACTAGTAAAAGTGTTTAACAATAGTAGTTTAAAGTTTCAAAATTATGTAATAATAGTGTATTAAAATAAACAATGCGATAAAATCCGTATAAAGTTCGTCTAATTTCAATGTATAACATTCGCGTAAACATAAGACAATATTATGTATAACTAATAAGTTAGAATTTACGTGTATAACGTTGAATATATCAATATTATAATTTTAAGTGTGTAATATGCCGTATTTCTTCGATTATGAGTTCTTAAAACGAGGCAGAAATAAGGTTTCAAACTTACAACTGACATAAAGCAATTTGTCAACATTAAAGACGATCATATTTGTATTTTTTGACCTCAGTAACTGCTTGCTAATTGCAGGGTGGAGTTATGATGATATATGATATGAAGGCAATTAAAACAAGTTAGCGAAGTCAAAAGCTTCAGAACCTTTTTAATAATGTTAGCGAAATTCAACGTTTTAATAAACAACATAATTAAGTAGTTGGCTTTTAGTGTAGACTTGCTTTTTTATACAAATACTAGCTGACCCGCGCAACTTTGTCTGCTTCACATAAGAGAATTTTCCCCGTTTGTGCAACGTTTTTCATTGCTGCTCCGCTCCTATTGGTCGTAGCGTGATGTTATATAGCCTGTAGCCTTTCTCGATAAATGGGCTATCCAACACTAAAAAGATTTTTCAATTCGGACCATTAGTTTCTGAGATTAGCTCGTTCAAGCAAACAAACAAACAAACAAACAATCAAACAAACAAACTCTTCAGCTTTATAATATTAGTATAGATACGAAGTTTTTAGGGAGCTGAATTTTATATTAAGCAGTTTGCTATACCCTGAAACTTCTCATGTCCACAAACAGCAGCTACTTGCCTATCACCAGATAGTAGTGTGTAACAAGGTTAATAAAAAAAACACAAGCAACAGTTTATCATTTAAGACATATACTTACGTAAACGCAGCCTCGCTGAAAGCAGTAACCGTGGAAATTGGAGCAGCTTTCAATAACTGAACTGATCAATTATAGCTTTCAAATATTGGACACGTATGTATTTCATGTCCTTTAGCGCATGCACACAAGGCGACCATAACATTGCTTGTTTTCCGTTTATCATTGAGAACATTTTTGATTAACACTAAGGTTAGTTCCAGCCTCGCAGACTTGTTCATAAATATTGAAGACGTAGACGAACACAAAAAATATCTAAGCACAAAAAACTATCTACCTATAATACAATCAGTTTATTGCAGATATATTCTCATAAGCTCAACTCATAGCTTGAACCTATGAATCTAAGTAGCTCTTCTCTAAGCTCTTCAATAACTTAGTAAAATCACTAACCAATACAATATCTCGATGTTCTTAATATCACTTATTCAATAAATAAATGATTTTTGGCTTGAATTACACAACCTGACACCGTGATCAAATTTCGTAATAATGAATTAGCTATTTCAAGAAATATTATACTAAATGAAATAATTATTTATTTTATCATATTAAATTGATATATTACGTAAGTGTATATGAACTTCCACTCATGCCTGTTTTCGAAAAGGTAAGTAATATAAACCGATAGCCACGATTATAATATAATACTATATTATTCAATTTCATCACATGCTCCATGTAAGATTTAGGTTACTACAACTAAGCCTTTTTCCAGATTTTTTTTTATACATCTGAATCGGCAAACAGACATATGGTAAGTGGTTACCGTAGCTTATGGACGCCTACAACATCAGAGATATTGCCGACCTTTTAGGAAAGGAAGTGGGAAGGAGTGGGAAGGAGAAGGAGCGAGAATGCGGAAAGAGGGTAATTGGGCTGCCGGCACTCTCACTCATCAAACGAAACACAACGGTAGGAATACTGGCTATTTCACATCGATATTCTATGAGAGTGGTATGGTAGTCCTTCAAAGTCAAAAGTTAAAGTCAAAAATCATTTATTCACTTAGGTCACAAAATAAAACTAATGAACGTCAAAGGGGTTAGTGAGTTTATTAAATTTACTGAATTTACATTTATGTTAGTTGCAAGGTTTATAAGATGATACCTGCAAGAAACTCAAGGCCACTCTTTTAAATCGCCATCCACTTATTATTTCAGTATTTTACAACTTATTTATGTACCAGGTGTTGCAGTCATTATGCCATATGTCACTGTCCCTATAAAACTAAATTCTAAAAACTAATAATTCTAAAAATAAATTTAAAAGCATTATCAGCCATTACTTTCTAAAGTATAGTTTACTTCCCCTATTTTCACTGTATTTCTTTGAAACAAGACGTTTTAATTTCAAAATCCTTCCCTCTCCGGCATTTTCTTACATTACCGAAGACGTCCACTTAACGCCATTATCGTTTACAGCAAGGAAATTGTTTGCAAACAAAACAGGGGATGGAAAAAACCCCACGTGAACGTTGAGAGGGTTAACCGTTAAATGCTCGATGCAAATTGCTCTCACGGGTCTCTCTGGCCGCATTTAAAATAATACAGAGTTCCCGGGGTAAGCGCAGCGGACGTGTATAACTAACTTTTAATATGTCATTTGCATGCTTCAGAAAAAAAGAGTTTACGGCTTCATAATTTGTTTATTTTTGGGCTTCGTTAAATAAGGGTATATTTTTTGTTTAGGGAGAAAAGTAGATAATTATATTTAGCTACATGTCATTTACAGCCAGATATGATATTCATGTGTTATTTAGACTTTTTTTTGTCGGTCAATGTTACCTCACTAGTTATATACACATTAAATATGAAAGTTAATGAAGGTGTTTGTTACTCAAACACGAGGAAACTATATCTTGGATTAAACTACATAGATTCACGCCTGTTTCCCAGAGGGGTAGGCAGAAACTACGGATTGCCATTTGCTACGATCCTGACACACTTCTCTGGCTTCATTCACTTTCATCACATTCCTCATACACGCCCGTCGGTTCAAGGTTCTCTTAACCTGGCCTTTGTCCAGAACGCCTCCGATCTGATCAAGGAACGTTCGCCTAGGTCTTCCTCTTGTGAATGGATTAAACTAATAAATATACACTCGGCGTCACAAAAATCGCACCTTTTTGTTTTTTTTCAATAATCACCTCCCAAAATTTAGCGCATTGATTCTACTGGATAAAAAAATATATCATTTTTAAGAGCATTTCAATACCTTTACATTATTGGTCGGTAGAATTAAAAACCAAAATAAAATTTATTATTAGGGAACATTTAACATAATGGTAAAAAAATGCGCATCCATTAGAGCGCTAGTTGAGCTACCTGAATAGGGTATAAAAGGTCATGTCCAGGTAAAAAATGGGTCATAATGGTAGGAGGGGTCCGCATCGGCGTCGAGTCGACCCTGAAATATCTGGGTCTTTTGCTCGACAGCCGGTGGGACTTTACAGCCCATTTTCGTCGTTTGGCTCCCATTCTTCGGGGCGCTGCGGGCGCGCTCTCGCGCCTGCTGCCCAACCTCGGGGGGCCAAACACCTCCTGCCGGAGGCTCTACGAGGGGGTCGTGCGGTCCATGGCCCTGTATGGGGCCCCAGTTTGGGCGGACAACCTGACGGCCCGTAACATTTCGGCGCTTCGTGCGCCACAGCGCGCCATGGCCGTCAGGTTGATACGAGGCTACCGCACGATCTCGTTCGAGGCTGCGGGCCTCCTCGCCGGATCGATGCCATGGGACCTGGAAGCGGCGCTCCTGGCGTCGCTCTATCGTTGGCGCCGGGAGGCGCTAGCTCGGGGCGAAGGACCAGCTCTTCCCGCTCTCGAAGCGGCGAGGTCCGAGCTCCGCCAGGTCCTAGTGGCGAATTGGAAGGAACGACTTGTGCACCCCAGTGCCGGGCACGCCACGATCGTGGCGGTAAGTCCCGTGTTTGAGGAGTGGCTGGAGAGGCGCCATGGCGCCCTCACCTTCCGGCTGACACAGGTAATGACTGGCCACGGTTGTTTTGGCCAGTTCCTGTGTCGTATACGCCGGCAAGAGACGCCCGGTTGTCACCACTGCGGCGACTGCCGCGACGTTGTTGAGGACACGGCGCTGCACACTTTGGCGGTTTGCCCCGCCTGGGCATCGCAGCGCCGTGAGTTGATCGCGGTAGTCGGATTGGTTGCCCTCTCGCTCCCGGCCGTAGTTCAGTCTATGGTCCGGAGCGAGAGGTCGTGGAACGCCGTCGCCTCCTTTTGTGAGGAAGTTATTTCCATCAAGGAGGCGGCGGAGCGGGAGAGGGAGCGTTTGAACCCTCTCCCCAACCGCAGAGCCGGGCGCCGGAGGGCGCGGGACGACCTCCAGCCACCCTGAGGATTGACCTGGGGGTGGCGGGCTTTGTGGGCCTGCCCGCCATCCGTTCAGCACCAGGTCCGAGAGGCGGCGTGCGTGTTCCCACGCGCGCCTCTGTTGTTTCGAGTCCGTCTCCCCTCTAGGGGGGACAGTAGGGATACTATTGTGAGAAGTGCCTTTGGGTAGGTCTTTTGCGTAGTGGCCTGCCGTTTCAAACGGCGGGCCGAATCCTCGGCGGGGTCGCGACCGCATGCGAAAGTGATTCGCGCGGCCCCGTCGATAGTGGTTTTGTCGAGGAACACCGTGGTAGGTTTAGTCGGTATTCCGGGAGGTACTTCATCTTTTCAACATCTCTCTTTTACCCTGGCGAGTCCGACATAACCCCTCCGCCCGCCCCCGCGGAGGGGTATGCATCAAGCATTCCCCCACGTTAAAAAAAAAAAAAAAAAAAAAAAAAAAAGGTAAAAAATGGGTCAATCATTGCTCAGACTTTAAAGTGTACACATCGGAACAGCATACTCAAGAAAAAAATACCTGAAGATGGATACCACCTCTGAAGAAGCCGCTCAAGTCATTGCACTATTGCAAGAAGGAGTACGTCAGGTTTATGTTGCTCTACAATTAAATCTGAGTCGTTTCTCTGTTCGACGAGTGTATCAACGGTTCCAAGAGACTGGTGGCTTTATCCGAAGACGTGGATCAGGAAGAAAACGCTGTACATCAGAGAGAGACGACCGCTTCATTGTCTCCACATCGTTGCGCAACCGCTTCAGTAATGCTGTTAAGGTGCAACAGCAGCTCCGATCAGCTCGTAGAACGGCTGTGAGTGTCTCTACGATTAGAAGAAGACTTAAAGAAAAGAAAATCACTGCCCACAGACCTGCGAAAGGTCCCAAATTGACCACGCAGCACAGAAGAGACCGTCTACAATTTGCTCAGGAGCACGTCACTTGGACGCTTGACCATTGGAGAGCCGTTCTGTTTACTGATGAGACAAGAGTTTGTCTTTTCTGTAATGACAGACGCAGAAGAGTTTACAGAAGAAAAGGAGAGCGCTTTGCTCAAGCTTGCATCGAAGAAACAACAGAATACGGGGGTGGTTCCTGTATGTTCTGGGGTGGGATATCCGTGGACGGGAAAACGGAACTTGTGTGCGTCTCTCGGACTGGCGGTGGTCGAGGGCAAGGTTCGCTGAATGCTGCTCGGTACATAACGGAGATCTTGCAAGACCATGTGGTCCCGTATGCTGGTTTTGTTGGCGATGGGTTCATACTAATGCATGATAACGCCCGTTGCCACACCGCGGCCAGTGTGCGTGATTACTTGGAAGAAGTCGAGATTTCTGTTATGCAGTGGCCAGCACGAAGCCCGGACCTTAACCCTATCGAGCACCTCTGGGATGATGTAAAGAGGCATGTACGAGCACGAAATCCTGCTCCCACAACTCTCCAAGAGCTCCAGGATGCCGTGATCGAAGAATGGGATAACATACCTCAAGAGAGAGTAGTAACTCTCATGAGGTCCATGAAGGATAGGATGGAAGCTGTCATCAAGGCTAGGGGCGGAAACACTAGATTTTAAGGACGAAATTGTATTTTTTTAAATTTGTTTTTTTATTAATTTTATTATTTTCTGAGTTTCTGATTTTTTTATTATTAAAACATAAAAATAAACATTCGCGCTTTATAATTTCTAAAAGGCAATTTAATAACCTTTCCAATGATATCCTACAATCATATTCTCACTATTGACAAAGTTTGAGAAAAAGTACTTTAATATTGAATTTTAAAAAGGTGCGATTTTTGTGACGCCGAGTGTATATTGAAATTAAACACCTATATACGGATTTTATCGCGTTGTAATTTTTTTTGCAAAACACTTTTATTACACAATTTTGAAACTTTAAACTACTATTGTTAAACACTTTTACTAGTTACTGTTTACTTCAATTTAAGCTATTTAAATAAAAAAAACTATTTAGATTTAATTTTACTCTTTCCCCGACGTTTCGGTTCAGCCATGTTCACGGGGAGACTAAGATGGTAGTTGACACAATGTACTGAAGTGTAGTTATTTAATATATATATATATACATATATATATATATATATTATAACTACCCGTACTCGAAACTACCCTTCCCAAAACTACATCCAAACTACCCAGTCTCCTTATGCGAGACAGTAGGGCAAAATTTAGACAACACGACACAGAAGCGCTCGTGGTAACACGCACGCCGCCTCTCGGACTTGGAGCTGATCGGGTAGTCACGCCTTCCGGTACCCGGTTCTGCGGTTGAGGAGAGGGTTCAAGAGCTCCCTCTCTAACTCCGCCGCCTTCTTAACGGAAATAACTTCCTCACAGATGGAGATGACGGTGGTCCACGACCTCTTGCGCCGGACTATAGACTGAACCAAGGCCAGGAGCAAGAGGGCGACCATACCCAATGCCGCGACCAACTCACGGCGCTGCGATGCCCAGGCGGGGCAATCCACCAAAGTGTGCAGCACCGTATCTCCAACAACACCGCGGCAGTCGCGGCAGTGATGACATCCGACCGTCTCCTGTCGGCCTATGCGACACAGGAACTGGTCAAAACATCCGTGGGCAGTCATTACATGTGTCAGCCGGGGACGGTGAAGGCACCATGCCGGATCTCTAGCTATTCCTCAAGAATGGGACCTACCGCCACGATCGTAGTGTTCGTCGAATAATGTTATTAATCTAAGCCGCGGGCAAAATTAAGTATTTTATAATTAATCGCATAGTTTTTTATTCCACTATTTGCAATTAAATAACTAAATGAATAAGTAAACCATTTTCAGAAATCCATGTCATACAAATTATAATGAGTTGTTTTCAACTCGCTTTACAATAATTTGTAAAAGCTATTAACGTGTACGCGTAGTAATTAATTTTATTCTAGGATAAAATAAATAAATTATTTTGTATATATCTGGTATTCTAGTAACTACGTCAGTGGCGTAGCGGAAGTCAGTACAGCTATTATATATGAGATCTGGGGATTGATACTCGGGCTTATTACAAGAAATTCGAAGTACTGGCACGAAGTCTGGAATTGCGCCACGTAGGAGGCTCATCCTCTACTACGCGTGACCAAAACACATATAGCAAAATTTTGAAGTCACTGCTTACCTCTTAAAGAAGAAAACTAAGTAGCTATTTGGGTTTTCAATTACTAGCCTTCTTTTTAAGCCCTCTTGCTTGTGCGTTCTAATTTAATTGGAGAGCTTACGCCTCAAGGGCAAAGCAAGGGCTTAGGGCCCACGTGGGTTGTGCAATGGGTGGGATTCAATCCCAAGATCTCACTGCCACGAAGGCATGCGATTGTCGCTTACCTAACCCGTTTTTACATTGGGGAATCTATTAAAGTATTTGGTAAAAATTTAACTGACTTTACCATGAATTATAAGAAACTTTAATCAAACGCAGATACAGTAGTACAGTCGTCACCTAGAAATGAGACACAGCTCAAATTGTGATGCTTATTGCGCACGGGCCGCGGCCGTCGACGGATTAA
Organism: Catocala fraxini; assembly: GCA_930367265.1. Lineage (NCBI taxonomy): Eukaryota > Metazoa > Arthropoda > Insecta > Lepidoptera > Erebidae > Catocala > Catocala fraxini. The sequence continues at coordinate 1,451,324 of OV884040.1, read as the reverse complement.
AGTAATGGCGCTGCATACTAAACGAGAGAGGTCTAGGACAGCCACAGATTAATAAACAGATAAGTCAACATTTTCTGCTATCATATTTATTACCTATAACATATTTAATTTACACTTTTGTTACATTTAAGGTGGCAAAGCTGCCAACCTTTAGAGTACGTTACACGTCGACAGCCTTGCTGAATAATTTTAGAACGTCTAAACCATTTATATGTATATTACCTATTTATTTTAATTATTTACATGTGTAAAAATAATTAATAATTTAATTTATTAATTGAATGCCTATTATTAGTTTCATTTACAAATAACATATAATATATTGATTTAATTACTTGCAGCATTCTACTTGGAGTAAAATTTTAAATTCAATATCAATGTGTATCGATATTAGCCTCGCTAATTTCAGCATGAATAGGCCGTCTCAACCGGGGAAGGACTAGCTTCTCATAGAATATCGACGTGAAATAACAGTATTCGTACTGTTGTGTTTCGTTCGGTGAGTGAGACTGCCGGAGGCCGAATCACTCTTTTCCACCCTTCCCGCTCCTTCTTCTTCTCACTTCCTTTCCTAAAAGGTCGGCAACGTGCAAGTGATGCCTCTGGTATTGCAGGCGTCCATAGGCTACGGTGACCACTTACCATCAGGTGGGCCGTATGCTTGTAAGCCACTTTAGTAGCATAAAAAATAAAGAATATTTTGTATTCAATGTAACTTTAAGTATGCTCGGTCATAACGCAACCTTTTTCTTCTGCAATTGCCCATCGCCCGAATTATTATTCAAAATGACATCTATTATTAAATTTTCAATAGTGATCTATGCATACATTCAATACACTATTAGTTTAGTAAAATCTACTTCCATACATACATACATAGATTCACGCCTGTTTCCCAGAGGGGTAGGCAAAGACTACGGATTTCCATTTGCTACGATCATGACACACTTCTCTGGCTTCATTCACTTTCATCACATTCCTCATACATGCCCGTCGGTTCAAGGTGCTCTTAACCTGGCCTTTGTCAAGAACGGCTCCGATCTGATCAAGAAACGTTCGCCTAGGTCTTCCTCTTGCGACTGTTCCATTCACACTAGCCTTATGAAGTTTCTTAGTCAGTCTTTCCTCGTCCATTCTCTCTACATGCCCAAACCAGCTTAACATATACTTTTCTATTCTTGTCACTATATCCACTTTCATGCCGAATCTCTCTCTAATCACACTATTCCTTATTCTATCTTTCAGAGTCACACCACATATATTTCTCAGCGCTCTCATTTCTACAGCATTTATCCTGCTCTCATGCTTCTTTTGCCATACCCAACATTCACTTCCATACATAAGTGTGGGCACAAATAGTCCTCTATGAACAGCCAAACGTGCCTTTTCGGATACATTTCGACTGTTCATAAAAGCGCGTAGAGCTCCATTCACTTTATTGCCCTCAATCGTTCTCCTTTCAATATCTCCCTCATGTTTACCATCCCTTGTAAACAAAGTACCCAAATATACAAACTCTTTCACTTGCTCCACTTTTCTCCATCAATCATAATATTATACATCGTCACGCACTCTTCCTTTTCAAATACCATTACTTTCGTCTTGCTTACATTTTATTTTCATTCCTTTACTCTCAAAAGCACCATGCATAATAGTTACCATCGCCTGCAGCTCTTCTCTTCTTTCTTCTTCTACTTCCAAAGGTTAATAAATCATAACATAACATATTTCTGATACACATACAACTTCATAAATACTAAAATCGCCAACCAGCTAACCAAATATGGAAATTGTATGCATACAGCAAACCCGAATCGTAACAGTAACCGTACTGGAGTCACTTTGTCAAACAAAGCAGCTTTGTACTGTAAGCCTGGAGCAAATGCCCGATTGTAAAGCTTACGAATCGCCAATAGTCGCTGTGAATTCTATTCTTGTTTGCTCGGAACAAGACTATTGATTCCATTTCTATTGTAAAGAATTAAACATTAATTATGTAGGGTGTGGGATTAATTGTGAAGGGTTTGTTTTCATCCGTGGCTTTGCTCACATAAACTCTACGAACATGCTTATTTAAATAAAAAGTATTCTATGTGTACATAAAACAGGATAAGGTATATCTGTGTACCATGCATCGAATTCGTTTAATCTATTGAGCCGCACCGAACCATTTTTGTTTTCCTTCGTGTCTCTGTATGTTTGAGCTTCACGCAAAAACCACTGAACAGATACTGATACGATTTCTATAGTTTAGTAGCTTGATTACTGAAATATATGCCACCACCTATATATTTAAAGTGCATTGAAAATGACGTAATGGGTGAAATACAGTCTAATCGAAAGAAGCCTAACATCTTTTATAGAGATACAGAAGAAATAAATGGTAGACATCTATTTGCGATAAAGTTGTAATTGATTGGTTTCTATTATACAGCTCGATAGTTTAAGGTTTTGGTTCACTGCACTGTAACATACTAAAATAATATCAGCCCTGTATATAATTTTTTCCACTGCTGGGCACGGTCCTCTGCTCAGTCTGAGCAAGGTTAGACCATAGTCCAACTCGCTGGCCCAGTGCGGGTTGGTGAACTTTACATATCTTCGAGAACATCGTGGAGAACTCTCAGATGTGAAGGTTTCCTTACCATGTTTTCCTTCGCCGTCTAAGCGTGCGATAATTAACTATTTAGTACGCATACAACTTTGAACTCGAGACTTCTGCATGGCAGTCCAACGGTCACCCACCAGGCTATAGCTGCCACTATATCATACTATGATCGTGTTATGAACATCATAAATTTATTGTCGGCCCGACCTTGGCATGACACGGTGGTATTCGGTGACAGAACGATCCAGTGAATTTGGTTGTAGCTACGAAATCTAAATCTCTATTTGCGCATAGATTAAAACCTATATAAATCTGTGATTTCTATGTTTTTGTTTTCGTTTAGTACGATTGTAGTGTGCTGTAGGATTTAGTTAATGTTACTGAGTTCTTCATTACTACGAAGATGTATGCTTGTCTACGTTTAAGATAATGGTGTGGTCAAGAATTAGATTCTCAAGTATGTAATGGTAGGCAATTCTCGATAGTAGCATGGAATCTAAAAATTACTAGTAGACTGTAATATACGGCTCTTAGTATTATGTAACTAAACAGTAAAGCAATTGACACAGTATAAAACACAATGCTATGTTTAATGCAGGGATGAATCGCTGTATGTATATAATGTGTAAATACCTTTAAGTGGTCTAATACCTTTGGTTAAAACCAATTAAGACAAAATTCTAAGATAATTGTGTCGAGTATTAGTACTATTTGTGTCTATTGTAACAAAGTTTGTATAGTTTATTTGTTTGTAATATATTCTTGACAAGTGTGATATATTTTAAAGAGTACAATATTAAGTTGCCAAGTTTGTTCTCGATTATGTTAAATTATTACATAATTATAATCATACATCAATCGGTAAGCCTGTTAAAATATAATTTATAAACACCAGAGTGAGTGGTTTTATCAATTCAAGCATAGTTCTACATATCTTCATGATATATTGAAGTACGGCCCCTCTCAGAGGTTTCACCTGTACACCTACAAAATTTCCCTGCCTAATCTTTAACATTTTCCACGCAGAAACAACCGAAACGCCGCGGGCACTCACGTTTGCATCGCCAACTGAAGAATAAACAGGATTACGTCGACACCAACCTTCTGTTGAACCGAGTTAGCTTCGCTAAAGGTGCAGGCTGACATGAACTCCTTTGACCACGTCCATTCACGCCTTTGTAGCTTTTATAAAAAATACTTACCTTTTTAATATTTATATACTGCGTCGACTTTGGTATTTATTTATTTAAAATTGTATGCACTCGTGTGCATAGACAAAGATATTGCTACGAACACGTTCTACCAGTCAAGATTAGTTGCACTAATCAATTAACCAATTATAGTGTTTAATTAACCTCTGAGTCATCTTCGAAGAGGTTAATGAAAACACTATGTGGGTCTGGGTATCTGTCTGTTAGTGACAGGCATAGCTCCGGAACCACTGGACCGATTGACTTGTAACTTGGTGTGCAGACACCTTGGAGTCATATCTCGGTTGAGTTTGAATATGGGCCCAGTGGGTCAAAAGAACCCCGAGATATAAGGGTCACAAGGTCATAAGGTCAGGGGATATCCACCAACAGAGTGATTTGGAAGTCCAAGGGAGAGGCTTTTAACCAGCAGTGGAACATTACAAAAAGCGTCTTTTAAGTATTTAATACTCACAATCTTCTGTTTCAGTCTTTATTAGTGTCAGTTACAAAGTCATGTGAATCTGATTATTTAAAGGTACTTCAAAAAGTAATTTTCTGAGTACCCGCGATACACGTATGCACGGTGTATTTCTCAGAAAAGACAACATAAACATAACGCAATCTTTGTCTTTTATAGGAAATAAACCGCTTAGTTTAATTTGATTTCTAAAGACGTAAGTTGAGATGCTTAATGTTCTACATCCCAACTATAGGACTCAATCTAATAGCTGTCATCCAGGCACAGTTCCAAACTCCTTACGCTACTGAACTTAAAGATATAAATCTAACGACACTATGCGATAGTCTTTACGATTGGCAGTTTCGCTTCCACGTTTATACTTACTTCATTGGAGCACCGAGGCAGTCAGAAGCCTCCTTTATAAAAACATTTGGATGTGTGTAATACTCCTTATGTTGTACTTTACTACAGTCACGTCTGAGGGTCAGGACATATTTTAGGCAGTCTACAAACGGTCGAATAAGTTAAGGTCATTGGGGAGTGTTTGAATAGTGACCCTTATCGTGTTAGAGAATTTTACTTATGAACTTGGGACTTTTACTTCTAGGTAACGCGTGTTTTAGTTCTTGTTACTCCTTATTGATTATTGACATTTACCTGGACAGGTTACTGAAAAAAACTGTTTACGCGAAAATACAACGTTATTTTAAAGAAACTTTGTGTCGAGTTCTTACTAATGAAATAAAAAATAATCGCAATGAGATTAGGAGTTAATTGCAGAAACAATCGATGAATTTTTGAGATAACTCTTTCACTAATCACACAATAAATCGATTTACAACAGCAAATTATATAATGCTCCTTTAAATTTAACTTAATAGAATGACAAACCCCTTGGATTATGTATTAATATCTAATAATCACTACATATTATAAAACAAAGTCCCCCGCCGCGTCTGTCTGTCTGTCTGTTCGCGATAAACTCCAAAATGACTAAACAGATTTTCATGCGGTTTTCGCCAATAGTTAGAGTGATTCATGAGCAAGTTTTAAGTGTATAATTTGTTAAGGTTTTATACTTCCCGTGCAAGCCGGAGTGGAACGCTAGTTTAAGATAATTGGTAAATTTATCAACTTTTGCTAATAATAGGCTACATTACTTACACAATGTGGCATTATTTTTCCTCCGTCTAACCTTTTGTAGGTCAAATACAGATGTATTATATCATAAAGTGCAATAAATAGTCAAGACAGGTCCAAAATCATTAAATCATTTAGGTCAGAATGCAACACTTATGAATGTCAACGCCTATCGATTAAAGAGTTTACTGAAGGTGAAGGTACTGCATTTCTATTTCTATTAGATGCTTAATTCAGATTAAAGGTTGAGTATATAAAATATGCTACGTCTATACTAATATTTTTTGTTTGTTTATAAGGATTTAACTCAAAACTACTAAACCGATTTTAAAAATTCTTTCACCATTGGAAATCTACATATATTGTCACCGCGTAATATAGGTCATATTTTATATAAAAAAGGTACTAAATAATTTACTTTTACGCGAGCGAAGTCGCGGGCACAAGCCAGTATAATATACCACGACATTTAAAATGAAAGTCGAATGTATTTTCTTCCAGTCTTAAATCAACACAGATCATTTTATCGAGTTCAGTGCCTAAATAAGTAGCAAACGAGATTAGCCGTGAGAGCTGTCGTCAAACGGCGCGAGACGCAATCTTGTAGCTAACACATTTTATTTCCACGCGGTACGTGCTACGTGTGAAATAAAACCAGCCAGAAGACTGTGCCTTTAATGGGACTCAATACTTACACCGACGTGTAATATTGTAATACATATAGCAGAAAATCTTTTGATCAGCTCGCTTACCCTTGGGTATTACCGAAGAGTAGGCCTTAGCCTCTTCGCGGATATTTTGAGTGAACGGAGGAATTATTTGGTGAGGAATCGAGCCGGCTTGCCGAGAAAAGTGCCATCCTCTTACAAAAAACCGGCGAATAAGTATTAACGCGGTTGCTGCATTTCGTCCGTTAGTTATCTACTTAACACATTGAACGCTATGTCGGTCATAAATGACTGCGATCAATATATTTTCTATTGTCTATGCCAAATGGTATTTAATGTGTTAATACATTATGTTGGTTAGTAATTCCGTTAATCCTAATATGTTAAATGCAACTAGTATATTTTAATAGCAAAGATAGACATTAATTGAAAAGTTATTGCTGCAAATTTACTAAGTAATAATAATAATATTCTATAATATTCTACCACATACACACAACACCATCTAGCCCAAACTAAGCAGAGCTTGTACTATGGGTACTAGACAATGGATAAACATACATATATACGTTTTTTTTTTGTAAATATATACATATTATACATAGAAACACCCAGACCAAGACAAACGTCCATGTTCATGCACACAAATGTTTGACTTGTGCGGGAATCGAACCCGCGACCTCGGGCGTGGCAGTCGGTTACACTAACCACTACGCCATCGAGGCCGACAAGTATAAAAGGGATATACAAAAGAAACCATGGCATAAATATTTTGTGAAATGAATCCACAACGGTGTGACGCGCGGCCTTTGTGCCGACTTACAAGTGAGCTCTCACAGTCAGAAGTGTTTGCGAATGTCGTGCCGAGTGTCGCACGGGTAACAGGTTCTTTTCCGAGTGAAAACCTTTTTGAGACAAACGTTGTGTGTTGATAGCCGCAGCGTGCGCCTCGCTTATAAGTGGTTGTTTTGTATTGCGTGTTAAATATTGTTTTTTATGGTGATTTTTCTCTTGAGGCTTCAGGAGTTTCTTTTATCAAAACGACTTGTGTTATACCTCTTAATAGATAGCTGACCATTTTTGCTTAGCGTTGCCTGTAGATGAAACACTAACGATTTGTGATACGCGGTGATCGATAGATAATCGTATCATTCTAATTTTGAAGTGAATCGAATATTTTGAAATATTAGTAATTTAAATGATGCATTGATGTGTAATAAGCTATGATATAACGCTAATGTAAGTTTTTTCTATTAGTTTATGGATATAATATACTTTTATAGCGCCAGGTTATCTATTAAAGAATATATAGACTAGCCGCTGTAACATGAACACGTCATGTTCCACGTAACAGCGGCTAGTCAAGTCAGTTGTGTTTAACTGGCGTAACACATGTATCTAAAATACGTTTACGTCTTCTCCTTTTGGATACACATTCGTGAGACTATGTATATCCACGTCGATTCTGAAGACTTCAAAATCGACGTGGATATACATAGTCTATTTTCACCTTTCATAGATATAGTAACTATCGTGCGTAAAATTACCGGCATTACTTGACTTCTTATAAATATCAAGTATTTTGCCTGGTTTTAGGCCTTAGGCTTACTAGAAAATATTAGGCATGTTTCCGAAACGCAGCAACCTGCGTTTCGGAAACATGCTTAATATTTTTTATGATATATTATTATGAGTATAAAAATTAATGATACTGGTAAAGAAAGGCATCGTGAGACAATCCTCACGATGCCTTTCTTTACCAGTATCATTATTTTTTATACTCATAATAATATATCACTATTAACGTCCCCTCAGATATTTGACGCTGTCTTCTGAATACCCTCAACGTGAAAGTTTATAAAGCTGCACGCTTGTTACTTAATCACGCGTAAATTGCGCTGAACAGTTTTTGATGACACTTGGCACACAGATAGACTATAATAATTACTACATAAATTTTTTGTCCCTGTCATGAGCTTCCATGGGATTCACGCGGGCAAATTCTAATCCATATTTCATCCGCATAATCACTGCATTTGGTATCCAAAGTACTCACTAGGCGAATATCTATTTAACTACTACTAAGTAAGCACATGATTCTACGCCATGTTGTTATAATTGCTACACTTGGCACGCACATTGACAGCGTCAATGTCTCGATTATCTCGTCTAATCTACATAATAGCATAATTTTGTAATTGATCTGATCCTCTTTGATAGATGGATGTATGTATTCTGGTTTTAGCTTGTATTGCCTTGGCCATGTAGATGTGGATACTTATACATAAATAATATTTATTCAAACTGTATACATCGATTCAGAAATTATTCATAAATATATATTCTCCCTTAGCCTTTATTATTCCCAAGTCACTTGGGGTCGGCTTTTCTAGTCTAACCGGATTTGACTGGATATCAGTTTTTACACGGAGCGGCTGCCACCTGACCTCCGCAACCCGAAGGCTAACGATACCCTAAGGCTAGACCAATGTCAGGATATTAGAGGGTACTGATTTTTCCAATAACGACTGCCATAGATGTTCATGGCAGCCGGGACCGACGGCCTAACGTGCTCTCCGAGGCACGGAGCAGGCGATAATTGTCAATCAATACGCACATAATTTCGAAAAGACATAACTTCCGAAAGTCAGAGGTACGCGACGTGGGTTCGAACCCGAGACCCTCTGCATTGCAGTCTGTTGGTCTCCCCACTGAGCTATCGCTGCTTATATCTATATATATATATATATATATATATATATATATATATATATATATATATATATATATATATATATATATATATATATATATATATATTATAATTAGCAGCGTCTTCCGCACTGAGTCAGATGCTTCCATCGCTCAACCACACTGTACCAAACATTAGTAGCTTAACCATGTATATACAGACATCAGCTCGGTATCGGTTCGGAAACAAACAGGTATAAAAACTTAACAAAAAATAAAATTCTAACAAAATAACGTTCCAACGAAATATGCCTTCTTTCTGTCCCAAAATGCAAAGGGTATTTATAAGACTCTCGGAGATTATTTTAAACTACCTACTAGTCGTGGCTTTGCCCGCGTATAAAGGTAGTGTACAAAACCTTACGCAGCACTATCTATTGCTCAGTATAGAACTAAAGTGTTGTTTACTAAGTTAAAATAAAACTCTTATTTTACGAGCAGACATTACCAGGATAAAAAGGTTAGCACAGGAAATAATCTATGTTAATTCCAAATTTCACCTTTCATAGATGAAATAGAGCAGCGATAGCTCAGTGGGGAGACCAACAGACTGCAATGCAGAGGGTCTCGGGTTCGAACCCACGTCGCGCACCTCTGACTTTCGGAAGTTATATGACTTTTCGAAATTATGTGCGTATTGATTGACAATTATCGCCTGCTCCGTGCCTCGGAGAGCACGTTAAGCCGTCGGTCCCGGCTGCCATGAACATCTATGGCAGTAGTTATTGGGAAAGTCAGTACCCTCTAATATCCTGACACTGGTCTAGCCTTAGGGTATCCTTAGCCTTCGGGTTGCGGAGGTCAGGTGGCAGCCGCTCCGTGTAAAAACTGATATCCAGTCAAATCCGGTTAGACCAGAAAAGCCGACCCCAAGTGACTTGGGAATAATAAAGGCTAAGAGAGAAGAAGATAGATGAAATAGAGTAGTCCTGTTAACATAATAGATTTTTGGTAATATTTGAATGTAATTAGAGAATGAACCAAAAACTCAGCATAAAGATATTGTGTTTTAATTTTGCACTTTTGTATCAAATGCACTTTACAAACTAGAAAATAGAAACACATACCGACCATTCTCCACTTTTCTATCTGCAGTATAAAAATGGCGTCTTAAGAAGTATTGCTAGGACCTCTCGCCCGAACATTGACAAATACAAGGGATGGCGCAGAACGTTTTTATAGAACAACGCTCATCCATGATCCATGATCGACTGAACACGAAATACGTGAGTGAATTCTACGGGAACAATATTTATTGCCAAAGAAACCATTTGTAGATGTATTGTTCATGGTCTTGGAACTATTTGGAGTGCTTTTCGGTGCTTTGCTGTTTATTTTATTATCTTTTTATGTAAAGTACAATAATATTCCCACGCGTATACCCTTTTGCTTGAGGTTGTATGACACCCACGTTTCTCTAGCTTTTGTTACGTAATAAAGAGCGAGTTTATGGCTGTATAATATATATACAGCTCGTAACATCGTACTGCTATTGAAAATATCCTAACACAAAACCTATATTCGTGGACTGGGAATTCGAGACATACGGGTATGCACAGAAGTTGTCTACCGATGAGCCACTGAGGTAATTCACTACTATACATATATTGTTATTTTCATCCGGGAAACTTTTGGCTGGTATAGAAATATAAAAAGTAAAATAGACTGCCTTGTTGGTCACGATGCAGTCTATAACATGCATGAATATCACTATATCGATATGTCGTCATGTGGCGTGTCATATAATAATAATGATATAATATTCTATCACATACACACAACACCATCTAGCCCAAACTAAGCAGAGCTTGTACTATGGATACTAGACAATGGATAAACATACATATATATATTTTTTTGTAAATTCATAATTTTTATACATAGAAACACCCAGACCAACACAAACATCCATGTTCATGCACACAAATGTTTGACTTGTGCGGGAATCGAACCCGAATATAAACTTAAAGTAGAGTAAAGAATTACTTTACTCAATGTTATTAAAGTGTGTTTCTGGATTCGTCCTTCTTTTACACAGCAACGGACGAACGGAGTGACAAAATATTGTTCATAGATATAGTTTCCCAGCTTTTACCCACTGCTTCACTCGTCCAGACTGAAAGAACAGTAGTGTAAAAGGTGAATAGTCAGGGTGGCGGCGACAATGAAGACACAAGTTGTACAGAAAAGCACTTATATTATCTTGAATGCACGTTTCAACGGTTAGAATTTGAATGTAATTCAGAAACTCAATAGATAATATTAAACATTGTTTATCTTAATTATTCTGATGATTATAGGATTGATTATTCGACTTGGGTAAAAAAAGTACAGAGATCAGTACCTAACAATACGTACTATTTATTAATCGCGCCGGAAGCTGACAAGCGGAAGGCGCCAAGCTAATAAATATAATTAAGTATAAAGAAATATGAAATAACTATTTAGATTATTGATTGTAAAATTATTAAGTAAATTATAAAACGATAATAGGTTTTAATGTACATATAGTGGTTAAGATGTAACCGAACCAGCAGTATATGTGAGGCCGGAAGTGTTACTTTATAACAGTAGTTTTTCTAAATAAAAGGAACCTTGTGTCGTATTTTGCATCCTTGACAACTTGTATGCGAGATATTGTATCTCTCGAATAGTTAAGGCGTGAAAGCGTAAAAAACAAACTTACATTCCGATTTATAATATTAGGTAGCATGAGCCGGACAGTGACATAGCATAGAATAATTAAATACTTTTATTTTATTTGTAGGCTTCTGATCCTGTGAAAAATGGGGCTGATATTACAATATAAAACAAGAACTTACTATAAATATCACTGAGCAGCGATAGCTCAATGGGGAGACCAACAGACTGCAATGCAGAGGGTCTCGGGTTCGAACCCATGTCGCGCACTTCTGACTTTTGGAAGTCTATGACTTTTCAAAATTATGTGCGTATTGATTGACAATTATCGCCTGCGTCGTGCCTCGGAGAGCACGTTAAGCCGTCGGTCCCGGCTGCCATGAACATCTATGGCAGTCGTTATTGGGAGAGGGTCGACACAAAAGATCCCACTGGGTCGAAGTGTCGCCGGTCTGCACTGACTGGCTCCCACATAAGATACATACATACTATAAATATGAACAAAAGCTGATATGAATAAGCTTAATAATATAATATTATATAAATATTGAATGGCTGTATAAAATATTCTTGTCATTCTCTCTTTCTTGTCCCAATTTTAAAATTATGTATGTGTTTCTGTAATATATGAAAATAGAAAATAAGAATTATTTTATGGCTTCACTATAGCTGAATTTTAAGTTGTTTTTATTTTCCCATTTTTATTTCGCTTCGTTTTTCAGTACCACGTAATAGAGAGCGTACCTATTGACGTATACCGGGCACATTTTTAGGAGTCGTGCTGCTAGTAAACATTTTCTAATAGAAAACTCAATTACATTTAATTGGATCTTGACGTCAAAACCAAGATCTCAAGAACTCAAGATCGCATTCAAATCCTAACTAGGATTATAAATGCAAATGTGAGTTTGTTTGTTACGCTTTCACGCCTCAACTACACCGCGGATCATTATACCTACTATGCCCTTGCCCACAAAAGCAATGAACTGGGCTACTGAGGATGGTTTCCAGACGGTGCAACGGAGGAAGCGCCGGTCGCGAAACATTAAGAACGGATGTGGCAAGGCACCTTTGGACCCCAACCTGAAGGTGGATGCCGCGACCCCGAACACTCCGGTGTACATCTTGTACCTGCACTACACGACTGAGGCGGAGGACATCGCGAAGTACGTGTGCCAAAAGCTGAAGTACGTCCCGAGAATGCAGCTGCTGGAGTCGCGTCGCAACGTCAACTTTAAAGCGTTCGTCGTGCGCGTACCCGACTGCTACCTGCACAAGGTGTTGGTCGAAAGCTTTTGGCCGCAAGACGTGGCATTCCGTCGCTTCCGCGGACAAGTACCAGCCGAGCGCACTAGTTTTTAATGTGCGAAGTGAAGTTTTACTAACATAGTATTAAGGTGTATTTACTAACATTCAATTTTATAATATGTAAATTTAGGTTAAGGTGTTTATCTATAGGCCTATGCAGCCCGAAATTAATGATTTATTATTGTTATTATTATTAAATTTCGCATACACGTTGGCAGCCTAACGAAAAGGTACGTAGGGTACCATGGTACTATTCCCGGGGATAGAAATTCATTAACACAGTCTAGACCGACGCGAGAATTCATGAAATATTTGAATATGTTGCCACTTACCTTACCTAAAGAACTAAGCTATTTACATAGTCTGAAGCCAATATCGTTAAAGGAGTTTTTTGTATGTTATGTGTGTATTTTACCTGCTAAGTTTTTAGATCCCACGTTATAAATAACGAGGCAATTGCCGCTTACACAGGGCATAGTTCCAAGCCCCGAGCTGCCATATCTAAGAATTTCTTGACAGCAAAATCCAATAACACTGTACAACCCGGGCATCGAACCTGAAACCTCATAGGCAACATTTGTACTACTACTACACTACTGCTGAGTAACCGAGGCAGTGATATTTTATCTGTAGTGACACTGCTGATGCATTAGTTTTATACAATCAAGCGCAGCTCTGCTTTAGTGCCGGGAGTCATTCGTCTCCCCACAGCCACTTAATAAGATCGTACGTTTATTATATTTGCTCGGCACATTTGCAGGAATCGATTTGAGTTAACATTTTCGAATAGAAAATACAATTACATTATATTAGACCCTGACATCAAAACTGCAAATCCAAAATAATATAATAAATATGGATGTGAGTTTATTTGTTTGATACGCTTTCACACCTTAATTACTCGACCGATCATCATAAAATTTCGCATATGTATTGCCAGATGTACAGACAAGGATGTAGAGTACATTTCATCCAGAAAAAAGTACTGTTGCTGAGATATAGAAATTTATTGACGAAACCTAATTTCACCGAGTAAAACCGCAGGCATAATCTATTTATTAAATAAAATAATAAATACCCTATCCGTAAAACAGCAGTTTTCCTGAAAATATTTTCCAAAATACCAGAAGACGAGCACAGCATAGGCGTACATAAAAATAAGGTATAAAAAATTGTGTCCATCCACAAGTTTCATCAAGCTCTATATTGGTGGCCATAAATTTTTCATGGTAGCCCCTATGCGTTGAGTAAGTATTTACTCTGACTAAACCGGTATATATCACTGAGGCCGACCAATTTCTTGACCGAAGAATTTATAACGGTACTCCGGCGTTGATATATTAAGGCGAGATGTCCCCCAGACGTGTATAGTGAAATGATGAATAAGGGTACTGTTTGTTATTTGCATTTTTTATAAATAACCTTAATGGTAGAAAATCATGGGAAATGTAGAGGAATTTTTGTGTTTGATTGAATATTAGTTGTCATTTTTATTAGTGATAATATATTGGTACCTTTATTTTGGTGGATTTTTTCGCCTATATCGAGCAGGTAGGCAGAATTTTATTGTATTAAATTCACATTTTGGCACTTAATGTTCAGGTCCAACGTAATACGGGGTGAACTTATTATTATCGTTCAACGGAAAAAGTGCCAGATTCAGTACTGCTACTGACATTACTTACACTAATGACACTTTGTTCGAGCCGGGGATTGAACCCGAAACTTTATACACAGCAATCTTATTCACTACGTAACTAATGTGCTACCAAAGTAATAATATAACATAATATATCTATATCAGTTTGACGGAATGCCGTCAAACTAATATAGATATATTATGTCTTAGTAATTATAGATACTAGCAGTCGCGGAGTGCTCGAAATTCGACCAAAGTTTGCCTGTAAGATATTGCTGATATACATATGTCATTTTATATTGATGTATGTGTCCATAGTTACGCGGTTCAACTGAGTGTGTCAAATGCATGGTTGTGTCCGTGTAGTGTTTTTTTCATTAATTTAATGTATTTCTGTTACATATTTTATAAAAATATTACTTCTCCATATTAACTTTAGCTGTGCCAAATTTCATACGCCTCCGGCAGCGCAATTTTCGTAAAAAGGAGTACAAAGATTTTGCTTCATGTGTTAATATATAGATTATTTACATCGCGTACATCGTCATTTACGCATCATTTCATCATACATATTTCAATAATCATCAAAAAGATGTATATTATTATATATCAATATTTTCTTTCTGCCCATATCAACATATAAACAACGGATCAATCGAAACACAATGTCATAAATATGCATGTTTATTTGTTTGTATTCATACAAAACTTTTCCTTGCCTAGGATATATGATAATGTTTTAGCAAAACCATTATTTCTATGCAGAAGAATATTGCTCTGTTTATTCCGCCTCGTTAGTCCTGCGGCATAAGTTTATATTTGCGTGCGAGCGTGACGTCTGGGATTCGATTATCGTGTCGGCTTGTTTGATACTTACGTTTCCTCTTAGAAAATTCTCGGTAACAATACGAATTTTTCGATTATCGGTATTTAGATTCTTGTAAGAGGGTAATGCCCTTTCTAGCGAATTGGTTCATTCGTACCTTAAAATTGTAACAAATATTATAAATATGAATGTGAGTCTGTTTCTTTGTTTGTTAGGTATTGCTTGTATGGTATGCTTTCACGCCTTAACTACGCGACCGATCATCATGAAATTTCGCATACACATTGCCAGAGGTACAGAATAGGACATAGGGACACATACATTTCATCCGGAAAAAAAACTCATGTTCCCGAGGGATAGAACATAAACATAACCTACATTTATGCAAGAGGAGCCGTGGGCAAAACTAGTCATTAATAAAAGTGGGCTTTGTCACTCTAATTCAGTTGCCAGTCAGTTACAAAGATTTTAAGTAACAATTATATAATTACTCAGAGCCGTTGGATCATGGGCTGGATTTTGCTACGATTGTGTCTTATACCTGTTCCATTGGACTATGAGAGCATATAAATAGAAAATGTACTTCTGCACTATAGTTATTTCCTGCGCACATGGCTAGTCTCCGTTAATATTGTCCACCGTGATCGACAATCCCGGAACATTAATCTCTCCGTGCTCGTTTGAACTCTTAATACGCCAGATATATTAAGATTTTTCATGTTACAACAGTAATAATAATAACATCAACGATGTATGCAAAGTTTTCCAAAGCTGGGCACGGACTTCTTTTTAATGAAAGAATGGTTAGGCCATAGTCCACCATGCTCGCCCATTAAGGGTTGACAGATTTCAAATATCTTCGAGAATACTATGGAGAACTCTTAGACATGCAGGTTTCGTCATGATGTTTTCCTGCGACGTTAAAGCGAGCGATAACTAACTCTTTATCATGCACATAACTTCGAAAAGTCAACGCTGCTTGGGTTCGAACTCAAGACCTCTGCATAGCAGTCCAACAGTAATTTATTTTATCATTAGTACCTTCAGTTGTAATGTAGCATTACTTCAGAACTCGAAGTTTCTTCGTGACGATCCAACGATCGCACTAAGGTATCGTTTTCCATATCATAAAAACAAAATCTTTACATTCCTTATAACAATCTCATACCTACTACATAGAGCCACTCACTCACTTTAAACTTACTAGAGGAAAACCTCTCAATAAACACGGTCCATATTAACAAGTTCAATATTTCCGATGTGGAATATGTAAATGTACTGGATCTGTCGTCGGCACGCACCGCTCGAGCCGAGTTTAATATCCCGATTCCTTTCACGAGAATTATTCGCTCAAGATGTGTACTTAGGTGTGTAGTGAGGTTATAAGAAAAGTGTAGGAAATAGTGAATAAAATGTGTAAACGAGTTCTAAACTCAGCGTATCTTTTGAACTAAAATGAAAAATAGACTACGGTTGTGCTTATAATTATTTTTCTTACTAATCTTATAAATGCTAAAGAGTTTGTTGGTTACTTGATTTGTCCTTTTATTACCCAGCTACGTAGTCTCGAATCAACATGTCTCTAACAAATTTGAATACAGCACGTTATGGCACTTTGTTTAAAAACTAGACAACTGCCTTTGTGTGTTTCTTTTACATTTGACAAAAAAAAGAAAACATAATAACAAAAGAAAAGGTTCATGTTATGACTAATGTGACATCGACGTATCATTTAAATCATATTCTTCGATAAACATATTTTATACAAACCATAATTCAATGACAGGCCTTCTTAATATATGATGTCTAGACTACAAGTTTCTATTTATGCAGACTTTGCATTCCATGGTGACTAACTATACTTACAAAACGGAGTATGCCTTGCTACGGTGCGGTACCGTTACCTTATACATAATCAATGTATGTACTTCAAGAGCAATAAATAACTATAACTTTTGAAATAAATTTACTATCAAGTTTCTCATGTATTAAAGTATTTTGTTTGTATCGACAATTTTATCGATTCCGTATACCGAAAGACTATAATTGGTCCCGTTGTATAAAGCTATATAGCGCTTCTTCACATTAGCGTTTATGCAAGCGTTCGATAGCGTATCCGTAGCACAGACGCAACGACAACGCCGCGACAAAGCTACGACAAAACTACAATAACGCTATGACTACGCTACGACTACGCTACGACTACGCTACGACAACGCTACGACAATGTTACGACTACGCTACGACAACGCTACGACAAGACTACGACAGCGCTACGACAAAGCTACGACTACGCAACAACAACGCTAAGACAACGCAACGTATACGAGTATCGTACCTTGTCTTGAAGTTGTCGCTTATACGCTGCGTTAAAGCTTCATACACAATCGTAATGTCAGTCTTCTTCTTCGTAAAGTTCCTTCGTTGGAATCAACTTTGTTACCGTGTGTGTGGCGTTGATGCAGATTTGCGCTGCGTTCGCCTACATTAGATAAAAGTCTCGCTGATTTTAGCATGCCGGGTCGGCTCGACCGGGGAATAACTCTCAGGGAATATCTCACAGAATATCGACGTGTAACAGCAGTATTTGTTGCGTTTCGTTCAGTGAGTGAGAGTGCCGAAGGCCTAATCACCCTCTTTCTCCCTTCCCGCTCCTTCTCCTTCCCACTTCCTTTTTCTCATCTTTGTTTCCTAAAGGGTCGGCAACGCGCAAGTGATGCCTCTGATGTATATACATCTAAACTACGACACGAAGTACCCTTTGTGTCGGAGTTTAGATGTACATACATATAATATATCTCTCTGGAGTTTAAGAGTCTGGAGTTACCACTCTACACAAATCAACTATTACTACATCAAAGCATTGGTAATGACGCGTTTTTGTCCGCGGCTTTGCCCGCGTTAATGTAAATTTTTGTGAATATATGTCTCGAAAGCAGTCATTTTTTTAGATGAATAGTACCATTATATGTTCTTTTCTAATACAGCTGACAACGTGCATCCAAAATTTAATGGTGGTCGGTCGAGTAGTTAAGGTTAAACAATCAAACAAACTCAAATTCGCATTTACAGTATTAGTTAGGATAATACATTCTCAGTAAGCTTTGTATTTATTTTCTATCAAACAAATTTAACATAAAAAGGAAACAATAACGTTAATGGACGCTACCATTAAATATATACCACTAACGTCACTATTATTCCAAACTAAACCATCTCTATAACTCACTTAGACAGATTTATCCACATTTATAAGAAGTCCAATACGTCGAATATATAATTTTCTTGGCGATATCCAGAAAAATTTAATCAGTAAACTGGCAATAACTCAAACATGATATATATGACCACTGAACAAAGTTTATCTCGTAATATACATATTAGTTCGGCTCAAGTGATAGGTGACAGCGAATTAAGGCAATATTCTAGAACAATTTTAGCAAGTGGCCAGATCCTTTAAAATAATATTGAAAACATATCGTAACAGGCAGGCTCATAAATACTTTGAACGTGTTGACCACAATTCGCCTATGACGTCATTTATCTTCTACTTGCATCAAATTAAGCAATAAATCTTTGCTTCTACAAAACGGATTTACATAAAACATCCCATATATTTTAGCGCTCGATTTGTTGCGTCATATGATATTATTGCTATCTATTTGCTATATCTAACCAAATTCTTATCATAACTAATGTTGAAATTAAACTACTATATACGGATTTTACCGCGTTGTTAATTTTACACTTTATTACATAATTTAGAAACCGTTACACTACTACTATGTCACAGATCCCGAGAAAAGCCAGCCACAGTCAAGCGCCAGCCTGCTATACTGCCTTATGTTGCTACATCTTGAAGCGAGCTTCAATCAATACATACTTTAAGCCGCCAACGAAGATAAGTCAATTTTTAGCATCCGTGCCATCTACCTTTACAAGATGGGTCTATAAAATAGATTGTGACTGCGGACTCTCATAAATTGGTCAAACCAAGAGAAACATAGGCACTCGCATAAAATAACACATAGCTGATGTAAACCACCAACGCTCGTTGAAGTCTGCTGTGCGTGAACATGTGCAACAGGGGACCAACCACTACCTGAGATTTGACAAAGCACAGTTTCTCGCTAAAGAATACCGATTCCTACCAAGGATGCTTTGCGAGGCTATTGAAATCAAAAAACATCCTAATTTCAATAGAGAAGATGGTTGGAATGTACCACCAGCTTGGGACCCAGTAATACAAATAGTCAAACCCAAGAAGAAGCAAACCACAGCTAGACTTCATGATACCCTGAGCTCATTCTGCGTAAATAGAAACACCAATGATTAAACTATGTATGTCTCCCCGTGACCATGGCTGCTGAAAAGCAACCGAAACGTCGGGGAAAGTGTAAACTTAAATATAAATAGATTTAATAATTTAATTAGCCTAAAAATGATTAAAGTTTAATAGTACCTAGTAGTAGTGTAACAGTTTCTAAATTATGTAATAAAGTGTAAAATAAACAACGTGATAAAATCCGTATATAGTAGTTTAATAACAATGAATACCATTCGCGTAAACAGAAGACAATATTATCTAACTAATGATAGTAATGTAAGTGTGAGTTTTTTTATTTGTTACGCTTTCACGCCTAGCGCCTAACGCCTCAACCACTGAACTTTAGCACATAGTGGTTAGGAGTGTAACCTTTAGGGTTTACTTTAGGAGAAATGTAGATATATTTAGGAAGTACAATGAGAGAAGGTATAACAAATACACTTTTAATGTATTAAGATACAAATAAAAGACTTAATCTTTACTTATACAAATATAGTCAGGGCGTGGTTCGCTAAAGACTTGCTTCGTGGTCCTTGTATAATCAGGACACTTAGCTGGGAGTGTGAAGCCGGGCCGCCAGCACCTGCCACTGACGCCGTCCGTCCTTATATAGTGTCGCACCACCGGTTGCGAGAGGTGGCTAGTGACGTGCGCCCGCGTTCGCCGGGCGTCTAGGCGATTATCGTCACAGGAGTATATAAAAGGACATAGGGTCATGCCTTTCATACCTGTTTCTAATAGATAGAAATTTACTGACGAAAATCCGAAACCAAAAGCCGAAGCTGCAGCCAAAAGCCAGTATACATTAAATGGTACATATCTAGAGAAGATGTAAAATATACCGACCAAATCAAATTACAAATCAGACATTTCTGAACTGTATTGACTCACCAATGTCGTTTTTGGTATCAAACGTCTCCGTTGGCTGTAATTGATACTTAGTCAATTAATTTCCCTTTGATAAGTTATCAATCAAAGAAAATTTGTTCTTTTAGAAGGAGTAGATTTAAGTCCTTAAATTATATAGTTTGTCAATGGTGATCTTTGAATTTGATTGAAATTCAACAGTAACAATTTAATCTGTTTTTGTATGTCGTTTGTATATAATGCAGTTAATGTAATTTAATGAATCATTGGTAAGTATTTTACGTTCAGACATATTACTACATGTGTCAAAAAGTAAAATACGTGAAGTATTTTATATATTAGTATATTATACATTTTCGATGCTACTTTCGTACAATAACTCCTAACGCAAGCGTTTTAGCCTAGCTAGAGACATCAAAAAAATTATGCAGGCTTAGGCAGAGATGTTTTACGCCCACATTTTGCTTATTGTCGTCTACAAGTTCCAGACTCCATGCTGCTACTTAGAATTCCTTGCTAGAAAAGCCCAATTACAATAGAATCAGATAAAACTTAGCTTCGTATTTAAATTGAAATCTAAACTATTAAATCGTGTAACTGCATCAAATTCGTAGCAAAAATAAAATATAAAACCAATCTTTTGAATTGGAAAGCCTCCACTTAGTACCATTTTTTTAGTTTTTATGTGATAATGTGGTTTTTTTATATTTATTAGGGTATAAATTAAATAGACCACAAGTCACAAGGTTGTAACTCGCACCACATACGATCGCGGCGCTATGAGTGCTATCGATATTTGCATACAAATTGGCCCAACACCACTTCACTAGACTTGAGCGATCTCGCTCCGACTCCTAGATTATAAATTGTCGATATTATGCATAGTGATGTCCCCATTATCGATGTCGTGGCCCTGAGTAGATGAGTTATAGAGTGAGTGACGGTGAATATAAAAGAAAAATAAGATCGAGGGGGTATGTAATACATTAAAATAATTATTGAATAAAAAATACTCGGTTTTCTCGCTGTATATTAAATATCTCACTGCTAGGCACGGGCCCGTTTTCAGTGTGAAAAAGCATTGGCCGTAGGCCAACTCACTCGCCCAGTGCGTGTTGGCAGTCTTGAAATATCTTCGAGAACGTTATAGAGAACTCTCAGACATGCAGATTTCCTTATGAAGTTTTTCTTCATCTTTTAGACGAGCGATAGTTAACTATTTAATACGCACATAACTTTGACAAGCTACTACCATTGGACTGCCACGTATAGTTCGATTTCAAGGCACGCTGAAATCGACCTCTACGTGGCAGCCCAACGATTGCGGCTATTGAATGAAATGAAATGAAATGAAAAATATTTATTTGCAGAAAAACAGTGGTACAATAAGGTCGTACAGAGTTATTTGTTCTACACCGTTTGTCGCAAACGACATGCAAAATATGATAAGAAGTAACAATCATTCATATATATCCTGTCATTATCCTTGGATTCTGGCATACATGATTATTATAAATGAATTATATCAAAAAAAAAAAAAAGAAAAAAAGAATTACTAGTCATTATGATGATAATTATGAAACAATGATCCATTATGAATGGATAAAAATGTCCAAATAAACGAATAAAAAAAAGAAAAAAAAATACAATCTAATATAAATGTCAGGAAAATAAATGTGAACTTAGCCTAGGTATAAATTCATTACCATCAGGGGGTATCGTACAGTGTCGTGGACGGCTGCTACGGTTCTAGCGAGCGACCCGCCTTGGGAACTGGAGGCGGAAGTTCTTGCAGAAGTCTACCGTCACCGCTCGGTGGCGCGGTCTCGGGCGAGGAACCGGTCGTGGGAGAGATGCGGGCTGAGGCTCAAAGTGCCCTCATCCGGCGGTGGAGGAGTGAACTGAGGACCCCCACCGCCGGAGTTGAAATAGTGGAGGCTATCCGGCCGCAACTGGAGGAGTGGCTGAATCGTCGGCACGGAGTGCTGTCGTTTAGACTGACGCAGGTGCTTACCGGACATGGCTGCTTCGGTAAGTACCTGCACCAGATCGCCAGGAGGGAGACCTCACCCTCCTGTAAGTCGTGCGGCGCGCCCGTTGATACGGCGCGCCATACAGTGGAGAGTTGCGCTGCCTGGCAGACACAACGGAGCGACCTAACCGCCGTCATCGGCGGGGACCTGTCGCTGGGACGAACAGTGAGCACCATGCTGGCCAGCGACAGGTGCTGGCAAGCTGTTGCCGAATTCAGCGAGGCAGTAATGCTCCTGAAGGAGGCTGCGGAGCGGGAACGGGAGGCCGACGCCAGTGCGGACCCGCTCCGCCGAGCAAGGCCAGGGAGGAGGCGACGCCGTTACGCTCATCTCCTCCCCCCGCCTTAGATGGTTGTGTTCAAGGTCGTAGCCCTGCCAGGCTAACGTCTGAGTGCCGGAGAGAGTTCGGAACGGAGATCCTCCGGCGCTCCATGATAGATGGGAAGAGCGCCGCAGTTAGGTTTAGTCGGTATTCCGTGGCATCCGGCGAGTCCGACACTACCCACTGTTGCCGGCGCGGTTTTCCAGCCGTGTCGACAGGAGTGGGTGTGCGCAAAGGCATTCCCCTGCGAAAACAAAAAAAAAAAAAAGGTATAAATTCATTACATAATTATTAATAACGTCACATATACCATTTTATCTATATTTAAAAAATTCTTCAATGCTATAAAAACATCTTTCTGTCAGCCAGTTGCCAGTGTTAGTTTGCGTTTCGTTATTACAGATGATAAAAGTTAAGAACATAAAACAAAAATACCTCATAGCATATGGCTTACCTTAAATAACCATAAACGCGAGTTCTGTCCTCTAGAAAAAAGGAAATTAAAGGCGGAATGAAAGGAATAGAAGATATATGTGAGCTTATGTGAACTCATACTCAAAATATCATTGATTATCCGATAAATTCATGGTATCTGAGTTAAGCATTTTTATATTGGCGTGCCTAAATCTGCGGAACGTTAGATTCTTGGTAAAGAAAATGTTGGCTCTACTATTTAAATATATTATGTAAATTGTGTTTAGAGAAAGCTGCCAACTCTGATATAAATAAGAATTACTAATAACTGCAGTCTGTTTGTTACCAAGAACAGTGCACAATAGCCGGACCATCAAGTGTTTCAATCAAGTAAAGTAAATACAAAACACGATGGCGTTGTTGGCCGTTACTAACATAAGGATTAAATGATAATCCCACCAAAAAGATAATCCATGAAGCAGGAACCGAGCCTGCACCCTAACTTACTTACCAGTCTTAGTTGCTTATAAAGAGACAAATTTCAAGACCATGCCTGCCGGGTAGCAGGTTCAAGTAATTCTGTATGGGTTGTCTTTTCCATGTTTATAAATTACATTCTACCTAAGCATGGCAAATGCTTAAAAATCATGATAGCGTCAAAAGAATTTGGGGATTGTTGGAAACTTCAGGGTGGATTAGAAACTAGTTAGTTAGTACTAGTAAAGTTGTAAGTGTTGGTACTAAAGAATATATGCCTTTTTAAGTATTAAGCAAGAACAATATCTTTCTATTATAATTCTTGTGAAATCCTTTTCTAAGAACTTATATCATAACGTACTTTCTCAATAATACGCACAATATTGTACTCATTTAGCATTCTATCATAATTCCTCCTAACTTGTAGTATAAGCAATTTTATCTAATACATAGTTGTTTAGTATTAAGTGGAGTCCCGCGGCGCCGATCGGTTATCTCTCCATTCATCCATCAAAAGTGGCAAACTATTACAAGCTTACAGTTTCCCTCGAGCTTGCAAAACATTAAGATCCAAGTTAAAGAAAAGCGGATGTAACATAATTATTTGAAACTAATTATGACTTAATCAGTTCTATATTAAAACTGTAGCTACATTATTACAAAGTAAACTATGAAAATTATGATTGTTTCGTTTAAACCAGCTAAACGCTGGAACTATCAGCCGGATTTAAAAACTTCTTTTTACATTTAATAGCCTAATTCTTAAGGGAGTTTATAAGCTATATGATGTCACGTTACGAGCTAAACAAGCGAATTGAGTAAGATAATATGTACTTAATTATGAACGTGAGTACAGCTAGTAGGATAACACATTCTTATGTGTCATTACTCTCGTGGCATATGTTTGCCGCCAGACAAAATGTTTTTGGCCTTTTGAGTTGGGTTATTTTGAATAGACTTGTGACTTAATATTTGTATTACTGTCTACTCTACTTTAAGTAGACGGTTAATAAAGTACGATGTAAAACATAACTAGAAAAATATGTGTGCGAATATTATCATGCCTAAGTGTACGTTATAATCTATTAAAAGCGGCATTTTCTTCGGTAGATTATGACGTCTATTAATTTCCTTTATTGAAGTAGGTTGAGGTGACTTTGGAGTTCGAAATGGAAACTTCAGAGACATCGTAGTCTAAACATGTATTGTGGTCCTACAACGAGTTAGGTTTCCAGGCTCTCTTAGAAGGCTCTCTACATAGACTTATTATACAAATCAGCATAATGAAAAACGAACGAGAGTTAGTGTTCAAGTAATGCAAGCCACCTTAGACTCTAAATTAGAATAAGTAGACGGTTGCTTACTATCAGGCAAGCTAAAAGGTTTTGTCACCTGTGCAGTATAAAAATAAAATAATACGTTGATGATCGAGGTCTACTCTTTGTTCCCAGTCCCCTAATACCGATGATCACATATAATAGATAACCTGCCCATCGTCTTAATCCGGTAATGAGATATCATTGTCCGTAAAGACACAAAGAAATGGGGAGTCAGATCGCAGTTACAAATGTTGTCATTACTCTCGTAGTGGGACACGTCATTTTCACTAGTATATTTCCTAGCTCTGTCTGTGTTTGCCAACGTCTTATTTAAGCTATTTTTAAATAAATAAAATAAATGCAGCAAGCGTGGGAGCTATGTATCTTTATACACGCTGCTATTCATCTCGTAACCGCGCTCTGGAAACTTTTCATAGAGAGAACAGAAATGTTGGTGAAGTCTTCTGTAGAGTTAGTGTATTTTTCCTATAAAGCGCATGTAGGTTCAAGCGTAGTTAGAGTTGTATTCTAAAAACATACATCTAAATATGTATCTATGAAGATAACAAATAATACAGTAATATATAAGCCATCTGCGCAAGAGATATTATAATGTACAAATGTGTGCGCAAACACAAGTGCGCTCTCTATCCCCTCACTCCACGCTCTCTTATGGTTATGATCCAACAGGACGCACAATGGCCCAATTGTAGGGCTAAGTGCGGATAACACACGTCCAACTAACTATGATCCAACAGGACTGCACTTTGATAAGGATGGAGAAAGTTCAGACGTAGGATCAACGGATTTACGTGCTTTCTGAGGCACACGAATAGGCAATGTACACCAACTTTCTGGCTCCTGGCTGCTACTGAGTACTTCTTGACAGAAAACGCAATTTTTGTTGACACGAACATAGTATCGAACCCAGAACTCATACGCAGAAATCGTCTACACTACCGCGGTGCTACAGAAGCAGTATTATATATTACAGTAATATATACCGATAGACTAGCTAACTTTACCGAGTTGTAGAGGTGACATATCTCGAACAGTCGTTAATAAAATCGCGTCACGTCAAGCACCGCGTGAAGTATGCGTGATACGAGATTATGACGTCATCGCTGGTGCTCACTCGAGCGGTGCGCGAGCGATAACGCAGGTTGGTACATACGACTAAGAAAGATGGCGGGCATTCTTTATTCTTCTTTTTTTCTTATAAATTGTATCAATTTGTTACTAGTATAATGTGTTCATAAAACCCATTAACTATACGTGTATAGGTTGGTGGTGAGCAGCGATAGCTCAGTGGGGATCTGACCAACAGACTGCAATGCAGAGGGTCTTGGATTCGAACCCACGTCGCGCACCTATGACTTTCGGAAGTTATATGACTTTTCGAAATTATGTGCGTATTGATTGACAATTATCGCCTGCTCCGTGCCTCGGAGAGCACGTTAAGCCGTCGGTCCCGGCTGCCATGAACATCTGTGGCAGTCGTTATTGGGAGAGTGTCGACACAAAAGATCCCACTGGTTCGAAGTGTCGCCGGTCTGCACTGACTGGCCCCCACATAAGATAAGATAAGATAAGATAAGATAAGATAGGTTGGTGGTTTAAGTGGTTTACAAATGCCACTGTTACGCTGCTCAGAGATGTTGCATATTAGTTTTTATTTCAAGGACTTTATTATGCGTGGTACAGGAATTATTCTAAGGAGGTAGCCTTACTTAAGGCTTATAAAAGACAATTTATTTAAAACAACCTTTCTTAAACAACCTATGATTCGTATGTCACATCAAAAGTTTATCTATTTATCTTAAACTACATATCTGCCATCGTTTTGCCGGGGTGAACACCACGGGATGTATACTGGCATAAAAAGTATTTAGAACATGTAGGTATCACTGTTTAGATGAGCTTGGCACATTGCTAGAGTATGGCCTATCTGACTGCCAGGCTTATTTTGCCTGAGTAATATATTTTGAAACATGGGCGAACTCGATGGCGTACTGGTTACTGTAACCAACTGCCATGCCTAAGCTCGTGGGTTTGATTCCCGCACAAGTCAATTATTTGTGTGAATGGACATCGATGTTTGTCTTGGTCTGGGTGTTTCTATGTTTAATATGTAAGGATTTACAAAAAAAAAGTATATATGTATGTTTATACTAATACTACTAATTATACATTTGTAATTTTATGCATATGATACCTTGTGGAAGAAAATAAATATTTCTTTGTTATTATATTATTATTATCTAGTACCCATAGTACAAGCTCTGCTTGGTTTGAGCTAGATAGCGTTGTGTGTATGTAATAGAATAGTATAGTATGTATGTATCTTATGTGGGGGCCGGTCAGTGCAGACCGGCGACACTTCGACCCAGTGGGATCTTTTGTGTCGACACTCTCCCAATAGCGACTGCCATAGATGTTCATGGCAGCCGGGACCGACGGCTTAACGTGCTCTCCGAGGTACGGAGCAGGCGATAATTGTCAATCAATACGCACATAATTTCGAAAAGTCATATGACTTCCGAAAGTCAGAGGTGCGCGACGTGGGTTCGAACGCGAGACCCTCTGCATTGCAGTCTGTTGGTCTCCCCAATGAGCTATCGCTGCTTAGTATAGTAACTTTCATATTTAGGGTACGAGTAGTAAAAATCTATGTGTATCTTTAAAGACCAGAGGATTAGGTGATAAGAGTTTGTTGTGGTATAAAAGAAAATTAGTGAGAAGAAATTATACTACTTCACGGATAGCGTATGGTTTAAGTGATCGTCTCGCCATTGCCACTGCGCCTGTTATGAGTTCAATTTCCATACGAGTTAAAAATTCTTGTGATCCACAAACAGTTGTACTAAGTTTGGGTAATTTTTGTGTCTGTTGTTTGAATGTTCGTAAACTCCGCCGCGACGCAAGAATTAAGCCTAGTGCAGTGGTAGTCTTATGAAACAAAACAAAGAAAAATATAGTCATTAAGTATACACTTCAATTTAGTCTGCTAGCCAACTTATTCAGCCGTGTGTCACCCCAGACATATGACATCTGGTCGGTTAGCTCCATGTGTTAACATGTTCAGAGGTGCCCTAACTGAATAGTCACGTGCCTCCACAACTTGTAACAAGTTATTCCATCTATGAGAGTTTGGATAGCACGTTATAGGGGAAAAATCGGTGATTGAGACCGTTACAGCTATGGCGGGAACATTTACGGGTTAATATGGGACTCTATTGTAACGGTGTGAAAAGTTCATATATTATGCAGTATGGAAAAATGGAGTGGTCTTGTTCGAGGGTGAAAAAGATACTTGAATCTTAACTACAATTGTATATTGTGGGTTTATTTATTATTCATGCTCGGTTTTAGTAGAATATTTAAAAGAGAAGGACAATAAGGTCTCTGGTTCAATTCCTGGATCGAGTAAAGTTTAATTGCATTTTTATGAAATGCTTAGTAACGGCAATAAGTTTGCCATATTGAGTGGGGTCTCAAAATATAGTGCTTGCTATTGGGGTCAACATCTACATCGATCTTTATAAATATACAATTAACGTATATACATAGAGTACACCTATGCTGAAATTAATAATTTGTGGATCATATAAAAAACTCTTCTGTGTTGAATTCTAACCCACAACACTTGGCCAAGTTACCTCTTACCATTACGTCATCCGTAATTCATTGCCGCAGTGGCGTAGCGTAGGTGTCAGCTGCCCGGGGCGGAATTCTTTTTGTCGCCCTCTTATTTAGGTATTTAAATTTAAAAGACTATACTTTTCAGAAATTCCACAGAACTTTTCGACAAGAACAGTCATTAATATTGTGTGTTGTAGTTCTAATATTTACAAGATATTATTATTATTAATTTGAAATTTTGCCGCCCCCTAAAAGTGCCGCCCCTGCCGCCGCCACTACGCTACGCCACTGAATTGCCGCCTACACTTTCGAGAATAAAGCCGTGAGATTATCTATGTATCTGGTAAAAATTAATACACGTAGGTATTTACACTAATATAAACTTAATTTTTGACACTAACAGAAACGTTTTCATACCGTTTAATTACAAAGCTAGTTAATTTCCGTTAGCGCTGAGTCAGGCCGAGTGCTACCGACTCACAGCTTCCTTTGAGCGTCGGTGCATGTACGCAGTAGACACTAATTTAGCACCCTCTGTCGTACTACGTAGTATCTTGTCTCTCGTGAAGAAACCCTTTGAAGTTGAACAAATATGTGACGATGTCTGTTTAAATATGTGATATACAATATACTGTATAGATTTGCCTTGTTTATCTATTAGAGTACGTCCAGGCACAAGTCTTTGATAATTGCCTATTCTAAATTTTAAGATTGCCTATTCTTAAAACGTGGATTCGTTACTTAGTTTTAACGTAGTTAGTTAAGACTAACTGATCCAAACTAAGGTTTGGATCAGTTTTACTGGCAGGACATGTTTTAGTATCTCAATATTTTTATCTGTCAAATGAAAACTCATTATCGTAGCTGCTGGCAATCTGTTGTCTTCGTGTACCATCTATGATATAGACGTCGGTCTGTATGATTTATGTTGTATGCCTTGTTTCATGAATCAAGATAACCAATTGAGTTAAATTGTACTTTGTAAAATTATACAATTATTTCGCATAAGCGTTTATATAACTTATATTTTATTTAAGAAGGATTCTTCTTTATATATTTTTCATCTACGATGATTTATATATCGCAAACATCAATCTACAAACATTCAAATAACGGACAAAAAGATCACCTTAACTCGAAACTATTATTTACGGATCATACATTTTTTGCACTTTGTGGGAATCGAATCCACAAACCTTAGTGCAGTGGCAAGACGACCACTGAAACTATAATACTAACCTAACCTCACCACGCAATTGACTTTTCAATAATATTTAAATATCGTCCCTAAAACCATAGTTGCTTACCGTTTAACGTTAGACACACGGGTGTCAACTACTAATAAACTATTTAACTACCACAGACACAGGTAAAACTAGACCGAACTACCTTAAGTTCACGAAATACTTAATTGGTGCAGTCGTAAAATTGCTATTATAACATTTATTACGTATTTCAAATGTTAAGCCATCAAAGAAGAGTTTTTTTTTTACCATTTTATAAGTAGAACGTGCGATGCAAATTTCTTTCTGCATTATTTAAAAAGACTGCCATTATCGCAGTCTAGAATTAGAGAATTAGTTTTAGATTCTTTAGTTATCTTCCTGTATATACAGGTTGTCCCAGAATATGTGAATCAATTTGTAACGGGAGATTCCTTAAGTTAAGGACCATAAAAATGTACTAAAAAAAAGAATTATGACATTTGTGTAAAAACAAAAATAAAACATTTTCAGACTTTCATTTACAGGTTCTTCGTTTATGGAATTTTTTTTTAACTATTATTATTTGTTAAGAATTAAAACGCCAAACGAAAAAACTATATTTTAGTTTTGAAATCGCACCATTATTATGGTGTATTGTTTTTGCATCAAAACTTAGATCTTTTTATTTTTACACAAATGTCATAATTTTTATTTTTTTATTTTGCCCATTTGAAACGTCCTTATCAAAGCTCCTTTAATAAATATTTAAAAAAAAGTACCTTATCTAAGGAATCTCCCGTTACAATTTGATTCAAATATTCTGGGACAACCTATATAAATTGAATCTTAATATGTATTCTAATTAACAATTAAAATGTTGATAACTATTTGAAGTTTAGGAAATTGTATTATATTATTACTAGATTTTGTCCGCGGTTTCACTCGCGTAAATGTAGGATAGATTAGGTTAATAACAATACTTTTTCCTGGATGGTACCCTACGTCCTTTTATAATCCCCTGATAACGTGTATGCGAAATGTCACGATGATCGGTCGAGTTGTTAAGACGTGAAAGCGTTGCAAACAAAGAAACTCACATTCGCATTTATAATATTATTTAGGATATAATTACCAGTTGAAAGCGATGCTGAAGAATTCTACGATGCCTAAACCATTTTTGTAAATATTTAGTATTATATTTATTTGTGTTTTTGTAATTATGTTATCTTTTTTAATACGTTTGTAAATATAGGTTATTTAAAGACATTAATAAATATTTAGCTTTCGGTTTAAAAAAAAAAATTATCATATTTTGTAGATTTATCAATATTTTTTTTGTCGCGTCTTTTGGCGATTATCCGTCGACCCACTTAATGTTAAGTATTAACCACCGCGCAACACCGCCAAGCCACCACGTACCATGACAATAACGCTCTCCTTAAATCACATTTAAAGAAGGAATGAATGTCTTAGCGCTCGGAAACCACAGGTGGTTCATTCCAAAGCCTTATGCCAGAGCCCTTCACGTGGTAGAAATGATCAGTGAAAACGTGCCGTGCTGGACGAGAACGTTTCCAATCAGAAAATATTGCTGTTCTATATAATTAAATGGAGCTACTTCTATGGAACTTTAGGTTCCAAAAGTAAGTAAGTAAGCCGAATCCAGCTACACTGGAATATCGACCCAGTTCACTTTGCAATAATAAAGAGGAACGTAGAAAATTCTGTCGTAATAAAGACTGTGCTGATTTGAACAAGACATACCTTCAAAAACACGTAGCGGTAAAAAAGGTAATATAGTTTCTTCATGCACTTATAAGCTATTAGTTTTTTACTTGCATCGTTACTCCTCGTTTCAATATATGTTAGTGAGTGGTTATATATAAAAAAAAATATTATTCGAATGTAAGACAAATCGATATATTTTACCAATTGTAATAGATAATAATTATAATGTTGATTATTTGATTACGTAGGTACGTACTTAACGCAAATGCGATTGTAAAATAGACCAATGACCTTTTTGTTAGGTTTTGAAGAACGAATAGCGAAGGTCATTGACGCAAGATCGACCGATCAATCAATCGAATCAACAACGACCTATATAATACTAAATTAAGTATCGAATATTCGATTGCGATTCGAATGGTAGTCAGTGACGATAAACTATATAACATACGGGCGCGGGAGTGTACAAATATCGAATATTTGAATTACTTTTTGCGCAGTATTAGCACATCGCTGCAGTGTTACCGATTCCTCGAATTAAATTGTGCTTGTGTAATTTCTCTAGTAATTGAATTACTAAAATAGTAACACAATACAATTTACTGACAGAGTTAAGTAAAAATAGCTATGAGACATGGTTTTCCATCCAACCTATATTTTTTAACCTATTTGCTAAAATGTAGCCTGACCGTTGATTTGGAATACCTAAATACATATTTCATAGTGCTTTATTAACTGAACACGCTGTTTATTTAAATAATATATTAAGAAAATCACCAACAGTAAAGTTTTATACCATCGCTCGCCTTACTTATAGAAGGGATTCATGAAATAAATAAAATTTAAGTGCTCTAACTTATCTCAAGCGCTCCTCTTTAGCTTTGGATAGTAGAATTTTAGTAGAACGCTTCATTCTTTAAGTAATCCTTAAACTTAGATGAACGGTGTTTCAAAACTTTGATGATATTCTGCAAACGAAAGAGGTAGGTAAAGGAAACGACCTTGTTTATATTGCACTACGGGTGCACAAATTCGATCGTAAATCCAATATTTCGTTTCTGAAATGTTTATATGAAGATAAAAATCCTTTTTGTTAGTATCCTTGATTACCTCACTGCTAAGGGATACACAACCTAGCCGCTACTTACTATGATTATAGTCTTGTCTGTATACCTCACTTAAATAACGACAAGTCATAGTACCCGGGATATATCCGCAGCAGATCCTGCAAAAACATAATATATGGTATTAGACGGGAATGTTTCCCGGAGAAATGGGTAAACCATACTGCAGTCTCATTGGCACAATGGTAGACTGATGAGAATGGTACCAAGTAATAAAGACCCCAACCAATGAGAGACGGTAGAACACACATAGGGATCCAAAATCTTGCTGCTGCTGCAACTACTCAAGTCTGTCACTTTTACAAACAATATAAAGCAAAATGAAATATCCAATTTAAAAAGCAACGAGCTCAAGAAAGCTTTGATAAAAATAGAAAACAAAACACTACCCTCTATCACTTGCAGTTCGCACCTGAGCTATTTTTACCGTCAAGCAAAAAAATAAAAGCAAAAATTAAATTCTCCCTTTGTTGAAGAAACAACACTATTTAATGCAACCGATATTCTTTGCTCGTGTATTGTTAGCGGGAATATTTCCTTTAGGGTGACGTCACACTTGCAATTTGTCGGTGGTAGTCAACCACACGTGTGATATTGCTGGCGAAAAGCCAAAAGCTACATCATTATGCTTTAATAATAGCAGCTTGTTCACAATGCATGGCAGGCCATTTATTAAGCATTGACAAAACAATTATATTGCTATAGAATTGGTGAACGATTGCTTGTAGCAAAATATGGGATTATTTTTTCGTGGTAACAAAATAGATAAAAAATATTTAGAGAATTATCGCATTGCATCCTGGCCGATTGTAAAACTGGTAACTTCAGTATGCGACTCAGGCTTGTGTGCAGCTCATGCGATTGGACTTTACTTGGGATTGCACATACAATGCTGATTAATTTTGCTAATCATTCATTTTATTTTAATATCAAGTGGAAAAATTCTTCTATAATTATTTTGCATGAGATAATTGCTTTTAAGAAAAGGCATGATAATACATTCTATCATATAAAAAAATGCTGCTATATATTAGTCGCTTAGGAGATTTGCGATCTAAATGTAGAGCAAATTAGCTATATCTGCTCTTGGTATTGCTTCTGCAATGCTGGGAGAAAAAAGCAATGTCAATAAGTAACAATTACTGTTTACCATGAGATGAACCGCTTGGCTATCAGCATCATACTTACTAATATGATATTATGAGTTTGATTGTTACGCTTTCATGCCTTTACTATGCGACCGCTCATCATGAAATTTCGCATACACGTTGTCAGAGGTAAAGAAGAGGACCTTTTATCCAGATTCGCTTGCTTGCGTCCTTCTTCAAACGAGGTTTAAAGAGAGTTCTTCTTTCACGGTAGGCAGCGGCTTTGCTGTGTCCTGACATTGCTGAAGTCCATGAGCAGTGGTTACCACTTTCTATCAGGTGGACCACTTGCTAGTCGGCAGACTTCTGATGACCTTTGATGGCAATCAAAGGCAATAAAAAAAAAACCGATTAAATCTGTTCTCGAGGGATAAAAATGTATTGAAAATATCCAGATTATCTCGAGCGAAGATGCGGGAAAATTGAGTCAAGTAATAAATGATAATGATATTGTCTGTAATTCAATCTGTCTGGATCAGATTTAGTTGCATTTGAAACTGTAACTGCAAAATAATATCTCCTTACTACGAAAGGTTTAGTAGACACAAATCTCTCTCTTTATTTTCCTGGCCAAATATGCTGCAACATCACATGGTTGTGAAGCAGCCTATTTTTCTTCTCTCCACTTGGCACATTTCATATTTTTAACACTATATCTTTTCATTTGATCTTGGCTCTACATTAAAGCTCAAATCACAATTTAAAATATTATTTACATGGAAAGTTTTTCTTTTGTATTTGCTATGTGATGATGTCGTTTTCGCTAGTTTGGAAATTACAATTAGATATTATTATATTTTTTTAGTATATTGTTTTTAAAATGCTCAGTTGGTTATCTCAAATTATTATTTATATATTTTACCGTGTTGTTCCTGCAGTATAGGTTTACGTTGCGATCGTTAGACAGTGTTATTGTTCTTATTTTATAAGATTACCAGTAGTAGCAAGTCAAGAGTTGTTCAAGCCACCCGTAGGCCTCTGACATGGCTTAACGACTGCTGTCAATTTGACAACAACTGAGACCGACGTTTTACGTGCCCTTCGAAGCACGGAGATGCTCATGACATACCACTAAGCAGTTACTCATCTATAGACTGACTGCACCGAACGTTGCTTAACCTCGCTAATTGTTTACCGATCCGTGAGTGCAACTGGCTATGAGCGAGACTTACTAACAAAGATTTAAGTCATAGATGACCACTGATGATAGATGATGACTGATCACAGATGACACGCTGTACCTACTTAGATCGCACTAAGAAGAGTGAAGTTATACATTACATTTGAAAGAGAACGATAATGTTTACTTTTTTATATGCTTACTCAGAGCCTGAAATGATAATTTCTAATAATGTTATGTTGCCATTGTGTCTCATATAATAACATTCAGAAAGTGATCATATTTCAACGTAGTAGGGTGCATCTAAGATTTATTTTTTTGCCTAGTAAGATAAAAACTCATTCATTTATGCGCTTGCGACTTAAGGCGCTACGTGTGATATAGACCTTAGCCGTGTAATATTGAGGTTGGATACATTAATGTTCCTTTTGCACCGTCCTTCTTTCCTGGTTGTTGTAGCCACATAAAATATGTAGAGAGCTAGACACTCAATTAAATATTCTTATTTACGCTGTAATTTTATTTAAAGTATTGCTGCGGTGCTTCCACCGCTCGTTACCAGTTTTATTTTAAACTTTAAGAATAACATGCATTCATATGCACACTCACATTTGTGTATCTCTAAAGGAGGGAGCAGTTTTGATGTTAAAACATAATATTACTCAAGTTTGGAAAAGAAATAGACAACGCTGTAGTATTGTGTATATCAAACGAGGTATTTTTGCTTACGACCTTTCCATAATTCAAAAACTATGCCTATATACCTGCAATACATGCCTATTAAAAGCCCATAAAACACCTAGAACCATTCATTTAAATAAATTGATGATTTGAGGTTTATAAAAACCTGAAATCATGAATTAATTTAGGTTTAACATGTGCTATATTTATCACTTGTTGACTAACCCATAAAAAGCCTATAGCACCTATGTGTGACATAAAAACTCACTAGGCATTTACAAAGTAAACGAATTTCCGACATTTAAAACCTAAAATCTATAAATGGATAATTTTCAGATTTTCAGTGTCGGTAAGGTTCATTGGCACGGTTAGTTTAATTCTACTTGAATGAAAGGAAAACTTTGTCGTTAAGTAATTTTATTATTTAATAGTCACTTGAGCTTTGTTCTGTCTTTAAATATTTAGAAAGTAGAAATATGATAAATAAAATATATGAAAAGGGGACCATAAAATATGTGAAAAGGGGACAAAGTAATACGTCAACGTAATATTTCCTATGTTTCAATAAATAATAATAATATACTTTATACACTTGGTAACTTCGTTGTTACTAAGCCGACGGGTAATAATAGAAGTAAAACAACTTAATTTGTCTTCAACGTAAAGAAACTTTCAAACTACTAAGAAACAAAGGCCTTGTAAATTGTCGTAACCTTAAAGCTTACAAAAGCTCAATACTTCACAAATTACATTCTTAAACACAAAGACATCAATCTAACAAAAATTTCATCTACCCTCATTCAGCCATAAACGCACAATCTCAACTTAATTACCCAGGAGGGGGGGTTGACAACCATTTTTAACCCGCTCACAATCCGACGACGAGCAACCATCTAAATTTGCATACAGAGAGGCGGGAATGACTCAAAAATGGCGCGGTAATCGCCGCCCGGCTGTGAGGGGAGAGAACACACTCACTACAATCTGTTGGATGTGGTATTTACTTGGTTATATTGTCGATACAAGTTTATATGAGTTTGTGCCAACGAGAACATAACTGATAATCGACTATTTTCTCGTTTAAGACACGTAAAAGTGATATTTGATTATATATAAGTAGAAGTTTCAATCACATATTAATAATTGATGTTTGACTTATACTGTGGACAAGTACTTTCAACACTATGTAAATTACTCGTAGTCGATACTCGATCAACAATTTATGGGTAATTGTCTGGCTGGTACAATACTCTTACAAGTGATTGAACACCTAGCATCCAGCACGAGGAATGGCCAGACACATTCGCTTAAAGTTTCAGCGACACACTCACTTCTCGTTGCTCTCCACCTTGTTACTAATTAAAAGCCCAACCTTCTCCTCTTTAATCATTGGACTAGTAGCTGTACCCACAAACATCAGCATGATGAAACCATTGCAGCAACGAACAGTCAATATAATTTTTATTTATAGAATATTAATGTACTACCTCAGACACATTATTTTTAAATAAGTTATGGTAGAGTTCTTCTTATAAAAGGATTACTGTAGAAAATAATTACTAAAAAGCCACTTAAGTAACCATTAAATGTCTCCGAGTGCGATAGTAAATGACTTCCAGAGTTCAGTAAAAGAATCCATCAAAAGAAACTGACGTTTTCTTTTCTAAATTGAAGCACAGTTAATATTCTAGTCGGCTTCTAAATATCACTGACACATCAAAAGAAAAGTAAATTCAGAATAAAGAACCGCATTCGCCCTATCTGTCATCGATGTAGCGTAATCTCGGTGCGGCTCGACACGGATATAAGTCAATTTAGCCTGGTGTAATACACCTGTCGGGACACGGGTGACTACGGATATTATTACTTTTTTCTGATGCTGAATGTGGGCTGTGTTGTAATCGACTGACTATGGAATGAGGGATGTAAGTACTATTTTGGGTAATGATGTGATTTTGTTAAGTAATTTATTTGGTGCTTATTCTGCGATACATGGCATTAACAAACAATTTATCACCTTTATCTAACTAAGGTAAAAAACGGGGACATTTTTGTATCCTAGTTAAGAATAAGACTTATAAGAAGCCTTACGGAACAAGACAAATAGAAGACAGTGTTCGTGTCTAAACAAGGGGTCAAGATGTAAGTGGAACATAGTGAGGGATGGCAATGATCATTTGCCAGGCAAAGGCTTTTATAATGCTGTTTTGATAAAACGTATTTTGGTATCTTACGTCTAACTTACGTGTTACACGAGTGAGCCGTAAAGTGGTAGTTACCAAATCAAAACAGTTTAAAACGTTACCAAAAAATATATTTTCAGGTGACTGCATGTTAAAAACTATTAAAAACTTAACAGCTTATTTCTATTCTCTGCTACTACTACTTACTTAAACTAATAGACTAACTAAATTATAATATATGTAGTCAAGTTTTATTATTCTTTCTCTCTCTTTCTCTTTTCTACTCCATATCTTAACTATTAATGTAAGCCTATTATAATAATATTCCTTTCAGTTCAAGTGCGTTCCGATGAAACGTTGTTTGATACAAATCGAATACTCAGTGAGGGTATAATGAAATATGAATTATAAATAAGGTTTTATCTGAGCCGTCAAGGATGAATTATTTGGTTTAGGTTCAAGAATCGATATCACACCTAAGCTCAGCTCTGTACAAAAGTTTTGTTAAGTGGTGAGTCAAGTATTTCCGTCAAATTGGAACAGATCTCCTGTGGAATCTGTGTCATCTCCCCTATAAATATTGGGTTGAGTATAGTATTCAGACTCCGTAAGAAAGCTCTGTTCTGACAGCAGTGGATAAATAATCCTTGTTACGACACATTAGTAGCATATCAATTACTTTCTTCAAAGGTTGATAACTTTTGATATTCTTGGAGTTGCAAACATCCTTAGACTATATTATTCACCATCAAGTTATATCGAGATTTCAAAATTGTGTAAGTGTTGCATCTAAATAATGAACATTGTTAAAATTAAATCCCTGAAGTAAGATCATGAATATCTGTTGGCAAAACTACGACGCCGTTCTTTCGTAGTTCAAGTCCTGCTTTATGGATTATCACATTCTTCATTAATTTTACATTCTACCTTAGCATGAGAAATTATTATGATAAAAATAATATATAAATAATAAGTTTATATATTTTCTGTCACAAAGGTATTTTAAATCAACATTGTATAATTTTAACTATTATAATTATCTTTTATGGAAGGCTGGCATCTGAACTAGGTTCCCGTTTTATATAAATAACCAGAAATAGGCATTCACCTCCTAACACAAATTTTAAGATACTAAACTAGCCACGAGCTCGCTTGCCATCGTAGTTGTATAAAAAATATACTGGCAGTAACTTTTATTATAGAATACATCTCTTAACAAATTGCCGATAAAATATCAACTTGTTTCTTATAGTATCAGGGAGCTGTAACGTATAGTACTCGAGGGAATCGCCATGAGTATCACGTACGGTAAGCGTATTGGTGATCGCACTCGATGTCATTAATACACAAGTGGTTGCTGTTTCATACGGCGCACTTGTAATATATCTCTTCATCTTTTATATAACGCAAATATAGTTATAATATCTTGGAATGTGCTGTTAAGGATTCATCCTCAAATTATAAATACCAAATTTGAAGCGTTGATGACATCATTATTGTCTTAATGGTCCTGGTGTTATATGTCTTAGGCTTACTTAATTATCATAATATTACACTGTCGTCAATTAGGAGTAAAGTAAGGTTTCATAGCAGCACAGGGTCTAGGAATGTATAGGCACATTTCTACACTGTCTTAGCCCTTTGACACACGAAAGGGGTAAGACGGCAAAATATAGCTGACTAAAGAGATTTCTTAATGATTTACTAGAAATATTTCAATGCCTTTGAAGCTTGCGAATATACAAGCATACATAATTTCTTTATTAAATTCTTGCTCGGGGCAATCAAATCGATTAGTTTACTGTTTTACACATATTTCTAATATTATCGGACCAAGATACACTCAATGACATAAGCCACTAAACATTTTATAGATTTTAAACTCATGTATAGTTCAAAGTATTGTTCTCATTTTTTACAACAGCAATAGTTGAAGAATAGTTAATAAGTACATTCTTATAATAATAAGACAGTTTTATAAATTAATATATACATAGATTCACGCTTGTTTCCCAGAGAAGTAGGCAGAGACTATGGATTTCCATTTGCTACGATCCTGACACACTTCTTTAAATTAATATATTTTGGATTAAGCTGTTTAGAGTTATTTATTACTCAAATTATAGATGTCGAATAGGCTCACCCTTCTCGTGTGTATTTTAATGTGGCACCTAAAATATAGGTCACCAAAGAGATTCGCCTGCCCCTTGCCGAATATAGAGGCATAGATCTATATTGTACTGGATTATTGTCTGAGGTCATCAATTTGAGTGATTGACTGCTTTATATATACTTCTCATATTATCGGTCTAAAGTTTTATCGCCTCAAAGAAAAAGCCTTTTAGTTTTTGATTGAAATTAATCGTTATCAACGCTTTATACAATCATATTAACAGTTTGATTTGTTTATAATAAATATGCGAGTACACCACACATTTTATTTCCCTAAATACTTATTAAAATATCATTTCTATATAACTAAGGCAGCAAATACCACTGGCCACGATTCTATTTACCCGAACAACGCCAAAAAACTGGCGGTCTCTATAAAAATTTCCCCTGCTATCATCTACGAGTCCATACGATACGACTATCATGTGAAAAACCATTTTAGCTTGAACCCTCTACAGCCTTCTACCAGCTCTTCGACGTTAGTATTCTTTTAAGATACAGGGAGAGGTGGTAGCTCAATGTATTTTGGCATATCTAAGTCCACAGGGAAATATTGTATGCATGTTCTCGCTACAGACCTTGATCTTATATTAGTGTTCGTAATTTATATTCCTGTTTGTTAAATAGAAATAGTGGAAATGGTTGTTGTTTTTCATCCACAAAAACGTGTTGCTAAGTAATACAATTTTTCTAGCTGTAATGTTAAAATTGAAGTCTGGAATGGGATTGACTTAAAATATAATTTATTTTAGCTTTACAGCGTTAAAAACATACTAAGGATGTACGGTCTGCACACCCTGGGTAATAAGATATAGGTTTATAGATCAGTTAAACTCGGTAATAAATTTAACTGACTATATTGATAGATAAAAAGATGATAGAAATGGTAATGATATGCGTTAACAGATTATCGAACGCGGAATATATATGAGTCGCGGTACGTCCTTTGATAGGCGAACGTGAACGCGGACTGATTTAAATTACATATGTTTAATTAAAGTAATGAATGAAGTAAGTTGCTGACATGGCACAAAGAGTAATAAGTTTAATGTACGTTATCTGAAACGTGGCTCGTACAATTGAGGTATATTAGCTGCTTAAAGCTTTGGTGAGCGTATTATGTGTTATACAGAACTAAATGGTTTTGTTAGGACTTTAAAAAACATTTTAACAGATTGCTAGCAGTTGTTTTGTCTACCTTGTATTTTAAATGATTGAACTCAGAGCCCCAATTCTAGTTATCAAAACTGTTCAAAATAGAGCACGGAAAATGCAATTTATTTTAACATTTGCATTTATTTTAATTTAGGAAAATACTATTTGTGATATGGAATACACAGTCAATATGGATATTCTTTTTTTAACAGTTATATGTTGATAAGTTTATTATCCTGGCCATTGCTTGAACCGTGAGATAATAATAATAATAATAATATTCTACCACATACACACAGCACCATCTAGCCCAAACTAAGCAGAGCTTGTACTATGGGTACTAGACAATGGATAAATATACATATATACGTTTTTTTTTGTAAATACATACATATTATACATAGAAACACCCAGACCAAGACAAACATCCATGTTCATGCACACAAATGTTTGACTTGTACGGGAACCGAACCCGTGACCTCGGGCGTGGCAGTCGGTTACACTAACCACTACGCCATTGAGGCCGACAATGGGATCCAGACTGATTTCTTTATTGCTTCATCGTGTTTAGTTTCCGGCTAGTTGACGAATTAAATGGACTACTCGCTAGCGTGATGCGTGTGATTGCCGCACGGAACAACATTTGTAAGTTCCACAAATGACTAACCTCAGTCTGTGTGTTCTTTGTGTCCGTTGATTGTATGTTTGTTAAAGGCCCCGCAATACAGAAATTATTCGAGAATATCTTTCATATTTTTGCGTCGCATGATTTATGTAATAACTTAAACTCGAATGCAATCCTGCTATGTATCTATACAGCAGACTGATCCATTGGGTCTGAACGCAAAACTCAATATCAATGTGACTATAGTGGTACAAATTTTACTAAATATTAATATTGTCTTCTGTTTACGCGAATATTATTCATTGAAATTAAACTACAAATTTTTAAGCTAATTAAACTATTAAAACTATTTAGATTTAATTTAATTTTACACTTTCCCCAACGTTTCGGGTGTTTTTCAGCAGCCATGGTCACGGGGAGAGAGTCAGTCAGGTCAGTCTCCCCGTGAATTAGCTTAAAAATTTATAAAGTTCAATAGTAGTAGTAGTGTAACAGTTTTCAAAATTATTTAATGAAGTGTCAAATAAACAACGCGATAAAATCCGTATATAGTAGTTTAATTTCAATTTGCTAAATATTCCTCACGGAAGCACTTCTACTTCATACTTGTGGAATGAACTCCCTGCCGAGTTTTTCCCACAAGACTACAGTATGGGGTTCTTCAAAAAGGGCATTAAGTATAGGGTCGGCAACGCGCAAGTGATGTCTCTGGTGTTGCAGGCGTCCATAGGCTACGGTGACCGCTTACTATCAGGTGGGCCGTAGGAGAGTTTGCCACTTTAGCAGTATAAAAAAAATCTTAATGCAGGTTTTCTTACGCACCTCAGTTGTATATTATATCTTTGATTATCACTTACAAACACATCAAGAGTATCGAATAAAAAAGCGTTAAATACCCAATTTACCAGTCGCCGGTATACGCCTTCATAATTATTTGCCGCAGGCGTGGCGCTTGAAAGAACCTTAATTTTGCTTCACAATTACACTTTGCGCAAACTCTAAAGAGCAATAAGATTTATTTATAATTTCATACCTTGTACACACCAAAGACTTAAGAAATACGCACGTTTCATAAAATACGTGCTACAATATTTTGTAGATACCAGATTAAATTCCACATTTAAACATAATTAGATAAATTAATAATTATATAATATAATAATTATTTATTTATTTCAGTATAAATTCTTAGTTTTACAATTGCGTCATAACAATAACATAATGTGCACTTATAGATATTTGCTTGAACTAGGTTAAACCTGTGTTTCGAGCGACAAACTGCTTACATACTATTATCAGTATAAATAAAATTACATTATAATAACTTTTATAATAAACTAAACACTTTAAAACTAAATT
Organism: Catocala fraxini; assembly: GCA_930367265.1. Classification (NCBI taxonomy): domain Eukaryota; kingdom Metazoa; phylum Arthropoda; class Insecta; order Lepidoptera; family Erebidae; genus Catocala; species Catocala fraxini. The sequence continues at coordinate 1,408,190 of OV884040.1, read as the reverse complement.
AGCAAAATTTACAGATTGCAAGTAACTGCTCGGTTTGGTCATATGACAGAGTTTGAATATAAGTAGAAATTAAGTTTTGACAGTTAAAATGAGTTAATTTATAAATGCTTAATTCTATATTTAGTCTATTGTACAAAAATGGCCCTAGAAATGCAAAATTCTATTTGTAAAAATATGTTTTGTACATGATTGTGTGGTGCAGACTATATCTTGCCATCGCTTGTTAATTATGTCAGCGTTATAGATAAGCATCGCATGTTGTTTTAGTATTGCGTGCAAAATGAAGATTTAACGGACAGTCATTACTTTGCAAGATTATTTATTATTATTATTAGATCTGTATTCCCCGAAGGGGTAGGTAAAGGGAGGAAAACGAGCCTGTTGTCTTCTACTGGGCTTATTCAAGATATTATATTCTGAGAATTCTTTACCAGCAAATCCAAACACTACGATCAATTTCAATCCAGTTGAATAATAGCCGAAGTACTTTGCTGATTTTATATTAGCAAGCTTACTAAGATTCTGTTTGATTTTTGATTCAGTCAGTCTTAATGATTTCTTTCTTTCTTTCTTCAAGCCGGTACAGAGTTGAGTGATGCGAAAAAAATCCATTAATACTTTTATTTAACCAAATCGTTCATTAGCATACATACATACTTTTTTCGGTCATAAAGATTACAGTATGCATGTAGCTTTACTACAATATCATAGAGTAATTTTTATCTATAACGATGTTTATCTCGATACTTTAAAATATAAGATTGATTATTATTAGCAATCGATTTAAGTGATCCATCTTTCTGAATTTCGGAAATGTGTCGTCAATCAATTGATTGCTTTTATTGCTTGCCTAGTAGTAATTGACAGGATTCAATTAAAAACTAACTTTCAGATGTTTTTAAGTAAACTAAATTTGATTACTTAGTCAGTTGATTCCGAGGTCAATGCGTTGGTAGAGTTGTTGTAGCGCTGGGTTTAACGCAAACGTCAAAGAGTAGTAATTGCTTTATCCTACTAATATTATAAATGTGAAAGTTTATAAGGTTGAAGGGATGGATGTTTGTTAATCTATCACGCAAAACGCGAGCGAAGCCGCGGGCAAAATCTAGTATGTAATAAAATACTCGGTAACCGCGATGCAAAACAAACTGAACGCATGCCAATCGCTGCAGATTTGCAGTAGTTTTTTATAACTGTATGCAGTACAGATGCAAACAGCATACACATTTAAAATATGTGTGTGTGTGCGTGCGTATAGTGTAATGTCTTAGAATAAACAAATTAAAACAAAAAATACATATTTATGTTTAAAATGTATCCTAAGGGCTTCCCTTGGCTGTGTTTAAATTTGTTTTTAAAGAGTGCTTTCATGCACCAGGATTCATAAACATTCGAACACAATGAGCACCGTACAACTACACCACACCACATAAACTTTTGTGCTATGTGGGCATTGAACATACCACTGTATCATCAGTACAGTACCCAAGTACAGGCAGATGTAAAGTTTAAGTTAAACACGAGTTGTCGATATCCTGTTCCGCGTCTGACTATGTTTTGACCACGATGCATAAACTACACAATGTTAATACCATCTTTTCGTGAAACAACAGTTTTTTTTTTATCCTATGATAGCTATCGATTAGGAATATGCTGGCATAAAAATACGCAGCTTAGATCTTTTTATATTTTTCAGTTTGCTATTATAACTTAGTCTGTTACCTGATTCCGGGTTGACGTCGACTTCTGGGACAACCTGTATATTGGGTCTCTTTGTCAAGAATTTCTTAGCAACATAGGCTTACTTGTGTAGATTCTACGTATTAACGTGGAATCTACAGTTATAGGTCGTAAAATGTGTATGTAATACACATTGGCCTGCCCATTTGGGGCTATGTATGTATGTCTGTAATATAAATTACCTACTAGCTTTTGCCGCAGCACTCGCAGTAATGTATATTTTGTTAATAATATTCATCGGGAACAGTACCTCTTTTCTGACCTGACAACGTATATGCGAAATTTCATGATGATCAGTTAAATAGTTAAGGCGTGAAAACGTAACAAACAAACAAACTCACTTTTGCATTTATAATACCAGATTTTATACTGTAAAATTGCATCAAAAACAGTTAAGTAGTTTCGCGTGAAAAAAAAATTCCGTTCATCCATACATTCTCACTGCAAACCCTTACATTTATAATTTAAGTAGGATAGGATTAGTAAGAATATCTTATCAAATTTTGATTCACAACTCCGTTTTTTAAATATCTTTGTACCCTGTAATACAGAGAACAAAAGTTAAATTTCGTCATTCAAAACTTGTCAATTATATTCTGAACCGTAAAGCAAAATGTTCATATTATAATACCGCATTCGACATATAGAATGGCAGTGCCATTCGCTTTGATATCATAGCTATGACAAGCGATGCGTGAAATGTGCCTGCACAAATAAATGATTTCCCATTAAATATGTTGTATTATTGCTTCATCTCATTCCTTGTCAAGTATTTTCAGTGTGGTCCATATAAAGTGGCCTGGATTGCAGTAAACAGCTGCATTTTACCCCTTTTTTTTTGGCTTAAAACAGTTACATTAATTATATATGAGACATCCCCAGTAAGTAATTGATAATACTTGTGTTGGGGCTATCTCGCTCTTTCCCTTAATTATTAATAATATTGAGACTAATGTTTACAAAAAATAAGTTAAAATTGAAATTTGGTTAAAATTAAATATAGAAAGAAAATACAATGACTTATAAACTAATTAGCAGGTCTTTGTGTAACTGTAGTTGTATGCCTATGTGAAACTGTATGTGTGATTTGTGTATGTGTGTGTGTGTGTGTGTGTGCGTGTGTGTGTTCGTGTTTGTGTACGCGTGTGCGTGCGCGTGTGCGTGTGTGTGTGTGCGCGTGTGTGTGTGTGTGTGTGTGTGCGTGTATGTCTTCTTTGAAGTGCCTATGAGTTCGAAGCTTAAGAGAGAGTATAACTCACATTAAAAAATTATTACATTGTTGTGTAAAATGTACCTAATATATTTTTATATTAATATCATTCCTGTATTTAATTGTCCCAATGCTAGGCACGAGCATCTTCTCAGTGTGAGAAGAGTTAGGCCATAGTCCACTACGCTAGCCCAGTGCGGGTTGGCAGACTTCACATATCTTCGAGAACTTATGAAGTACTTAAGACATGCAGGTTTCCTCACGATGTTTTCCTTCGCCGTTATATTTGAAAGGATTTTCATATCTTAATATAATAATATTGTGTATTTGTGCTAAATCATGAATGTTTTTTTATGATTACTTGCAATTCGATTTACTAATTACTAGTGTTGTTGTTACTATTTCAGTTAAGATAAACGCTTGTGTTAGTTTCATGTTGGTAGTGTAATTTGTGGAAAACGAACCCACTACCATATTAATTCATTGTAAGAAGTCGTAGATCAAGTCGCGCTTCATTTCGGTTCAGATTGTCTCAATGCTTATAAATGAATCTTAATCCTTACTAATATTATAAATGCAAAAGTAACTCTGTCTGTCTGTCTGTTATCTTTTCACGCACAATCCGCTGAACCGATTTAGATGAATTTTGGAATGGAGATAGCCTGAGACCCAGGAAAGGACATAAGCTATATAACATGACGCTACGGCTCACGGGAACGGCGCAGTAAACATAAATACCACTGACGCGAGTAAGACTATATATGTAGATATAAGGCCGTGTTCATCTTTAACAGCAATCGTTACTTTATGTATTTGTAGTTTTGCTTGCTGCAATAATAATTATTTTCAAACAGAAATGAAACAAACTAATATATCCAAAAGAAAAAGGGTAAAAGCAGCTACCAGCTCGACAATAAATTAACGAAACGCCATATGTGAGAGTTTTAGAACTAACACGAATATGGTGGAGGAACTAATAACAAAACTAACAAATCACTGCAAATGAGCAGTTAACTGCGACAAAACGCAAAGTCGTGCGACTAAATGCAATACGGTGCGACAAATGTGGACGTACGCGATATTAAACAGCAGTTAGATGGTAGAGCGCGTATTTAAAATTAGTTAGCCGAATTTGTATGACATAGCTATTTGTTAATTTAATGGAGGCAAACGTTTTCAGAGTTCCTTGTCAGTCTGATCATTTTTCATAAAATCATGATTTGCCAAAAGTAACAAAAACATATTTATTATTAGTGGTATATATTTACGTATACCATATAACGTTAGTACCTACAATCCTATCAAAAACTTTCAAAAATATATCTAACAGTGTGGTTATAAAAACAAAACACATTTTTAAAACAAATTACTTCATATCTACAGTAATTCTTCTACGCAACACTCCATTGTATTAATAAAATTGTGTTCAGGATAAACGCCATCTATCGCAAACACTGAGAAGTTGTGACACCTCTGAATAAATTCTTGCGTAACTATACCATGTAACAGAATTTAAAGCAGCGCCACTGTGGATGTAATCGGAACTAAATGTGTTTGTTACTTTGACAAAAGAGGTTTGTAGTAGGATATGTACGTAGCTAGCGCCCTGTATACTGTTTTTGGTTCTCTTTCATTTTGCTTACCTAGCTTATTGAGGGCTAACAAATAATAAATGTATTTCAAGGCGTAGAACGTAATGTATATAAGAACAGATGGATAATTATAATTATGTGATCATGAAAAATCAGTAATTTAGTGTTAGATGTAATGTATTAGTTGATAATGAATTATGTAATATTGTACTTAATAATATTTCCTCTAGTATGACTCTGTATTTTGACTACACGGGTGGCTATGGTTAAAGAAGTCACCTTGCCTTTGCTGTGATGCCTTTCCTTAGGCAACATCTAAGGTCCCATGGATTTTATCTAAGCTTCACATTTAAGTACTTATACTTTTAAAAGACGTTTTAATTGTGAAATTGTTTTGTTTTAAATATTACCCTACGGCAGAAAAGCAACGATTAAATATGTTTAATTTTAATTGTAGGAATCTATAATACTTAATTAGTCGTTAGATTGCTTGCTGAAGATTTAATTTAAAAGTGGAGAATTTCCTGTAGGTAATTCACCAATTTAATCCCTCAGTCAAGATTTATTTTGTATTAAAATTCAATCCTCAGTAAGGAACAGCCATCATCTAATTGTAAGTAACTTGTTAAATAGTTGCATGCCTGCATATATTATGCAGTCTTAGGTCGTGGATAGTGTATGGGTATTTTGTATGTAGAGTGGCGTACTTTCCAATCAAATGCAGTTCATACCCGGCTGTCTATTGTATGATGACTGTTTGATAATTAGCATCAACAGTAGGATATTAATTAATTTTACTAATATTAAGAATGTTAACATTTGTGAATAAGTTCGGATGTCAATTGCTCAGTCTCGCGTATACTGCTACACTTATTTTGATAAAACTTGACACAAGGATAGACTATGTTATGAATTAGCACATAATATATGTATTACTTTAATCTCGGCATTACTTGTATTACAGCGATAGTCTAGTGGAAGACCGTTGGACTGCTGGAGATCTCAAATTCGATACTAAGGTGCACATCTCTGACTTTTCGAAGTTATATACGTATTAAAAAGTTCATTATCGCTTGCTTTAATGGTGAAGGAAGACATCGTAAAGAAACCTGCATATCTAAAAGCTCTTCATATAAGTTCTCAAAGGTATGTGAAGTCTGCCAACCCGCACTGGGCCAACGTGGTGGACAATGGTCTATCTCTTCTCGAGACTGTGAAGAGGCCCGTGCCCAGCAGTGGAACAGTTTAATACAGGGCTGATTATATATCTCTCAGTATTGGTTACCGTTGAATACCGGTGGGCGAATGTCACGTGCAAAACCCAGTAAAATATAAATGTCTGCCTCCAATTCAATGTAAAGTAATCCATTGGTGTAGCCGTAACGTAAGAATGGTTACCGATCGCAAGTTTGGACGCAGTACGACGTAGTTACTAAGAATATTTAAATGAAGAGCTAGTTGTGTATGAATATTCTATTGCAGATTGGTTAACACACAAAGACCCATAACGTACCTCCGAAAAGTAACCCTCGTTTTGAACGTTTGTAAATTCTATAAATACATATATGCATACATTGCATTTATGTAGCAACGATAGCTCAGTAGGGAGACCAATAGACTGCAATGCAGAGGGTCTCGGCTTCGAACCCACGTCGCGCACCTCTGACTTTCGGAAATTATACATATGAATTTAGAAATTATGTGCGTATTGATTGACAATTATCGCCTGCTCCGTGCCTCGGAGAGCACGTTAATCCGTGAGTCCCGGCTGCCATGAACATCTATGACAGTCGTTATTGGGAAGTCAGTGTCCTATAATATCCTGACACTAGTCTTGCCTTAGGGTATCGTTAGTCTTCGGGTTGCGTAGGTCAGGTGGCAGCCGCTCCGTGTAAAAACTGATATCCAGTCAAATCCGGTTAGACCAGAAAAAGACGACCCCAAGTAACTTGAGAATAATAAAGGCTAGGGAGAAGAAGACATATGCATACACAAGTATACGGTGCATAGGTAAGGCGGAAAATGATTTAACTATGGGATAGAAAAAAGGAATAGAGCAAGTAATATACGTCAGCATCAGTTCTAGATGTTAGAGAGAGAGAGAGAACTCAATCATTTACTAAAAAGCAGTATCAATGTTATTTTAGTTACGACGGTTTTCTGTAAGATGCTTGTTATAGGATAGTACTTCCTCGGACAAGTGTGCCTATTCATATCGTCCCTAAATAATAATAGCAAGTTCTGCTACGCGATTATAGCAAAACCTAATGCGGCAGATTAATAAATTTTAGTAGTAGTAATTAATAAATCATAGTTTAAAATTTACATAGCAATGCTTCCAACTGTCTAGAAGCTAAGATTGACGTTATTACGAGAAACGATATCAGAGGGCCGATGCTCAAAAATTGTTCATAATTGAGTTCTGATCTAGTCTTACGATCATTATCATGAATGGTATTCTTCCAAATTAAAATAATTCAATTGAATTTCAGTTCACATTTGACCTTTATCAGACTATATAGACATTTTATTGGTATATGAACATATTTTATTAGAAGAATTTGCCTTTAAAAGTTTGATATTCATCGGTAAATAAACTACGTTTTATGACATAAATTCTAAAACTATGTTATCGAAAGTTCTAACTCAAAAATATTTGGTTTTAATAAAGCTGCGAGCCATGAGAAATGAAATTATTATACCAGCCAGCATTTTCATTTAATATTTTACCGAAAAATTATTCAGTTTTTAAATTGAGGTACGAAAACAAGGCTTTTTCCAGAGAGTGAAAAGGTTAGTTATTTTCATGCCGATCCGCTGCTACAACACAAACATAGTTACCTTCACGTCATCCAGTGGGTGTTGACTGAGTCACGAGCTAACTAACTATGGCTCGGCAATTAATTTATGGAAACAAGAAATTCATATAAAGCATTTTGTAGTACAAGGTGAATTTATGCTGTGCTTCAGGCAAGAGGTTGAAGATAAATTATAATCTAAATAATTTAAACGCAATAATATATAGCTTTAGCCTTTTAACGCAAATAGACAAAGGAAGATTCCTTATCTAGTTTGTTATTCTAAGAAACAGTGTTCCTTTTGTAAGGGGCTTTTAATTACCATCTCGCTTTTTCTATAATATTGTATGTTTATATGTGATTTATACTATCCTTTTTGAGCAGCGATAGCCTCTAGCTCGATCCGAAGACACGAAGTTGTGGCATTTCCAAGATCTATGCGTATTAAATTGTTAGTAAAATTATCGTTTGCTTTAACGATGAAGGCAACTTTCGTAAGGAAACTTGATATTAGAAATAAAACTATTGCAGAAGCTAAGAATATTATAAACAAATTGTTAAAAGCTTTAAGTTACGACTCTACAGAGGAGGTTTTACAGATGAAATGTTAGGATGTACCAACCTTTTAATTAAATTTGTTGCATAAAACAATAATGCATTTATTGTTTTTACTAAGCTCAATAATAAAATTATTCTCGTGCAATTCAAGGTTTTCTCGATACAGGCTTCCCTAGTGTGGCAACCAAAGGAGACTAAAGTCTCCAAGTTATGAAATTAAGCTCTCTACAAAATGTTAAACGTATGCAGTAATACGGGGTACATATTGACACTGATGTATATTATAGTATTAATATGTATTCTCGAAAGCACAAGCACTATTGTAAGTATTTACGTTTTCCTTTTATGATGTTCCACCTCTGTATATTTCTGAAGCAATTAACCATTATTTACTTTACTTTATGTCTGAAAATTTTCCATAATATTCTCAAAGACATGTGAAATCTGCTACCAAAATTGGGTCTACGTAGAAATTAGCCTAACCCTTGTTACACTAAGAAGAGGCCAGCAGTGGAACGGTTTATATACAGGGCTGAAAAGGACTGATTATTATATAATCATTTAATACGGATATGGTCAGCTTAGTTCTAATCTTTGTAACATAGTATTTTTGTTACAAACAGTCCTGGACTTTAGAAATTAAAATATAATTAAATAAGAGAATAATGTTTCAAACATAAAAAGAAAAATTAGAGAACAATATGTCGCAATAATTAATTGTACTTCTTAAGCGTTACAAAGATAACAAAGAAGACAAAGAAAGAACATATACCAATTATAGGACGAAACTAAACTGAAAACAAATAATTAAAGGAATGGACATTAAACAAACTGGGAAAATCTTAGCTATACCTACTGATGAGTGTACAAGCCGAAGAAAATGTTGTTAACGCAAAAAAGTAAATACATATCCTAAGATCAAATGATTTAAGGGATCTTAACGCAGTTGGTGATTGAAAAATGTGGCTAAACGATTTATTACTCGATTCTTTTCATAACTCCAATTGTATTTTTCGATTATTTGATTTTTAATTTCGACAGGCCAGAAAATTTTTATAATTATTTTATGGAAATTAATTTGTGTTATTTTTTAATTTAACAAAAAAAGAGAAGCCTGATGAAAATATATTGCCGTAACTAAGATTTTTCTCTTTTACCAAAGACCATAAATCTATCATAATGGCATGTTCCGAGTATTGAAATTGGGCGATGATAATAAATATATATAAATAGAAATATATATAATGTACAAGCCATTAATTTGTAAAAATCAGATTATTTAACGTTACGGTTTGGGCGTTATACGCCCCTTACTCGGAGACTAACTTCGATAGGCGCAAACGAGAATAGGCTGTCTTAAATATAATTTACCAACGTCAAAGTAAAATCTTAACATGTACCAATAGACAGCTGTAACACCGAATTTCGATAGTAGACTTTAGCCGAGATTGTTGGCTTAGCTACAAAATCTCATGATATACCTAACTACGTGGGAGTAACGACTGCCATAGTTGAAAACGCCTTTATCGGTATTTGAAATCCAACAAACAAATGTCCTTATAACACACAACAAACACGTCACCGATGTTAGAATACCTATTTTCTAGTACGTGATTCCTAGCGTTTCTAAAACACATACAAGTAAAAACTGGTATATCTGAAGGCTGCTAAAAATTCCGCGTGCGTTAAGCAAGAACGTCTTTTTCAGCATTTCAGGCGTTTCAGGCAAGTCGTGAATTTTCAGCTGAAGTGCTGGATTTGCATCACAAAGCTTGGCTGTTTATCCGTTTGCCCTCACACCCTACTCTTTATAGGGGAAAAGAGTGTTTGTGCAGTTTTTCATGAAAAGGTTACATTAACTGAGTGTGTTAAACAAGATTGTGATTTTTACGAAGCTGGTTGTGAATACGATGGTTACCTACATAAAAGAATTTGTTACTACCGTAGATTGCTTCGATACCATAGTTTCTGGATGTAGGAATACGTAGAAACCAGTCGCGGGGTATGTGGTTCAATCCAAAATTGATGAGAGTGAGAAATAAAATTAAAGATTTTTTCAGTACCAGTAAGTAGTTTGGAACAGTGCCCGCTTGATGTCAATTGGCTGAGATGTAAGATCCGCAGACTAATATGTATGGATATGAATAACCTAAGCGACATAGCTTCAATAAATTATATTGAATCGCGTCTGCGCTTTCTCAAGCGTTTAATTATAAGGTCCATTTAATTATATGTGTTTGTATAAAGTAATACAATACTACACTGAGTTAATTAGTAAAAACATTACCAAGACGATATCATTTCACTCCTGAATATTACGTAATTTAATTTTATGTATTTAGGTTGCATGTAATAGAGGCCGAACCTATTGTCGTATACCAAGCAAACCACACATTTCCTGATATATTTTGGCAGATAAGTCAAATCAAGAACATTGTCTGGTTCGTGTATCGAACCTATAGCCTCATGCACAGCAGGCGTCTCTGCCTACCTCTTCAGAGATAAAAACATGAAAATAGGTATTATGTACTAAATCTAAGTTAGCATAGGAATGATATTTACGGACGGTGCGTAAAAGCATTCGCCTGACGTAAAAAAAAAAAAAAAGGCTTGATATTTAGAAGTTTAGTGCTACTGTAAATACTAAAAAAGTCAGATTGAGGGCTACTAGGTATTCTATTCTAACAGATAGGTAAAAATAGTTCTTGGCGAGGAATACAACATGGCTTGCATACCCAGGAGCGGGTAGGCCACCGGGAATTATCGGACAAACCTTAATAGTGAATTGTAGTATTTATTTAAACACTTATTTATGTATAATAAAGTTGTGAATAATTGTGACTATTTGGGTTTACATATACATATAGTAACGTATGTATGTATGTATATAATAACGCAGGCTCGTTATAGAAAAGGGTACGGCAGAGTTCAGAAATTTCTATTTGCTATAATCCTAACGGGCTATGCCAGAATTGTAGCAAGTTGTACGTCTGCTCTTGTAAAGTAGTTAATTACATCGACTTTTACATTTGTGATGACCTTGTCGCGGATATTTAGAAATATTAAACAATAAACAAATAAAAAATACTGGACTAGACCGATGCGAAACACTTATTTCGTATATCTTTTATTACAGTTGTACGTTGATTCTAATAGTGGCTAATAAACTAACATTAATTACACGAAATAAACTCCCTCTGAGGCCTTCATAACATAAAACATCGTTTATCTTATCTCGTAAAAAAACTGAATGAAGAACTATAATATCATACTAAAACAAATAACTTTAAAACGAATTATATCTACGGTCATAAGTGACCAAAAACATGACTCAACCCAAATTAAGTACAAGCACTCGATCTTCTATAAAAAGATGGCGTCAAAAACCACTACAACGAATTAAGTTGGTAATTGCTCAAAATTTCACGAGTCCCTTTGGCAATTCCTTATGGAAAATTAAGGCTTTTCAGGTGAAAATTGCATGGCACCGCTGCCTGGACGGGTAGTGACTTAAATTTAATCACAAGTAATGTAAAAACTGGGTGTTTTAGTATGCACGATGGTTGAAGATACGATTCGCAAAAATGTTGATGTCGGCTTTGACTTCTCCGTAGCCTTTATTATTCCCAAGTCACTTAAGGTCGGCTTTTCTGGTCTAACCGGATTTGACTGGATATCAGTTTTTATACGAAGCGGCTGCCACCTGACCTCCGCAACCCGAAGGCTAACGATACCCTAAGGCTAGACCAGTGTCAGGATATTATAGGGCACTGACTTCCCAATACTGACTGCCATAGATGTTCATGGCAGCCGCTCAGTGGGGAGACCAACAGACTGCAATGCAGAGGGTCTCGGGTTCAAACCCACGTCGCGCACCTCTGACTTTCGGAAGTTATATGACTTTACGAAATTATGTGCGTATTGATTGACAATTATCGCCTGCTCCGTGCCTCGGAGAGCACGTTAAGCCGTCGGTCCCAGCTGCCACGAACATCTATGGCAGTCGTTATTGGGAGAGTGTCGACACAAAAGATCCCACTGGGTGGAAGTGTCGCCGGTCTGCACTGACTGGCCCCCACATAAGATACATACATAAACCATTTTACTTTTCGCGCTGTCTGTGGAACGTGTCTACCTGGGTAGCATGCCTGCCTGCCCGGGTAGCGCAATGGTAGTAAATACAGCTGCAGTGCATGAAGTATCCAATTCAAAAAAACTGTTTGGGCCAGAAAAAACATTATAAGGATTTTTCTGTCAATATTAGTTTAGATTTAAGCAGTTGGTGGTATTGCACAGCCCCGTGCTAGAAAGAAAGTAGTCTGATATCTATCCGGTGGTATTGGATTACTATTTTTATTTTTAAGAGTGAGCGAAAAACATTGCTCTTTTGTCTGTACCTACATCCACTATTATATCTCCTGCACAGATAACTAGTCTCCGATATTCGCCGCCAACGAAATCTGGTCTGGGGGACATTATAGCACGTTAGTCCCTATCGATTTATACAGATATCATTACACGTGCCATAAGCTGATTTAAATAAAAAGGGATTTTGCTCTACAAACACAGCTTCAGACCGCTAATGTTTATGAGTTTGGGGTCCAGTATCCCGAATGGGAGAAAGCCTCAGGTAGGGTAAAAAGCGAAAGGCTTATAATCGCATGCATGATAATAATACAACATTACCTGAACCTTTGGTTAACTCCAACGAATTATGGTAAATCAATGAAGTCAATTATAAAATCGGTCTCTGATATATTCTGTTAGCTAAACCCGATCAACATTCGCTGTGGCACAGTCTGATATTAAATACCAGGAAAGTATTTCCAGTTTCGATGGGAGTTTTGGGACCAAAAGTATTTCCAAATATATAAATTTCCAACGTTGCGTAAGAAATTCAAGGTAATCTATTGATTACTTTTGAGTTTTGCGGACACAAATATACGGAAGCTGACATTTTATACTAAACTACACCGAGCACTTGCTCAAGCATTGGCTTGACATCACCGCTAGCCAGGTTTAATAGTAAATTTAAACCATTAAAGGACTCACTCAAACACTCTAAAATGTTCTTCAATAATACAACAACGATAAACTATTTTAATTTCCTGCTATGAGGGACTTACATACTTGCATAACTGGCCTTGTTAGTCTCGTGTATAAACAGTACTTTCAAGCTCAACGCATGTACGCATGCCAGAATATGTAATTTTTAGTAGCCTAACAGAGTTATACAATGTGCCACGTAGACGGCAATAGAATAGTTTCCTATCATAATATAATCCAAAAATCCTCTACTAGATCTAACATATTTATAAGTTCTGTAGTTTCATCTATAGCTGGCGAAATTTAGATAAATTTAGATGTTACGTCTTTGAAGATAAACAGGTGTATGTTTTCGTCCGGTTAAGTGAAACCATCACATACCTTATACACATCGAAGCATGAACCAACGTCAGGTTTCCAAAAATTTGTCGTTTCATCATCGTGTCGTACCCAAAAACCGCGACTATTTAAAGAAAATGAACGTCGGAAAATAATGACTTTCCACCAAGTAAATCTTAAATTAAATTTATCTCAGTTTTGAAGAGCATTGGTCTAGTGAAGAGTAATGGCCGATTCCGCGACTTTCTCTCTAATTAATTGTAGTTGCACAACTTTGACTGATATATTGTTCGCCGGTACATTTATTACGGCATTAACAAATTATAAATTTCACTCTTAAGAGTGATCTGGAAAACTTACTTAGAAAGCCTTTTGCTTATTACCAGTGGAGGTAGTTTTATATGAGGTCAAAACCTATCTAGTCGAACTTAAATATAAAATAATAGTTTATCGTATTGAATTTTACAATGGCATGCCTTTAATGTACTTGAATGCACTTCATGGCTTTCATATTTTACTGAAGAAGCTTATGTCAGGATTATTTTGAAACTTTTAAGCCAACCATTTATAACTATACAATTGAAAGACATCTCCCACAAGTATCAACCGGTATCCGGAGGATTTTACAAACATTCGAACAAGGAACCACCCATATGGAACAACTATTTGTAAATTACAAAATAACCCGCGTAGGCATCGAACTCACAACATTTCGCCCAGTAGCAATAGCAAGGCGACCACTGAAATAACTACACTATCCGTACTGTCCAGAATAAATTTGATCGAAAGATAAGTCAGATAAAATATTAAGTGCAGTTGGGCTCAAGCAATAAATCTGATGATAAACTCACAATCTATCATTTACAACAATTTATATACAACAAAGTCTAAAAAAGATACACACTTCGAAATTCCTCATACTAAACGAAATTTTAAAGTTACCGAGCACAACGTAGTAAAATAACCGTTAACCGTGATACATCACAAACATAGAGTGAAATATATATAACCGCCATCTAGCGACAACACATAAAACAATGCTAACAAAAACTCTCCTAAACGTAAACATCCCGGGTATTGTCAAAATTACGAGCCACAGTAAAAACAAGACGACAGCTGTGCAAAGTTTTAATAAAAATAAACTTATACTCATCGGGATAAGCGATCGAATATGAAATTCGAAAAAATGCACACAACTTTTTTCATTTCCAACTAAGTTTAAATTAGTTCGACGATGTCACGGGCTGTTTCTTGAGACGTACTCGCTTGGGCACATGTTTTAACCCATATGCGCCCACAGCTGTGGCAAAGAAGGACGCTTAAGCACTAACATGTTTTGCAATTTATAATACCTATACCCATTATGAGATCGCTTCGTTTAGCTAGTCAAAGATAGTTTTGAAAAGGACAATGAACAATTTGGCCTATGAATCGACACACATTCTACCTAAACAATAATTTGTATTTTATTTTATGACTTAATAATTAATCATTACGATCTCTCGGACACTTTCGATTCTTATTTTCGTGTTAAAAAGTATATTCGCGATTTCAAATACACCGGCATCCAGTGTTTACATCTTAGACACGCAGTGTTGCCATGCCTACAGTTTTTCAAAGAATTTATTTAATATTATAATTTATTTATTTACAGAAGTGAGATTGTAGGTTAACATTGACTTAGGCTATTGTGTGTTACAGGTATTCATTTATACTCGTAGTTGACAATATGCGTAATCTACAGTAAGTTATGGGTATGGTAGGTATGGTAGTTTTTACAATATGTGTACGGTTTTATCAGATAAATTATTTCCTATTTAGCTTGTCTGTAATTTTTCTTACGTAGTTAATACGAATGCTATTCTATAAATACCATTATTGGACCACATCATAGATATGACCAATTTCTTAAAAAGTCATAAGTGTTAATGTGGAAGACCATAATAAATACCACTTTCTCGGTATTATACGTTTTCCTATATTGCAAGCATGACAACACTTTTTTTTACATGCGGCATTTTGCGAATCGGAGTCGCGTACCTCTCCGTGGGGGGCGGGTGTTATGTCTGACTCACCAGGGTAAAAGAGAAAGATGGACCCCGGAATATTCAGAAGCAATATTCAGAGTGTCCGTGAACTCTTAACCACATATTTATCATTTTTTTGTGGCTGTTGGTTCTTAGGCTAGTAATATATGGCAGCTGAACAATGTCCTTTGAATCCGCTTACTTGGTTTAGATTTAGACTTCGGTGTTGTTAAAAGATGTGTATTTTTACGCTAATACGAATTCCACTTTAATTTGAATAAAAGCAGCAGAACTCATTGGACTTACTCAAACGCAGCAGCGATAGCTCAGTGGGGAGACCAACAGACTGCAATGCAGAGGGTCTCGGGCTCCAACCCACGTCGCGCACCTCTGAATCTGACTTTCGGAAGTTATATGACTTTTCAAAATTATGTGCGCATTGATTGACAATTATCGCCTGCTCCGTGCCTCGGAGAGCACGTTAAGCCGTCGGTCCCGGCTGCCATGAACATCGGCACAAAAGATCCCACTGGGTCGAAGTGTCGCCGGTCTGCACTGACTGGCCCCCACATAAGATACATACATACATACTCAAACGTATTACGAAATAAACGTTGCATTTAAATAATTGTAAGATTTATTATTACTATTCCTATGAAGAAAACTTTACTTTAAATTGGTACTTATTTATTTTAGTAATTAAATTTACTGAAATAAATAAGCTTTGCTTTTAAATTGAAACAACATTTTTGTAAGTTACGAAAATTAAATGTTGTTTCTTTGTAGTTTTGTTTTGTTTCTTTTTTTACGCTGCGTACGTGTGACTGCGGACGCCCAAAGCAAAATGTGCAGCATTTCATCATTTAATGCTCTCTTACTATAAACGACAGTCCATCTTTGGAGTTCAAAGACCTCACGTGCGGTCCTGTAGAATATATTTTGAGGAGATGTAAAGATTTTAGGTATAATGACAACACTGTTTATATTTTGTATGCTTAACAAATAAATTATACTATTCTAACGCTTGGAGTATTTTTCTGCAGTTACTGTCACAAAAAGAAGGAAGCTGTAAAGTGAAGGTTTACCATTGCACCGAATATCACGGTTTAAGAGCTACGAGTTTTATCGTATTTTTCTTTTTCTCATAAGCGGTTTCATAGTTATAATGCGTACTGCAACAAATAAAATGGATTAAAATCTAAAGCACGTGGCCCACAATTCTTGCCCATCGTTTACTCACACATTGTGACACGGCCATGCAATTCGATCAGCGCAGTGCGCTCGCAAAACATTAAAACCAAATTCTTGCAATTAAATGCTGATTTTCTTTTACTAACTTTTCCGCATAGCTTCCCTCCCTTAATTGCAAGGCCTATAATAATACGTATCTTTCGAAATAAAAGCTTAGCATATGTGTCCCTCCAGTCCATAAACTAGATATTATATTTATACAATAATCACTTCAATTCGTTCTTCGGTGCCGAATAAAACGGCAAACCAACAAACTTTCGCATTTAAAATATTACTAAAAGTTTGATTTATTAGTACACATTTAATTCCCTAAATAACAATTAAATTATAAATGGAAAAATGATATCACTTCAATCGTAATGGATAAACATTTTAATTCCCCAGTGTATGTTGAAACTCTAATTTTATTAAGCGTGGCCAGTAGCACCGGAGGTCGCGCACTCCCGATTCAACACTTTTACTTGCCGTGGACGCAGTAAATTTGTATTTACAGTTTTCGTGTATTCGGAACAAAGTTAAAAATTTAACAGCGGTAACTAGGATTAATATTTTACAACAAAGCTAAAAAAGTGTATTTTATATTTAGATCCGTAGAATACGACCTTAAAATCGTGAAACGAATATATAACGTTTTAATATGTTGTTGACTGACTAGGATAGATTAAACTCAAGTTTGTGGCTTTAAAAAATATGTGCGTTGGTCGAAATTTCTTTAGTTTTTCAATGCTCCCTTTATAAGTATTACCGCACAGTATGCGATCAGTTTTTTTTTAATAATAACTGATATATGTACGTATTTTCGCCGACAATTCGAAATTTTGTATTTGCAGCTTTTTCACTATAACTGTTGAACCTAAGAAAACAATGTTATAAAAGAATATCAACTATTTTATAGTTATTTAATTAATTTATATTTATTTTTAGCCAAGAAGACAAATTATCAAAAAGCCATAGAAGAATAAGGCAGGTATGGCCAAAAAAACAAAATTGTATTTAAGTGGTGTGGCTATAAAGTCGACATTTTCAACCACAACAACAATTTTACCGATATACTGTACAGATTTGGAATTGTACTAGGACATATAAATTCTAAATTGTACGTAACTATTATCTTGCGATGTCTTCTTTCAATAATTTTATTATATTGGAGAGTTTCTTTTGTATCGGTCGGCCTTACCTCATTAAGGATCATAAAACCAGGCATATGTGTAACTTCATTGTCCTCACTGTTGTCATTACTATTGTGGCAACAATCACAATCGATATTTTCAGCGCTGACATTAGTACTGGTTTCCGTATATTCCAAGGCTTAACTGGTGTTGAACTTTTATGCCTTGCATTATCTGCAAGATATCAAAAAAAAACCTCTACAAAAATGGAAAGACTTGACGAAAAATGTCAAGTATATCAAGAAAACTTAGCCAAACTAAATGCAAAAACGAATTTAATTGTATTAATTTCATCAGCTTCGTTTATTCTTGATATAATTGGCTTAAAGTTTTTAAAAGTGAAGAATACGATTGCAATATTTCTGAGTATAGTATTCGCAGCTCATGATGCGGAATTGGCATATTTCTCACTGTTAGTTGAAAGAATAAATGCAAGGCTTAAAATATTAAAGGATGTTTCACCGACCGCTGGATCTAGGGGCTATGGATATTTATTGATTTATACGTCGCATTTAAGTGAACAGTGCACTCTACGGGTAAGAGCTTTTTGTGTAATTTTTGCAACAAATTAATGTTGATTTTATCTGCATAATACACAATACTACATAGCTGCAGTATTTATTTTTAAATTCCTTTAAGGATACACAAATCGTTGAGAAATATAAATGTGTAACCTAATAAGTGCAAGGAAATGCTAAAGTATAATGGTTATATAATTATTAATTGCTGTCAAAGCATTCCGAAGGGTATAATTTTATGACGAACATTCATTTTATTTTGAAAAATATATTAAAAACGATAACTGAACCCGATTTTTCTTCAAAATGCGTATTTTGCTCTTTAGTAATTTTGTTGTAAATGTTTTCAATTTTCAGCTTTTATTGATGCTTGGTATAGCATTACTAACCACAGTAACATATCAATTCATTTTAATATTAGCAGATGCCGAAATAGTAAGTACCTACTTAATACTTTTCAATCATTTTGCAAGCGTCAAAATTTACGCACTCTCAAACATCTTGATGTAGAAATATTTTCTGCAAAAATCCTTAAGTATATTCGTATTAGCGCTATAAATCACTGGATAATGGGTGTATGTAGCCATTAAGCAAGACCGATGCCAAGTTGAAATTGAAAATACGCAGTATATTTGCTGAACTTGTTATAACCGACCATTATTATTTTAATACTTCCATGTGACCCGAAAATGAAGATGAATTATGGAGTAGATTCAACAACGCAACAAAAGACACCCCTGTCTCCTGCACTTGATATGTCTATCCTTTTCTGATTATCAGTTTTTTCGGACTTCTTACTTGCACATGTGCGTGAAGAATAAGTGTAAGATTCAGCGCTCTTCGTATAGTTGTCGCGTTGATCTGGATGTAAGTTGTGTGAGTGAGGCTTACGTAAAGTCTACTGGATGTGCTTTTTGTTATGGTTCATCCATCTCATTCTTTGTGAGCGCGGTAATGTACATTTAATGAAATTATGTCGTATGAATTAATTCTTAGTTGAATTATAGTAATTTAATGGAAAACACAATGAAAAGCGTTGGCCTACAGAATAGTCATAATATCTTAATGATTTTATAAATGTGAAAGTTTGTGAAGACATTTGACTATTTGTAACTCAATAAAGAAAGAAAGAAAGAAAAAAAAGGCCATATCCCGAGTTAATAAATAGGATACTTTTTATACCAGTAATCCTGTGTGACTTCCGCAAGCAAAGCTACGGGTGGAAACTAGTAGTGTATTAATATCTACCTCTTGATTCTTGTGTAAGCATGACTGTAGTATGCGAAAATCTGAGTTCGATGCTTCAACCTGACAAATAGTAAAAGCAAACTGAATGGTCGTGGTTACTGGAAATTTTTGATCATTTGACATCAAAAAACTCCCAGGATACTTCCATTATCCTCTCCTATACACACGTACATACATTTTAAAACTGTGCTCGGTCCACGGTAATATCTAACTGTGTGTCCTCTTTACGTGGAATCACAACCTGACGTTACAAACATCTTGTTATAAGCGTCCTATCGTATTATGGAAATAACTGCGATCATAGAATTACCCCTATATATTCTTGAGAAGGTAAGTCAATACACCCAGATACAGGAAGGTTTATTTAAACTAATGTAATAGGGTTAGTCTTTTTGCGTGTAATGGGCACATTTCCAAATTCCGTGATGAAGGAATAATACATTGCCGGACCTAAAAATTAAATCCTCATGATAACGAGATGGAAATTGGTACTTTCACGACTAACATGTTATTGATATGTATTAAAAATATTTTACAAACTGAAAATAGCAGGCAATAGTCTATAATATCAATAAATATTTTTTTTGACAGTGTCTAAAAATAAAAGTTTATTTTTTCATAGATTCTACCGTTATCTCTTTATCTGGTATGGCGCGAATCAAGGGCTATGTATTCTCTTTGGATGATGTGCAGCGCAGTAACCAGGAGTAGCGACTTATGCAAGGAACTAGCGCTGCACTTGATTGGACGACTCACCACGGATAAAAATATCAGTACGTATTGTATTTGCCATAACACACCTTCTTTCCTATGATGGTAAACAAACGTAGTCTGCTTAAAACCCAGAGATATATTTGGCATATTACTAATCCTTAACAAAAGAGTCATTAAGTTAAGTCGTCAATGCAAAGGCTGTAAAGCTTCTACTAGTAAAACGAATCCTTGAGAAGCCAAGAGAACTAAAACAACACTTTTACCACGGGAGATTATAAAATGTTGTGTTCTGGCAAATACATACATATATGTCAAATTATTACCTTGGTTTATGTTTGCTTGCAATGGGGGTCGTGTTATAGGTTATATTAACGGACTTACTTGCAAATTGCGCTTATGTTTTTCTGTTAGGCAATTCTAAGTTGTAGCAATGTTCTCAATGGTAAGAAGCTCGCCGCCTAATAGAATCTTATACCGCAATCCTTGCCGAAAATTCGCTCCTCCGTTGCCCTGTGTACTACAGGGCAACGGAGGAGCGAATTTGCTTCATCATTAGATTTTTCATGCTTCTCGATGCGAGGTTTCAGTGTACGCTGGACCCGTCTCAGACTGTATTTAAAGATATGTGGTACTGCGTTTGTATTAACCACACAAACAAGGACACGGTCAATTTAAAACCCAATCGATGACGTTATTGGTATGTCTGTTATACGATCAAGCGAATATTTGTCCCGTTGTAATGACATCCGCAGGTCCAAGTACTCGTAAAATGGAGAAATATTAAAAGAAGTAGGTTAAACATCTGAACGTATATTTATCGCTGTTTTGTCTTTAGTCTACTCAAACAAGTTATAAAAATCCGCTGTTTACCACATAAAGCACTGTTTTTGGCACTAGTTTCAAATATATGTACTTGTCGAACACTCGCAAGCCTTACTACTAGTGTATGCTTTTTTACTTGATATGCAATTGCTACAATACAAGAAATTGAATTTTCGAAACTAGTTTCGAATAATTTATCAACATTCGGAGGAGCGCTTATCCCTCGATTGTTTGAGATCGTGGTTGATTGTGCTGATGATGTTCGCAAATGCGCAGCTAATAGAGATGATCTGATATTTTAGATCTTTATCATAATATTTTATTATACAGAATCCCTGCGTGATAACCACTACTTAAATTAAAAAAGTCCCCCGCCGCGTCTGTCTGTCTGCTCGCGATAAAGTCAAAAACTACTAAACGGATTTTCATGCGATTTTCACCAATAGAGTGATTCATGAGGAAGGTTTAGTTGTATAGTTTGTTAAGGTTTTGTACTACCCGTGCGAAGCCGGGGCGGATCGCTAATGGCAATATATAATACAACAGGTTGTATTATATTACAAGTAACGTGACTAACATAATATGATTTTCTCCGTGGTGCATTGGTAGTGAATGCAATTACTATGTATAAGGTCTCGGATTTAAATCCCAGGTTGGGCCTAATCTAAAATTATTCGATTTTTCTGCTAATAAATCACAAAAGCTGCCCGAAATTAAGAAATTAACGGTATTAGACTCCCCTGCCTAGTGCATGTAAAGCTGTTGATCCTACGCCTGACCTCTCTACGGTCGTGTCGGAATGTAGTCCCAACAGCTCATGACTCGCACTTGTGCACTATAATATCTTCTGCACAGATGACCAGTTTCTGTTAACATCGGCCGCCATGACCTAAACTAGGTCTAGTGGACAATATTATTACGTAATTATTAATATTAAACATTAATGTTTTGAATATTTCAATTATGCTGGAATATTCAAATTTTCCGATTTTTGGTGATCTCATAAAACTGTCTGCGATGTTTTCTATTAATTAATCAATCAATCTGTAAAGCAGAGGTACCTACTTCCTTTAAATAGTATGTCCAACTCAGGATCAAAATGACGGATTGGTATACCTGTCTTTAAAACTATCTGTTTCTCATTATGTTTCAGGTAAAAACCAAAGTCAGTACGTCATAATTCAGCGCTGGTACGCCGTGGTGATAAGTCAGCAGCCTCGCTTCATCAGTGGTACTTACCTCACTATTGGTCTTAGCACACCGATACTTGTTCTCGATCTCAGCATCAACTATATGCTGATCATTGTACAGGTAAATATCTGTAGCGACCTCTACATAGACCAAGAAGTTACGACATACGACAAGAGAGGGCGCTGTATAATCCTCAATCGCGCAAGTAAAGTTTACTCAGCGAGTTAATTATATAGTTACTATTTAGTAAGCAGCGATAGCTCAGTGGGGAGACCAACAGACTGCAATGCAGAGGGTCTCGTGTTCGAACCCACGACACGCACCTGTGACTTTCAGAAGTCATATGACTTTTCAAAATTATGTGCGTAGTGATTGACAATTATCGCCTGCTCCGTGCCTCGGAGAGCACGTTAAGCCATCGGTCCCGGCTGCCATGAACATCTATGGCAGTCGTTATTGGGAGAGTGTCGACACAAAAGATCCCACTGGGTCGAAGTGTCGCCGGTCTACACTGACTGGCCCCCACATAAGATACATACATACTATATATAAGTACATACAAATTTCCGACATCAACCGTCGGGACGCGGCCTAGCAGGCACGATCACCCAGCCTGGTTGGAACATCCTTCCTTAGAGTTGGGCCCCTCCAACTGATCGCGTTCCTCTACATAACCATACATTACACAGGCTCACGTTTGTTTATCCCAAAGAGGTCGTATGCCATGTTTTTAAGGCTCAAAGCAACTGGCCATATAGCCAGTCAACCCTACTGTATTCTGTGACCTGCTGCTACCAAAAAATTCATAGCAGAAAGTCGAGCACTTCACATTTGTGTCTCAGTTTATTTATTATATTCAAATTATTTAACTTTACTCTACATTTTGTAAGAGATAATAATATTTGGTAACACTCATCTTCAATCAACCCTGTGATTTACACATTGTATGTATAGTTCTTGTTACCAATTATTTAAAATGTTAAGTATTTATTTAAATGTGTAACTGTTTGTTTTTCCCCAAAATAAATAAATATATACATAGTTGGTACTGCATACGCCAGCACTACCCTCCAAATAATCTGTTTGAGCTCTCATTACTTTATAAAGTTAAATAAATAGCGGATTCATTATTCATTACTCTGGAAGAGGAACTAGCTACAGAAAATGAGATCAGTGTTTACAATCTTTTACATCATTTTCCATTCGCAATATCAAATAAATCTATTCCGAGAATGAAATTACCATTAAAACGTTATCACCGATATTTTTCGTACGCGCGTTATTATTTTATTTTCTGCGTAGGTAATCATTATTTCTCTTGAATAATAATGCCAAACGTATCATATATTCTTTTAATTATCTGTAATTTTTCTCTTTTTACAGATGTATCTGGCTTACAAATGAATGTGAAAATAACATTAAAAAATAAACGATTTAGTACGTACTACGCACATATACATTTTGATCTATACTTATTTTACTTTTTACTTTGAGAAAAAGTTTTCACAAGTTATTACCTAATAATTGTCTTTGGTATTTTAACATCGATAAATTATATCGTAAAGCCTATTTGTTTTGTAAGTAATAACACAGATTTAATATACGACTTATAGAATGTCATGTTTAGGAGTTGTATCGTGTACCTAGTTTAAAGTCAAGTTGTACTCAATTGCATTTAAATGATAATCAAATGTACGAATGGTATATCAACCTAGTATGGTCAACGACGCAAGGCTCGTACTTTAATATAGTACTATCAATACTTTCGAATATAATAATTGTATACATCTCTAGAGTTTAATAAGTTTGTTTTTTGCATCTGTATGAATACATACATCAATAATTATTTATTTATGCATTTTTACAAAAGGCGCTTTAATTATAGAGTATCCTTGGGTGATGATTATTCTTATCACAGTCACGGGTGCTTCCTTAAATATAATTTCAGGTAGATGCTTGAAATTTGCATAATAATAACAATAAGCTTAAGCTCAAGTAAATTCGTGACGAATTTTAGCCTTTAAGGATTATTTTTGATGGTCAGAGTAGAATTAACCAAAAGTTGTTATGGTAATGATGTATTAAATGATAGTTATTGAAACTGCGATTTTCAGACAGTATACTGAATTCATAAGTTTGTGACAATTTTCTTTTAAATTGGTCACGGGGAGACTAAGATGGTAGTTGTCTCAATGTTCCATATATCATTCTCATCATATTCCATTCTGCGTAAATAGAAACACCAATGATTAAATTATGTTCGGGTACTTTGAAATAATTACACTGGAACATTGAGACAACTAAAATCTTAGTCTCCCCGTGACCATGGCTGCTGAAAAGCAACCGAAACGTCGGAGAAAGTGTTAAATTAAATTAAACCTAAATAGTTTTAATAATAATTTAATTAACTTCAAAATTAGTAAAGTTTAATAGTACCTAGTAGTAGTAGTAGTGTAACAGTTTTTTTTGTCTCCCCTCTAGGGGGGACAGTAGGGAGTGTTAGAAGTGCCTTTGGGTAGATCTTTCGTGTAGTGGCCTGCCGTTTCATACGGCGGGCCGAAACCTCGGCGGGGTCGCGACCGCATGCGAAAGTGATTCGCGCGGCCCCGTCGATAGTGGTTCTGTCGAGGAACACCGTGGTAGGTTTAGTCGGTATACCGGGAGGTACATTTTCTTCTTAACATCTTTCTTTTACCCCGGCGAGTCCGACATAACCCCTCCGCCCGCCCCCGCGGAGGGGTATGCGTCATACATACCCACAAGTAAAAAAAAAAAAAAGTGTAACAGTTTTATAAATTATGTAATTTAGTGTAAAATAAACAACGCGATAAAATCCGTATATAGTAGTTTAATTTCAGTTATTAGAATAACTTATACTTTGCTCGGTTTTGTCTTCATTATTTTACATAGTTATTGTCGTAAATATTCGGTCGTTCCATTAGAATGTTCAGGCTTTAAAACTTAACTACAGAAGTTTGGAATGACAAATGGTCGAAGCATCCTCATATATTTATGTTACCATAGAGTAAATAGCTTCTTTTTTCTATTACTATAAAATATACCTACAGTGTGTAATAGAAAAGTGTATTTTAAGGTTAGTATATTAGTCTGATCAATTGAAAATGAGCAGCGATAGCTCAGTGGGGAGACCAACAGACTGCAATGCAGAGGGTCTCGGGTTCGAACCCACGTCGCGCACCTCTGACTTTCGGAACTTATATGACTTTTCGAAATTATGTGCGTATTGATTGACAATTATCGCCTGCTCCGTGCCTCGGAGAGCACGTTAAGCCGTCGGTCCCGGCTGCCATGAACATCTATGGCAGTCGTTATTAGGAAAGTCTGTACCCTCTAATATCCTGACACTGGTTTAGCCTTAGGGTATCGTTAGCCTTCGGGTTGCGGAGGTCAGGTGGCAGCCGCTCCGTGAAAAAAAACTGATATCCAGTCAAATCTGGTTAGACTAGAAAAGCCGACCTCAAGTGACTTGGGAATAATAAAGGCTAAGAGAGAAAAAGATATTAGTCTGATCAATTATGGTACCTACGTGAAAACGTTAGTCGGCTTCGGTGGCGTAGTGGTTAGTGTAACCGACTACCACGCCTGAGGTCGCGGGTTCGATTCCCGCACAAGTTAAACATTTTGTGTGCATGAACATGGATGTTTGTCTTGGTCTGGGTGTTTCTATGTATAATATGTATGTATTTACAAAAAAAAAGTATATAATAATATGTATGTTTATCCATTGTCTATTACCCATAGTACAAGCTCAGCTTAGTATGGGCTAGATGGTGTTGTGCGTATGTGGTAGAAAAAAAGAAAAATATGCTGATGAAGCAATTTTGTCATAAATAGATAAATTATGAATTAACTGTAAGTACTTACCCTCATAAGTACTGATGACATGGCCGGTGTGTCATAAAATTTCCGTGCGAAAAAAATTTTAGGTAAATTATTAATTTAATAAACTGACATTGACATACAAATATAATAAGTCGTGCTTAGATTTCTCCTTTATAGAAGTAGTTTCATTTTCATAAATAACGGCAATAATGCAGCCGCGAAGATGGATTCTACGCTCTATTAATTCCAATTTCAATATTCAACTTTGCGACGACGAAAAGGGCTTCAGATCTTTTTGACAATATTCGCTTCCAACACGCATATATGAAGCACTAGGAACTTCGTTCGAATTTCCTTCAAAAGTATGACTTCATCCCAGCATTTAAATATAACCATGATACATATAGTGCCGATTTAATCACCTGCAAAACTTCAGTATGGTTCGATGCTGATTTTAATAATAGGTATATATAAAAATATTTTTATGCTTCTATCGCTTAAAACACACGAGATAATATAATCAGTATTAATCTCAAACGAATGCAGATAAGATAATGGTATAATATTGTCTTCTGTTTACGCGAATATTATTCATTGAAATAAAAAATTGTCTCCCCGTGACCATAGCTGCTGAAAAGCAACCGAAACGTCGGGGAAAGTGTAAAATTAAATTTTGAATGATAATTTAATTAGCTCAAAAATTAGTAAAGTTTAATAGTTGTAGTAGTGTAACAGTTTTCAAAATTATGTAATAAGTGTCAAATAAACAACGCGTTAAAATCCGTATATAGCAGTTTAATTTCAAAGATAATTGTACATTGATCCGATGCACGCTTCCTACTATTTGATCGGCTCAAGTCACCGCCCGTGCATTATATGGGTTGACTGCGTATTATAAAAAAAAAATTAGAAAGTTTAGGGAAGTTGTTGCTGACATCATGGTCTGATTTAGCTCTTTCAATATTTCAGGTTAGACTTTAAATCAGCACTCTGTATATTATTTAGTAATGGAATTGCACGCGATCATACATATGGTGTACACAGCTTGAGGACTTAACTCCACCATCTAAATTTCGTTAGATTTGGTTTTAGGTACCAAGTAATATAGGACGAGCTTTTTATATTTACGGGTAACAGCGTTAGACGCAGTACTTTACTTTAAATTTCTTCTCAGAAAACCTAATAACACTTCGCTAGAGCCGAGAATTGAACCCAGGTCTCATGCCCCTTTCACTAACGGTGCACAACCAGGCCGTAATGCCTATTAATAGGACTTTTAATAATAATAATTATAATAATATTTTACCACATATATACAACACCATCTAGCCCAAACTAAGCAGAGCTTGTACTATGGGTACTAGATAATGGATAAACATACATTATTATTATTTTTTTTTGTAAATTCATGCATTTTATACATAGAAACACCCAGACCAAGACAAACATCCATGTTATTGCACACAAATGTTTGACTTGTGCGGGAATCGAACCCTAGACCTCAAGCGTGGCAGTCGCTTACACTAACCACTACGCCATCGAAGCCGACAAATTTTATATGAAAGAAGTTTGAGAATACTTGTATGATTATGATTTTCAGAATTTATGTTATTCATGGTTACTACTTTAACCACACTATACACACACCATACTTTTACACGCGGTGCAAAATTAGGTGTGCTTGTCACATTTTATACATTATGACCCTAAATACTGCTAATACTCCCCACTAATCTAATGATTCTAAACCAAATAACCACACAATTACGTTACAATAAACTAAATGGATCCACTATCAGCCCGAAATCACCATACAAATACATAGAATTATTTATAATCAAATCATTTACTGAACGAATAGTCCGCGAGGGACCGTTTCAGGCGGTCAATGATAAAATTAATGATCCAACACTCACAAAGGAGTCGTATGCAATGGATATAACGAATTTAAAATATATTTGTTCGTATAGTAAAAATCAATACCCGGAAATGGTTACTCCATTGGGAGGTTTAAACTAGCTTCAGGAAATTCCTCGACATTATATTATGAGGCCTGTTTTGTGTCAATAAAATGTCACACTGCTGGGCACGGGCCTTTACCTAGTATGAGAAGGCTGAAGATAGTCCACCATGCGTGCCCAGCGCAGCACAGAATTCCAATATCTTTGACAAAATTATGGAGAACACTCAGATATACAAGTTTTCTCACAATGTTTTCCTTTACCGTTAAAGCGAATAATTAACTATTTAAAACGCACATATCTTCAAAATGGTCGATTGTCTTGTATTTTGATCTTTGTCATCGATCCACAAACAGTAATTAGAAGGGGAATCTAACTGGTCGACTGATTAATGCTCACACCTTAATCTATTGAAGGATATTGCGCTCATCCACTAATAAATAAATGAAATCCTAAGATCAAAATAACTGATTTCTGACGCCAAAATATTTGAAAAAGAATGAAATTAAAAGATCGACGACCCGGAATAGATTACCCTGACGTAATGTGGTTAGAGGAGGGACCCCAAATGAGATGGGATAAACTGACTTTATGATAACGAGTTGGATATTTGGTAAGAAAATATACAGGCCTTAAAATTTAAACTAATGAAACTTGAAATTTAAAAATTATAATTCTGTAATTTAGCATTCTTTGACAAGGTAAATTAGGTGTTAATTTCTATTTATCAAACTGGATATAATTATAAATATTAATCTTATTGACTTTTTTAATTTACTTTAAGATTCACATAATTATGTCGATCGTGGGAGTTTTTGATCTGCTATTATACTGCAGAGCCTTCCTATATAATTGAATAAAAATAAATTTATAGTGTCCAGTAAAACACATATACACATAATCGAATCACACATCATGCATACATCTATATATAAAACTCTTCCGTTACTGAGTGACTGACAGACAACGCACAGCCGAAACTACTGAACGCAAGAAGCTGAAATTTGGCATGTATGTTCCTTGGAGAGTGTAGGGGAGCACTAAGAGAGGATTTTTGGAAGGGGTGAAAGGGGTGAAACCCGATATTCATACGGAAACGGGACTTACGCGGGTGAAACCGCGAGAAAACTACTAGTCTTATATATGATCCAAGAATTTTGCTACAGACACTTGTAGTATTGCTTGCCCAAGCATTAATTTAAAATCATTCTCCCAGACGCAATACAGGCAGGTTTGTATGCACCATGGCTCCATAAAAACTTTTTAATATAATTCTAATACTGGAGAGCGTATCTACTTCCTGCCTATGGCAGCTTGGTTGGGCTGGTTTTATACTTCAGTATCTGTCATCGTCCTACATAAATGCCATGTTGTACTACACATTGCCTTTCCTATCTTATTTGCTTTTACTTTTTAGGTTTGAGGCACCGGCTGAGCAACATTTTATTGTGTTTTTCTGTTAAGCCATTCTCAGTAGCTGCTCAAAGCTAATAAGTCTGGAAGCATGACCTATATAAATTCACCCTACATTACGTCTTAGGTGAAAACAAGTGAGAAACGGCAATGAATTGCCGTAAATCTCAGAGTTCGAAAAAATTGTATCACGTGACCTTGAGATCAGAGGTCATAGGTCATAGTCATTTCGGGGATATATCGACTATGTTGAGTCGAATGGCGCTAACCGCGAGTCTCTAGCTCTTACGGTTCTTGAGTTGAAAGTTGTATAACAGACGGAGACGGACAAAGCTGTTGTATAAGAGATTTTTCGAACTCTAAAAACAAGTCTTTCGAAGGCATTGCCGGCGAAAAGTGGGTGTAATACACTTCTTACTTTTTGGCTATTTATAGCGGTAATTATGTCTGTATGACTAAAGCGGCTAACTCGTAGTAATGTGAAAAATGTAGCAAATAGAACCCCTGCAAGGAACAAAAATTTATGCGTCCCATAGATTGTTGTTGTTTCAAGGTAGGGTGCTCTCCTTGAACGTTGTTATAATGTTCTCGTATATAAGGGAATTAGTCCAATGCGGAAGTAACCTTTAAAATAAACCGTCGGAAAAATATAAGAGTATTGTTTTTATTCAACTCTGCAGTAATAATGACTATCAGACATGGATTATATTTAAGTGACATAGTGTAATATTACTTTATCATGTAGTTTGTAACTTGTCATGAGTACTATCAGAATATAATGGAGAATTATATAATATTGTCTGCTGAAAAGCAACCGAACCGTCGTGGAAAGTGTTAAATTAAATCTAAATAGTTTTTAAAATGTAAATAGCTTAAATAGAAGTAAATAGTAACTAGTAAAAGTGTTCAACAATAGTAATTTCAAAATTATGTAATCATAGTGTTTTATAAAAAATAAACAACGCGATAAAATACGTATAAATTTATCAAATAAGGGAGAATTATTAGGTATAAAAATCTCTTCAAGATTTTTTCTCTAACTTTAACCTTACTGATGATCGGTGCAACATAATGGACACGGGTGGCAATAAGATTCTCGGGTGTAGGTTTGCAAAAAAGACGTGCGCCTACTGGTAATATATTTTATGCCAGCACACAATGGCTAAGGGAATTTATCGTCAACATTTAAAATCGAGATTATAACTGATGAAATTGTGAAATACAGAGCTTTGGCAATGCTACGGCCTCACTAGGAATTCTGTTAAAACTTCAGACAAAATCTTTCAACACACGCAAAATATCTCCTTACATTACCAACGCCCTATTTTCCTCTAATACCATTTTCACACTCATCGACAAGAAAACAACAAACAAAGATTACTTCCCCAAAAATATGCCATTGGAAAAAAGATGGCGTACAGCGGATAATGACACGAGACAACCATTATCCGTACGGCACCGTACGTACGTAGAACAAAAACGCTCTTCTTAATGTTTTTACACAACACCATTGCTCCCAGCCATCACTAGGGTTACCGAATTTAAAAATTTCTTATAAATTTTTATTTTAAAATTTAATTTTATTTAATTTTAGTTAATCTGATTTTTTACTATTAGGTTGAAATTTGTATGGCTCACAATTTCTTTTTTTATTCAAATAGGTTATAAGTAGCGATAACTGGGGAGGCTATCGGACTGCCATGCAGGGATCTTGTGTCGATCCCAAGGCACGCACCTCTGACTTTTCGAATTTGCGTATTATCCTATCAATTATTGAAATGCCAGAAATAATTGAAACCTATTGTGTCTGGGCGCCATTGAGCTGTGGCGACTCTATAGGTTAAACAGATAACTATCGCTTGCTTAAACGAAGACAACTGACGAAATATACATCACGAGCAAACCTGCATGTCTGAGAGATCTCCATAATGTTCTCAAAGATGTGAAAAGTCTGTCAACCCGCACTGAGCCAGCGAGGTGACTCTTTCAATACTCAGGAAAAGTCCATGCCTAACTGTAGGTCAGTTTATATACAGCGCTCATATTATTATATACAAGCATAAATAAGAAGTAACTAGAAAAGTACTTTTATCCCTACCATGTAAAATACTTACTGCCTTGAAATTATAAAGTATGATGTGTTCCAACTCAACGCAATTACATTCTTTAGCAATAAACACGTCGAGTAATACATGCAATCAAATTATTCTTCAATTCATACCGAATTGCTTAAGACACTTTAAAACGTTCTGGGTAGTGAATTAACCTATGAAAGTTATAACATAATTATGAGCTATGAACGAAAGTGATAACAAATTTCATTTGTAAATATTACTTACGTAAATTACACATGGCTGTTTGTTTGTTGTTATTGCTTTATTGTTATAAGTAATTAATAATGCTTTAAGCTTTTACTGAAAGCCTTAAGTGGTCGCATCGCCACTGACACTGGGCCAATTTGGGGATTGCATAAAGATTTGTGTGATCTAATAATACTTTTTTTAAGTCTAGGTATTATTTAAGTCTGTTGTTTGTATATTGGTAAAGTCCTGTGTGACGCAAGACCCTGGAGTCTTTAATAAAGATGTGCTTCTTCAGTAGGCTTCTGAAACCAAACTAACTTCTAAAATTTTAAGCTTACGTCTAGGTACTCGTTTGAGTGATAACCCTAACTCTAGCTGAAGGCATTAAAGGCTTATTCTGGAACATTTTTCTTCATTCGCCATAATATATTATTTCAATGTGACATCACGGGCGACATCCATTTGTCATGGCGGTTTGACACCATGGAGAGAGAGGATTAACAACTCCCTTCGATGAATAGAGATTGTGACTGGATATATTTTTTGAGAAGTGAATATTATATTGTTATCTGAATTATTTAGTACATGAATTAGTTACTCGTTCGTTATACAATTATATTGGTTCATATGAATCAAATAATTAACCACGTTAACGCATATGTATATATGTATAATGTACGAGTATGTGATATACATATATTTCTCTATAAATTAACATAAGTTGCATAATGCTTAAAAAGGCATAGCTCATTTACAGAGGTTTTTTTACGTATCAACGGCAATCGCTTACCATCAGATATCCAATTACATCAACATTGCCATTACCGTATGAAGGATACAAAACTTAATAACTATGTGATACAACTTTTCCCATGAGAATCCCATGAGAACATAAATCCGGATAAAAAGTACATATTCTATGTGGGTCAGGGCATGATCTATATCTGGCCCGACTTCTTCCAAACCCGCTCAGCGGTTTACATGTGATTCAGTTACAAACGTCTAATCCACTAAACATCCCAATAAACGTTCACATTTATAATATCTATTATTATATATCGATGTTCAACGAGTCTAATACAAGGTAAAGTGCCATTATTCTCTATCAATAATACCTTTGACCTGAGCCTCTCGAATATCTTCACAGCGTATTAATTTCTCCTAACGGATCAAGTATTATCAGATACCTTTGGTCACGAGTGGACTAAAGTATCTTACGTCCAAATCTTAGGATAAAATACACAAATAATATTTTGTGAAGAAATGTTTAGGGTTCCATACATAAATATGGAATGCTTAGATCAATATTATATCGTCTGAGTGTCTGTACTGCATTAAAAAGAAATAACCCAGGTCATTGGTACAGACTTGCGATCGAAGGTCATGGATTCAATGCCCATCCATTGCACGATTATCGCGAAGCCACAGCAGACAAAATTATTTTAAGAACAGGTATTAGAAATTTTTAATCAAAATTGCTTACCATCAATTTTTTTTAGACTGTTTAGATGTAATCATCATTGATATCTAAAAAACTAATAAAAATAAGATCACGTTTAGCCACAAAATAATTTATTTTGTCACTTTTCTAGTTAGTAGGGAATATATAAAATCAGATTCACACAGTTACTCTTTCGTTGGGCACGCCACGATCGTGGCGGTAAGTCCCGTGTTTGAGGAGTGGCTGGAGAGGCGCCATGGCGCCCTCACCTTCCGGCTGACACAGGTAATGACTGGCCACGGTTGTTTTGGCCAGTTCCTGTGTCGTATACGCCGGCAAGAGACGCCCGGTTGTCACCACTGCGGCGACTGCCGCGACGTTGTTGAGGACACGGCGCTGCACACTTTGGCGGTTTGCCCCGCCTGGGCATCGCAGCGCCGTGAGTTGATCGCGGCAGTCGGATTGGTTGCCCTCTCGCTCCCGGCCGTAGTTCAGTCTATGGTCCGGAGTGAGAGGTCGTGGAACGCCGTCGCCTCCTTTTGTGAGAAAGTCATTTCCATCAAGGAGGCGGCGGAGCGGGAGAGGGAGCGTTTGAACCCTCTCCCCAACCGCAGAGCCGGGCGCCGGAGGGCGCGAGACGACCTCCAGCCACCCTGAGGATTGACCTGGGGGTGGCGGGCTTTGTGGGCCGGCCCGCCATCCGTTCAGCACCAGGTCCGAGAGGCGGCGTGCGTGTTCCCACGCGCGCCTCTGTGTCGAGTCCGTCTCCCCTCTAGGGGGGACAGTAGGGAGTTTTTAGATGTGCCTATAGGGTAGGTCTTTCGTGTAGTGGCCTGCCGTTTCATACGGCGGGCTGTAACCTCGGCGGGGTCGCGACCGCATGCGAAAGTGATTCGCGCGGCCCCGTCGATAGTGGTTTTGTTGAGGAACACCGTGGTAGGTTTAGTCGGTATTCCGGGAGGTACTTTAACATCTTTACCATCTTTCTTTTACCCCGGCGAGTCCGACATAACCCCTCCGCCCGCCCTCGCGGAGGGGTATGCGTCATGCATTCCCCCACGTAAAAAAAAAAAAAAAAAAAAAAAACAGTTACTCTTTCGTTGCCAAATGGTCCTGAGGACCGTGTCGTAACATATTTTGTGTTCGAAGCAGAGTGTTGCAAGTTGGAGTATGCTCGGATCTCCTGACGCGGCTGTCCTAAATCAGAGGAGTTTAGTATCGTCAAACTTTTTCTATTACAATAGTTGAGGTGGGCAATTCGGAGGTGCGTTGCGGGTTTTCTCTGTCCAATTATTTTATTACATTAGATTTCCGCCAAGTAAAGCTGTGATTCTCTAAATCACTTTTAAAAGAGTACTGCTATTACTAAGTTATAAACACAGTAATACAACTTGAATTTATTATGATGTAAGATCTTAAATATATCAACAAGCAATTAGAACCGACAAGGCTTGAGTTGGACTTGCAACATTTTGTGGTAGTACGGCACTCTTGATTTTATCGGATTTATTCAATAAACTTCCTACATCGTAACGCCAAGAGGCATAAACCAGAATTTATTGCATGGCATAGCAATTCCAGGTTAATATTTAAAATCAATTAATGCAAACAGACCACACAAAAAAAAATCACTAATATATGACATTGCAGAAGTTTGCGCTTATGTTTATAATCAAAGCGACAGACAGAGGCAGAGAGGCAGTTATGATAGAGCCTGCAGTTGTTTATTATGTAGCTATGATATAAATAAACTAGCTCGCCCATAGAAGTTAGAAACACCCTCTTACAAGAAGCCGACGGTAGGTAGCATTGTTACTGCCATATCCTCCACTTTAAATTTCGAAGGCTCACATATCTACCTCTCCCATTCCCATCCTTTCATCCCATTTCTTTACCTCTAAACTATAGTAACTGCTATCTCTTAATCGGGCTGTATGCTTTGCCATGATTGCTGTTTTCAATTAAATTCCAACAAGCACAAAAATCTGGTCCAAAAACAATCTCTGTTTTTGTACTTAGAAAACCATTTTACACAACACATGTATTTTTCTTGTCTAACCACGCATCGCCCCTGGCCTTAGGAACTATATTACTTGTTAAAACAAGCAAAATGAGCATCTTTACCGGGTAAACTAATTGGAGCCCGCCCAGGGGCATGATTCCGCTTCTGAAAGGAAACCTTATTAACATCGGGTAATTATATGTCAGTCCAGCGGTATTTCGGCGGTTTAAACACGTTTTAATGGGCTTTTTAAAAATATGGCATGTATTTTATTGATTGACGTTAATAGTGTTGCTCTATAAAGGCTCGAGTGACAAAGTTTTAATCGCCTTTACAATAAATAATTTTTTGTAACCATCATTAATTTAAGCTAACCTTTTTTAAATAAGTTAATGTTCAAAGGATGCCTTTATTGCCTATTTTCACTATCCATATTATAGATGTTATTAAATATAGCTTTGGCTGTCGTGGAAAACATGCTCCGTACTCAACGGCACAGAAGAAATCCTGTTCATATTTTAAATGACTACAACTTCTACCATAAAGAGCACGAAACATCTGAGCCGTTGTTATTCAGCAATGTTGACTAACAAGCATATAACACGACATAAGAGATTACTATGGCCTATGGTTCTTCGAGGGCTTCATGGACTATTACTCCTTCATGGGCAGCAACAAAAAGGAATAAAAAAATGAAAAGCAAGGCATGCATTGGAAAAGGAAGGTACGTGAGCTTCTACTTAGCAAACAAAACAATGTAAAATAGTGTTATTGCTATTACTGCTCTGATGCTGGTTTTCTCTGAAAGGAAGTAGGTTTTCTGGGTGAGCTAGCTTATTAGTGACGTCGCAAAATAATTAGCAACTACAAGCTTTGCCATTTATAAAATCATCAATGGAATACTGAAATACACACTTGTTTTCATATTTAAATAACAATTCCGTATTTATAAACATTACAAACGTGTATTTCATGCTTCATGGCAGTGTCAGAGCATAATAATTATCATTGATTAGTAACCACCAATTTATAATTACTAATCTATCATGTGTTACTGGTTAATGCCGACCAAATCGGTGTCAATATATTGCACACAAAATACGCGACAAACAGCAAGTCTACCGTTTTCGGAATATATTAAACGTGCATTAAATTGGTAAATATTTTAAATGAAGCCTGCACACCCTCATTCATAACTTCCAAATCAATTAGGCACATCATTAAAATCCACACGAGCCTTGACCTGGCTGCATCTGGGACTGGCGGAAACGACTCGTTACAGCCGAGCTTCTGAGCGCATGGCCTCGGGTGACAGCCGCTGAAAATTAACCCTTGATTGCTTGCGAAAAAACGCTAAAGAATTATGTGGATATGACATGAGAGCTTGTTTTTGTGGTCATCAATCAAAATAACAATTTTTCTTGGTAGTAAGAAATTGCGTAATGTCTTAATATCGGTTCTTAGATTGTCTGGTTACTACCTTTAAGACTCCTTGGTATGTACCATGCTATAAATTAGCGCTTACGATTGTGATCGATTTTGCCGATTTAAATACCCAAGACATTAAACATTTATAGAGTTATAGAGTTCTTTGTTAGATTAGATTAGGACTATATAAAATCACGGGCTTTGAAAATGTGATTTCTAGTTAAGAAGGACTACAAAAAAAACCATTTTTTTAATGGCATCTCTCGCAATAGTAATAATTCCTGTGAAGCGGGGGACTTTGTAAATATTCTAACAACGGACACAAAGAACACCCAGACTCGGGACAACCATTTGTGGATCACACAAACTTTTGTCCCGCGTGGAGATCGAACCTACTACACTCGATATGGCAGTGGCTGACCAGTTAAACCACTACGCCATCCGTGCAGTCAAATTAGAAATGAAATAGACGGAAACAAGAAGGTGATACACCTTTGCGTATCCCTGTGGTTTGGTTGTACTTTTGATGCCCAGACGTCCATACCCAGATGGCAAACAAGCATACAGGCCATTTATAGGTAAGAACATTACATCAGCTCAAGTAGCTTAGAAATCCCACTTACTACAAGAACAGCATTCATGGTTAATTGGCTGCTATCTGTTGTACAGTAGTAATAATTGCTCTACCTTAATTGGAGCAAAATCAAAGGTTTTAGTGAAGATTTTGCTGGGTCCTAACTATCAAACTAAATTAAATATATTATTATTTATGGACTGACCTTTAAGTCAAAGGGTAGCGTTGAGTAATCAGGTGGCTTACTGTATATTCTTAACATAATGCAAAGCTTAATTTAGTTACAGTATTACAGTACAAAGAGTAAGAATATAATATGAAATATAGTTTGTTAAATACGGTGACACAAACTGCAAAAAAGTAAATAAAAAATGTCTCGGCCAATATACCGTTGGTCCACATTATGCTTTCGGCCCCTATTAAGGCTATTTTTGCATTTTTTTAATGAAAGCTTAATGGTGACTCTTTGTTTTCATATCTTTTTACTTACCTGAAATTAAAATGTGGAAATTACTGTTTTACATAATTATCCAGTACGTTGGGTTTATAACGAGCCGAATGAATTGTATCTAAACTATACTATATTCTTGGTTGGCTTAAAACAAGCGAGTCCTTCAATAGGTGCCAGTATTGAATACAATACAATAGATACAAATTACAATTATAAATATAGTAACATTGATATCTTACTTTTATCTAAAACCTGTTTGAAATAATTGTAGAATGCGATCTGGTCACATACACCTATTGAAATTCTTTAATTTTATATACATAATATATAAAATAAGCTCAACTCACATTGAAATTAATTTTAATTTAGGGATTATAATTTTGATTATATTCACTCAGGTAACAATAGTATATTATTTAAAATATAAATACTATTTTTAATTGCCATTCAGTTTTCTTAGAATACATAAAGTGAAGTATTTAAATGGGTTAGTTTTGAATGAGAAAATTTCGACTCCAAACAACCGCAACTCAATTTCCACAGTATAATCAATCCCCCACTTGATTTAAACCGATTACAATCAAGCAAAGCAAACGCATCTTCAGAATTTTAGAATCACAATATTGTCTTCTGTTTACGCGAATGTTATTCATTGAAATTAAACTACTATATACGGTTTTTATAGCGTTGTTTATTTTACACTTTATTACATAATTTAGAAACTGTTACACTACTACTACTAGATAATACTAAACTTTACGAATTTTTAAGCTAATTAAATTATTAAAATTATTTATATTTAAGTTTACATTTTGCCCGACGTTTCGGTTGCTTTTCAGCAGCCATGATCACGGGGAGACTAACATGTAGATGTATGATACTTCATGATACTCTGAGCTTATTCTGCGTAAATAGAAACATCAATGATTAAATTATGTTCGGGTACTTTGAAATAACTACACTGGAACATTGAGACAACTACCATCTTAGTCTCTAAGTGTAAATATAAATATAAATAGTTGGAATAGTTTTAATAATTTAATTAACTTTAAAATTTGTAAAGTTTAATAGTTTCTAGTAGTAGTAGTGCAAGAGTTTCTAAATTATGTAATAAAGTGTAAAATAAACAACGCGAGAAAAAGCGTATATAGTAGTTTAATTTCAATGAATTTTAGAATCATTAAAATAGGCCACAACTCTATAAAAATTAGAAGAGATTATTTTACCGAACTTATAAAATTACTTTTCACACACGCTTCATTGCGCAACCATTTACCAAATTCATATATTTGAATAGAAAGAAAAATAGAGCTATTTGAGAATAAAAATAAAGCACCTCTTGATAGCGATAATGATACTATTAAGCTCACAAAAGAAAATACACGAATAAAATTTTTTATATAAACGTTTTATATACTAGCCTCACAAGATTTTTAGAAATATTATCTTAGGGAGAAAATACGAGAGATGTTTTCTCTAAACCAACATTCCATTATTTACTCCTCCAAATGTAGAAGTTATTATTTTCAAAACATTGCAGATATTTTTCAGGATTCCGTACAAAAGTGCTTAAAATCAGTCCGTCTGTTCGTCAGTCTGTCCGTTACAACTGCATGAATTTGTAGTATTTACGCGAGATAACACTGGAACTACTTAAAAATTGGAAACGGTTATTTTTTAAAGATAATTTCTGCTATAGGATTTGCACTGTACGATTATCAGCTCTGTGTTGCGAGGGGCTTGTCAAAAATTTGTATGTTTACGAAGTATATGTAGTAACGCGCACAAAGTAGTTCTACATTTGCGAATCACACATAGTATTGATTTTCCTCTATGGGAATCAAACCCATTACAATAATTGTAACCTAAATAGTGCAAATAAATTACAAACGTCATTTTATAGGGTATTTTATGAAAACGTTTTAACAGCACAACACAAAATATGTTTAAAAAAATGTAAGCCGCGTTAATTCTGTTATATAATGTTAGAAAGAAATAATATTCCCGTAAACTTAGATATATTCGAAGATTGTAGATTGAAAAATCGGAAATAATTATCATTGTTAGAAGTTAATGTAAAGATTACATACAATCGACATAGTCTCACGCGCATGCCAATCAATCAGCCCATCGCAGTTCACTGGTGGACCTAGGACTCTCCGCCATCGCTTATTTCAGTTATTGGGCACAGTTTCAGGCATGTTCTGCTTCTGAGATTTTCTTGACAGTTAAACTGACCGCCCGCGACCTGGGAATTGAACCCGAAACCTTATGCATAGCAGTCGCAGCGGTAGTGACCGTAGCAGGCAAAGTAGTAAAAATTTGTAACACAGTTTGCCCAGAAATGAGCAAATCCCGTTTACAAGCAAATACCAAGCAGTTCGTAAACACGATGCAAATTAATGAATATAATTAATATTGTAAATATATTTCTATGCTTTCTTCAAAGGTGAGGCACCATCTGTGCGTGCGAGTCGTACTCGCGCTTAACTGATGTTTTATTTAAACAGTCTTTACGATTAGCCTTGTAATCTAATATATTAAGTGCAAACGATTGTAAAACTGTCAAAATAGATTAGCCTAATAGTACTCTACGATTATACTCACCTCGCGGCTCGGAGAACGTATAATAAATAAATTAAATATTTCTTTAATTACATACTAGCTGGTCCCGCGGTTTTACTGACGTTCATTATTACTGCCCCGCTCCCATGGCTCTTAGCGTGATGTTATATGTCTGGATAAAGTAACTTTTTAATAGTGAAGTGAATTACAAACAAACAAATCATCCTCTTTATTATTTTAGTTATTTATACTAACAATTTGATTTGCAAACTAGTAATATCTTTGTTAGGCTAAATAATTGTGTTCAGAGAGGGTTTCGCTGATAATACAATGGGTAGAATCAAGACTACGACCTCTCAATCCGTAGTACCATGCCTTAAATCAAATCAAATCAAAATAAATTTATTCAGATTAAGTTACAAGGTGAATTATGAATATGATATAATATGAATTATGAATGTCAAATTTACACTAATTTTTCTGCGAATTTCCATTTACTGCCACGTTCAGCAAAGCAAGGGTGTAGGGCTCATGAAAGAACGGGCAAGAAACTCATGGTCACTCTTTTTAATCGTCAAGTTTTTGTTTACAAATCATAAGAGCTGTAAGGTGCTGCAACCATTTCTCCATGAACTATTACCGAACATACTCAAGCATTTAATAAAATTTGATGGTAGCCTCTAATGCAGCAGTATGGTAAATAGGAGCATCCACTTACATGTACATTAATAATTAAGACAAGGCATGATTGTAGTCCGTAGTTTAATCTAACTGTTTAAATAAAAATGTAGTAAGTAAATCATCGAATTCCACGATACCAAGATCGACCAGTCACCACAAGTAGCACCCGTTCACGAGTAAGACGTTACCATAACCTTATCTATTGGATAGCTATAAATAGTCTAGAACATAACCGAAATCTGTAAAGGCAACAGATTTCAAATCTCTTACACTGTCTATAGCAATAAAACGCTGCAAGGTTGCACGTAATACCTTGCGAATGTGCACCTCTTTTTCGACTTTTCATGAAAACTGGGTTCCTTCGCCTCAATTTTATGTTACCATCTTAAAAGGAAATCGAATGGCAATACTATTATTGTAGCGCAACTTGATTTATTATTTCGACGTATTTATAGGAATGAAGTTTGTAATAGCAACACACGTGCTGAAGTTTATTGCTCGTTTGCCATATAAAGATTGCTAAAGAAGGTGACTGGAATATATAAGATACAGCAGACCGGAGAGTAAGCGTCGTATCTGTATATTTGTACTCAAATCACACGAAAAGCATTGCACATAAAGAAATGCGATTTATAAAAAGAAGAAATTATTTAAAGAAAGAAAAAGAATATAAAATGGAATTGTATTGTTAATAAACATTTACATACATAAATTCACGCCTGTTTCCCAGAGGGGTAGGCAGAGACTATGGATTTCCATTTGCTACGATCCTGACACACTTCTCTGGCTTCATTCACTTTCATCACATTCCTCATACACGCCCGTCGGTTCAAGGTTCTCTTAACCTGGCCTTTGTCCAGAACGCCTCCGATCTGATCAAGAAACGTTCGCCTAGGTCTTCCTCTTGCGACTGTTCCATTCACACTAGCCTTATAAATTTTGTTAGTCAGTCTTTCCTCGTCCATTCTTTCTACATGCCCAAACCAACTTAACATACCCTTTTCTATTCTTGTCACTATATCCACTAATAAACATTTGGCGATTGAAAAGAGTGGCCATGAGTTTCTTGCCTGCTTCTTCAACAGGCTTTTTCAATGCCAAATTTTTATTTCCATTTATTTATTTTTATTATAATATTTTAATAATATAATATTTATATAATATAATCAGTTAATTGACGTGTCCAAGAATTGTTTATACATTTTTATGGCAATAAAGATTGTTGACTTAGATTTTGAACAATTATTTATTTTTTTAAACGCTTGTCTGAAGCCGTAACAGCTCGAAATCGTTGGAAGGTCGGAGAGAGACAAGCTGTATTTACCTTATTTCTAAAAGAATTAACGTAACGTATGAAAAAGACATAGAGTACATTTCATCCAGGAAAAAGTACTGTTCTCGACGGAAGCTAATATAATATACATTAAAAATATATGTATATACTACGGTTCGGTAGTATCGGTACAAATGGTAGCTGTACCAGCTGCCTTTCTATCCATTCATTGGAAAAGCGTTATACTCTTGTCCTGAGCGAATGTGTTTTCTGTTAGCTCTGATTACGATATGCAATCCTTAGAATAGGCAATATAATTTTTTTTAGTTAAAATAATTCTAGTAATTATAATCTTCTTCTCTCTTAGCCTTTATTATTCTCAAGTCACTTGAGGTCGGCTTTTCTGGTCTAACTGGATTTGACTGGATATCAGTTTTTACACGGAGCGGCTGCCACCTGACCTCCGCAACCCGAAGGCTAACGATACCCTAAGGCTAGACCAGTGTCAGGATATTAGAGGGTACTGACTTTCCCAATAACGACTGCCATAGATGTTCATGGCAGCCGGGACCAACGGCTTAACGTGCTCTCCGAGGCACGGAGCAGGCGATAATTGCCAATCAATACGCACACAATTTCGAAAAGTCATATAACTTCCCAAAGTCTGAGGTGCGCGACGTGGGTTCGAACCCGAGACCCTCTGCATTGCAGTCTGTTGGTGTCCCCACTGAGCTATCGCTGCTTACATTCTATTACAATTCTAGTAATTCGACGACTCGATGGCGTAGTGGTTAGTGTAACCGACTGCCACGCCTAAGGTCGCGGGTTCGATTCCCGCACAAGTCAAACATTTGTGTGCGTGGACATGGATGTTTGTCTTGGTCTGGGTGTTTCTATGTATAATATGTATGTATTTACAAAAAAAAAGTATATATGTATGTTTATCCATTGTCTAGTACCCATAGTACAAGCTCTGCTTAGTTTGGGCTAGATGGTGTTGTGTGTATGTGATAGAATATTATTATTATTATATTATAATTATAGTAATAGCATGAAATTGATAAATCTTGCCATCTATGACGTGGGATCTAAACTGCTAACAATCGTAAAACGCTGCTGGAGTTTTATGCTTGGGCTCATTTAATCTCTATGCCTAGCAACTAACCTAAACGTTCTTTTATAAGTATAGGTACTAACCAGTAAACTTTCACGCTGACAACTATTACTTGATGGCTTAAATATTTTTTCTGACTGTGTGTGGTCCCTGGAGAACTCAAAGTAAATAGAGATGACAGAATGCTATTAAAAATATACATTTTAATTCCGTATTCACAGGTGACAATAGCGATTGTGTTGTATTCGAACAGGGCAGATCATTAAATTTTCGAACAAGACAATGAAATTTCATTGTCAATTTGTATGGCGATTTATTTATTTTATTGTTGTTTACTGTCCTTTTCAGCATTGTCCCTCGTGATTAAGTACCGGTGTCCATTTTGAAGACGCACTTCCCTGAAATGTAATTAAACAATCATTTGGTACCTACACCTATTTTAACCTGAGTTTTTGCTCGAACTAGAGCACGTTTCGTGAAAAAGTATTTTCATTCTACGAACACTCAAGGAAAGAATTTTATGTTATAATACTGCCGTGTGTAAGGTAGGGGATCTGTCAACGGCTACCGATGTGACTTTGAGTTTTTTTTTTATGCAAGCCGTAGAAAAGATAGTCATGGTGCATTGCGGGTTCGATTCCCACACAAGTCGAACATTTGTGTGCATGAACATGGATGTTTGTCTTGGTCTGTATGTTTCTATGTATAATATGTATGTATTTACAAAATTAAAAGTATATATGTATGTTTATCCATTGTCTAGTACCCATAGTACAAGTTCTGCTTAGTTTGGGCTAGATGATGTTGTGTGTATGTGATAGAATATTATTATTATTATTGATTCTAGCACAGCATTTTTTTTAAATCCTTTATTCTCAATTATCTATAAGGGATAGCTCAGTGGGGAGACCAACAGACTGCAATGCAGAGGGTCTCGGGTTCGAACCCACGTCGCGCACGTCTGACTTTCGGAAGTTATATTATTTTTTGAAAGAATGCTTTTTTAAGCCGTCGGTCGCGGCTGTCATGAACATCTATAGCAGTCGTTATTGGGACAGTGTCGACACAAAAGATCCCACTGGGTCGAAGTGTCGCCGGTCTGCACTTACTGGCCCCCACATAAGATACATCTATAAGGGAGGTTAAGTCATTTATCATCAGGCTGTCTATTATTGTTATTTCTTAAAGTATATAACACAAATACTCCAAGTAGACCGTCTGCATGTTAAGTAGTTCATTGTTGGAAGTGGACTATGGCCTAAGCTTTCTCACACTGTGAAGAGGCCCTTGCTGAACAGTAAGACACTAGAC
This sequence comes from Catocala fraxini, assembly GCA_930367265.1. Taxonomy (NCBI): domain Eukaryota; kingdom Metazoa; phylum Arthropoda; class Insecta; order Lepidoptera; family Erebidae; genus Catocala; species Catocala fraxini. The sequence continues at coordinate 1,363,607 of OV884040.1, read as the reverse complement.
AGTTTATGCACAGAGCTAATATTATATGATTAGACAATAAATCAATATTTCTGCTTTTTACGATACAACAAAAATAACTTATTTAGAAATCCTGTCCAAATAATATATATAGGATTATTTTACGATATCCGTCATAATTGTTGTACAGTTACACTCTTATTAAAACGGCCTTTGTTAGTGAAATAGAAGAATATATTAGGGCTACAGCAGATATGCTACTTTTAGCATCGGCAATCGGCGACTTAGTCGCTTTTTAGAAGCTAAATGCAGCGTCCAACCATTCCACACCGCACACTTAAAAACGCCAAATGTCGCGATTGAGTCACCTTTCGGCAGCTCTAAACAGCGACTGAACGCTACACTCCGCACACATTCGGATGCTGGTCGCATCAATTTGGCATCTGCGGAACACGACTCAGTGTTGCACTAGATTTTGACGAAGCTACACCTTTACGATAGATTCTAATGAAGCTGCACTGCTGCTTGCTTTATTGATAAAGCGAAAACTATCAATCGCGCCGAAGGCGGTATTGGTTACATCCAATTACCAGTTCATGTCTTACTTTCGGCGAGTATCATTCATTATTTCATATATTACGAAGAGGCGATCAGAATGTCAGAATGTTCTTGATTATTTTAGAATTAAGTACTTACACTACACTACAAGAGCTTTTGTCATATCTGGAAGCTAGTTTAAGTAGTCGATGTCATGCAGTGTACACTGTTATCGATATAAACTAGTATTTCTTTAAGTGGGCGATAACGCCCACTTCTGGGTGCTAGAGGACTAGAGGGGGGGACGATAACGGGCTCAGAAAAATTGGGGGGTGTTGAAGTGGTTTAGGGGGGCAATGGTTGATTTGTAATTACATCTACTTAAAAGAAGACCATTCAGTTATTCCATATCATTCCATCCATCCATTCCATATATACCATATCCAGTATATTTTTATATATTGCTGCCGATCTGTATTAAATTTTAAAAGAATAAAAAAAGAAATAATTTTAAATGTATCATTTGTATACAATACCATTGCAAATCGGTAAACTGTCGACAGTCGACTATCGACCGGCAAAACTACAGTCGACCCGATCGAGTATCGGAGCAGTCGCCACAACGCGCGATCCCGATACCGCATCCGAACGCAGGAAGTCACGAAATCGCGATGCAGCAACGATAGACTCTCTAAAACGAGCGATTTTGGTACTGCGATCGAACGCAGAGATTCGCCAAAACGCGATGCAGCATCGATACAGTTGCAAAATCAAAAAAGTAGCATGTCTGCTGTGGCTCTTATACATGCAGATACCTTTTGATTTCGGCACTAAAATTCAATGAGTATAACATTATGATGCAAATAAAGTTCTAAATCACACTCAACTTGAACTGCTACTTAGTACGATGTTGGGTTTACAGTTAATAAAATTGTAGGAGCTGATTATGTTGCACACTCGGTGTATACTTTGTAGACTTTCACGACCTCCGCTAGGTAATATGCAGCTGATTTACTATGCTCTTTTACTGTCGTGTGGAATGAGAATGAGCGACGTACAGGTACGTAAAATCTTAAATTAAAACGAGAAAATCCTTTGGTTCATTTAATCGTATAAATACTTACGTATTATGTACTAGCTGTGCCAGCGATTGTATATTCATACGCACGAACTGTAGAACATGAATCATTTATGTAACCTAATCTACTTTAAATCGAGACATCATTTTTTTGTCAATCGCTTTAAATTATACTTTATATACATATAACACAAGATTTCAAACCAATCTAATCAAAATTTATCATAGAGATTAGCATTAAATAACAAAATAGAAAACTGACTTCAACTAGATAAGTAATAAAATATGAAAATGAAAAGAGAAAATGAGAACATCATCAACGTAATCGAAATCAACCGAATACGCATTATTAAGAATAACTCAAAAACTACTGGTCAAATCTTGATCAAATTTAAATGAGATTACATGGGAAGCACCAGCTTTCAAATATAATTATCAAATTCGGTTCACCTAGACAAAAGTTCTGAACATCTAATACCATCTAATCATACTGTATTAAAAACATATTCCATTTTTCGAAAAGAGTTTTTCTAAAGTGTATCAGTTAATGATTTTATTGGAAGGTATACAAAATAGGCAAATTATGCAATCTTTTTGACGGCGTTCAATGTCTTATTACCTAGGTCCTGATTGTTCGGATGTGTTTTCTGCGTCGGGCACTTTTACACATTTATTATAATTACAACGAGGTATACGTATGGCTACCCTCTTATACTGAGAAGTGGTCTGTGCTAAGCAGTGAGTCAGCTTAAACATGGCTGATATTATTATTTCCTATTTTAAGTCAAGGCTCGCTAACTATTATCCTAATTTGCATCAATATTCTGAAACACATTTATTTACTATCGATGTGAAACTTTAACACATAATTTAATGGATATGTTTCTTCCCTTAGACAGTTACATAATTACAATATTTTTGCTCCATACAAATATACTTTTTTAATCTATCGAATCGCAGCGGCCCATTGGTAGCCAGGCATAATACATTTTTAATGAAGTCTTGTATCCTAAGACATGAGATTAAAGATTTAAAACAGTATTTTCCGGGTAGCTACAACAGTGCATGCCATATTCAAATTTATTACGGTAAGTCTTAGAGCTTAGCTCATATAACCTTGATTGCCGAGGTGCATAGATGGAGTTAGCGTTGATATTATATTAAAATGCCTGGTTGTCAATTTTTAATAGCATTCTAGTTGGTAAAACCACAAATTGCACATCTGTCTACGTGCAATTTGTGGTTTCGCCAATTCTATTCTTGCGAGCAGAAGCTCTACTCAATACGAAGCGCCAAAATCGACGTACACACGTATAGACGTGTGCGGACAGTGATTTCAGATTAATTTATATGCACGAGTTAAATTCAGTCGAATGCCCATATCGATACCAAATTGTTCTATATCTACGACTACAAAATGGTGTGCAATTGATTTTGGAGGTTTCTATTACCATCTGCTTCTATTTAAATTGTGTTGTAGCCATATGATGTGGATAGTCTTGCACTCTTACTGTTACCTGATTGAACATAGCTTGGTTAATGTACCAGACATCATATACGCACGTAATACAACGTTACATAGTGCTGGTTTCTACAGGATATATTATATTGTATCAGATATGACATTTGTTGTATGACATGGAAAAGCCTCGTTAAAAAAGGACATATCATAGAGCTGTGGTAGCACTACAGTAGATGGTTCATTTTAGAGCGTGTAGGAACAAATATTGCTGAAGGTATGCTCTGCTGGTTGAGAATATTGCCATATGGAAAAGGTTGGTAAATAACTTTAAACTAATAACATCACTTTGCACCGTTATGGTAGTCAACCCGCTTTAGAGGCGTGGTTGACCTAGGATTTTAATAGAAATTAAAGATGAACAACGCGATCAATAAGCATATATATTTTCACTTACAACAGGTGTATAAGAATAAATAGAACTATAATTAAACTCGACTAGATGTTTAGTGGTATTTCAGGGCGTGGTTCATTGGTCATTGGTAGATGAAGGCTTGTTACGTGGTCCAGGGTAGAATGGACCACTTAACTTCGGTAGGCAGCGCAGCGGAAGGAGACCGGCACCAGGGCGCGTTGCCAATATATAGGGCCGCCGCTGGGGAGGAGAAGCCGATGGAGGGACGACGCGAGCACGGCCGCTCAGCAACGACCGGTCCGCATCACAACTTTTACTACGATTCAACACACTGGTGTATTAAGTGGTACTTTTACTACGAGTCAATACACTGGTGCGTTATATGATAGTAAAATCATGATGACACTAACTTAATTAATAAAAAAAATAAAAAAATGCTATTATTATTATTATTAAGCATTTCCTGAAAGCACTTCCCGTCAAAGAAATGGTAGAACACAGGGATCCAAAATTTGCTTCTGTTAAAGCTATTTGTAGACCGGTACAGACTTACGAAATGTAACTGCAATGTAACACGCAATTAATGAATTTGCTGTCCACATTGTCGCAGTGTATCATGCAATATAACAGAATTCCCATAGTGTGGACGCCTTGCGCGTACGAACCGTGCACACTACGCGCACGAACAGAGCATTTCAATTCGTGCGCGCCGCGATCCACATTAACACATCCATTTGTCGGTTTTTTCGCCGTACACAAAGGGGCACGCAGTGTGCACGGAGCGCCAGTGTGGACGGGTTGTGTGTGTGTCTGTACTGCGGAACACGTGCGAAAAATGAAGGAAGAAGACATAGCAACAGCTACGCGCGCATGCCGGAAACATGCGAGTAGGTATGTATATGCTCGGTTCGTGCGCACGCTGCGTCCACACTTATGAAATGCTCCTTTCATGTTATATTGCATGTTACGTTACAGCAGTCTGTACTCGCCTTAATACATCTATAATAACTGCAACAACTAGTGAAAAATAAAACAAACGAAAGCGTTTTCGTAATTGTTTTTATTAAAACATTCACAATCATCGTTTACATTATATCACTATAGGTAATGTCAGTCAGGTTCGCCTAATAATAAAACGTACTTTTTTATTTTAACAACAAACAGGATTTAAAATTTATCAATTTCGTCTTGTCGTGCAATTTATAAATAAATTTTATGTTGCATACAATTAAAAAAAGTATCAATATCAATCAGTTTACTGAATTATAAGCAAAAAAATGTTAAGTTTTTTTAATTGCTTGCAACACAACAATTAATTAGTCTATTAGTACAATTAATATTTTGTATATTTATAATACCATAATGTAACAACTACTTAACCTAGACAATAGTCACTTTGTAACTTACTCCGTTCGAGGCTGCCTCGTTTGGAGCGAAGTGGCTCGTACGCCTCGTACCGAGCAAAGTGGCCGTGTACGCCTCGTCACGAGTAAAGTCAGCGCTTTCAACGCCTCGCACACAATACGAGTAGCAACAACATTTAACATCATTGATGACAACCACATTATTTATGCAAGCAAGATTTTTAACCCTCGTTACCTCATAGAATTTGTCACATATATATGTACTTCTTAATTATCTTCGTCTAACTCCATCGATACCTAATTAACTTCACTTTTCATACAAATCTTAATCCTATTAAATTAAATCCAACTTACTCCCATCGCACCAAAATTAATTTACAAATAATTATTACCATAACAAAATATGCTAACAGAATATTCCTAGCAGTTTAGAACGTAACTTGGAACTATATTATTTATATAATACATCTTATATAATAATTAATTAATTAATTTACATTTATATTATCGTGAGACTTTTAACTATAGTTAATTTACATAAATTATAATATATTACCGACTTTACTGACTGTATAATATCATATTTAAACAAATCGCGAGGTTAACTTATCGATATTTATAATGATAAAATAAAAATCTTTAATAATTTAATGTTATATTTGGAATCACGACAGCCGTATTTGTTTACAAAACCTTAATTACACTTAAAGAAAATAAAATCAATCTTGAGATTTTATATTATCCCCATGTCTTTTTAGATCATGAAACAACTGGTCATCTATGAAGAGTCGATACTTGTTGGTAGATTCACAGTATACATCAAAGGCAGGGGTTACAAACATACAATATAACTATATTTTACATAATACATAACGACAATATTAACGGGAAACATCGAGGTAGGTCAACCCTGACATAGAAAGTTTAAATTTAATCAATCACTCGGTACGACGGCGCGGCTAATATTCCCACATCCTATCTAAAATATTAATTGTAAAAGTTAGCAGAAATTATGTTCATCTGGACTTCGGAAGGTCGACATATTAGTTTTGATACTTTGTCCTAGTCTTTATAGATTATTGAAGCCTGTATTACTAACGTGGCATTTTATTGACCCGAGTTTCGTATTTACTCTGGTAGTGTTAGAGATACTGTAAAATGTCGACTAGGTAGCCAAATATTATAACGCATAATTATTCAAGCAATTTTTGGAAAGAAAGAGAATTCTGAAAATGCATTTATTCACGCTAGATGACAGAGTGATATCTAAGATTCGAAGGTTGTCATATGAACCGGTCAACTGCTTTATGTGAACACAAAAGGATGATTGTGGTTATGCTTTAAAAATATACACAACCAATTTGTTTTAAGCATTTATAATGTCAGCATCGTAAGAAGAATTGCATTAAAACAAAATATTGCTTAACAAAGACTGATTTGAGAAGTTTAGTTTCAAAATCCTCTAAAATACTTTTCACCAAATAATGGTTTATCTCAAAAAACTATTTAAAGACTGAATAATAAGAAGAAACTGCTACTTTAGTGAGCTGATTTAATAGAATTTTAGTGAGTTTTTTTTAAACTCTCGGTGCAATGCGGTAGGTACAACGAAGGAGCTTCATATTCAATCGGAACATTATTTTTGTTCTGATATCGTTTTGGCGGGTTTTGAAACTATACTCCTCATTTCTGAGATGATGGTTGATAAATACCTGTGTCCACTTCAATTATGACATTTAAAGAATATTATATATTAAAGATTATGATATTAAGTCCATTTTTGGTAACATAATACCTACGCAATAAAACTTTACACACAAATGTAAAGAAAAACTATTAAAATGAAATCATATGAACAAGTTGTTTTTTTTATAAATAAAGCCTATGAATCACAAATCCTGTCCCTAAAGAAACCAAGGCAAAAAAAGGAAGTTTCTCAAGCGGTAGCAAAGATGAAATCTGGACTAAGAGTCAGAGCAACGATAAAAATGTTCACTCAAAATAAAAATATATACACAGCCCCGACCAAGCTAAAATACATAAAGATAAAATGTGCATATTTTGTCTTTGACGCCAAGCATTTAATGTAAGAGTATGAGACAATTTGAACACTAATTTACCCGATGCAGACGTTTCGACTCAATCAGATAAGCCATCTTTGTTCCAAGCAGACTGGCTCGATCGCTTAGCAAATGGGTTCATGATCGATCTGGTGTTATAGTACATATACTTACATATTGTGAGATGAAAGGCTGTTTACACCGTCTGGTAATGCTAACTAACCGTGCAATGTAAATATGAAAAGGAATATTCTCATGATAAACACCAATATACATATTTGATTTTGGATTATCCTCAATAATAACAAAATTACGAAGTTAAATGGCAAATGGCTTAAAAAGTGTATTCGGTGCATATTTTTATGTTTATTATTAGAGTAATGCTCATACATAATTCCAGTAAAAGAAGTTATGCTGACGGTATTTATATCGTCAATTAATTTATAAATTGGATGACGGATCCAATTTTTAAGTTAATTGACGTTTTAAGCAATTAACGAGAAGTTGTTTTTATCTGACACAAAAATAATTAAACTGACCATCCAAATAGGCGTAAATTTTATGGCAAATAATTTATTTTTTTCAATATTAAACAAAAGTAACTTTTTTACAACATTGAAAGCCTGTGATAGTTCAATTTTCTTTATGAATTTAGAATCAATGTTCTTTTTATAATAAACAGTTCGAAGGATTGGGCGGATATATTTAATAACATTACTTATAATAAATATTATTAATAATTGCATGTATTATTATGTTTAATACTATTTTGTCTTATATACAGCCATTTAATTACGTTTACGTGTATGACAAAGTCTTTAAAATTTTACATAAAAGAATCGCAAGTGATACTAGTAATGAAATTGAATAATACGAGAAGATGTGAAAAAAACACCATAGACGTACGTAATATGATAAAATAATCTTTATTGCCAAAAACATTAATCCTTTAAATATCACAAAACGACTTCATGCAATATCAACAGCGTTCAACAATCACGGGTATCTAGGCCCTTATTGCCATCCTTAAAGGTATTGTTATTGCTTACGTGCTACGAGACAAAGCTATACAAACTGTAACGCGTTTTCTCATTTTAATGAATGCAATAACAATGCTTTAAAGTCTCTGATCATTAAAGTACGCAGGTCTTTTTTGTGTTGTCTCCACCATCATGACTTACCATGAGGTGGCCATCATCTCATCGACGCAATAAGCCAACAATTATCACCACTACATAGCCCTGCTATATAGTCCATTAGGTGGTGACAAGTTTCGTCTTTTAGTCCTTAAAACTCATAAATCACTTGACCACGAATAAAACATCAGCGACCAAACTGGTGCAATTATATCCAAAACTATTACCTTAACACTAAGGCGAATAAAATCCATTATATTTAATAACATACTGCTTTGTTGCACCTATTCTTCGGCCGAGTGCATCTCGTGTCTTCTGTTTATCGCCAACAGTCACAAATTATCCATTCACAGAACGACACATTTATATACAGCTTTCTCGAACCTTCCGTGCGGTAGTTACGACCTCTGGTCTTCTTGCGGCTGCGATGTCTGCACTGCGCGCTGTCACACCGCGATTGACCACGCATATGCTAACCGATGACTGTTGGGAAAAAGGATGTTCTGTTAATTGTCCTTCTCTCAGTCTCTTTATATAAGAAGATAATCTTCAATAATTTACACTTTAGAGCAAATATCTTAAATAATGATGAAAACGACATCATAATTCAAGATTGATACCATAATTATATTAATTATGTATTAAAAGATTAAAAATATTTACGAATAAATCGTATCAGTTTTCAGTCCTTTTGCATCTTGTAGCTGAGTAACAAAGCTTGTGAATGAAGATGCAAAATGGTTGATATACTGGATTTAAGGGACGGTGTACCGAAAACTAAAATAGTAGATTCAGACCATTATTCTGAGTTAAAAATCGTTGGAATTTTCTTTACGTAAAATCACATTCATTTCTGCGATTTTTTTTCTGACTGTGAATCATAAAATAATGCGTAAACCATTTTATTAACGTAATAGCGTACCGCTTAATAACGTTAATCAATATAAAAAAATTATCTTGCGTTTATTTGTTTAATAAAAGTTTTTTAGTTCATTGTACAGAAACACGTCTTGTTAAAGTTGTCGGTACGCCAACCCTTACACCCAGTATATTTTTTTTCAATGGTCAACTTCCGCCCTCGTACTAATTCTTGTATCGCGGGGGACTTCACAAACATTCAAACAACCGACACAAAGAACATCCACACTCGGGACAACGATATGGATACACGAATTTTTGTCCCGTGTGGGATTCGAACCCACAACACTCGGCGTGGTGGCAGTAGTGAGGCTAACACTTAAAGCACCACGCTATCTGTGCAGTGAAAACTAACTAATATTAAACGATAAGTGTAAAAAAAATGTCTTCACTAATAACCTATTTTCATTTTAATTATGAATAATAAAACTATGTACAAATTAATTACTCTTTAATGACTTTACTTAGAAAATTACAATCACTAATCGTTCAACTAGACAAGTTAATAGGATATCGTTGCGAGCACCGAGCACTAACTGCGAGCAAAGTGCCATAGTATATGCAGGAACAATTATAAAATAAATTATCAAGTAAGATTAAATATGTATTTAATCTTATAAATCTATAACTTTATTGGAACACGCAAAAGCCAATGTTCTGCTTTACCTAATAGAATTTCAATATTGAATTGCCTATGTGAGATTTATTGTTTTTTATGTTTCAAAAAGCGCTAGACTCATTTATAACTTATTTCGATTTCATTTTCGCAATGTAATAGTATAATTGGACATATACGCAATTTATGTGTAAATATTTTATTTTTATATTATATGCAATAAATAAATAAAATATTTAACCATAATTTTACACAAAATACCAAGTTTGTTTGCAGTTTAAAATTGATTACAAAAATAAAAAGGTAATATATTTCTGTTAGTGTCTAACGCGTCTCCTGTATTTGTGTTAGATATTTCAAATATTTAATAATTTGAATATATTATAATTTAAATATATAACACTAAATTCAATACTTTATCATATTTTGAATAACAACAACAAATAACAATTCACATTTATATATTAATTAATAAAGATTATTAAATATCTGTATCTTCTCCCTAGCCTTTATTATTCCCAAGTCACTTGGGGTCGGCTTTTCTAGTCTAACCGGATTTGACTGGATATCAGTTTTTACACGGAGCGGCTGCCAGCTGACCTCCGCAACCCGAAGGCTAACGATACCCTAAGGCTAGACCAGTGTCAGGATATTAGAGGGTACTGACTTTCCCAATAACGACTGCCATAGACGTTCACGGCAGCCGGGACCGACAGCTTAATGTGCTCTCTGAGGCACGGAGCAGGCGATAATTGTCAATCAATACGCACATAATTTCGAAGAGTCATATAACTTCCGAAAGTCAGAGGTGCGCGACGTGGGTTCGAACCTGAGACCCTCTGCATTGCAGTCTGTTGGTCTCCCCACTGAGCTATTAAATATCTGTATGTGAATTATTATTATATTGCTTTAAAAAGTATCTGATTTATATCTGTATCCATCCATACCATTATAAACTATTATTATATGTAAATATTTTCGGAAAACTAACTGGGATTGACAATTTAGAAAAGTCTGACATCAAAGCATTGGTTTTAGTAAATTTCTCTATTAATCTCTCTGTCTGTTAATTCTGATATTACGAAATACCACTAAAGGTATTATAGTGTATATATCATTTACTAACCCGGGATTTAACTGAAAATCTAACCTATAATCAAAATGGTCGCTCATTAACTATGGTGCATGACGTTGAGGGCGAACTATGTTCGCGTAGGCCGATTTAAACTGCAATCAGCCTGATACATTATTTCAAACCGATTAGCAGGAACATATTCATCCACAAATTGATGTATAGTTTTCGGTGCTTTTAATAAGTCGGTGTCATTTTAGTTAATGATAGGGTCCCGTTGTCAACGAAATAAATAGCTTAACATTAAATAAATTTGTAACACTATTTTATTCTTGAAATATGTCTATTTATTGTTCTATAGTAATCAATTGTGATTGAAATAACAATCCTTTAACTAAACTAAAGATTAAGTATTACCATTATCAAATATGATAAAGCAATTTAAAATCTCACAAATGTTTATCGACTTATATCGCTAACTGTACCAATTTTACGCCATACGCGTATGTCTGTCTATATATCTGTTCGATCTTTAAACGTTGTGACTAATAATAGCTAGACGACGTATATTATTCTTGGGGTCTACCGTGAAACGCGTTATACGCAATTGCGTTTGTTCGTTCGTGCTTATTCTTACCATGAAACATCATTCGCGCCGACATTCGTCATGAATATCGTCGTATGACATTTGTACGTCCTAAAAAATCCGAAGTGTTTTCATGGTAGGTATATGCTTATTATTTCTTTCGTAATTCGTTTCGGCACGTCATTGCGTAAAAACATTTTCACGATAGACCCGCTGATTTGGATTTTCGTTTGTCGTCGTGTAATGGTATAAAGAAGGCAGAATGTCATACTTACAGCACTGGCAGGAATATTAGGCCTGTCACCAAACAGCCTGTGAGAATCCGAGTCCAGACCCGGAGTCGGCATCTTACTGTACTCACTTAATGGTTTTTTATCTGAAACAAATTGTATTATCTTATTTATTAAAACAGATTAAGCATAAATTACTGATAACAATATATTTGCCTCCTGCATGGTATTCAGCTTGTAAAGGTAACAGTGGATTGAACATAGGAAAAATATTAAAAAAATAACAAGATTGGAAAGAAGTTTGTGACCCGTGAGAAACAAGGTAGAGTCATAGTATATGCAGCATGTTAGGGCATCTGCCCTATCACCTTGCGCCTACAACAAACACGTTGTTTCTTTATTAATTTATGTTGAATGATAACAATTCATTATATAAAACCTTTTTCGTCGTGATATACATACATACATAGATTCACGCCTGTTTCCCAGAGGGGTAGGCAGTGACTACGGATTTCCAATTGCTACGATCCTGACACACTTATCTGGCTTTATTCACTTTCATCACATTCCTCATACACGCCCGTCGGTTCAAGGTGCTCTTAACCTGACCTTTGTCCAGAACGCGTCCGATCTGATCGAGAAACGTTCGCCTAGGTCTTCCTCTTGCGACTGTTCCATTCATACTAGCTTTATAAACTTTCTTAGTCAGTCTTTCCTCGTCCATTCTTTCTACATGCCCAAACCGATTGGCGCTTGCTTAACATTCAATGCTGTATAAAAATGTTAAATGTTTTGTTAAATAAAATGTTTAATGTTGAAATTAATATTTAATAAAATAGTCCACTTAAATAAAGTAACAAAAGAAATGTTGAGTTATAAAATGTTAAATTAAATGTTATACATATGTTATTCGCGCTCGGTTTTACTGAGAACACTGCCTACGGCTTTATATTAAACGTAAGTCATTATATTATAAATTACACAATTAGCAATTTGTTAACAAGGCTAATCGGCCAATCGGCCACTAATACAAAGTGCAATGTGCGGTTTGTTGCTAACCGTACACAGCATAAGGTGTCGGACTTGCTACCTAAAGATCGTGGTTTCGGATTCCACGCCATTGCACTTCACCGTGAAGCACTCTAGCTTAGCTGGAAGGGTTTATAAGAATACTAGTAATTGGAATTGAATTCCCTTTTGGGATACCAATAATATTTTCTTTTACTACATACAGCAATTTATCAAATATTATTCGAAACATGAAGAATAACTAGAATTTAGGTTAATATTATATAGTATTGGTAGTATTATGGGTACTACTGCTATGAAATTCTTAGTGGCTGAAACTCAAACCCAATGGTTCAGTATTGGCTCCAAGCGTGAGCGCAAACCAATGCGACAGCGAGGTGGTTATGAATAAACTAATAACATATTATATACACAAAAATAAAACTAACGGATATGACATTGCTTTAATTTTAGGCTTTTTGAATAAAAATGTCATATTCAGAACAATAACACTGCACATTTTATTTATTGTTTATTTTATAGCCGAACATAATATCGTTCGTGTAGAAAGTCACATTTCATACATATTAAAGCAGATGTTTCAATGTTTAATGTAGTTGTTCAAAACAACAAGCAAATATTCAGTCCACGAATAATTAAAACAAAGTTCAATATATCATTGTATGAATTTGGCATTAAATGCGACTCCAAACAGCATACTATACTAAGCCTTCAATTAAACACGATTATAAGCTTTATCTAAAAGAAGTTCTATTATATTATTAATCATTTTAAAAAAGACTACTCCCGCACTAGTTATAATTCCTGTGTGGCGAGGGAATTTACAAACATTCGAACAACGGACACAAAGAACGCCCAAACTCGGAACAACTGTAGCTCGATAGCTCGAAACAAGCAGCGATAGCTCAGTGGGGAGACCAACAGACTGCAATGCAGAGGGTCTCGGGTTCGAACCCACGTCGCGCACCTCTGACTTTCGGAAGATATATGACTTATCGAAATTATGTGCGTATTGATTGACAATTATCGCCTGCTCCGTGCCTCGGAGAGCACGTTAAGCCGTCGGTCCCGGCTGCCATGAACATCTATGGCAGTCGTTATTGGGAAAGTCAGTACCCTCTAATATCCTGACACTGGTCTAGCCTTAGGGTATCGTTAGCCTTCGGGTTGCGGAGGTCAGGTGGCAGCCGCTCCGTGTAAAAACTGATATCCAGTCAAATCCGGTTAGACTAGAAAAGCTGACCTCAAGTGACTTGGGAATAATAAAGGGTAGGGAGAAGAAGAGAAATTTTTGTCCCATGTGGGGATCAAACCTACAACACTAGGTGGGATGGCAGTGGCGAGTCGACCACTTAAACCACTACTCCATCCGTGCAGCCCATTATAATCCGGACTACGTAATATAAGAGATAATATAAGGGATGAAGTAACTCAAATTGTTCGATTTAGAAATGTAATCTTAAACAAGTGAGAATCGGCAATGAATTGCGGTAAATCTTAGAGTTCGAAAAAATGGTTCAAGTAATATGCAAATATCACGTCATACCATGTGACCTTGGTCAGAGGTCAAAGGTCATAGTAATTTCAGAGGTATATCGACTATGTTGAGTCGAATGGCGTTGACCGCGAGTCTCTAGCTCTTACGGTTCTTGAGTTGAAAGTTGTATAACAGACAGACGGAGAAAATTGTAGTATAAGAGTGTTTTCGAAATTCTAAAATTGATTTCACTCTTCTATACAAAATATTTGAACGTTTTATTCATACTCGTGTTATTAATACTAAAGTAACCCATCTCGGGTATATTTTGAAGTACGCTATACAAGAAAAATAATAAAATTACAGTACTTTTGGCATTTTTCTTTTGACAGACAACCGCACTAGTATTAAATAATATCATATCGTGAGAGCCTTTACAAACTTTGAAACAACAGTCACAAAGAAACCCACACTAGGAACGACTATTCGTTGTAACATAATCATGTTTAAAAACACAAATTTTTGTGTGAGTGCACTCACATGGGACAAAAATTTTCGCCAGTGGGCGAAGCGTCCTTTAAACGACTACGCCCTTCATAGAGTTAAAATCTAATTATAAATGCAAATGTCAGTTTGTTTGTTACCCTTTTACTTTTTATTACTCGACCGATCATCATAAAATTTCACATACTCGTTGTCAGTGGTACAGAAAAGGACATAGGGTACCTTTAATATAGATGTTTGTATATATTGTTTCTGAAACTCAATAAAACTGTTGTACCTACATGATGTTCCCATTCCTAATCAAATAAGGGAACGCGGGGCGCTGTGTGTAACATTGGGCATCTTATTTTGAGTAATTTTTCTTTATAGATACTCAGACAAATTTTACTTTTAAGAATTTAAGTAATTTCTAAAATAACTCATCGTCATAAATAGTTCATTAATAATCAAAAACAACAAAATGGATATTGATATTAATTAGTATCATCTTCCAGCCATTGAACTTGTAGATCCTCTACACCAATTTTTGCTAACTTAAATATTTCAGACCCTAAGATTATCTTCGTCACCATTAAACTCTAATTGGCCTTATTAAAATCATAGAGGACCTCAATATAATTAGAAGAAGGACTTGCCACTCTGTAACATAATATTGTACCGTAATCATTGTCTACCTTGCCTCAAGCGCGTTGGAGTCGCCTTTCTGTATTATTTGATGGAATCTTTATAATAAAAAAGAGATTCAAAAGGCTGTCATTCGAAGCTTATTAATGTAAGGATATTACATTAAAAAAAGCAGTAATAGCTAAGCGGGAGACCGTTGGTCTACTACGCAGAGATCTCGAGTTCGATCCCAAAGCTTATCTTACTTTTTGAAGTTATGTGCTTGTGAGGGAAAACATAATTAAATCTGCAATGTATGTATAAGAATTCTCCATAATGTTATATTGATAATATCGAATTTGTGTGACGTTTGCCAATTCACACTGGGCCAGCTTGGTCTACAGTGGTCTAATCCTTTTCATGCTGAGAATAGATCTGTGCCCAGCAGTCAGCAAGGTCAGTTTGTATTAAGGAATTGGAGGCGTTCATAGCTAGTTACACTCAATGATCAGTAAACGATTAGCGAGGTTAAGCAACGTTGGGTGCGGTTAGTCTATAGATGGATGACCGCTTAGTGGTATTTCATCTGAGCGTCTCCGTACTTCGGAGGGCACGTAAAAAGTCGGTCCCGGTTGTTATCAAATTGACAGCAGTCGTTAAGCCATGTAAGAGGTCTACGGGCTTGAATAACTCTTGACAACAGGTTGGCCACTAACTACACTAAAAGAAAGAAGATTCAGGGATTTTATTTTTAGTTGTTTCTCTTTCTCGTATATTACCCTAATACGTTATTATCAGCGAGGTACCTCTAATTTATTCTGAAAGAGAGCGACTTCTTGAATGAAGAACACTATACGTGGGATCAATTCAAGGTTGGCACAGATGCGGGTGTAATACTTGCCTTCTTCTTCGAGGAGATGTGTGTATGTAGAAATATATAACCACTTACCATAATGACACGGTATAATGTCAGGATCTGTGTCTTCTCCACTGCCCTCCATCTTGAGTTCATACTGGCTGCAGTAATCTAGTTTAGGAGACGCGCAGTACGTGTTCAAGTTATCTTGTTTTGAGAGGGATTCCACGCTTTGTTCCATGTAGAGGGCGTTACTGTACCAACAAAAAAAAGTGACTAAGTTTTAGCTAAGTTAGAAAAATGTCGCTGACAGTACGTTTAACGTCATAAAACAAGAACAAAATATATTAATATTAAAATAATTAAATTTCGTTTTATATAATGCGAGTCGCATGTATGTATATACCTGCTAGGACGCAGATATCGACATTTTTACCAACAGTGTCTCAAAAATGAAAGCATTCTTAGTAATCAATTTGTCGGTGACTATCACAAAAAAAGCTTGTAATATTTACATGTATATGACTCCTTATTGTTAAGTTGCCGTAAGTTATGCTTGAATAATAAAATAAAAATAGTATGGGTGAAAATTTGAAGTAAAGTTTGTTTTAATTCATGAAAACTTGTCAAGTAGAACGGCGTATTTTGGCCGCTTAAATATTAAAGCGAGAGGCGTAAAGGCTGCGGGGTCAAAGTTCCTTAAATAGTTCGAACATTTGTTACATTCAGATTTAGCTATAGGTACAGATATTTAGCTTCTTCAGAATAATTAATGATAGCAAAGTCTGAGATGATTGGACAGATTGAGAACGCTGACACTAGATTATTTGAAAGGTCTCCTTTGATATTATCAAAGCATGGAAAGTAGCACTTTATGCCCTCTTAATTTCCAAGTAGGGAACGTAAGATGGCATGAAGTGCGCATTGGGTGAGATGACCGCTTATGTTTTCGCCGCTATCGTTGCGAGAGGTGTTGTTGCACGGCACAAGTAGTATTGAGTGAGAATAAAATCCGTAAGTAAAACATTTTGTGTACAGACTGAGTCTTTATTTTTGTCATTGTCTTTACAATGAACACCATTCCAATACCGAATCAATATTTCAAGGCATGTTATTATTCTAATTCCTAAAAATGTGTATTTCATATAAGAATATAGAACAATTTACTTATAGCACAGCAAACCTTCAAAGGAAGTATGCGAAAGTAATCCCAAATAAGTATCTGTTTGATAAAAGCGGTAGTATCCAAAATCGAGTAAAACTTCTAAGTAAAGTTATAGTAACCTGATTTTGCAAGATTGGAAAGCTTTTGAATCTTATAAAAAGCTTATAATTTTGCGGTTAAATTTGTTCTAGTAATTTCTCGAAGCTGTATAGTCAGTAAACATTCATAGCCTTCTAGGAAAGATACTTATTAAAAATGGTTAGCTAATTGTTTATTATAATAAGCTTTAAAACCATAAAGCCTTTATGAGACAGACATTAAGTAATATATTTTCTTAGAATCAAATTTAGGAATCGGTCATGTGTAACGTTATCTGGCACAACAAATTACATACCTACACGTAATTGTTGAACATTCAATTATTCATAAGAAATATGGCTAATGTTACAGTTACTAGAATAGAATAGACTTTATTGATTATTCAAGCTTCAGCATTGTATCAGCTTCAAAAGATCGAAGTTACGGTACCCTAAAGCCTACTTACAGAGGGCGAAAACAGATTGGTAGAGGAGGCAACTACTTTCTATTGTTGCAATTAGTATGAAACTTTACTAATACGATTTGGAGCGGAACGTACAAACAGACAGCGGCGGTGGCGCGGTGCGAAGCTAGAAATATGTTGTATTCCTTTCTAACTTATGAAAGACTACAAAAACATCCACAGCTTGGGATCCAGTAACTCAAATAGTCAAGCCCAAGAAGAAGCAAAACACAGCTAGACTTCATGATCTTATCTTATGTGGGGGCCAGTCAGTGCAGACCGGCGACACTTCGACCCAGTGAGATCTTTTGTGTCGACACTCTCCCAATAACGACTGCCATAGATGTTCATGGCAGCCGGGACCGACGGATTAACGTGCTTTCCGAGGCACGGAGCAGGCGATAATTGTCAATCAATACGCACATAATTTCGAAAAGTCATATAACTTCGGCAAGTCATGGGTGCGCGACGTGGGTTCGAACCCGAGACCCTCTGCATTGCAGTCTGTTGGTCTCCCCACTGAGCTATCGCTGCTTAGACTTCATGATACTTTGAGCTCATTCTTTTTATGATTAAATTATTTTCGGCTACTTTGAAATAACTAGGTACACTTCAGAACATTGAGACAACTACCATCTTAGTCTCCCCGTGAACATGGCTGCTGTAAAGCAACCGAAACGTCGAGGCAAAGTTTAAACTTAAATATAAATAGTTATAATTAATTTAAATAACTTAAATTGTAGTAAAGTTCAATAATAGCAGTGTTAGAGTTTCAAAATTATCTAAAAAAAGTGTTTTAAAATAAACAACGATTATTAACTTGAGCACTGAGAAAGACGCAAGGTTAAATAGCCAAATGTTCATAACATTTAAAAAATGTATCAAGGATAGGATCTTGTGTAATGTTTCATACTAATTAGAACAATACAAAAAACAGCCACCGCTATCTTAGTGTGCCTGTAGCTATCCCATATCCTTTATCCCTTCCCATATCATTCCTTAAGCGATGAGCTTAAGGATATGGCATATCTACTGGGATATTACCTATATATCTACTAACAAATACTAAAATATAATCGGATCGCTATTTCCATCAATTCTTCCTAAATGCCCAAAAACAGTCTTGGTTAGAGTCGCTGCTAAGATAAACTGAAAAAAAAAACAGAACTTACGTGGACGGTGGATGCTTGTCAATATCATGTCTTCTTGCAGCGTGTCGACGGTACAACGCTGTGATGACACCACATACACCGGTACAGAGCAATGCTGCGATGGAGAGTAGCGACACCAGCATCGGAGACAGTGGGATTGAGTTGCTTACTCCTGGGAAGAAATACTATATTAGGGAAAACTGGAGCAGACTATTATTAAGGCTATAATTACATAAACACATAATTACAACTAAACACACACACACAATTGTAACATCTTTTTATACCATGATAATAATAATATAGTAATAATATTCTATCACATACACACAACACCATCTAGCCCAAACTAAGCAGAGCTTGTACTATGGGTACTAGATAATGGATAAACATACATATATACTTTTTTTTTGTAAATACATACATATTATACATAGAAACACCCAGACCAAGATATATATATATATATATGATGTATGCAAATACGCAAATATTACACCGGAGAACAGTCATTTTGCGAGATGGTAGGTTGAAGTAAATTTTGTATAAGTTAGGTATGCTGAATACGAGAAAATATCAGATTTGTTAAATTGACTGTAGTTTATAAGATAAGACTTTAAAACTACATGACTGAAAGAAGGTCGAAATAAAAATACAATTACATATTAAATATATATTTTAGAAGCGGCTATATAATAACGACAAGAAAACTTAATACATATATGCTATTAACAAAATATCATAATCTGTAAGCTTTTCTATTGTGTTTATGTTCAGGAAAATCCTTTATTAAACTCAAGCAATAGTCTGCCATCATAAGATGGCTATCCCATCGGCCTTGGTATCTTTCTTTCATTGTTCTAATGTCCTGATGGAACCGTTCCTTATGTTGAATATCTCAAGAACCAGAGTCAATCCATACAAAGTAAATACTTTTCGGGTATGACTGATGAAGGTGTTTATTAAAACCAGTAATAAAATTAATGACGCAGAAAAATATTATTGTATGTTTCCCAATGTTATTATTATTATTATTATTAATAATTATATCCACGTTAGCACTGTAGACCTGGTTGCTTGAAACCTCCTTACATAAGCCAATTTAAATCATAACTCTGGAACTACTAAATGGAAACAGATCAAATATAGGAGATTGCAAGTTGAACCTTAAGCTACTAAAATATCCTTAAACCCACGCCTGTGAAACCCATTAAGGCCCAGACCTCACAATCAAAAAATAGCCATATACGTTTGATCGGATTATGTTCATTCTTCTGTATACTAATACCATCATGCCATCCACTAAGCATGATAATTAAGCAACCGTCCCTCAAATTGGAGTAAACTCAAGATTCAAACATAAGATTCTTCCACTTGACTTCATGAAGATAATGATCCCTTCTTCCGTCATAACTCACAATGTGACTGGAATATGTTCATACATATTTGCTCAATTGATTTTGAAAGGAGGGAAATAGTTTCAAACGAAGAAATGCTACACATGCACAATTGAACATACAAAAGTTTCAGTTCATGTCCCACTGTAGGCGAATGGAGTACTAGTGACTTTATACTCATACACATTAACTCTTCTTCTCCCTAGCCTTTATTATTCCCAAGTCACTTGGGGTCGGCTTTTCTGGTCTAACCGGCTTTGACTGGATATCAGTTTTTATACGGAGCGGCTGCCACCTGACCTCCGCAACCCGAAGGCTAACGATACCCTAAGGCTAGACCAGTGTCAGGATATTATAGGGCACTGACTTCCCAATAACGACTGCCATAGATGTTCATGGCAGCCGGGACCGACGGCTTAACGTGCTCTCCGAGGCACGGAGCAGGCGATAATTGTCAATCAATACGCACATAATTTCGAAAAGTCATATAACTTCCGAAAGTCAGAGGTGCGCGACGTGGGTTCGAACCCGAGACCCTCTGCATTGCAGTCTGTTAGTCATGCCCACTGAGCTATCGCTGCTTACACATTACCTAATTATTTATTATATTTATTACCATTACACATTAACTAAGAACTATTAAAAACAAATTCGAACTATTATAATTATTGTGTATGAATTTTATTGTCACTTATTGTATATACAAGTTACCGACATTTTGGTAACTTTACAGTGGCTAAGGTGGCGTTCATTTCAATCTCTTAAATTGTAAAATTATTTCGAAGCAATTTATTTACATTTATTTATTGGTTTAATATTTAAGGAACAGAAGCTCAAAGTATGTATATTTAAAATCTATAATATTTTGCTTCTTGGGTTTCTGTTACTTAAGTGTTACTATTTCCTAAGCAAGTGCTATATTCCAACAATCTTCCTTGTTGCATTTAGGATGTTTGTTAAATTCAATAGCTCTGCAAACTATGTTTTATATAATTACATCCTTGTGATGATGATCCTTGCATCCTTTCTAATTCATCTATCACCAAAGATATTAGTAAAAGAATATGGAATCCGTTCACCAAAAAGTTTTATCCGCCTTGTACCTTAACATCAACGTATAGAACAATAACTTCATATTACAGCTATTGAGTCGTTATGGCGGACCGAAAGAATATTTTTTAAATAAAGTCAGGAACAGATATTATGGCAACGATTAAAGTGGAAACATTTTTTTAAACGGTACGATATGCACTGCAGTTAAAACATTATGAGATTTGTCATAAAAATAGGAAATACAAAAATAATTTCCTATCATGATAAAATTGCACTTTGACTTATCGCAACTACATCAAAATTCGACTCTTTATAATATAAAATCCGTAGATATTAATAACTGTCAACGTATCACCCAAATATGTTACTTTGAGGTTAGTAGTTATTTGAGTCAATAGTTTAAATTAATGTTTGAAGAGACTCCATGCTTAGTAGAGATAATTTAAAATGCAAAGATCATTCTTTAAAATAAATTGTAGGTAGATTAGCCTTTAACTCGCTACACGCTAAAGGTGAAACAAAAGCTTAAATATATGCGCATACTTATACTGCCAAAAGTTTGAGACCACCCAAAAGTTTTGGCTGACAATGTACATATGTGCATACATTTATAATCTCCGACCATTTCCCTATGAGGGTTTGGAGAAAATATGGAAATCTACTAGCATACCTGAACATCTTTCACCACCCACTAACATTTATAAAAGCAAAAGTTTGTAGAAGGGTTCTTCCTCAATCATGTAACAGCTGAATGTATTATGAAGTTACCTTGTATATACGTAAATGATACCTGTATAAATGGTTTCTATATAAGTGTACATACTTTGAATACTATTTCTGTACATCAAGATGAACAAGCTTTGAGCTAATTTTATTGGTAGCTGGTTGATTGTGTGATTCGTACAGAATAACATCACAGATATTTTTCCCTTCAAAGCTAGTTCGTTGATCTTTGTTTTGGCTGTTTCTATAATTTTGTTAAACCATAGCGAATTAGTAGTTACATCTAGTATTTTCAAATGCAAGCAAAGAGATTTTCATAGTATTTGGAGTCGTAATAGTTCCAGGATACTTCATTCTGCTAAATATTTAATCTATTTTATATTATGATATTTTGAGGAGAGTACATCATTTATAATAAAAAATACATATCTGTATTCCACAAGTACTAAAATAAAATGATCTATGCGATAAGTATAAAAAAGACTCACAGAAAACATGTGTGTTTATTTTTAACTACGCTATGTTATTCTTGTCTATTTATGTTGTGGACTGTTTTTATTTCTTTTTAATGTAAGTTTGTTTAATTGTATTTGGGAGCTTTTCCATTATTTACGATGAACACATCACAGTATAAACCTATTTATTCAAACAGCATTTAAAATAAACCTACTTTAAAAACAGTATACAGCGTGTTTCAATATACGGGATTCAATAATAATACGATAAAAGCAAACCCGATTAATATTTTAAAGTGCTGTAAAATACATTATATTAAATACAACACAAATATGTTAAAATTAAACATCGACGGAACGCGCTGTATTGATACAGTTTAAATTATTTTAATTTCATAATAATATCAGTTCTACATATAAATTGTCCCAGTACTGGGCACGGGCATCTTCTCAGTGTGCGAGTACTGGTTGGCAGACTTCTCATAATTATTTTCGAGAACATTGTAGAGAAATCTCAAGCATGTAGGTTTCCTCACAATTTTTCCTTCACCGTTTAAGCGAGCGGTAAGTAACTATTTAATACGCACACAACTTCGAAAAGTCAGAGGTGTGTGCCTGAGGAACTTGAGATCTCCGCGTGGCAGTCCGACGGTCTCCCACAACTCCCACTAGGCTATCGCTGCTATATTAGAATTTCATAATGTCAACAAAAACATTGATATCGCATATACACAGCACACATCGCTATTATCAAATGTTTTCGTATACAGTGAGTTATCAATACGCCGATTGCGAATCCATAACAAATTTTTAGCTGTTGTATAATCATGTGTGATGTGTAATCATAATTGGCAGCCAATCATTATAAGTCAACGTGCAATTGACTCTTAAAATATTATATTTTACGAAATTAAACTAGTTAATAATTATCCATACCACAATACGGATTGATCCAAGCTGACTGATTGCAAATTATTAATTTTTGGGTAAATACAAGTGATTGTGTTTATATTTTCCATATTTTTCCAATATTCTACAAAATATTTCGTTTTATAGAACGTTCAATGGTTAGGGATATGTTGTATTATTTTAGCGCCTTAAGATAAACTAGATCTAACATTAATAGTTTTTTGTATTTTTAAAGAAAAGTGCAACGAAAATTAAAGTTTTAGTTTTATCTTATGACCTTACTCAAGTAAAGCACCTCGTTATTCTGAGTGGGTTTCGTATAAAATGAGCAAGTGCTTTATGTTAGTCGAGGAGGTGTTTCGCTGAGTGCTAGTGTCATTAGACTGCGATAACCAGTCTGCAGGAGAGTGTGGTTTTTGTACTTACACTTTAGAAGGTCTTGGTTATATTAATTAATATAAATCGTTGTAGCAACGACAAAATGGAAGTTGATGTAACAATGAAGAGAAAATTTATATCTTATATACAAAATATAAGAGATATAAATTAAGATAGTAATAGAGAATAAAATTGGACGCCGTTATAGCGAGTTTAGAGTAACTGGGCTCGCTTGGACATTGAAAGCTAACCAGTTGAACTTTAAATAAATAATGTGCGATATTGCAGCAGTTTCACTGGTATAATATTTATGATTGTGCAGTTTGATTGCAAAATACGTACACGCTAGGGAAAAGTGACCATTACAAAGCTCTAGAATAAGATCGTATCACTACACGTGGAAACTTTAATTAGCCATTGAGGCTTCAGTGTCTTTGCCTTTGTTTTCTTTCTTTCTTTCCCCCTTCTCACCTCCCTTCTCATCTAAGGAGACAATGCACGATTGAATCTCTCGATGTTGCAGGGTTTAAGCGATAACTGCTTATCATGACTGACCGTATACTTGATTACCATTTTTGTGTTTTTCGTTTCGCAGGGACATGGCGTTGCCGCTTTCCATCGGGTTGGCTGGATTGTATAGCACCAACAGCAATAACAAGTGAGAATCGGCAATGAATTGCCGTAAATCTTAGAGTTCGAAAAATGGTTCAAGTAATATGCAAAATGCTACGTGACCTTGATGTTAGAGGTCAAAGATCATAGTCATTTCGAGGGTATATCGACTATGCTGAGTCGAATGGCGTTGACCGTGAGTATCTAGCTCTTACGGTTCTTGAGTTGAAAGTCGTATAACAGACAGACGGACGGACATTTTTCGAGCACAAAAGCTGCATGGATGGTGAAGTGGTTTAAGTGATCACCTCGCTATTACCTCCGCGCCGAGTATTGTGGTGTCGATCTCCACACGGGACAAAACTGAGTGTGGCCCAAAAATAATTTACCTAATTGTTCCGACTCTGGGTGTTCTTTGTGTCCATTGTTTGAATGATTTTAAATTCCTCTGCAACACATAATTTATTCCTAGCGCGGGAGCAGTCTATTTAAAAACAAACAAACAATTTTAACGCAAAACGACATCTCACGTTTCGTATATTCAGAATTCCGTGAGAACATCCAAAATCCTATTAACTTAGAATGTTACTTATCATACATCAGGTGTAAAGGCAGCGACGTTTAGCTTACGAGCATGGAGCACCCACCCAAACTTTCATATTCATAATATTATAAGACCAGGCAATTACAAGACCCTAAATAGAGTATGCCTGTGTTATACCACTATAAAGTGCAATAGTAGTACCTAATTGCTGTTTCTTGGAAACTGTAGTGAATAATGTCTCGCTCCACCACCAATGAATATTGCAGTTGTAAATTTACGGCTACTTATTTAACTTGCCATTGTAGTGCTCTATTTATTGTATTTAGCTACATATTGTTGTGTTTTAAGTAAACAAACTAATTACATGTGCCTGTTGAATTATGTACTGAATTGGTGCAGTTGGTTTTGCACCTTATGCTATTGTTAAAATATATACAGGATGCAAATTTACTGAAATTTGGTAGCATTACATTCTCTCTAAAGATAAATAGTTGTATTTATTTGATGTCTCTGATACTCGAGATGGGTATACACGTATCACTTAACACGTCTACGAACATGCTACGAGGGCTACGTAAATTATATTGTGTGTGTCAAAAATTTGACAATTGACGGAGGGCGTCCCAAGTATGCTCTGTTCGTGTTTGGTTCAGTTGTTTTTCTATTTTTTCTTGAATTCTAAATTCATTTATCCAAATTCTGGGTATAACCTGTCTACATTAATTTTTAACACGTTAACTGCCATAACAATATTTTAACGACGGCATATTTTATTTTTTGTGTACGGTCTTATATCGATATAGGTGATAAAAAATTACTGTTTTAGTATTTATTTCCGTGATTTTTTTACATAAAATAAGACTTAAATAAAATGTCAAGCACATGTGACTGACAAAGCCCGAACTGATAAAATGTCTGTCAGGCACCGGTGCCTGACGTGGCAGCTAACGTGTTAAATTGTTTTATTGCTATTAGTTGGAATATTAAAGCCAATACTATGTTTTCTATTTTTGCATATGAGTTTTTACAGGCGATACTACTGCACAAATAATGATATCGGCGATTTGTATGGAGATGTTCTCGCATTGAAATTTAGTTCAGTCGAAAATCAAAACTCTTTAATATAAAAGAAATCGGCCATTGCTGATTTCTTTTATGTACAGTTTCTTATACATTTAGAAACCGTGCATAATCTTATCTATACTATAGCTGTCATGTTCATCTTTATTTAGAAACGAGAATATCTAAAAGTATTCCTAATTTTAGGACAATCAACTGAATTCGTTGTCATTATCTGTTATACAAGCTCAAAGGTGTGATATACACAATCCTTGTTTAGCTAAAGTTCTTACGGTGATGCCTCATTAGTGCGTTGCGTTGCGTCGTCGCAGCGGATCAACGCATTGTATGCCACACCTGCGTTGCGACGACGCACGGCGTCGCAGCGCAAGAAGACGACGCACGTCCTCAGTCCGTAGATTACCTCCCTCTAGCAGTGAAACATTGTCCGTCTCCGCACCGGAGCTCCGACGACGCAGCGCATCACCCTCTTCCCACTACGTCTCTCGTCCATCGATCCGTTGAAACGTCACGTGCAACGACGCAACGCATTAATGTAGCATGTCACAAAAAATATATGGAAAACGACGCAGCGTCGACGCTGCGGTGACGCAACGCAACGCAACGTACTAATGGGGCAGAGCTCTTACTTTGTAAAGTTTTATTCACATGCAGCAGTTCTAAAACTTAGAGAAGATTACGTAGACTTAGTTTACTCAAGCTCACTTGCACCATGTGACACAGCACCATATTCCGTCTTTCATTTAGGTAAAACTGTATAATCTTAATTGCGCAGGCCAGATGAGCCTCGTGGATTTGCCTTGAGACAAGACTGAATAGCCATTTTTTGTGCTAAAGCTTGAAGTTTGAAAAGGAGGATAACTCATTTAATAATCCGTCCATAACTAAGTAGGTATTATGGCGCCAGATGTTTGTTCCTGTTATATTTTTTTGATTATTGATTAAATTTTGACCACAGCTTATATTTATAAGGTGGAACGTACCATAATATTTGGTAATGTTAGGAATGAACTTGCTTGCTGTAATAAGTAGAACCTTTCATGTAAGCGGTATTAGAGTAGTACCACACCTCATAAGTATTCCAAAGGCATACATCTATGTTTTTCCCTAAGGTCAGCAAAGCGCAATTGATACCCCTAGAATTGCTGGGGATCATACTTTAGATTAACCATTTGTCATCCAGTAGGCGCTACGCCTCTCTACCACCACATATGAAAAAATAATGCATTTTAAATGTATAGTTCATTTAATTATTTTAGTAACAATTATGAACATTGAAGGTGTATTTTCCTACCTAAAAATATGTGATGATTAGGTAATTGTACGTTATTTTTGATCATCATTAATTGCCAGAATCATAATCCTAACTAATATTGTAACTGCGAATGTACGTTTCTTTGTGTCGCTTCTACGCCAGTACTCTACCGATCATTATTTCGCATACACGTTGTTATGCGTACAGATAATAATGTAGAGTATATTTTATCCTGCAAAATAATACTGTTACAAAGGGATATAAATTTATTGCCAAATCTACATTAACGTGAGTGTAGCCACGGGCAAAAACTAGTCTTCTATAATTTTTAATTATATATTTATAGATTATCTTTATACCTTTTTAGGGAATTGACGACGTTTTCTTGTAGTTCATTAGACCGCAACTGAAATGACGTAAGATGTTCTACTTTATGAACCTCCATTTTTATATTACTAAGAAGTAATTCATTAAACTGCTTTGAAGTTATCTATTGCACTCTTGAATATGACAAAGGATTCTTTCTACCGAAGCTATGCACACGTACATATTGTTAACAAACATACGCTTCGAAATTGTACATCCAATTACAATAACGTCAGAACAGAAGTTGAGAAATGACAGACAAAACACGTACGCAATATTCAGCGAATGCATCAAATGTTTCAAATTATTCGAAAAAGATAGACAAACCGAATGGAATATCAGTCAGCAAACAGGTGGGTGACGTTCGTCCATTTAATATTGGCTTTTATTGTACTTTTACGGTCTCTAAAGTTCAATTGGATATCTCTTGTCAAGAGACGTGATTATACGTAAATTGACTGGTTGGATGTCGACTGCATTTATTACCTTCAAAGACACAATCAAGTCCTATGTGGAACTGTTTCACTTCAGTGGCCACTGCAACAATGTCCGTCTGAGAAATCGTTCGATTACTGTCACTGGCTCTTTGTCGCAATTTACATTTTCTCAGCCAGCTGTGTTATGTGCTGTCTATACTATACTTCGGTGAAATGTAAAGGGGTCGAGTACGAAGGATTCCGTGGTAATGCACCTAACAATGGAAGAATTTTTATTAGTATGTTATTTTTACTGATTTTAATTATTTAAATAAATATTAGCAGCGATAGCCTAATGGGAAACTGTTCGACTGCCACGCAGAGGTCTCAAGTTCGATCCTAAGGCGCGCATCTCTGACTTTTCGAGGTTATGTGCGTATAAAATATTAATTATCGCTCGCTTAAGCGGTGAGGGAAAACATCGTAAGGAAACCTACATGTCTGAGAGTTCTCCATAATGTTCTCAAAGATATGTGAAGTCTGCCAATCCACACTAGGCCAGCGTAGTGGACTATGGCCTAATCCTTCTCACACTGAGAAGATGCCCGTGCCCCGTGGGACAGTTTAATACAGGGCTGATATTATATTATTATTATTAATAACCACTGTGCAGAATGTTTAATCAATGTAACGCTGTTTGCTCACAGGTTGATATCTTCCACAACAATTACTAAGTAAGTAAGTAGATATACTTTTATCATATCTTTCTATCTTCCACTCTATATTTTTTTAACAGCTATATTTACTTTTATTATTTAGTATAAACTAGGTAAATACTTAACAAAATATTTTATTGTTTGTTGCGAATGCCGTGTACAGTAATTATCGAATTTAATATACTCTTTTTGTAAAATTCAAACATGCTGTCTATATTTTTTCTTATTAAGAAGGTACATATACTGATTTAATAGAAAAGAAATAAATAAACAACACCGAAATTCACACACTCTAGATATCAATCCCGGTGTCGCAGAACTTTAGAAAATACAAATTACCGACACACAATATACTTACCTAAAATCACATCACTTAGATTCGAAACCACAATACTCAGAGCGGCGGCAACGGGGAAACTTTACTATCCAAGTATAAATACAAGTCAAGTCTGTAAAAATATTAAACTTACCAGTATACTTGTCAGGTGGTCTAATAGCGACTGTATACAGGGTAACCTCTTCACTCCGACCCTTAGCGTTGGCCGCGTACAAGACTAATGCATAACTGGATCGGCTGTCCCAGTCGTGGACCTCGAAGATCGGCGTATGGTTTGAGGTGACGTTGTCTCGGACCTTAGTAAAAGAAAATTGTACCAATAAGATTTGCATCAGTAAATTAGTGGAATGATGGAATGGTTGACGGCTAAAGTGTCTTTACCTGTCTCTGTCATTTTAGCTCTCAAATAATAAGTGACAGGGGACCTAAAGCTCCAACTGGAAAATGTGGATAGATTACACCCCGAGGGGACATCGGCGTAAGAGTATGTATGTAGTTATTTAATCGCTATATTTTATCATTTATTTTAAATTTTAAATACTCATAATATTGCTTTTAGCCATAAAAGATGGATAAATATAAGTATAAGAATTATAAAAAAACTAAAATACTTATTGTAAAAAAATCAGTACGAAATGTTTATGTACGCAGTTCCTACATTTTAAATAAAGTGACTTTGTTATGGGAATTTGTAAATTATGCCAATAACACAAAAAAGTTTATAACGCATCACATGCATATGCAAACACTATTGCCACAATTAACCTTATGTAATAAACAAAACGGTAAACTGCAGCTTTCATTTCACGTGCAATAATGTCCTATAGGTTTCGTATGAGTGTTTCAAGTAAAGTAATGTTTACGACAAAGGAATGTTTCACAGTTACTATTTTCCATGTAACTGAGTTGCATGCGGTTTAATTATACTACAATTTCCACTTACATATCTTGCTTTGGTTTCGCTTCTCTTGCACATATGGCGATCATTTTGCAGAATGCAAAATATATAATTATAATCCACTTTATTGTGACAGGCAAATATGTACTAATATACATATAAATTTATAACTTCGTACAGATTGGTCCCGACAAAGATCGTCATAAATAAAAAACAGTTTACAATTTTAACAGCTATGGAAGTACTTGCTGGCAACAAAGTGAATGGAGCTCTACGCGCTTTTATGAACAGTCGATATGTATCCGAAAAGGCACGTTTGGCTGTTCATAGAGGACTATTAGTGCCCATACTTATGTATGAAAGTGAAAGTTGGGTATGGCAAAAGAAGCATGAGAGCAGGATGAATGCTGTAGAAATGAGAGCGCTGAGAAATATATGTGGTGTGACTCAGCCAGAGAAGTGTGTCAGGATCGTAGCAAATCCGTAGTCTCTACCTACCCCTCTGGGAAACAGGCGTGAATCTATGTATGTATGTATGTATGAAAGTACTTTTAAGATTTAAAAATCGAACAAACTGGGATGAAACCCTATTTAGTAGAAATTAATTTAAATACTACTAGGCAAACCTGTCGGTGTTAACAAAGATTCAATCATAATTTTCTATGCAATTGACAGAAATATTTAGACTTCGTAGGCATGAATCATTTATAATTACATTCAACAAGACCAGTTTCTCTGGCTTAAATATGTGAAGAGGATATTAGTAAAAAACAGCTACCTGCTTTTAGTTTACTTACCATCAATGAAGGCAGTTCCAGCACTTCCATATAAAATACTTGCGGGAGTCCTCCATCGAAGCCTTCCAAACATTCCACCAGCAGAGTGTAGCTCTGGTTCACTACAGAGCAGTTTTGCAAAGGTGTGGGGTTACCTGCTAAAACGGTATAAATCTGAAGAAGTGGTTCAACAACAAAATGATTGTATGTACCTTCATAACATGTATTTTATTATCATTCAAAGCGATTAGTGCAGCTTTTCATTGTCCATTATAACGATTAAGTATTAATATCTTAATTAGCAAAGAAGAAAATCAAGTTAATCCGGTGGACAAGTCCAGAATAGCGCCTGTAAAATTTCTACAATATGATATTTAGAGGAAAGTGTAATTTTTATTGATTAAGTTTGAAATCAGGCTCTACCAATGGTGTCATAATAATTATTGATTGTGTATCTTCTGCCCGCGACTTTTGAATCGTTAAATTTGGACGTATGTAGGTAGGTACGTAGGAAAATTAACGGTTACAAATTCAAGAAAAAAAATGTTGGTTTGTATCTATATTATTTTTCTTTCTTTGCTTGTAAAAATAAGACAGATCTACATACAGAATAATTGACTTTAAGCCGGCGTAACAAGAAGAGCCAAGCACCAGCTTTTAAGTAATACATCTAGCTAAAAATTCGCATTAATTTTTAATGCGGTACCTTTGCGTGATGCACGTACAACGTTATCATAAATATAGACAGACAGACTATAATAATACCAAAAATATTTTTTCGGCTTGTATAGATTCTATATCGGAATACACAGGATGTTCTTAAATATCTCCCATGTATAAACATCGACCAGTTACAACTTTATTATATGTGTAGATAAACTGTTATTATTAATTCACAACATCATATTATAAGTGATTTCTTACCTGCAGCAACTAGCTTATAGAGACAAGGTGCTTCTTGTCTGCCAACAGTATTGGTAGCGGAACAAAGAATAGTCCCAAAGTCCATATCGGTGCTCGGGGTATACTGAAGAGTTGAGGTGTTACCATGGTTTGTGTATAAGCTGGTGACAAATGGATATTTATGAAACTAGCAACTTTTGTTAAGGAACCATAACACCTAGAGTTTCACAAAGATCTAAAAGTTAGTATGATATAGTGACGTTATAAAACAGAGGGCATTGTACTACCAGTAATAGCCGTAGCGTTGCGGCCGAATTTATCGTACTTTGAACAATTTAAAGAACTTTCTAAAGATGGTATGCAAAAAGAAAACATATTTTGTTGTTTATCATGTACTTTTTATCCCTCTTAAATTATATCGCAAAAATAAACCTTATTGTATATACCTTTCCAAAGCTTTACTCAGGTTTTATTTGGAATTTCTGGAAATATGGTTATAGACGGAAAAAGGTTCAGCCCCTTTACACGCCACTTAAAAACATAGATATCGATGTTTGGCTGTAATACAACTGACTATCCCTTGAAGACTTCAATTAATAAATATCTATTATAAAATGTTTTAAATTGTCATAAATTTTGAAATAATTAGTTTTGATTCGGTGAATGGGCAATAGGCTATTTTTCAGATATACATTATGGCCCTAAAATATGACCATACCTTTATGTTACACGCTGTATATAGGCGTGACGCTAAGTTACCATGGAAACAATATCATAATTTTGTTATTGATTTCAGGTGTAATAAGCTACGGTAATTAGCGTCTCCATCTGTTTATTCTTAATTAAAATTGCACGATAGCAGTCAGCAATATAAACATTTCCACTTTACGATATACTTGACAAACATATTCCAATTCTTCAATAATTCTGAAACATACATGTCGTATACAAGTAACTTCGTTTTACAATATTTATTTTTTAATAACTAGAGTCACGTCCTCTCCTTCTACGTGTCTAGTTATATATATTTTGGAGCTCTTCATAAATAAATAAGGTCACATTGGACGTCTTAACTGCCGATCAATGTGTGAAAACATTTTTAAGATGAAGTTAGACCAATGTATATGTATATTGCTCGACTTGATTATGTATATAATTATGTTTTTGCATTATGTACCTAAGGAGATTATACAAACAAGAATAGAATAGAATAGAATAGAAGTTTATAGGTTTCAGTATTACAGCAATTTTGTATTAATTACAGAATAAGCTATAACACCGAAAGCAAAAGGCTTAAGCGTCAGCTTATGCTTGGATCCCGGAGAATTACCAAGCGCTGGTTTTCAGCTTAAACCTTTGACTCCCGTTTACAAAAAATATTAAAAGCGAAACGAAACGAGTAACCTGTTTGAAATTGAAAGAAACAATACATTACCAATAGCAGTTAAAAACTAATGTTACGATTGTGATTAATTGGTAGCATATGCGGCCATTTGATTCTTAAATCTAACACTTAAATCACTTTAATAGTACATAGTCCATATTTGTAACACTTAGATCACTTTAATAGTACTTATATGTAAGACAGTTTATTTATATTTGAAATTATAATAATCTAGTTATATTCTTTTGGGCTTCAAGTATAAATTCTGTACATTTCTTTTTAAATTTAATTAAGGGTTTTATATTTCGGAGAGGTGGTGGTATTGTGTTCCATATTTTTGATGCAGCATAACCGATACATGATTCCGTGAATCCGTGATAAATTCCGTGTGAACAATGCGGGTATAAAGAGTATTCTATGTGTTTATCCTATATTAATCCGGGACATAGTTTGTGTTCTATGGTTTAAGCTTGATAGAATAATAAACTTTCAAACACCTTCACAGAATTCCACATTAGTAGGATTAATATCATACCTGACTAGTTTCTGCCTGCATCCAAAAATACTGGGTTGCAAAGTATCTTATATTAACATATATGTATCGACTACTAACGTAATAGCTGTGTTCCAAATTTTACTCAAATCTGATTAATGGTTTACGAGTGATTGTCTAACCAACATCAAAAGCAGAGCACATGTGGCCAGACACAATATTACTGTAGCGAAGATGTACTTTGAAAAAAAATAGATGCGTTGTAGGCATAAAAGTCACGCAAGTGGCAGTCCAACGGATTCCCGTTAGGCTATTGAATTTATATCATAATAATTCACATGGTCTATAAAGCTTATATTTTCGCTAGTGCATGATCTATGCCATACATTGAAAGATAAGTTTATATCGAGACTAAATCAGGATCAAATTTTCTACTTCATTGAACTTGTTTGTACTTACTAAACTAGCGATGTTCAATAAACATGAATGTTTTGGTACACAGGTACAAATAATTACTGTTGGGCAACAAACAGCCAGTATCAGGTCAAACAGTAGAGAGAATTATTTTCGTACATAAAATGGTTACGTTAAATGCTATTTGCTTTATTGATTTGAATTATCGTAGGATGTTTTCCAGTAATAATATCACATTGAGTGTATAATAATGGACCTTGATATTTAGTATTAGGTATGGTTTATAGCTCAAGGAATTCAGATTTTAAATATTTTTTAGTCTTATCATCCTACGTATTGACGGCCTCGGTGGCGAAGCGGTAATGTACGCGACAGCTGTGCATAAAGTCTCGGGTTCGAATCCCGGATCGGGCCAACAAATAGTTATTGGGTTTTCTGTCAATAAATATCCAGTAGCAGTCCGCAGTTTGGAATCAGGCAGTGTTACACACCCCCATGCCTCGGAAAGCACGCAGAGCCCTTAGTCCAGCGCCTGATCTCACCCGGGTCAAATCGGATTGCCGTCCCATTTGATTATGAAAGTTAAGGAACAGAGAGTGCTTGACTTGTGTTTGCGCACACACTTGTGCATTATAATATCTCCTGTTTAGATGGTCTCTGTTAAGATTTTCTGCTATGGCCGAGGTTCGGTCTGGCGGACATTATTATTATTATGTAAAACGCAGCGTCAATGTTTACTGTTTCGAACGCTGTTTCTGTAATAAATGAATATAAATTCGACCTTAATCATATAATATGCTACTTATACTACACGAGTTGAAGAAAAATTAATAATAATTCATTACATACATAACGTTTGTTAAAATCTACTTTGTGGTCACTGTAGCCTATGGACGCCTGCAACACAAGAGGCATCACTTGCGCATTGTCAACCCTTTAGGTAAGGAAGAAGAGAAAAAGGAAGTGAGAAGGAGAAGGAGGAAGGGCGAAAGAGGGTGATTGGGCCTCCGGCACTCGCACTCGCCCAACGAAACAACAGTAGGAATACTGCTATTTCACGTCGCTATTCTGTGAGAGGGTCCATCCCCGGTCGATTCATGCTGAAATCAGCGAGGCTCTATTACTCATAAATTTATTATATTATGTATATTTTCTACATTACGTAATCTCACGCCTGTATTCCGTAAATGTAGGCCATAGTGTATTACACCAACATTTCACTAGCTATGGCTGCAGGTTTCACAGGAAACGAGCCTACTTTTGTCTTTTAGTCACAGTTCCAGACTCTGTGCTGCTACTGAGACTGAAAACCCAACAGCACTTTGCTCGACCCAACAATTGAACCAGAGACCTCTTGCAGGACATTCATAATTGCTGCAGCATCAAAGCACTATATGAAATTTTTCTATGTCGTGATGTTTATAATGTTAAAACTTAGTATAATATCAGTCCTATATATAAACCGGACTACTGCTGGACACAGCCTCCTCTTTACCTCTTTTCAGTGTGGGAAGAGTTAGGTCTTACATTGAAACTTACCTTGGAGAAATTTCAGATTGCTCTCCAGAACTGTTGAAGAACCAGCTGAAGTAAGTGGGAGGAGGACTGGAGTCCACCATGCATTGCAGAACAACGGTCTCCATTTTCAGAGCCCCGTATACTTCGCCGTCGTTGACAGTTTTGCATAGAGGAGCATCTGGGTAACAAAATTTATATTTAGTTGGTATGCCTTCTAAGGTGACTGTGATAAGAAAAAAAATGTGGCACTGCGCAGAACTAGACTATGAATAATATGTAACATTTCACTGGTTTGCAAGAATACTGACGTAACTACTAATATTAAAAATTGAACTTAATACGAAAAGCGATTATACAACTATGAATTGTCTTTTAATTAGTATAGTTGAACCGTTAATAAATCAGCAAAAATCATATACACTTCAAAATGTATAAATTTTTTATAAAAATGATTAAATATCTTAATTCGTCGATATTTTTTGTGGTATAGGGATCATATATATACACGTAACTCTTTTCAAAAATCAATAAGAAAGTTTGAAAATTACGGGAGCCTTATAAGGCAACCTGAAAATCTAAAAGTTTGTATAATACATGTGTAAATTCTGAACAGCGTAATAAAGTTAAATCTTGCCTTTTGTCTTATGAAGACTAGCAACCAGACCCGTAAAAGTTATAATAAGCTTAAGAAAATTTATGTATAATTATTTCATCAATGTTGCTATTGTGCCCCAGGTGTTTAACAAAGTTTATGCTTGCAATCATAAAGTAAATGATGAATGAAACTAATAAAAAAATTTATTTAGAACAAGAAATAAAAAATAATCAATAATAATAATAATAATAATAATAATAATAATAGTTTATTGTTTCTCTCTCACATAGATACATAATAATATAATAATAATAATAATAAGAGATTACACAAAAGAAACTTAATCTAGACATATACATAAACGCAACTATGTGAGAGACTGGTATCTGTACTAGGCTCGACCTGTATGACAGATTACCAGCCTCTTCAGGCACTGGACTCGTGCAGTACTGGCATGTCAGGTAAGTGTTCCGGTGGGCGTGTATACCTAAGCATTACTACCAATTGCAATTGGCAGTATGTATACTGTGTAAGTTATGAAAGAGAGTGTGTGTGTGTGTGTGTGTGTGTGTGTGTGTGTGTGTGCGTCTGTGTGTGTGTATGTGTGTGTGTGTGTGTGTGTGTGTGTGTGTGTGTGTGTGTGTGCGCGTGTGATGTGTGTGTGTGTGTCAATTCAGGAAATAATGTGTAAAAGATTTTCTGTCTCTTCGTAACCAAGGGATTTCAGCCAAGTCAATCAATCATTATCAAGAATCAATAATTAAACAATTAGCCGTTTAAATTTAGCTTAAGATAAATTATTATTATTTTGTGTATAATACAACACTCGTATTAGCTTTTAAAAATATTTGCCCTAACGTGTATCCATGAAATGTAGGTACATTTTATTGATCATGACATTTAATTTTTCAGTAACTTTTTATTAGATTAATAGAACCCAATTAAAATTAAAATGTAAACTGACTAAGAAACATATTTTGTCATTATTTATATTTTACGTTATAAATTCTTGAATAGAGTTATAGGAGTTATTCAGTAGAAAAGCTTAAAGAATTCCTTTAAATAAACGCTTTATAAACCATTTTTTTTCAGTCATCGTGAAGCTTATTAAAAATCTCAACGGCCTGATATTGTGCACAATGCTTAACTATGTATATTTAAATTTGGAGCTATCTGATCTTTCATGTTCTCTAAAAGAATTTTCTCTTTGTTATGTGACGCTTTCATCCTCGTATTATGAACTAGATTTTGCCCGTGGATTCGGTCGCGTATATGTAGGTTATGCCAATTTTTTATTCCTCAGGCACAGTACTTCTTTTTTGGATGAAAAGTACTCTATGTCCTTGTCTGTACCCCTGACAGTATGTATGCGAAATTTCACGATGGTTAGTCGAGAAGTTAAGGCATCAAAGCATAACAAACAAACAATCTCATTCACATTCGCATTTATAATATTAAATAAGGATATAGATTAGCCGACTTTCGCTAATGTTATATTGTATAAACCAATGGATCGGTACAGTTAGTTAAATTGACCGATGTATAAAAGCAAGTTACTGTTAATATGCCAAGATGTCTGAAACATTCGTGTCATTAAGTTCTTTGAGAAATTCTTACGATTGTTCTAATTGCACGTTTTTGTAGCAAAAATGCCTTTCAAGGATTATAGCAACAGCTGACACCGAACAGCTGCTACAGCATGTGCTAAATGTTTTAGCTTAACTTGCCTATTAATAATAATTATACACAGATCAGTAGTCTTACAAAAATTTATACTTGGATTTTTTTAAGGCATAAAACTGATAATTAAATAAATAAAGTGTTAAAATGATAATTAAATAAATAAAGCGCGCGACCATTTAGGAACATTTCTACTTTGTTATTTTAGTCTTGTATTTGATCAGCATATCGTTAGTTTATTTCGAGCATTCTTAGTTTGCTTTTTGAATCAATAAAAAACGTTGCCTTAAACATATGTTGGTTTACTTTTTAGTTTTATAATTCATATTTTTTGCACCTTAGAAATCAATAAATTGTCCTCTAAAACAGCATGAACGAATCACCTTGAATGTTCCTTTCTCGTTTCACATCTTATAGTCATCAGACAAAATTTTCATAGATTTAATCTAAGCTGTCAAACAATTTGAAACAGTCCCTTGATAAGTTTTGAAGTACAAATTGTCACTTAGATAAGATCCAATAACGAGGTCCTGGAAATTACCACTAGCACGATAGTTTCAAATAGTAATGGCACGAAATTGAAATAATTTGAAGCCTAATATAGAATTAACAATTCGGCGCCCATAACACGTCTTGTAAAGTGGTAAGTTATGCAAATTGGACAGCAGTTACCGTCTTACACGTTTGAACTATCCACTTACGGTTAAGAACCAGACAATTTGGATATATCTTCAGATTGAGTTCTTAGGTGATAATGTAACAATATGCCATATTTTTGGGTACTTTTTATAATACTAATATGATAAACTAGCTGATCCGCGCAACTTCACCTGCTTCACATTTAATAAGAGAATTTTTACTGTTTTTGCACCATTTCTCATTGATGTTCCGCTCCTATTAGTCATAGCGTGATGTTATATAGCCTATAGCCTTCCTCGATAAATGGCCTATCCAAAACTAAAAGATTTTTTAATTCGAACTAGTAGTTCCTGAGGTTAGTGCGTTCAACCAAACAAACAAACAAACTCTTCAGCTTTATAATATATGTATAGATAGTAGATAGTATATAATATTATGGCCTGCCTGGCGGTAAAGTGTTTTTGTAAATTATGAACGCTTGTATGTAACTGAAGTTTTGGTTACACGATGCAGGCTCTCAAAATAAGTTTCGTTGGGATGCCATCTCAATAGGTGAAGATCGTACTAGTTGCTTGCAGTATAACGCCTTTTAGAGACTTAACCTTTCTCATCGCCAGAAAATATTACAAGGATGTTCAGCAATGACCTTACGTATGTTGGAGGTATACCTTATGCCACATTGAACAGCTACTAAAGCTTTAGTATAAGCGGGAAAAAATAGCTTTTAACAGGGAGATGATTGTACTCTATATTTCCTCAGCGTAGCTTCAAACAAATACAGTCATAAATATTATTATAGGTTAATGGATGTTATAATTATTAGTGTTTTTGTAATTATGTTAATTATGTTATCTTTTTTAGTACATTTGTAAATATAGGATACATGCATATTGTATATAAAGTAAATTTCTTATATGAAATAAAGAATTTTTACATTGTAAAAAAAAAAAAGGTTAATGGATATTTTAGATGCAACAAATGCAATTTTTTTTATTTTGTTTTACAAATAAAATTGTAATTGTTACATAATCATTTTTAGTTATCGTATTCGTATTATTTATGTCTTTGTTCTATCATAGCTTATTAACTACTAAACCTATTCTAAGCACATATTTATACATAGCTTCGTCTTCAGCGGTGGTGTATCAAGATTGTTTTTTTTAACAAATAGCAGAATCACAAAACATGTTAACAAGCAAAATTATTAATGAAGCAACTGATACAATTTTAACTACAATAATATACAATTCTTATATTAATAACAGTACAAAGTGTATGTTAAGTTTATTTGATACTTTAATAAGCTTATTAAGGTATCAAATAAACTCAGCATACACAATAGAGCTCTACTATAAACGTCCCGCGATGTAATTATTAGCGGGGATCGTTGGAAATTAATTGTAAAATGTAATTAGACTGCATATATCGAGCTAACAAACTGTATGTTAAAAGGTACAGACTCGGCCGTAGTGTTAACTTTACCTATAAAAACCGCAGTTAAACAACCTCGTGTTGAATGTCTGCAATTAGTGGGTTTTCTGAGTACGTGGTTAACCACATATCTGCTGGAACGACAGACACGATGAAAAAGGCATTAGGTCTTGCGAGAAGTAGGTACGGAGATTCTATGCTGTCAGCAGAGGACTCCATCCCCTGTGCTTGTAGCATAGCACTGCGACCAACAACCTAGGTTTGTGTTACCTAAGATTGCTTGATTGCGATCTTCTGTACATTCCCAGTTGAGGTAGCCAAGCATGGGAGCTTAAAATAAATGTATTGGTATCTATCTCACATAGGTACAGAATCCAACAGATCAATTTACACACGTAGCAAAGAATCGAACATTTCTATGCTAAAATTCTATACATTCACATCGATTTCATTTTTAACTGGATTTCATTTATGCGGTGTCACATGCGTCCTGCATATAAATTACGTTTTGTTGTCAGACTCATGTAGGTATCATGATAGCTTAATGCGAAAACGGTCGTTTTGGGGAATATCGAGAAATGATGGATTTATGACATTGACTGAACTGAAACCATTCACTTCATTTCTGAAGAATATCGTATAGGAAAAATAACCACTTTTAGGATTTGTCTGGATATCAAAGCCATGCTTCGGTAGCAAAATTTTACCACTTTTAATTAATTATAGACTTATTGAAAATCCTTTATAGTGACTTGTTAGATTAAAAAGTTAAACTATCGGCTAACTTTAAAATCGTTTGTAATACTTACTTTATAGTTACCTTTTTTTTTATTATGTTTGGTTATGACCATATTGCGGATTTGATAAATTTGATTTGTGTAACAGTCATTTTCAGAGATTAGTTTGACACTGAATTTTTATCTGGTAGGAAACTAGTTGATTTATTGGTATTTATATATTAATATAGTTTATATTTTATACTCAATCAAAGAAATTCTAATGGAAGGCTAGGTCAGTATCCTAAATCGACAAATGCGAATAAAAAATGCAAGAATAAATAAGGACACAGGCGACATATGCCAGGATAATAGCAAATTGAAATACATAATATGTGTCTTTATTTCCAGGCAAAAGGCGTGAGTTTAATATAATAATTGCAGCTGCCTATTCATTTAATCATAATCATTACTCATAACAACATATTACATGAGTGCATTGATCGCGTAGTGGGCAAGCAGTCGGCTCGCCGTTGCTAATGCGCTAAAAGTTCTTGATTTGAATCCTACACACGACAATTTTTGTGCAGTTGACAAATAATCTGAATCTGGGTGTACCTTATAATTTTAAAGATAATCGCGATACAGGGACAGGCAACTAATTCAAATACGTTTTCAAAATATATACAGCGTGTAACAGAAAAGTGTGGTCATATTTAAACGTCACATAATACAGCCCCTACATAATGGAAAAGCGCGAGGATTAAATTTGTATCAAAGTTTAAGTTAAAATATTTATTTCTATAAAAATGTGTTAACAATTCTTGAGCACGTCAGTTAACTAATATATTCATTAAAAATAACAATAAAAATAAATATAGTATACATCGCTTTCACTAAGATACAGCTTTTTTATGGACTTATCAATATCAACACATTCTAGTCGATACATAAACTACACATATAACTGACTCGGTGACTTCGGAACCCGAAAATGACAAGACGCAATTTTAATAGTAATGTTATATGTTTTTTACGATATTTAAATAATAAATAAATAAAATTATTACATTGTCATAATTCTCAAAATAGTTTGTTTTGGTCCAGAGATCTTATCTTATCTTATGTGGGGGCCAGTCAGTGCATACCGGCGACAATTCGACCCAGTGGGATAGATGATCCGGAGATAGGACACAAAGGTTATTTTCAGATATACATTACAGTCCTAAACTATGACCACACCTTTCTGTAACACGCTGTATATATGATACACGATATATCAAAGATATTAAAGCAAATGATTTTAGAGTATAGTAACAAAATATTTTACAGCATTTCTCTAACGGTCTATGGTCTAGCCTTCATCGAGGGAAGTAACTACAAATTCACTCAAACGAATCATGTTCTCTAACATCGTTCAAACCATTGTCAAAGGAGGGCGAGATATAGCACTAGACACATATAGTAATGTGTACTTTATAGCAAAAGGAGGTTATTGACGACGTTTGACGTTAGAAGCACTTTGAAGAGCCAAGAGATTCTGGGATTTTATGAGCTCCTCTACCTATAGGCTTGATTTACATATACAAAGCGACTATTTCAGAGAAGATCTTATAAGGTTCCAGAGCTGTGCAGTACTAACCCTTTTTATTTTTATACGAAATTATTAGTAGTCGGCGTAATTATAGTATTTTTCATTCAAATTAATTTCTTTGAAGCTTCTACCTTCATTATCTTCATACTATGGTATATGACTGACTGACAAACTGCCGTATTGGTCTCCGAAGATTAGCTTAACATTTGCCCGCGAACGTAATGCTCCGGGTACGGTGCCCGGATCGAGAAAATTGCTACGGAATTTTTATAATTGAAAAATTCTTAGTGGTAGCAATGAGACTGGTAATATGTCAGGCAGACAGCAAGGGTAATAAAAATAATATCACGTGAGATCTAAAAATATATCTGAGAAAAGTTGGGTGTAATATGTTTCTGCCTACTCCTTCGGTGGTAAACAGACGCGATTATATACATGTATCATACAATTCACCCATCCTGTCTTAGCTCGCCCGCAACGAATGTATAAAACGTAGATTCTTCGCATCTACATATTATGCTCATTATACTTTCACTCATGTTGGTAGGTTCATAATATTATGTATAATGACTCCCGCGGGTATTTAACAAACTTCCACGGTAGATTAAGGATAC
Organism: Catocala fraxini; assembly: GCA_930367265.1. Taxonomy (NCBI): domain Eukaryota; kingdom Metazoa; phylum Arthropoda; class Insecta; order Lepidoptera; family Erebidae; genus Catocala; species Catocala fraxini. The sequence goes on along the minus strand of OV884040.1, from coordinate 1,320,956 downwards.
AGTTCAACTGAAATATTTAAGAGTTCGCTAGAATTATTGCCTTTTATGTTTTGCACACAAGCGGGATAATATGCCTGTGTATAACATGTCCCACTGCTACAAACAGTTCCTCTCAATGAAAAAGGTTAAGGTCATCATCAAACGGTGCGTGTTGGTAGACATCACACATATTCGAAAACGTTATGGGCATCTCTCAGAATTAATTCCTCGTTATGTTTTCTCTCAGAGTTAAGACTGAAAAATCAGGCATGAGTACCGTCGATTCGAACTCCAGAAAACTGTGTGGTAACGCTTCTTCTTTAGAGAATAAATATATGTAATATACTAACTATCCCTCAGGAATAGTACTTTGTTTCTGGATGAAAGACAGTCTATGTTTTTTATACCCCTGACAACGCGTAGGTATATAATTTGAAGATGATAGGTCAAGCATTTAAGGCGTGAATCCGTAACAAATAAACAAACTCACATTCGCATTAATGATATTAGTTAAAGCATAATGTTTTTCAGGGACTTGTTGCTCATTCATAACTGTATAAACACCTCCACTCAAATGCATGCACAAATCGTTATCTACATATAATGGTTTTAAAATGGTATTGGAGTTATCAGCTATCCCGTTTTTGTATAGATTATTATTTTCCATGTAACGCTAGTTAGCAGGTTATCAGAGAGATTTTTAACCTCTATTGGAAAATTATACCTATGACTTTTATAAAAGTGTAGTTCAAGATAATAAACACATACAAACATACTTTCATGCTTATATAACTGAAGAGGTAGACAGAAATGTATTATATCTACAATATATGGTTAAAAAATCACAATAGCACTTCACTTGACCCGGGAATCGAATCCGAGACTTTAAACATAGCAGGCGCATACTACCGCCAGACCATTAAAAGCAGCCAGTCAGTAAGAACAGTTTTAAATATTACATTAAATAACCTAAGATAGAACTAAACAACAAACAAATTATGAATAAAATTCTGGAATACAAACATATTTTTATAATCTTTTATTTCAGGCTACAGAGATTATAATATATAGCTTTAATAAAGAAAACTTAAAATAATGTTAGTAAATAAAAGTATTCTAAAGTTTGTAGTCGAACCTCACGTACATTAGGTTCTTGTGGATGTTTGCAGTTTAATCCAACGATGCACCATCGGCCAATCCCACCCTACCAGTTCAAAAAGTCAAAATAGCTTTGTAGAAGTTAAATTGGGCAAAAAGGTAAAACTTACAATTGACTTGCAGTGACACTGGATTGCTGGTAGCACTGCCTTCGTTATTATAAGCGAGGCAGCTGTAGTCGCCAGCCGCTGCACGGGTCACACTCTGGAGTACCAAGCTCTGGTCGCTCAAGATTATTCCAGCACTTGCATTGTGCTGGATTTCTTTCACCTGGAAAATAATTTATGTTTAAGTTTCTGAAGTTTATAGAGGATAAATACATAAATTTGTTAGTGGCTGCATGTTTTGGATCGAATACATTGAAAAATAATTAATAAATTATTATTTTTAATATTATAAATGTAAGTATGAGTTTGTTTGTTACGCTTGCCAGAATTAACAAATCGCACGATTTCAAAAAATTTTGCACTCTCGTTGTCAGGGGCAAATAGGGTATAGAGTTCCTTTCATCCAGAAAAAAATACTGTTCCCGAGGAATAGAAAATGGACATAACCTACATTTACGTGAGCGACGCCGCGGGCAAAATCTAGTAGACTGATAAAATATTTATATCATTCAGGCATTTAGGTATTAATTAGAGCGACTCATTGGTCCTCTAATATAAGTTTGAGACTACGTTACGTGTGATTGTGACGTTCCAGTTTCGATTTCCGGCTTAGGAAAAGAATTAAGATTGAGCTGTCACTTAGGAAATTGCAATTTGCTGCACGGTATCTAATAATGCTTAAATATCAGAACCAGGCATAGGGGGCTACCCTATTACGAGTAACCATAAACATAATATGTAGGTAGCGAAACGTAGTATAAGTATAGTAGTTCAGTCAATAGATATACAATTTAAATGGACACTGAGAAACAGCATTCCGAATAATTAAAAGACTTACTTCCACATTAGAAGTAGTTTGAATGTGTGTTTAGGATTCATCTCAAGAACACGTTCACTGCATAGCCACAAGTAACTTGCTCGCTGTACAAATAAGCGACTGACCCAAAAACTGCAAGTAGCTAAACGTAAGTTACAGCTAACAAACTTCAAAATGACGTCACAGACTGGTACGAATGGACAGAACCGTATGTTGCGTATACTAGCCAGGAATACTACGAAGTCGAGTTTGGCTATATTTTATTTAATCTAGCTTTTGCCCTCGGTTTCGCTCGCTCGGAAACAGTCCTTTTTCTTGATGAACGTTACTCTATGTCCTTTTCTGATGCCCGACAAATCGTATGCGAAATTTCATGAAAATCGGTTGAGTAGTTAAGGCGTGAAAGCGCAACTAACAAATTTATACCCAGAGCTATAATATTAGTTAAGATATTTTGTTCTGAAGTAAAATGAATATTGTCAAATGCAGATAATATTGATTTGTACAGACCAAAATTAAATAAGAATAGCTCAGTGGGGACACCAATAGACTGCAATGCACTTGCATTGCAAGTTTAAACCCACGTTGCGCACCTCTGACTTTCGGAAGATATATGACTTTTCGAAATTATGTGCATATTGATTGACAATTATCATCTGCTCCGTGCCTCGGCGAGCACGTTAAGCCGTCGGTCCCGGCTGCCATGAATATCTATAGCAGTCGTTATTGGGAAGTCAGTGCCCTATAATATCCTGACACTGGTCTAGCCTTAGGGTATCGTTAGCCTTCGGGTTGCGGAGGTCGGTTGGCAGCTGCTCGTGTAAAAACTGATATCCAGTCAAATCCGGTTAGTCTAGAAAAGCCGATCCCAAGTGTCTTGGTAATAATAAAGACTAGGGAGAAGAAGACCAAAATTAAATAAATAGTGAAATTTCACCCTGATGTTGAGGTTGGTAGAATCATCGAGACCTATTCGATAGAGTCAATAGACACCGAGAAAAATTAAAGCAGAGAAGTATCATTGTACGACAATAAACGTCATCAAAAAACGGTTGAGAAGAAGAATCTACTACTTATCTTGGATCATAACCCAATCTATTTCAATGTAAAATTACTGTTAACAATAGTGTTGTGGGATAGGCCCGTAATGGATTTTTGATTTGTAATATAAGGTTAGCTGTTTGCGTAGCTTACGGACGCTTGATTCACCGGGGTTTATCACTCGAGCGCTGCAAACCCTTGAAAACTCCACTTGAAATAGTAGTGCTACCAGTGCAAAGAAAAGCTTAGTGTTTTCCTGCTGTAAGTACAGCGCCTCTTTAAAGAGTCTAGATACCTATCTTACTTTGGTTGCAATTTTATGGTAGTTGCAACTTTTGGACTTGAGTTTTTACCACTCGGTATAGCCTAGATTAAGAAAAATCATAAATTCAAGGACTCCGTTGTTTCCCATCTCTGATTATATTATTTTACAATTATGGATACATGGACCAGCGTAGTAGATCATGGCCTTATCATTTCCATACTGAGAAGAGTCCTGTGCCCAGCAATAGGATTGTATATAAACATGTCTGGTATTATGAACACAAAGTACATTTACACTTTTAATAATTATTTGTGGAGACACACAAATAACATAGCAGCAGTAGTGAGATGAACGTTTTTCAGCTTCGTCATCTGTGCAGTAATTGGTTTTTATTATTAGTAGTTTATGGTCTGCTTGTTTTTGAAGGTGTGTAAGCTTGACAAACCATAATCTAGCATGGTGTTTCAAAAGTGACCAACATGACAGAATACAGCTTCCAACTGGTATATTCTGAAAGGAATCCTGTAACATCTTCAATAATTTACTTACCCCTTTATACCAAGTCAGTTTCTTAGACTTTGGATTAGCTTTGACACTGCACTCGAAGTACACGTCATCACCTTCCTTGATGTAGCCAGGGTTCAAGTTGGATCCCAGCTTCAAGCTCACTATTGGAACATCTGTGGACAATTAAAATAAGTAAGAAAATTAAGTTTATGAGAATCTATACTATTTGTTATTGGATACACTACATTTTTATGTATGCGGTCGGTATTCAAGCGGGATCGGGTGATTAAATGATTTAATTTATCTAAATACCTACATTGATTCACGCCTGTTTCCCAGAGGGGTAGGCAGAGGCTACAGATCTCCATTTGCTACGATCCTGACACACTTCTCTGGCTTCATTAACTTTCATCACATTCCTCATACACGCTCACCGGTTTAAGGTGCTCTTAACCTGGTCTTTATCCAGAACGTCTCCGATCTGATAAAAAAACGTTCGCCTAAGTCCGCCTCTTGTGACTGTTCCATTCACACTAGCCTTATAGACTTTCTTAGTCAGTCTTTTCTCGTCCATTCTTTCTACATGCTCAAACCAGCATAACATACCCTTTTCTATTCTTGTCACTATATCCACTTTCATGCCGTATCTCTCTCTAATCACACTATTCCTTATTCTATATTTCAGCGTCACACTACATATGGCTCTGAGAGCTCTCGTTTCTACAGCATTACAAGGCTCTCATGCTTCTTTTGTCATACCCAAATTTCATTTCCATGCATAAGTGTAGACACTAATTATATTCTCTATGAACAGCCAAACGTGCCTTTTCAGATAATTATTTAGACTATTCATTAAAGCGCGTAGAACGCCATTTACTTTATTGCCAGCAATCGTTCTCCTTTCAAAATCTCCCTCATGCTTACCATCCCTTGTAAAATAAATAAATATCTAAATATGTTCATTTAAATTATCTTCTAAGTATGTAAGTACAGAATTCTCGGTGTGGAACTCCGATGCGCATTTGACATGTATTTTTTATTTTATTATTGTTTTATTTGTATATTTATTATTATGTGTTAGTAAACGGCTCGCCCCTATTACGTGGGTTTCGGAAACTATACCTGGTGAAACATCAACCTAAGGTTTAATACACCTCTGCCTACCCCATCAGTGATATAGGCGTGACATTATTTATTTTACGATTTATAGTTTTTGAAAATGTTTCCTTTCTAATTTCTGAAATGTTTTTGGCTCGGGTGAACATTTTATGTTTTGAGGCTTACAGCAAATACGTTTTCCTACATCGATATGTATATCGTACTTTTATTACGTGCTGCTTCCCTAAATGATACCTTGTTGAGTATATTTGCAAAGTAATAGAATTTTCTTGGATTAGAATTTAAATATAATGTATGGCAATAAAATATTTTAAGTTGAAATTAAACAACTTTACTTTTATTTTATCGCGTTGTTTTTTTTTTAAATCTATTCTATATCTATAAACTACTATTGTAAAACACCTTTACGTGTAAAATCCGTATAACGTAGTTTAATTGCAATTAATGATATTCGTGTAAACAGGAGACAATATTAGTTACTATTTACTTTTTTTAGGGCTACTTAAGTTATAAAATGTTTTAGATTTAATTTTACCCTTCCCCGACAGTTCGGTAGCTTTTCAGCAGCGATGTTATCAGGGAGACTCCCCGTAGATTTAATTTTCAAACAGCGAATTTAATATATCACGAATTTTACTTCCATAAATAGCTGTTTGGGTTGATGTACAATTATTATTAGTTGTAGGAATATTTTCGTCAGTACTATAAAGTTTACGTTACGTGTACAAAACTCATCTCAAAGCTGGTGATGAACAACAAACTAATTAACCGCTTGTTTCTACCTCTATTTCAAAATGAAACAGTTGTTGTTTCCGGTTAAGCTTTACTATTCATTGTTTGCAACTAAAAATTTAATTGTAATATATAATATTTCACCTCTTCAGAGACCTAAGAGTGAGCCTATTCAGGCAGATGTGGATGCAAGATTATGTCACATATAATTGGCAGCGAGCCTAGTGCCATAACCATCCTATCTTAAGGATTCTAGAACTATGTTCTAATGAGCATAGTTCTAGGATCCGCCTTGTTCCTGAGGATTTCATGACAGGCAAACAAAATACATGACAGGCAATAAAAATTTGCATTTCTGGTATCAATCTCAAGACCTCATGCACAATTATTACATTTAAGTTAATACTGTTGCATCACTGAGGCAGCTATTCTGCTGTTTTTAATACATGAATGATTACATTTATTGCATACTAATTCATAAGCGTTTTAAATTGATTATTGTAATTATTCTATTTTATGGAGTACAATTATTATGCTAACCTGGTTATGTTATTTGCTATTCGGGTTATTTAGCTGACGTAATATGAATGAGCCTAATTAATATCTATTTTGAACTAAACACATCGTTTCCATGTCATCATTAAACAGAGCTACTAATTTCAGGAATCGTTAAAATCAGCGTTTTCAATAATCTATTCTATTCCATACATATAACAAAATTATAACTGGTCGATATATGTACATAGAAGATATTTAAGAAACAATAATGTGAGAGCTTTTGAAACCTAAACGATTATTTGAGAATATTAGTCTGCCTGTTAGTTTGTACCAACATCACATTATAATCAGGGCTGATATATATAAATACTTTATGGAATTGATACCACTACTGGCATTGGCTGGGCTCTCTTCTCAACGAGAATAAGAAATAATATAAGAAAAATTAGGACACCACGCCATAGGTTGGCAGATTTCATATATATTTAAGAACATTATGGAATGTACTCTTTGACATGCAGGTTTCTGACGGTGTTTTACCTGCACCGTTAAAACGTGTACAAGCGATAATTTCGAAAACAATGCAGGAACGCAACGTACTCTCGTACGTAACTTTATAAAGTCAGAAGAGCGTGACATGGGATTGAGCTCAAGACCTTACTTACAAAGCGATGTTTTATTTATATTAAATGTTATAACATTCTGCCTGTTAAAATAATCAGTAGCAGCTTGCTAAAAATAAAAGCTCGCAATCTGCTATAAGGAATTAAAAATAACTGGCGAAAAGGAAACATTTTGCCACTAAGACTGCGCGCAATACCGCACCCGTGAATTAAAGTATCGAGAAGTCCATCGTTGTAAAACCAGCTCAGGATTTTAATGATCGAGTTTCCTAATTTAACTTTACTATAATTGACAATACTTTTAACGAATTAAAGGTGGTGTTATGTTTATTTTCCTTTAACCTAGTGAGTACTAGAGTGTCAGCAGCACATCGGCGGTCAGACACAATAAGTTTTCAATTATATCTAGCATTCCAATAATTAATAGGTTAAATAATTAAGTATCTTGACAGTAACTATTGGCATTTGTACACTAAGCGGCAAACATGGGCGAGTTAAGGCACTAGACAAAGGCCAACGTCAGTGCAAGTAACTCATATACCTATCTAATATTTACACATACGTTTAGCCACGCAAGCTGCTTGAGACTGCATGCGTCTTGTACAAACGCATTTATACACATTTCATATCCTGAATCAAAATTTAGAAAACTAGAATAAGCCTAATTCATCGTGTATACTTAAGTATATCCTGTATACCTATATAAATATATGGGTTGTATCTTGTATCTTATGTGGGGGCCAGTCAGTGCAGACCGGCGACACTTCGACCCAGTGGGATCTTTTGTGTCGACGCTCTCCCAATAACGACTGCCATAGATGTCCATGGCAGCCGGGACCGACGGCTTAACGTGCTCTCCGAGGCACGGAGCAGGCGATAATTGTCAATCAATACGCACATAATTTCGAAAAGTCATATAACTTCCGAAAGTCAGAGGTACGCGCCGTGGGTTCGAACCCGAGACCCTCTGCATTGCAGTTTGTAGGTCTCCCCAATGAGCTATCGCTGCTCAATAATATACACATTTCATATCCTGAATCAAAATTTAGAAAACTAGAACAAGCCAAATTCATAATGTATACTTAAGTATATCCTGTATACCTATATAAATATATGGGTTACTAAACTATCTGTTAACTCTTAGGCGTTAGCAGATATTTTGTCGCAAAATTAAGGATGTTAAAAATAATGTAAAAAGAATGTAATTAAAATATTCATTTGCAACATCGGGTGATATATATATATATATATACACCTACGTACATAGACTCGCGCCTATATCCTTGTATAGGTATGTAGATGTGTTACGTGTATTTATAACTGAAGGCCCAAGTAACTGGTCAGTTCAGGTCCAGATTAATTGCTACTACTGGAAATTCCTAGGCAAAAAAATACAATAAAACTTTTTCGAACCAAGTTCATGTACAGCAGTCATATTCACAACCCACGCTACCGAGACAGTCAGCTGCTTGACAGCTTTAAATAATAATAATAAATAATAAAAAATATTTCAAATGAAATTACATTGTAGTTATACACACAGTCTTATTGCTATACACAATGACAGTATACATTAACTACAATAATGGTGGGTGGAGTACTGTTCTACTAGATAGGCTACTGAGCAGGCTGTGTCAAGGAGGTACAGTGCCGGTCCCCTACTGGTTGTCGAATTTTATCGGTACACGTCATACATGCCTACATTTGTACATAGATCAAAATGTATGGTCTACACAAAAGCATTTCTTTTATTTAAATTAGTGTGCAGTCTTAAACTATAATATATATAAAAAATAGGTCATATTATAATATGATGTTTTTAGGGAACAATGATTGACAATTACTTACAGTGTATATTCAGAAGCCATCTATCTTCAATCACAGCGTTAGGCACCCGGGGGTTGTCTGCTCTGCACACCAGGAACTTCTCGTGGTCCTCAGCCATCGGTATCAAGTTTAGGGTACTCGTCGTGGCATTGTTGTCCGAGAACTGTATACACAAATAAAGCAAAACATATAAAATACGAACTTAAAGAGAAACACAGATTGAAACTAAAAACTTCTTACTGTCTATTTCTTTTTAAAACGATAATTGGCAAATAGACGTGTGTTGCGTTTATGGATCGCACAAATAAATTCACTAATGATCTATTCAATTTATTATTGAACAGTTATTAAGCAGGCATTATCGGAGTAATGTGATTATTATATGCAATGAAATGTGTTCTTTGTATGGGTTATGATGTAATGAGAAATAAGAGCAGCGATAGCTCAGTGGGGAGACCAACAGACTGCAATGCAGAGGGTCTCGGGTTCGAACCCACGTCGCGCACCTCTGACTTTCGGAAGTTATATGACTTTTCGAAATTATGTGCGTATTGATTTACAATTATCGCCTGCTCCGTGCCTCGGAGAGCATGTTAAGCCGTCGGTCCCGGCTGCCATGAACATCTATGGCAGTGGTTATTGGGAGAGTATCAACACAAAAGATCCCACTAGATCTAAATGTCGCCGGTGTGCACTGACTGGCCCCCACATGAGATAAGATAAGATAATGAGAAATAAACAAAACACTTCCTATTTTTAAAAGACATTTACTGCACTACAAATAATTCCCGTACCACGGTACACTTAACAAACATTCATACAACGCACTCAAATCAGACTCGAAACAAGTATTTGTAGATCACATACATTTTTGCCCTATTGAAATCGAACCCACAACACTCGACGCAGTGGCAGTAGTAATGTAACCACGAAAACAACAATGCCATGTGCAGTAATAACCAAATAACTATCGTCTGCAGAATTCGAACTCCAAATACTTGGAGTTGGCAGTACGATTGCGTTCGTTTAGCTATCCGTGCAACCTCTGCCTTACATCGTCATATGTTTTTTATTTTTTATATGGAAGAGACAGTTGCCAATTTATTTGGTACGTATGACCCGACTCGACTATGGAAGTACCTCCCCTTTACATGAAACCAGCACTGTTCCTGCGTTTAAGTATTCGGGGATAAGCTTAGACTTTTCGAATGGTCCTACGTATAATATGTTATTTGTAATAATAATTGACCGAATTTTGGTTGCGTCGGTCAATCTTGCCGTCGACTGGCTATCTGCACGGAATATCATTAAAGTGCAGAAGTGTATGCTTAAACACAAGTGCATTACTTTTCCCTAACTCTCGTAATCTAATCCGATATGACCGAAGAAAGATCAGGTGTAGGACCAACAGTTTAGCATGTTTTTTGATGCACTTCTTAGCCTTCTGGGCTGCGAATTTCGTACCCAGTAACTTTTTGTTTGTCCGACCCGGGATTCGATCCCATGATCTTCTGCAGTTCTATATACTACCGCTGTGCCGCTAAAACATTGTATATTATATAACGTACCTAACTCATACTTAAATAAGATGCAAGCGTTTTGAAAACTTATGTTAAAATAATATCACGTCTCGTATCGTGGTACAAAGTATTCAAATAATGGATTTCGCCTCGAGCGTATTTAATATTATGCTTGGTTCCTACGCTATTTTCTTGCCGATCAGTATAAGGTAATTATAATTTTTGATCCGAGATTCAAATAATTTATTCACGTAACATAAACTTAAGGTTGTTAAGAGCTAAATTTACGTAACATTACCAAGTTCGCGAAGCCAAAGGTAAATCTTTCATGAAAATAATCTTGGCAAAGAACTACGACCACTTTTTTTAAACTATTAGGAAGTAACAAATTTGCCGTATTTTTGAACTCGTTTCTGCATAAATATACTTACTTATATATACTTACAAAATTATTATCTAGCATGTTTTAAGAAAATAAAGTTTTAATACATTACTAAGTTTTGAAATATAATAGCAGCGATAGCTCAGTGGGTAGACCAACAGACTGCAATGCAGAAGGTCTCGGGTTCGAACCCACGTCGCGCACCTCTGACTTTCGGAAGTTATATGACTTTTCGAAATTATGTGCGTATTGTTTGACAATTATCGCCTGCTCGGTGCCTCGGAGAGCACGTTAAGCCATTGGTCCCGGCTGCCATGAACATCTATGGCAGTCGTTATTGGGAAAGTTAGTACCCTCTAATATCTTGACACTGGTCTAGCCTTAGGGTATCGTTAGCTTTCGGGTTGCGGAGGTCAGGTGGCAGCCGCTCCGTGTAAAAACTGATATCCAGTCAAATCCGCTTAGACCAGAAAAGCCGACCCCAAGTAACTTGGGAATAATAAAGGCTAAGAGAGAAGACTAAGTTTTGAAATTATTTAAGAGATAGAAGTGAAGAATAGATACGTTACAATATTATATTAATAACGTTGGTCTTGTGGTCAAGAAAAATAATGCTGGTACTTGTAACACTGTCCGTGGTGCTCCTGAGGATTGTTTAACAGCAAGAAATCTGAAGATAGCCTCGCCGCTTATTATACGGGGTGTCTCAGAAGTCGACATCACGCCGGAATCAGGTAACAGGCTAAGTTATAAGGTAAGAAAATATATAAAAAAATCTAAGTTACGTATTTAAAAAATTAAAGGCAATTTAAAAAAGAACAAAAATATCTACTGCTTCTGTTACTGATATAAAGATAGAGAAGAGACTTACGACTCCTGTTAAGATATTTACTTCTTGAAATTTTTTTTTTCTCTATATCATATATCTCTCAATAACTCACTAACGCATTATAAAATGTATATCATGTAATCATATCGTACATAGATGCCTACCCACACATGATACACAATAAACCGACACAAGTAACGATCGTAGCTGAACATTGCCATAACCACAACCCCGGGAAACAATTCAGGTCCCAAGATGTTGTGTGTGTAGTAGGTTTTACCCTGACGTATTGTTATGTTATGGGTATCATAGCTGAACAGGGTACTTTGGGCAGCTGTACGAGAGAATAACATGCATTTTATAGAGACACTAGCTTTGTCCTGCGGTTTTATTCATGTTAAATAGTAACGTTTATGTTTATTGGTTTAGTAAGTTTTTGTTAGAAGCGTTAATTATTAGGCTTATTATTATACATGAAAAGGATACAAGTATACCTTTAGGTGAACTTAATGCCAATAACGACTGCACAGAAAGCGTAGTGATTTAAGATGTCGGCTAGGGACTACCGCTGCGCCAAATATCGTGGGTACGATGAACCACACGGGATGAACACTTGTGTGATCCATAAATATAGTTGTTCCAAGTCTAGGCGTTCTTTGGCGTCTTTAAATGTTTGTAAAATCCTCAGTGACACAGGAATCGACCCTAGTGCGCTGTTGTTTTAAAAATAAAATAATATTAGGCATTATTTACCATACAAACATTTGTGAATGGTAATCGATTCACAAATGTTTGTATGGTAATCGAGATCCTTGTGAGGTTTGTTCCGCATTCGTTCCTCATGTTTCGTCCCAAACGTAGAAATCCGCATTAGTCCCATAAAATGTTCCTTATATGCCCCTAAATTTAAATAAATATTAATTTTTTAATGTAATTCCCATTTCGTCCCAAATTATGTTCCTTTTTGGGACCTACTCTTTTTTGTAAGTATAGACTTTTTGTTGTACCGTCAGCCGAAAAATATTTTAAGATACCTCGGCAAAACTTTGGGCATGACATCACGAGCTCGACAACGAAAAGATTAAAAATAATTTTAACCATGTTTTGTTTCGCTAATAATTTAAAAAGAGGGGCGAATGAGGATCATTTTATAATATGGGACGTAATGTAGGGTCAAATGCAGAACAAACCTAATGTGATCTATAAAACGGTTAACAAGCTTACACGCATTATTCGGCTTTGCCTGACTAGTTTCTAACTCTATCGGCGTTCTTAATTATAAGTGTGACGTTTGGGCGCGACAAAGCTGACTCCATCGTTACTGGCAGAGACTCAGTCGGCGTCAGAAGAGCCGTTCTGGATGGCACCTAACTCCGATAGATTACATGATACCCTATTAATAAACTATAACGCTAACTAACCCAACAAGAAACCCATGATAACATGGGTTTCTTGTTGGGTTAGTTAGCGTTATAGTTTGAAACTATATAGATACATATAATTATAAAATTATTATTGTATAATAATACTTTTTAAACCTTGTATAAAAGTGCTTTTTAAACCTTGTCGCCTCCCGGATGCGTATGAAAAGGCCACGGTCAGATGCGATGTATGCGACAAATATTGTGCTTAATTAATAATGTCACGGTCATGACCAGTCGCCTAGTCGACGAGTGAATAGCTGCCTTTATTACTAGTAGGTCGGGCGATTATGACTGGATTTATAATCGGTTTTTGGCTAATCAGTGTCGTGTCAAAATCAAACTGATTTCAAGGTATTGTATTGGTTGTTGCTAACAGTTAGCTGATCACGGCATGTGAATTGTTTTGACCGTCTGTTAACTAATTTTGTACATTAAGGACATCAAGCATTCGAAGTGACAGTAGCTCAATGGATAAGGCATTGGATTGCGATCAAGAGGTGGCGCGTTCGAATCCCAATTTTTTTCGACACGATTGAAGTAAACCCTCTTCTAACAGAAGCAATATAGTTGAGGTGGAGAGGTTAACAAGAATATTTACTTTTAAAATGTTAGTTAAGACTGCGCCGAGCGAAATGTGCCAAAACAAGCGGTCACAGTTAGGTGAATAAAATTAACACTTTTTGTTTAATATAAAATATACATTTACCATAACAATGAATGTGTTCACAATTACTCCATGTAAAAAACTTAAAATAATTAATATTTTCGCCTACAAAATGCTGTGAATTTGCATGTAAAATGCAAAAACGTATGCTCGTGTTACGTGATTTTTAGATTATAACAGTAGAAATCTATCCTATTTTGTAGCTTAAACGAAACATAAATAGTTATATTACAATTTGTCCGTCCCAAATATTTAAGTTATTGGTTGACAATAAAGATACAAATTAATCAAAAAAGCACTTCGAATCCTCCATATAATTTGACTATGGCGGCCGCGCGCCGCACGAGCTCTGTCATTATCTATCTTACGCTCGACGCAGTCTTAACCTTAAACTGAGCATAAAAATTTAGTCACGACTTTACACAAAATTGTTTTCATTGGGATACAGTGTTCACAAGCAGACCATGCCAATATTGACAGCCGGCATCCGGATACATTTAGAATTTCAAGATCTTATTGGCTTTTTCCGATATTATCTGGTCACCATTTTGGCGTCAAGCCACGATCTAAAGACTGAAATACGACACCTGGCTAAAATTAACGTTGTTTTGTCTCCTTAAAATAGTTTAAACAGACATTACCTCTTAGATTTAGCCTTACTGCTTCATAAAGCTGCATGGATAATTTTAACGAGGAGATACAATATAGATAATGTGACAGTGTATTGGTTGTTAATGGAGCATGATGGCATTTGTTTAATTTAGTTTCTCTCCAGCAATTTTATTTATTAAAGTCTAAGTAAATTCTTGCTTTGTCAGAATTCATGATTATGATCTTTATTAAGTTTCTAGCTAACTAATAAATAAATTTCTTAGTTCATTTTCGACGAATTTAGGTTTCTGATTATTATATGTATCTATATAGTTTCACGCTTATATACACCGAAAGAAGAGACCATAAGAAATAGAGAGATGTGTATTACATCAACTTTTCCTGAGCTATTATTTTACGTTCCACATAATAAAGGTCAAACGTTTTGCCAGACACCAGCTTTGCCGTTTACCAGACACAGGCTTAGCCTCCGTACTACTACTGACAATTTTGCGTAACCTCAATAAGACTATGTCCGACCCGGGAATCGAACACGAGACCTCATGCAGCAGTCGCATTTATTACCGTTGCGCCAAAATAATACTATTTGCATTTCTTTAAAATGCCATGCATACATTTCATTCCAAGACGATACCGTTAGTTTTCGTCCAGTTGCCAAATCATTTGCTGTGCGTTAGTTTCGCAAACTCTTGAAAATGGTTTGACCGACAAGGATTTCTTTTTGTTGCATCAGCACTGTGTTGGTTAAGGGAAAAAAAATTAGAAACACCAACTAGAACAGGCGAAAATGTCCAAATTTGTAATTTTGTATGAGAATTTTATTAAGGTGGTATGAAGTTCACCGGGTCATCCAGTACTTTTATAAATAAATGTAGGTATGAAAGTTATTAATAACCTTAAGAAGATATAATATATAATAAAAAAGTACCTTATTATTTTTTTACTACAATATGGTGATTATACTTAGAAAGTTATTGTCATAATTATTTTAAATATTTATTAATATAATATTGTCTTACATTTACGCGAATGCTATACATAGAAAGTAAACTAATTTACAAGGCACTAATTGTATGGTTTGTTATAAAAATACTACACTAATATTACAATTGTAAATATTTACACGTTCCTAGACGATTCGGTTGCTTTTCATGCTCATAGGGAGACTAGTCCTTTCTCCTTGTAACTTCTTGTAACTGCTTGTCAGCAGTCATGGTCACGGGGACAAAAAAAACACACACGTTGCGTACCTACGTTGAATATTAGAATATTGGTAGGTTGATTATAGTTAGTATTTGAATTGACAAGCATTGTTTCATGTTTCTATTAGAGGCAAGTTGTCAATAACCGTTTTGGATCGTCGCCAAGCAATATCTAATTCAATTCATTATACTAAACGCTGTTGGAAGTGTAACAGACACAGATATTGTATAAGATATCTATACAATAGCTTTAGTAACGAACAATGTGTATGTATTAGTTAATTTTCTTGATAATCCTAACTATCAAAAGTAAT
Organism: Catocala fraxini; assembly: GCA_930367265.1. Classification (NCBI taxonomy): domain Eukaryota; kingdom Metazoa; phylum Arthropoda; class Insecta; order Lepidoptera; family Erebidae; genus Catocala; species Catocala fraxini. Next base: position 1,305,336 of record OV884040.1, on the reverse strand, counting down.
ATTATAAATGCAAATATAAGTTTTTATTTTTTATTTTTTTGTGCTGTAATAGTCTTGCGTTTGACCACGATCTCGCCTGATCTTAACTGAAGATGCAGTCGACGATGGAGCACGCTTGCCTAGAAGATACCTATTCACTCGTAACTTGCAGACACCCTGATTGTACTCATCGGGAAACACAGACTTCGGTATCAAATTCCACTCCCTAGCGGTAAGCATTATAAAAGTGGAAGCAAAGCGCTTCGTGCGTAAATGTGGTATATCCACCATGTACCTGTGTCGCTCGTCTGATTGTCTGGTCGTCCGATGGTAGAATGGGGAAGGAGGAATCAAATTATGCAGTTCCTCTGCACACTCTACGAAATGAGTTTGTCTAAACAGACAGTTAGTTAGTTACGCTTTCACAACTTAACTAACTAGGTACTCAATCATAACTACTTAATCGATTATCGTTTTTTTAATGTTTATTTATTATAAGGGATTTTTGTACAAAATAATGACAATGTCAATCCCATCGAACCTTATTCTAAAATGAAACAACTACTACAATAATAGTATAGGCTAATCTTAATAGCTACTAATCACAATCACTGTGATTCTACTCCCTAGCCTTCATTATTCCCAAGTCACATGGGGTCGGCTTTTCTAGTCTAACCGGATTTGACTGGATATCAGTTTTTACACGGAGCGGCTGCCACCTGACCTCCGCAACCCGAAGGCTAACGATACCCTAAGGCTAGACCAGTGTCAGGATATTAGAGGGTACTGACTTTCCCAATAACGACTGCTATAGATATTCATGGCAGCAGGGACCGACGGCTTAACGTGCTCTCCAAGGCACGGAGCAGGCGATAATTGTCAATCAATACGCACATAATTTCGAAAAGTCATATAACTTCCGAAAGTCAGAGGTGCGCGACGTGGGTTCGAACCCGAGACCCTCTGCATTGCAGTCTGTTGGTCTCGCCACTGAACTATCGCTGCTGTGTGATTTAATGTATAATATAATATTCTAGCTGTATCAGAGTTTGGTTCAGCTAGAATACTATGAAACATACCGATATCGTATAAATTAAATTAAAATTTATTTATAAAATGGGCTCTTTTATACCTGACACATTGCATTAGTAGATGGTGCACATCATCCTTTTTATTGCATACGTCACAATTAGGCAAGTCTACTTCATTAAGTACGCAAGTAAAGCTTCTACCAGGAATGTGTCCAGAACGCAATCTACAAGCGACCACGATTTGCTTTTAATTTAGATGCAGCAAACCATGGGACATGAAAAGGTTCACATTGAATGCATTTATACTACATGCCCTTCAGTTTTGACCGCTCATTAAGATATTCCTTAAATATTTCTAGATATTTAGATTTATATTTCATTAAAACTTCGGAATAGCTAGGTAAAATATTTGTTTCCTGTCCCTCTAAATCAATTATCGTTAAATTTCGTATACACGTCGTCAGTTGAATAATAAATCGTAGGTATCTTTCACCTAGAAGAAATTACTGTTCCTGAGCGACGCCGCGTGTAAAAGCTAGTAAAGCCAATAAACTGAATTAAATGCGCTTTTAACGGTTTGATAGTTTAACTTAAAATTTAAGCCACGTTTTATTGAATTCTATGCATTAGAAGCGTTAATGTGGCGCAAACTGTTATCCATATAAATGACGTCACGTGCGAACTGTTATATACTTCACGCGAAATGAAATCGTGGACATAAACATCATACATATGTATATACTTCTAATAATGATATCGGCCCTGTATACTGTCCCACTGCTGGGCACAGGCCTCTTCTCAGTGTGAGAAGGGTTAGGCCATAGTTCACCATACTGGCCCAGTGCAGATTGAAAGGCTTCACATACCTTCGAGAACATTATGGAAAATTCTCAGATATGCAGGTTTCCTCACGATGTTTTCTGTCACCGTTAAAGCCAACAATAATTAGCTATTTAATACGCATATAAATTCGAAAAGTCAGAAATGCACGAAATGGGATCGAACCCGAGACTTCTGCGAAAGATCTCCCACTAGGCTATCGCTGCTTAATAATATATATTTTTTGTTGAGGTGTGTATTTTGTAAATACTAAATAAAACAAACTTATATGTATATTAACCAAAAGCCGTATTATCAATCTCCTATAAGCCTAATTATAAATTAAATCAACCAATTATCAAACAGGCATCAATACAGTATTATATTTAATTACTTCACGTGTCATTGCAGTGACTAATTAATCTATGTTTTCAATACTACCTAATTAATGTTCGTACTAACCGGGCTTGGGTATAATAACTTGTATCGAAGTATAACTAAGCATACGTAAGCAAGACCAATATAGGAAGGGTGCATTGATATCGTCATACTTATAATGGAACATTTGAACTTACTTAAATACCTAGACGCAGAACAACGATTTGTGGATCATACAAATGTTTTGTCCTGGATGGGATTTGGATCCATAACACTCCAATAAACCACCCACTACACCATCCGTGTATTCAAAGTCCTATAATTGCTTGTTAGGTTTTAAGGTGATTCGCGTGTTGTCGACCCTAGGAACAGGAATTAAAGATGAGGTGAAAAGAAAGGGCTAAGGAAGGTAGGTCTATCAACCTCAAATACTTGCAGTGGTAAGTACCAAAAGCTGACATACCATCTGAGTAAGGGTATTACTAACCCGGCGAAATACAGTTAAAGTGCTACTCTTATGCCGGTTTTATATAATAAGGTTGTACTTTGCCAGGTGAGCTGCACGGTCGTATTGCCACAAACTTATTGGCAGCGGCTAACTTTTTCTCTCAAAAGTCATACAGTAACTCGCAGCCGAGTGATCTTATGATGTGTAATTGTGGCTAGTATTCAGCGGCTGAAAAAGGCAGTAAAGATACCGTAGGTCTACCGTGAAAATGTTTATCCGAAACTTCGGATGCAAGTTCTGAAATCACTTTTTGAGTAATATCCTTACAAAACAAACATACAAAAAATCTAATATTTACTCTTTATAATATTAATATAGATACGTATGCAACTTGCTTGTTGATTTGATTACCTAACAGGTATACAAACCAACATAATTATGGTTGGCCAGTACACGAAAAACAGTGGACAGAAACAAAGGAATGTAGACAGACATCTGTCACACAAACTGCTACGTTCCACAAGGAAAAACCTACGCCACCTAGTGGGTATAATAACAGGCTACTGCTCACTCAACAAACACATATTCAACATCGGCATCACTGACAGTCCCTTATGTAGAGGCTGCATGGAGATCGAGGAGACACCGGTTCACGTGCTCCTACAACGTAAAAGCGTGAGCAACCAACGGGTGAAACTTTTAAACAGCCCAGAAACGATGAAGGAGGTACTGCGCAACATCGGGCCCTTACTATCTTTCTGGACGGAGTTGGTATGAGTAATCGAACATATTATTTTCGTGTCGGTTATTTACGCACAATGACCCAATTGTGGGGATAACACACGTCCAACTAACTAACTAACTATGGTTGGCCATGGCAAAATATTATATTACATAGTCGATACCACTCAAAGAGAACGTTGCATTGTACTTTCCAAGAGCATTCCTCTATTATCCTTTCTCCTATACCTATACAAGCTAAATTATACCGTGCTGGTTTCCTGGTATCCAAAGGCTCGTTCCTTTGGTAATTTATATGCTAGCTTATGTTATAAAATAATAATTGGTCTTTTCGAAAATAATTTTAATGTTAACAATATGAAACAATTTTTTTCGCTTAGTTCTTATCCGGACTGTAACAAATAAAAAACAATAAAAAACCATTATTTAATTTATTTTAACAGATATTATCCTTACTTTTTAACTTATATGTTAACTAAAGCAGAACTCCTATTAATGGTATATATAATTGCATTCGATTTGGTTAATAACTCATCGATTCAACATTTCGATCATTTCAATCTGCAAGGGTATCGAATTATTCGAAAAATAATCATATAAAACGTTGACTATGTATTACAACTATTTTAATATGTATTAGCCATACTAAAATACAAACGTTCATACCACTAGGTTGTTTATGCAGTAGGAGGGCATTAAATTATAGATATATAACAAGAATTTATAAGAAGGAAGACTTAAAGAACGACCATGACCATGCCATTTTCGACGATGAATATCCTAATTTTATATTTCGTAGCTATTGTATGGCTTTAATTCAAATTAAATTTTTTACACAGTTATAACGCTCACTACTGACCTCTACTTTATATTATTTTTATTTTTAAAAAGTAAACTCCCGCACTAGGTCCAATAACTCCTGTGTCGCAGGGGACTTTACAAGCATTCAAACTACGGACACAAAGAACACCCAGACTCGGAACAACCATTTGTGGATCACACAATTTTTTGTCACGTGTGGGATTCAAACCAACAACACTAGGCGTAGTACCAGTTGTAGTAACCATAGTTACGAAGAATTGTACGACATTAACCGAACCTTTTTTTTATTTTTTTTTTATTTGGGGGAGTGCATGACACATTCCCCTCCGCGGGGGCGGACGGAGGGGTTATGTCGGACTCGCCGGGGTAAAAGAAAGATGTTAAAGATGATAAATGTACCTTCCGGAATACCGACTAAACCTACCACGGTGTTCCTCGACAACACCACTATCGACGGGGCCGCGCGAAACACTTGCGCATGCGGTCGCGACCCCGCCGAGACATTAACCGAACCATGGCAAAATACTACGAACGCGATTCAACTGCGATGTCAAACGCATGGTTGCGTGCGTGTAGTGTTTTTCCATTAATTTAATGTATTTATAATGCATATTTTATATAAATATTAAGATTCACCACATTTTCTCCATATAAACTTCAACTGTGCCAAATTTTATACTTCTCCGTCCACGCAATTTTCGTAAAAAGGGGTACAAAGTTTTTGCTTCACGTATTAATATATAGATTACCACTATTTCGCTATTTTCTCAGTTCTCATGATATCGTCGTCAATATCAAACAAATTGAAGCTATCATCTGATCATTTATCACTTTCACTATTTGTCACTATATCTGTTTCTACACTCTATATCCAATAGGAGAACCACAAATTATCGATTAATTCCAATGTGGTTATCCTTTGAATATTAACCTTTGAAATATTAGTCTAGGAGGTTGCTATTAACTTTGTCAGTATTACCTAAACTTGGAATGCTTGAAATTATATATTATATCGACATCAGACTTATTTATAGAATGATAAAGTTGTGTCTGTACGTAAGCAATTTCTGTATTATCAACTAGGCCTACACTTGTAAAACGAAATTTAATTTTATCTGCTGGCCACCGCTGAATATTTTTTTGTATCTGGTTTCTGGCTAATTTGTGAGTTGAACATGTTTGCTTGTTTATCTGTCTATGCGTTTGTTTGTTTCGGCATCATGCCAAAACCACTCAACAGATTTTGATAGGGTTCTTACAGTATCTTAGAGTTCCCACAAAATCTGAGCCACTTTTAATAACAACAAGTAATATGGCACAAACCGTGATCTAACTTCATGTGAGTAAATTGGCAAAAGTATTTATTAAATAAGTCATCCGTGAAAATGTCACTACATATTATAAAACAAAGTCCCCCGCCGCGTCTGTCTGTCTGTTTGCGATAAACTCAAAAACAACTGAACAGATTTTCATGCGGTTTTCACCAATAGACACTGATTCATGAGGAAGGTTTAGGTGTATAGTTTGTTAAGGTTTTGTTCTACCCGTGCAAAGCCGGGGTGGGTCGCTAGTAATCGAATAACCAAAAATGTTGCCCTATCAATCACAACACTAGTGACATGGTCAAACAAACGCGTTTAAAAACATACAAGCTGTCAGATACAATAACAAAGGTAAGTAATGATTGAACGATGTTTATATTGTACACAACGCATTCACGTCTTAATTAAAACAAGTAAAATATTTATTTTATATTAATATTTTTGTACGTTCTAATGATGATGGATTGATGTGTCTGTATTTGTGATTGAGCATTGTTGTTAATTAATTTTTAATGAAACTTTTGTTCTATTCTTAATAACTAGAGGTCGCCTAGTGGTTAAAATTCGACCATAACTGATTTAAATTTTAAGTTTGATCGTTATTAAGCTTTTATTGTCTATAACTTTACCATTTAATCAAATTTCATTTAGATTTCGCCAAGGCTCTACAGGTTAATTTTCCTATATTTTTCAAACTAATTATTATTTACTTAACTATAATCTTTTATTGATGATATTTCTAAGCTTGCTACTTTGTTTTTTCTTTATTAAATATAAATAAGGGTATATGTAACCATAGTTACGAAGAATTGTACGACGTCAGACGAACAATGCCGAAAATTCGAAATAATACCCTCTTGTAAGAATGTTCTACATAATATTCTTGAAGATGTGTAAAGTCTGCTAACCCTGTATCTGTCTGTTGTATTGGCAATACTAATAAGTGTTTTTGCAATAAAGTTTAAGCAATTTACCAAAAATATTGTAGCAATATCGGAAATCGTTTAAAGAAAATAATCCAAACTAATATTATAAAATGCGAAAAAGTGAGTTCGTTCATTTGTTTGTTACGCTTGTACGCCTTAACTACTAGACAAATCTTCATAAAATTTCGCATATGCGTTATCAGGGGTATAGAATAGGACATAGGGATACCTTTCAACGAGAAAAAAGTACTGTTAGTTATCTAACCTAACCTACATTTACGCAAGTGAAGCCGCGGGCAAAATCTAATTTTAAATATATGTTACAATCCCAATGCCACGGTAATGTTACCTAACAGTATTCTATCTTCATACAAACGGTCGTAACGCGAGTCATACCTACGCGCCTCGAGGTTGGTATGCACTCAGTACGCAACCAGTCGCGAATGCGCCGCAGCGCTGAACGGACGGTGTGATTTTGTAAGCAGTAAGCGTGCGATTTGTTAATATTTGTTTGAAAATAAGTACTTACATAATAATAATGGCAAAGTGCAATTGTAAACAAAAAGTATTTTTTATTAAAGTTTTTATCCGAATGCAGATTTTTTTATATTACATTTAACAATAAAGCTTTTCGTACGTCTCAGTCGAGATGCCAATACTTTTCAGTCTCAAATACATAAGGTTGTTTCTTATTAAATCGACTAATCAAAAAACACACATGATTTTTATTGAACACTTCCTATTTCATTCACAACAAATTTCATTTATTTGAATTAAACATGATATTTACAATACCAAAACTGGGAAGAAACTCAAGTAGGTAAATTAAATTAAAATACTGTAGGTGGGCAGCCTCGCGGGTTCGCGGGCCGCGCGGCTGTAGGCAATTATTTCAAGGACAGAGCCGAGTTACAGTACTGGTAGATAACATTACCGTGACAATGCATTCAACAACGTTAATAACCTGACGCATATTAGCAATAAAACGTTTAAAATAACCGACAATATTCGTCTTTTTCATTGTAATTTCAATATGTATAACAATATAAAAATTAAACACATAGGTATATACACTTTACAGTGTAGCATATACCTACGTGTTTATTTTAAATAACCATATAGGATCTGTAGTGGGTGGACAAATAAGAATGTACTCCAAAACATTCTCTTCCTGGAAATCTGTACGGATGAACCTTTAAGCGAAGTCTTAGATTCCTGGAATTTACCGATATTTGTATTAGGGAAATCCCGTCATCTAAAAGAAGCCAAACGTTTTGTCTCTTCTCACTCAATTTCAGATTATTATTCGATTGCATTAATTGCTAATTATTTATGTATTCATTTGCAATACGCATTTAAATAAACAGTCAAATATCCACTTAAATCTTGGTGCAATAAAATAAAGTCGGCCTCGATGGCGTAGTGGTTAGTGTACCTAACCAACTGCCACGCCTGAGGTCGCGGGTTCGATTCCTGCACAAGTCAAATATTTGTGTGCATGAATATGGATGTTTGTCTTGGTCTGGATGCTTATATGTATAATATGTACAAGCTACCCATACCATGTACCCATAGTACAGGTTCCGCTTAGTTTGGGCTAGATGGTGTTATGTGTATGTGGTGGAATATACAAAAAAAAGAATATTAAAAAAATTACAGGCAGCATGTTTGACTGGCAGGCTGACGCAGTATAGTCACACTATATTCCCAACAAGTAGGCAGTGATATATATACATACCCAAATTTCGTCAGCTGTAGTTGGGTATAAGGGATTTTAAGGTTTAAAGACCCATGTAATTTGGATGAGCCTATTGTCGTTCCAGATTCTGTGCTGCTACGAATATTTTCTTGATATAAAACCCAATTACTTTTTGTAACCCAAAACGTAATTGGCAGTTATGCAAACGTATATATTACAAAAACATTACTCAAATAATCCTAACTTCATTAACAACAACATATTAAACCGTTTGGATTAAATGGCCACCGTCCAAAAATAACACAAGCTACGAGTTCCTGTTATTTTACATTCACATATTATTTGATAGCAACTATGACAAACATTGGTTAAAATACAGCAGGTGTGGCAAACATTTTTGTATTTCATTCCAGATATGTGTATTTTTATGAATAACTAAAATTATTTGACTGCTTGCTATCCACAATATAAATAGATCAGCTTTTTAGTAGCGGCGTTAGCTCAATGGATATGAGTTTACAATCGATGTGTTTGTATTCGATTTGCACTTGTTGCACTACTCATTAGATACGGACTCCACTTTAACACACATATTTATCTTAAATGAAAGAGTTCACAAGGATACAGTGATATGTAAATCCAGATAAAAATCGAAATCAAATTAACTATATAATACGCATAAAAAACGTCTAGCCTTGGAATCGAATTCGATTGCATGAAAGTTCAAAAGTCTCCATTAGGCTATCAGTTTTCATTTAGATATTTAATTTGTTGCCATTTCTTTTTTATATACCTCGGCTATTGCTTGCTTTTATTATATTTTATAACATTTCTAATATTTAAAATTCAAAATATAATAAAAGCAAACAATAGCCCCGGCTATTGCTTGCTTTTATTATATTAATTTATTATTATTAGCCCCGGCTATTGCTTGCTTTTATTATATTTTATAACATTTCTAATACTTAATATTCAAATTATGTACATTTCGAATGCATTTTAAAATGCCATAATTTTTATTCCAATTGTGTGTAGAATGCAACGATTTGGCAAAACATTGGGTTTCAGCCAAAATATTGTTAGACGCTCAATTGATAACCGAGCGGTTTTGTTCAATTCCAAACATAAGTGCTGTCCCATATAGTACGTTAGTTTATTGATTCGAAACGCATTACTTTATTCTTCATATTTTTGGCATAGACGTTTATGTACATATTTAAAATTAATGATGCACTTTATCTGTTGTCAAGAGTGAATAACCGCCAAGTAGATATACTATATTTTATTATGTACAATATTCACAAAAAGATATTGGATTTTAAAATTGCATCATTCCGCATCCAATTATTGATCGATTACACTGAGTATCATTCGAACTGAATCATAATCGAATAATCGAAACTTTTGATTTGATGATATGATCGACATAGGTCGCGTTAGATCGATTGCGCTCGACGATGTATCGATAACCTTCTTTTAGTTCTTCCTCCCAATATTTACAAGGCATGAACTCATGCCGAATTCGTATCCGAATTGCGATATTGAGATTCGTATTTGCGTATAGCAGCGTAGAGCTACTACATAACAGAATAATCAATCGTTATCTAAGTTCTACGCATTAGAATATTTCATTTTGAAGATTCGAATAGAGCGAGTTTTAATCGACATTCAGATGACATAGTTAAACTGCTGCAAGCCTGCAGTAGTAGTACCAGCATGGTAGACTATTTCTAAGCCCTCTCATTCTGAACCCACAGTACTGACTGAGTTGATAAACATGACTAGCAATATTAAAATCTGTTGTCAAAATAATGTAATACTAAGCTTTTCAGTTTAACAATAACACACTCTCTTTATGTACCATCGCTGCAAGACCTGTTCCGAGACAATGAGCTGGCATCAGTTTGCCGTGCATGAGTCCTTACGTAAGGAACTGTGTGATGGCTATTGAAGGAGCGCATTATTACGAGCTTCCAGTTGTATCGACGCTGTATACAAAAGGCTACCGGTTTGTAAAAGTTACCCGGCATCACTTATATTAGCTATAAATTCATACTAAGTTACGTTTGCCGCGTTCAAATTTAAGGATACTTTATATTGCAGCAAAGCGAGTTGCGATAGATGTTGTACAGCAACCGCATATTTATAGCGTAGTACAGGGTATTTTTAGCCCCGTGATGACTTTAGTAAATGAAACTAAAAACTTATCGTTTAATATATCTTTATATATATAATTCTACTGTACGTGTGTATGTCACTGAACTCCTCCTAAACGGCTGGACCGATTTGGATAAAAATAATTGTGTGTGTTCATGTGGATTCGAGGATGGTTTAGATTTGTGTTTTTTTTTTTCGTTTTTACCAGGACAACGTCTGTCGGGACAGCTAGTATATTATAATATTGGATGTATAGTCAGTGTACTATATTGAGATATAATGATAAAAGCATTGTATTCCCGGCGCCCACCCGTACAATGGTTAATGAATTTACTTTTATTTATTTTTAGAAAACTATCCATAATGAACAAGAGATTGTTTTTGTTATTATCCCAAGCATATAATAAGCGTGACACAATAAAAACTCTGTTCTATAGAACACCAGTTTTAATTAATGTTGGTCTACTCTCAAGCTTACAAATTTTACTGGCACACAAATATCACCACGATTAACAAAGCGTAAAACAGAAAAGTTTACGGCTGCCCATGGCTCTTTACATAAGACTAGCTTTTTCCCTCGGCTTCTCTTTTAGATAATAATAATAATATTCTATTCTATCACATACACACAACACCATCTAGCCCAAACTAAGCAGAGCTTGTACTATGGGTACTAGACAATGGATAAACATACATATATACTTTTTTTTTTTGTAAATACATGCTTATTATACATAGAAACACCCAGACCAAGACAAACATCCATGTTCATGCACACAAATGTTTGACTTGTGCGGGAATCGAACCCGCGACCTCAGGGCGTGGCAGTCGGTTACACTAACCACTACGCCACCGAGGCCGACAGATTATGTAAGTAACAGTACTTTTTAAATAAAATATAGTTTATGTTACTCGGTGATAATAAAGCCTACTAATAATGAAAGAATTGTTAAAATTGATTGAGTCGTTTTTGTAATAAATCGTTACAAACAAACAAAAATTGTATCTTTCTTCTTTACAATATTAGTATAGATGGTCGAACATAGTGGTAGGACTTTTATAATGGAGAAGCATTCTTATCACGTGGTAATGGCGGTACTCTCATATAAATCTATAAGTCCGACTGGCCTTACTACAATAACAATAATGTCCTCCAGATCGAATTTCAGTCATGGCGGCCAATCTTAATGATTGAGATTGGCCATCTGCGCAAGAGATATTATAGTGCACAAGTATGTGCACAAACACAAGTGCACTCTCTGTTCCCCAACTCTCATGATCCGATGGGACGTATAATCCGACACGACCGGAGAGAGATCAGGCGCAGGACCAATGGCTTTACGTGCTTTCCGAGGCAAGGAGGTGTCTAACACCGCCAACTTCTTAACTTTGGGCTCGTATTGAGATTTCTTAACAGAAAAACCCAATAACTTTTAGTTGACCCGACCCGGGATTCGAACCCGAGACCTCATGCACAGCAGTCGTATTCACTACCGCTGCGCCACGGAGGCAGTTTAAACAATACACAATATAGCACTAGCATACTTTTAGTGTATTTTGGTGAGCTAATGCCTTACCGTTGCCACTACGATAAGTGTTGTGGATTCAATCCCCACACGGGACCAAAAGTTGTGTAATTCACAAATATTTGTTCGGCGTCTGGATGATCTTTTTTTTTTAAATAATAATAATTATCATTTATTTTTTTATTTCTCTTTCACACAGAATGGTTACAAAAAATCAGATCTTGAACTAAATTTTACATGATCGAGTTGGTGAGTCTACCAGGATGAACCTGTATGACAGATAACCAGCCTTTTTTTTTTTTTTTTTAACGTCAGGGGAATGCTTTTATGCACCGTCAGGGCGCGGGTGTGTGGGACTCGAGCCAGAAAAGCCGGCCCCATACCCACTAAACCCCTAACGACGTTTCTCCGGTACCTAGTGTCGGTGCCACGGGATTCGCGCTAGCATTCACCGCGAACAGATAACCAGCCTCTCCTAACTCTAGATAAGCCGGAGCTCGAGTAAGTGCAACCACGTTGATTGGTATTCAGAAGTGAGAGATGTATACAGAGAGAATTAATAAAAACATAATTCTAATCATGTTATAATGTGGTGAGTATGTATACTTTTGTGTGCGTGAGCGTGTGTGTATGAATGTTAGTGTAGATATGTGAGTGTGTGGGCATGTGTGAGTCTGTGTGTGTATTGGTGCATGTGTGTTTGCGTGTGTGTGTGGATGAGAGTGCGTGTGTATGTGCTGTGTGTGCTAATCTTACGAGAATGCAGTATAATTATCTTGGGATCAGAGACAGCTGGTAAGCTAATAACTCTGTTAGCAGTGTAAGATTTTTAGGTAGGAACAAGTATTAATCTTTCCGTTTCCTCCTTGCTAAGGGATTTTAGCCAAAAAGTTGTGTTCTTTTTACAAAGGTGTTTGGGTAGTGAATAGATTTTTATTTTCTTATTCACCTTGTTATACAGGAATCTGCCCAGGAATCCAGAAAATCTGCCAGAAAATGCAGTTGACCAATGGCGTGATGATGATGGTCTTTGGAAATTACACCTGCCCGGAATCCCGAAATATAAATTGTTTTATATAAATACAAAAAAAAAACAATTTAAATAAAGCATTATAAAACCCGTAAGACGTAGTCCAATCTGTAACATTCACGTAAACTTTAAATCGTAAATTTCATAGGTCAATAGCTTATCCTATGAAGATGTAAGAACAGATTTGATACTAAACTATGTTACAGAATCTGTTCCATTCAGTTCTGTGTGGCTATTCAGCAGTATCATGCCTGTGATAGGAGGGTAGGAGGTAACATCGACTACAAAGAAAATTTAGCACGGAATTATTACATTTCAAAGTCCCAAAGGCTGTTGTCAACGTCGGTACGGGGAAACAATGGCACAGACACAGTTTGCTGTGTTCTAATCCTTGTGTACGAACACCCCTGTACCGTTTGAAGAGGCTCTTTGTTTCCCACTCTCAACCGTATTGACTGACAGTTTGTACCACTTTCAGTGACTCAAAGGTATATTAATGATATTTGAATAGTTTATGTCTATAATTAAATGTTGTAATCTAAGTTACAATTATATACCCGTGTTTATTTATTACTTGTAAAAACGTAGTTACAGTAACAACAAAGTTCAATATTACAATCAATTTCATTATATACTAAGCTGCCCACAGAGTTTAAAAGTATTTATAGTGCAAACTTATTCAAAAATAAACTTTAAGCATTTTTATTGGGAAAAGGCTATTATAGTGTTGACGAATTTATTAATGACAAACAGTAGACATAATAACGTATTATTTAACCTGTTGACATAGTTCCATTAAATTAACTAATTATATTAAAATTTATATTGCTAATTGTTATTAAAATTGAAATTAATAATTATTTATTGTTGAAATTACAGTCTTATATTGTGGTATATCGCGAATTTGATGTAATTTGAGTTTTGTGAAGTTTATAATTGTTATAAATTTTATTTTATTTGATTGTAACAATATATTTTCAACACAATATGTATTGTTAAGAAATAAATAACTTACGACTTATGGTTACAATTATATCTTTAAAATTGTATGTCCGACTAGTTCTGAATATAAGTTGGCTTTTAACTATAAGTTAAATAATAACTTAGTATTTGAGATGTCTTTTGGTTATAAAAAACATCAGCTTTTTAACCTAGTTATATTTTTCTATCAAAGAATTACATTTTTTTTTAATAATCCTTTTTTTATGTTTTGTATCTAAACTTTAATTTTATTCCAGCTAGGCTATAGTTATAGATTCCAAACTGAAATAAAATTATTCTTACTTTATTTAAAAAAAAATCTTTAATTATTGTCACATAAATGTTTTTATTATATATTCATATATCTTCGTGATCTATTATCGCTATTTATAGATGCCAAGCTGCAATAAAGTTAAACCTTTGATAAAATACAAAGAAAATTTGATTATTTAAAAGGAAAAGGGTTTGGCACATCTGGTCTTATTATGCAATATTTCAAAAAAATCCAAATATTTCAAAGATTGACTCCATGAAAAATTATTAGGGCCAATTGTGCGAGACCGGAGATATATATTTTTATTCTGTCAGCTCCATACAAATTTTTTAATATAAATTTCTCTGTGCGCCGTTTATAATTCTGTTATATAATGATACAATTTTGGAGTATGTATTTGGTCTTCCGAATCATATGCAGGCATAAAAATCACCGTTTCCAAAATTATTGATCGGATATCTATGAAAGCCGAAATCCAGCCCACAGTGCGTCGACAGAATAAGTATGTACGGTACCGAAACCGTACACAGTCTCTACATAAAGGTGTGTAATACCAATGTTTAAGATATGGTTTTTAAGTGATTCTAATTGAAAATGTATTAAACATATTAATCAAACAATAATTATTGCTTTCGAACCTCGATCAATACTATTTGAATAAATTCAAAGTTTTTGTCTCATTAATTGTTAATCACACATCATTTTTTATATATTCTGTCAGTATCGGTAATGGACGCATTAACATTTAAACCATCGTAAATACAAACACGCACATACAAGCCGAGTCATGCAGGTTTTGTACAAAAGTTTTCGCTAATGCTAAACCGTATTTTCAAGTTTCACTTAAAGGCTTGACCTAAGAGACAGCGAATGGCCTGAAAACGTACAAAACAGAGTTTACGCAGCGCGACATAAAAATAAAGTACACTGAAAGCAATTACTGGGTTCCGTCACGTGTAGGCTGCCTTGGAATTTTGAAGTTAGTAGTGATTCCTTGAAGTTCAACACATTTCTATACTAAATGAAATATTGGCTGTATTTTGACTATTATTATACAGGAATTCATAGAATCTTACAAAGCAATTTATCATAATATAGGGAACCGTTTTTTGGTTATAGAAAGAAAACGAATTCTTGCGATAATTTAGTCCAAAAAAAACATCCTAGATTTTTCTAATGTTTATTTTGTTTAAAACAGAAATTATAATGACAGTTTCTCGTTTACGTTTTCGAAAAAAATCCTAGTTCCTTCCTATAGGTACTAAATCTTTTAAAGCAACCAGAATAAACCAATTTGCTTGGAAACTATTAAACAGTTAGCATTCAATAAGAAGCGGTTGGAAATTCGCCATTCAAAATAATGAAAGAAAATTCAAGAGCTATAAAAAATACTCGTTTGTAAAAGTTCTAGTTTCTTTACGTTACCGTTTATACATTAATATTTATATAGGCGATAACTTGAGACTCTTTTGAATACGGCTTATCAGAAATCATTCATAATAAAAAGGTCTAAATATGGAAATCTAAGGATGTGTCCAGATCTGGCGAATGCGCCACGAATGCGCCACTCGCGACACGCTCGTGAGCTGCGTGCGTGCAATTACTGCAGTTGTTAGATGCGTCTCTGTGGCGCAACTCATGCAAGGCTTATACAGTAAGTGCGCGTGGCGGGCGTTAAGCGCGCGCGCAGCTCGCGAGCATGCAGTTCCGTTCGATTGCATTCGCGCGTGGCTCTTGCGCCGTTCGTGCACGGCGCGCAAGCGGCGCAGGAACGGCACGCGAACTTAAAACGCAGCTCGCGAGCGACGCATTCGTGGCGCTTTCGACAGATCTGGACGCACCCTAAGGAGACTATCTTACCACTGTAGAAGATCCAAAACGGCAGGTGTTCAAAGTTGTATAATATGCTGTTTTCTGCTTTATATGTTAATATTATTCTGTTAGCATCCCTACAATAAAAAAATAATATTAAAGATCTCTACTTTAAGCAGTTAATAATATAATGAAATTTGGAAGGTTTCAATACATTAAAATAGTTTAAAACAGATTTCTATACAACACATTTGATGTTTTGTTTGTCTAACTGTGACTAATGCACATCACTCGAACTGAATATCCACAACGAATCTTGTATTAAAATACTAGAATCCTAACTAATACTATAAATGCGAATATGAGTTATTTGTCTGTTTTTTACACTTTCACGCCTTATCTACTCGACCAATCATGAAATTTCGCATACACGTTTTTAGGGGAACAGAAAAAAATATAGGGTACCTTTCATCCAGAAAAAGGTACTGTTACTAGCCTAACCTAATCTACAATTACGCGGGCGAGGCCGCGGACAAAATCCAGTAATATATAAATTGTTAAATTACATTAAGTAACTTTTCTGATTAATAAATTCCAGTTTGTGACAGTGACCTGTGCAGCCCGATCGAAACTTCAAACACTTAAATGTAAATAATATGCATGATCGCGTTAATTCCCTTTACAAATTATAATAATCCAGTAATTATTTGAATGTGTTTGCAGTTTACAATGAGATCACCTTTTGTAACAATAGTATTAAGTGCTAAATAAATGGTTATCCAATATTTGTTGTACAACAAAGCTATTTATATTATTGTCATCATAAAACTGATAGTCCTGAATTCGGTAACTGCCAGGCGCAGCAGTAGTGAATGCGTATGCAATGCATAAGTTCGAATTCCGGGTTAGGTCAACAAAAAGTGATTGGGATATTCTGTAAAGAAATTTTCAATAGCAGCCCTAATTTTGGGTGGTGTAGCAACCCTATATGCTTTGGTAAGCACGTAGAGTGTGATCAGGTGCAGTAACCACATTTCTTGCGCCCGAAGACTCTCCAGTCGTGTTGGGTTGCCATCAACGGTCAAATAGAGTTTCGGCAGTCGACAGCAACCCAACACAATATCGGCATAAATAATAGAAAAGTAAACTAACGTACAGTGAGCTGTAAAAATGCATACCCATTTCAAAACTAAAATGGTATAAGTCGGTAACTAATAAGAAGTTTATTTATATCGTAATAGATGGCGCTGCACTACTATAAAATATAAAGAAGACGATTTCTTAAGAACTCAATTTTGACAAATTTATTTTGAACAATTTTTTTATGTCAATTCACAATATTTAAAATAAGAGTATATTTAAATTTAGATTCTTTCATTAAAATGGAGTCCGTATGAATTCGATCAATTACCAGATGGTCTCGTGAGGTTTTGAGTTATCAGAGCATTATTGAATAATGGTCAGGTAGTGTCAAGTAGTGACTACTGTATAATTGCTTGTGGCTGAATCATATGAAATTGGCGTTAAGTCGAACTGGCCACTTTGATCTCAAATATCTGGTGTTTGGTTAGGAAATCCAAATTTATAATTATTTATATTTTAGGTTTGTATATATGTTTTGTATTTAGTGATTCAATTGTTTTCCCACCATTTGATTTTTCTTTGACAGCGTTCTGTTCACATAATGGAAAACTTAAAATATCGCGTTTTTATGAATACGAGTTCCACCGTGGTCCTAGCGCTACTGAAATAGCTCGAAGGATGGCGAGTTAATGAAAAATGACGAAAGTGCGGCGATAATAATGGTAAATATCGATATTCGATTGATTACATACATAATTTCATATTTTTTATTTTGTGCTACTTTTCCCATATAAGACGCTAATTTCATATATTATGTAAGGACCTAATATTTGGCATTTTTTTATTATTCGTTGCTGTATTTTAGAGTTAGCTTTTTTTTAACTTTTTTGACTTACAAAAGAAGAACGTGCAATAAAAACTATAATTTCTTTTTCGTTTTTAAGGAAACCTTGTGTTAAGGAGTTTTACGTTGCCTATGTATTGAGATATCTACCATAAATATGCATATTCTGTATATTAATTCATCCAAGCTAACTATAATTGTCTTAAAGATGCTCTATCCTGAAAGGTAATCAGACGTAAAGAGGTACGGCGTAGACATTTCAATATGGTCCTAATAGCATTCTCTGTGTACAGACCTCAAAACAATATATAATTATATATTATTACTGTTATATATATTATAATAACATATATAACAATATATATAATTCAATTCAATTCGTTTATTCGCATAATAACACCAAGACACAATTAAGTACATGTTTAATTAAATGGAAATTTAATTATATCTGACTACAGTAATTAAAATTTTAGTATTACATAAAAGTAAATTACAATTAAATTTTAATTACTAACGCGTGAATAACAACGAATTAATAATTTATAACAAGCGATCTTTAAATAATATTGTCTTCTGTTTACGCGAATGTTATTCATTGAAATTAAACTACTATATACGGATTTTATCGCGTTATTTATTTTACACTTTATTACAACATTTTGAAACTGTCACACTACTACTAGATACTATTTAACTTTACTAATGTTTAAGCTTATTAATTTATTAAAACTATTAAATCTAATTATATTTAAGTTTACACTTTCCCCGACGTTTCGGTTGCTTTTCAGCGAAAAGCGATCTTTAATTGAAGATACTGTTAAACCGTTGGCTCTTTTATTTTTCGTCCAGTGCATAAGCATAGACTTATGAAGAAAACTTAGTCTATCTTTATAAGCATATTGCGCGCATGCATTGTAGAGTGCAGATGGAAGATGCAGGTATGATATATGACAAAGGTAAAGTTCATCCAGAAAAGAAGTGCAAAAAAAATGATTCACGACAACCTGGCAACCACATGTCTATAAAAATAGGATAAAAAACTACTATAAAAAAATTGTCGGCAGCCCATAGTCGGCGTACTGGTTTCTAGTCAAAAAGCACTAGTCAAGATACAGTCAACTTACTGTCAATTACCCACCCACCATACGAGGCAGTGAGTTGCCAAACTGTGGTGGTTTTAATCGCTAGACCTGAAGTCTCGGGGGAGCCCGACATAACCCTCTCGCCTCCCTTTGTAGCGAGTATGCATCAGGAGCATTTAACCAAGATAAAAAAATAACAGGCTAACTGTTAGTTAAGTGACATCGAGCTGCTCTTAAAGCTCTGAACTCCTGTAGGGTGGATTCCGGACTGGTCCTGAGCTGTGTTAAAGCCCTTAACAAACTTGGCAGGAAAAACACAGTCACGCTAGTGTGGGTTCCGGGGCATGCAGGTGTGCAGGGTAATGAGGAGGCTGACGAATTGGCCAGGAAGGGCTCGGAGCAACTATTTGTTGGCCCCGAGCCATTTGTAGGACTCTCTGAGAGTACCGTCAAGGCAGCTATGAATGCACATGGCAATGATAAACACAGGCGGGAGTGGATGGCCCTTAGGGGTCTGGAACACTCCAAGAAATTCATTGCAAACAGAGCCACGGCTTCACCCGGAAGTTCTGCGGGTACAACAAGGGCCAAATACGCCTGCTCACAGGAGCGTTTACTGGTCACTTTGGCACCAATGACTTCCTGTGCAGATTGAGTTTGGCAAACAATTTGATCTGCAGAGCCTGTGGTGAGCGGGACGAGTCCATATTACACCTACTGTGTGAATGTGACGCGTTGGCTGGACTAAGGATGGGTCTGATGGGGTTGGCATATCCGAGCCCTGAAGACTTCAGGCTTCTCCCTCTGAAGTGTACGCTGCGATTGATGCAGTACATTCATAGGGAGATAGCTAAGGTATAGATCTCGGGGCCGACACAAAAGATCCCACTGGGTCGAAGTGTCGCCGGTCTACACTGACTGGCCCCCGTAACAAGATAAGATAAGTGACATCGATATCAATCAGAGATGCTCTTCTGATAATTAAAAATGTAACATGTAGTAACGTAAACTAGCTTATATTAAACTATCGTTTGACAGCTCACAATGGTCCTGAGTGATGAAGGCCTAACTTTACAAAGTTATTTACAAATTAAATATTATAGTCAATTATCGCTCACTTTAGTGAATGAAAACATCCTGAGGAAACCTGCAAGTCTGAGTATTCTTAGTTATGAAAATGGCTCCCAATTCACGCTTAACTAAGGTGGTACATTTTAAGTAATTATTTTCATACAGAGAATAGAGGTAAACCTAACGCACCGACGGCAAAAAAAATACGTTTAAGCTCGTCCTCAAAAAAAACCACGCGTTAGATTGTTAACTGATGAACGACTAAATAACCGTTTCGAGAGAATCTATGATGATTAAAATAGCCGAAATTCATTCTAAGGCCTCGAATACCGCAACGAAACTTTAAACATTATCAAGATTAAAAATCGTGTTAGCAACGGAACCCTAACAACCGGAATCCAATTACAAAAAAAAGGGAACAACAATTGCGGTAAAATAGAGCGCAAACTTGTGCGCCCTTCACTTGACATTTTAGCGAATGTACTGAAACAAAGAACAACAAAATGAACAAAGAAACTACCCCTATTGTTCCACCCTAACTATGTGACGTACGAAGTATAATTAATAACTATAATTAGTAGACAAGCTATAATATATTGTTTGCAAAAATGAGAAATTGTTCAGATATTGCGGATAGTTTTTTCCATTTTCATAATTTGTAGAACTAGCGTGTCATGTTAAACAAGGTTATTAACCTCTAGAGAAAAGAGAGACAGTAAATAAATCGCTGTAGTCTGTCGTGAGTGAGTTATGAGGCGGCACGCTGTTTTTGCTTCCTAGATATTATGAGAGGATATACCTAAAATTATTAATGTTGTTACTTTACCCTCAAAAGCCAACTTAAGTTATGACTCATTACTTTAATGATTTTGAAACGAGTTCCTTTTGTTGTTATAATATTATCACATAGAAGATTGTAGTCTTATTAAACTAAAACTATTTTATAACGCTTTTAATCATTCTAATCATTTTCTACCACTATGTGACCAGGCCATGTAACAGCTGATGCCCGCAAAATAATATATTTATTAGCGTAAAACACGGTATTTAAGGATGTTACATTAATTTACGTATAGATCATACATCTTCAGCTACCGATAAATAGCATGCAATATATATCTATATAAGTAATTGAATTAAAATGTTCTTAATATTGTAGAAATATTGTTAAACTAGCTGTCTTTTAAATAAATGTTTGTTTGTTGTTTGTTTATTATTTGCGGATGACGTTAAGTTGCAGTTGGAGATTAGGTCCGAGTCAGATTGCAGGCGCCTGCAGGAGGATGTTGATCGCATAGTACAATGGAGTCATGAAAACAAGCTTTACTTCAACGTAACCAAGTGCTCGCTGATGAGTTTCACCCGCGCTCGGACACCTGTGCGCTATGATTATGTGGTGGACACGGCGCACTGTGGGCTGAAAATCGACCTCCATAGACATAGAAATGAAAGTTGCTAGATGTTCGTTTTGTTGACAGATATGGCTTCTATTAGCTATTATACACATAACAATGTCGTCTGAGCTAACTCCGCACAGAAATGAATTTATTATAAGGTTTTTTCGAAAAAAATGTATGGAGCTAGCATGAAAAATCTGAATATCTCTGAACTTGTAAGGAAAACCGTAATATCCTCAGAGATGGTTATAGGACTAATTATTTGTGATTTTTTGACATACTTCATATAACGGTACCTGCTGCAGAATTTTTTTTAAAAATCATCTAATTTTTAATTAATTTTTTTTAACATTAAACGATTTGTTTTATTGTAAAAGTAAAGAAACAACACGTTATATGCATATAATACTAAATCTTTGCCAGTTATTTGTTAAAATATCAAGAAAATTATTTTTGCCTTACATAGTATATATGTTTTAAAACAGGTAATTGGATACCATTACTAAACTTTGCATACAGGTAAACTACTGAATAATAAATTAGCCTTCTAATGAGTTCTGAATAAGAGATTAAGTGATTTGCAATATCGCACAATGGTAACTACGGATTACACTAATTAAATTCTTACAGGTCAGTACATAAGTAAACTAATTAGTTAATTAGACATGTTACGAGTTCTAAGAAATATTTTCGACAACTGTCTAATTATTTTATTATTATGTCTAAATGAAGGTATTTTTTTAAATCATTAAATTCTACTAATGTCAAAGTAAAGATCAATCGATAAGTTAGTTATTTTATTAACGCTAATAATAGGCATTAAATAAAAAGAAAAATAAATTAAAAAGGTATTTTTTAATAGTTGATAAAATTTATATAAAACAAAACATAGGTACAAAAGTATGCAAAAATATAAATAGGTACAAGAATAGTAATATAAAATATTTAAAAATAAATCAATTGCAAAACATAGTTACGTACCAAAGCTAAATAACGAAAGATCATGAAAAAATTACATTGAATAGAATTATAATTAAAAGTTTCTAGTTTTCCTTATCACTCTCGTCGATTTCTGAATCAGAATCTAGATTGCCTACAAACTCAAAGTCAGTTTCTTGAAACTTTTCAGGAAATAAATCCTCCTTTTTCTTGGCATCTAACTTGGGCCTTTGTACATTTATAAAAGGATCCGAAGAAACAACTAACATATTAAGGATATCATGATTCGAATCTTGCCTGCTCTTTTTCTGCGAATGATGTTCCCGAAACCTCCTAAAATCTTTATTGCGAGACTCGGATGCTTCTTCCGAGAGACTTCCTATGGGTACAACATCATTCTTCTCGATTATGTCTGCCCCGTGTATAAGTAATTTGTGGACGGTTGATGACATATAGTACCAGTCATATAATTCCACGTACCTCTCTGCTGTTTTGAAGGCATAATCTTTAAATTTAATTATATCTACTTTTTCCCCGGAAGTTATTGCCTGTAAAATCACAGCAAATCTTCTTATTAGTTTTTCGTCCAACCCAGTAATGGCTGCAGTTTTATGGGGAAATTTGAAAAACTTTCTTGCAGTGTTGCCATCATTAGTAGTTCCGGAACCTTGTTTAACAATGTCAATCAATAGATTTAATTCGTCTTTAAATTTGTCTTGAATAATCTTTTTTCTCTTACTTAGCATTTCTTTGTGCTCGTTACCTCTCGCAGCCCACTCTTTAAAATCTAGTCTATACGAAATATGTAGTAAACATTCCATACAATTTATACGGGCGTGTAGAGATGACAATCCAAACTCGTATATGTCAGAAGATACGGTCTTTGCTGTTACTACACCCAAACGGTTCATTTCTGTCGGTTTTGCCAAACACAAATACCATGATGAACTTGATCTGGCTTGAGACAAATACGTGCAGACTTTACCATCGATCATTGTCATCATTAGGTGATGCTTCACCCTGTTTCTATTATTGCACTCTGTAGGAATGAGAGCTTTAATTTCTTCATCCATTTGTCGTTTGTGTTCGATGACTACTGCTTCGCTTTCCTTCACAAAAGTAAATTGAACTGGACGACAATACATTGCTGAGCATGGTTTTGGGTTCATCCACAAAGTATTGTCTCCATCAGTCAGTTTTAGTGGCATCAAGGAAGTCATGAAAATACTTGAATCGTCTTGATCGCTATCCATTTTCTGCTTGTATCGGCTTTGGTTTGACGCACCATCGAAACCCCATTTAGATATCAATTTTAAATCCTTATTTTGCACATCATCGTTAGGAAAACTTTGGAGGATTCTTTTGACCGTAATGTCGAGTAAAGCTTGAAGGGTTATTCTTGCCGATGAATCGGTCACTAACACTGATTGCTTCGGAGGATAGCATGCAATTTTAGAGGCTGCTTCAGGATGTTTCAGCATATATTCGATTACAGATGCGATATCCTCACAACCTTCTTCCTTAAAACGCGCTGCTGCTGTATGTGCCAATTCACTGGGATTGTCAGTTTTATGCTCATCAGATTTTCTCTTCTTCTGTTTGCTTCCCAGATCTTCGAATGGTTTTCGTGACCTCTTTGTCATTGTACCAACAGAGTATGATGTTGAGGGTTCTGGAGAGATTGATCTTGATCCCTCAGCAACAGTTGGTTCTTGAGCGACTAAATTTATACAACTTGGCCAATCGATAGTTGCTTGCAGCCAAATTTCGTATTGTTTTCTAAAAGTATCAAGAATTCGGTGAGATTTTTGCCACCTTTGTGATGCAGCTCGTACAAATCTCTGACAAAATTCTTTTAGAGTCACTTGATCTTCAACGGAAAGACAAACGTCTAGGCGGGATATAACTTCACTAAACAATACCTCATGATCAAATGAAGTACTCTTACATTTTAGAAGAACGAATAGGTCTAAATTGGTATTTAAACTTTCCATTATAAAATTTCACAGTGATATGTTAGGGGTAACAAAGCTTAGAATAAACTAAATTATGATGCAAAATGTTAACCCTTTTATATTTCAGTCCAACATTAGTTAACGACCTCATTAGACAGTTGTCGAATATATTTCTTAGAACTCGTAACATGTCTAATTAACTATTTAAGTTACTTATGTACTTACCTGTAAGATTTTAATTAGTGTAATCCGTAGTTACCATTGTGCGACATTGCAAATCACTTAATCTCTTATTCAGAACTCATTAGAAGGCTAATTTATTATTCAGTAGTTTACCTGTATGCAAAGTTCAGTAATGGTATCCAATTAACTGTTTTAAAACATATATACTATGTTAGGCAAAAATAATTTTCTTGATATTTTAACAAATAACTGGCGAAGATTTAGTATTATATGCATATAACGTGTTGTTTCTTTACTTATACACCAAAACAAATCGTTTAATGTTAAAAAAAATTAATTAAAAATTCGATGATTTTTAAAAAAAATTCTGCAGCAGGTACCGTTATATGAAGTATGTCAAAAAATCACAAATAATTAGTCCTATAACCATCTCTGAGGATATTACGGTTTTCCTTGCAAGTTCAGAGATATTCAGATTTTTCATGCTAGCTCCATACATTTTTTTCGAAAAAACCTTATAATAAATACATTTTTGTGCGGAGTTAGCTCAGATGACATTGTTATGTGTATAATAGCTAATAGAAGCCATATCCGTCAACAAAACGAATATCTAGCAACTTTCATTTCTATGTCTATGGAGGTCGATTTTCAGCCCACAGTGCGGCGCCACTGCAACGAGTCACCGAGGTGCGAGACTTGGGTGTTTTCATGACTCCCGATCTGACATTCCGGGAGCACATAAACAGAGTCTGTAAGAAAGCGTACAGAAACCTACGGTTTATTCTGAGGCAGACACATAGCTTCACCAACATCACAGCAGTCAGGGTCCTATATGATGCACTAGTCAGGAGTCATCTTGAACATAGTGCGGTCATATGGGCCCCACATGAAGTGAAGTACGCGGTAATGTTGGAGCGCGTTCAAAATAAGTTTACACGCCACCTGTATAAAAAACTATATGGGGTATATCCGTTTTACCCACTGATGTATCCCTCCCTGTTTGTCCTGGGCATGGTTGGTTACAATCAACTGCGTGTCCGACGAGAGTTTGCACTGGTTGCCTACTTGGTGAAGGTGCTTCGCGGATTGGAGAGTCACCCGGCAGTACTGCAGAGCTTGAGCCTGTGTGTACCGGACCGTTACGTGTGGCGGCGACGAAGCCCGCCTCTGCTATTGGTACCTACAGCGAGAACCAACTTACTCGCCAAAGCACCCCTTACCAGAGCTATCCGTACCATCAATGATCTACATGTTAACATTGACGTGTTTACATGTTGTTTTGGTGAATTCGCAAAGGAATTACTATTTATTCTATGTTACAAACAGAATAATATATAATATTAATTTTTACTTTATTTGAATACTTAGATGTAATACCGTGATTGTAAATAATGTAGTTTTTAAATAGTGTTTAGTTCTTAGCTGTCGTATTAGGATAAGTCCTGTAAAGATAGTTTAAGGTGTTTTTTTTCAAATAAATAAATTGTCATTCAATGTTTTAAGGCTAGCTTGTTATAGATGCCAACACACATAGCCAGACAACTTTTATTATATTTAATACCAGTGTGTTTGGGTCTCGTCGATTTCGAGGGTTTACATCATTGACTGTTAAGCATTCCTTATGCTTGCGTACATAAACACATACTTCATAAATATAAAATGGCAGCTGTAACAAATCAAGTTTTATAAATATTGGTTTTGTTTCTACGTCTCATCGGGCGCGCGCGCCGGCGGCCGGGAACCGGTTTCGCGGGCTACTACGTCACAGCGACCGAACCTCGGTCGGCCGGCCCGCTCGCCACTGACTCGCTCGCCTATCCTCATACACACCACGCGTGCACAACGTGCATATTTTTTTGTATTATTATATTTTAATATAACAGTCAATTGCAACAAAATAGTTTAATTTAAACGCACACAAACCCAGCCAAAGAACACCAGCCGCACAACTGGATCTAGGCATTCATACAGTTTAAAAGATTGATCTGGTCGAATACCATACATGTAAGACTAACTCAGTATAACACTTTTCGGTCTGATCATATATCTGTTTAAAACATCGCAAACAGACATTGCAAGTAACAGTCATCAACTTCGTATCAATACCACTATGACCACATTCAATTTTTAACAGCCAAACTGACAATGGATTCAATAATTGCGCATCTATCTGTGAATATTTTAGTGCGTCCGTCGATAATGAGTAATGGATTAATTACGATTACTCCCTAGCGTGTAGTTCCTTAATTAGTGGTTTATTAATTACGTATCTCTTCGTGCGTTTTAATGATTTGTGGTATCATTTTATACGTGTCACTTCACTGTATGTATTTCGAGCTTGATATTAATATTATTTACGGCAGCGATAGCCTATAGGAGACCGTTGGAATACCACGCAGAGGTCTCGCATCGATCCCCGGGTGCGCATCTCTGACTTTTCGAAGTTATGTGCGTATTAAATAGTTAATTATCGCTCGCTTTAACGGTGAAGAAAAACATCGTGAGGAAACCTGCATATCTAGAAGAAGAGGCCCGTGCCCAGTAGTGGGGCAGTTTAATACAGGGCAGATATTATTATATATTAATATAATTATTAAAATATTTGTTTATTTTTTGACACAAAGCATAAGTTGTTGTGTATTGAATCCTGAGTTCGATTGTTGAGTGGAATTTTAATGAGATGTTTTGTTTGGAAACTTTAGTAGGGATCTGAAAATATGTTCAGAAGATGTTAATAGAGTCCATTAGGTGGAACCTAAAATACAATTGGTGAAAACTGCGCGTGATAGACCTCTGCGTACACAATAATTCACAATAGTTTTTCCTAAAGAGTTATAAAACCATCTTGTGTCTATTTAGATGTTTATTATAATAATAGTATATTCATGTTTTGTTATATTTTGATATGTATCAAATTTGGAACGATAGTTGTTTGGAAACAGACTAGCTCTAAGGTAGAAATCTTCTTAATTGGCAATTTTAAATAGGCGGTTGTACTTAGCAGTACGCTTTTTCATTGAATTATATAATAATACTAGCTGTCCCGACAGACGTATAGTCATATACAAATGAAAAAAAATCCTAATCTAAACCATCTTCGAATCCACATGAACACACACAAAAAAAATTATCAATATCGGTCCAGCCGTTTAGGAAGAGTTCAGTGACATACACACGTACAGTAGAATTATATATATAAAGATAGACTCATAGAGCCTTTATATAAACTGGACTACTACTGGGTACGAATATCTTTGAGAAGGGTTAGGCCTTAATTTATCACGCTGACCCAGTGCTGGTTGGCAGACTTGTGATCTTCGAGAACATTATGGAGAACTCTCATACATGCAGGTCTCTTCAAGTTGTTTTCCTTCACCGTTGAACTCTACGACAATTAACAATTGTCGAAAGTCCAAAAGTCAGAGGTAGAGTTGAGGTATTGTGCTCACTTGAGACCTCTGCTTGGCAGTCCAAAGGTCTGCCACAATGTTAGCCCCGCTTTTTCGTTATCATTGTATGTATGTATGTATCTTATGTGGGGGCCAGTCAGTGCAGACCGGCGACACTATTCGTTATCATTAGTTGGACAATAGATAAAACTAATTATATTAATAAGTTTTGTAGACAAGGATGTGCTACAGAACTATGGTCATGGTCCCAGTCATGGCATTTTAGTTTATGGTATAGCAATATCTATACCACCTTTGATAGCGGTTTAGCTGTGTACGTTACACAGCTAAACTAAAGTATACACTGACTTTGCTGAAGTCCATAAGCGATGGTTACCAATTAGCGTTGTAACCTTTAGGGTTTACTTTAGGAGAACTGTAGATATATTAGGAAGTACAATGAGAGAAGGTATAACAAATACACTTTTAATGAATTAAGATACAATTAAAAGAGACAATCTTTACTCATAGAACTATAGTCAGGGCGTGGTTCGCTAAAGACTTGCTTCGTGGTTCTTGTACATCAGGACACTTAGCTGGGAGTGTGAAGCCGGGCCGCAAGGAGCCCGCGACTGACGCCGTCCGTCCTTATATAGTGTCGCACCACCGGTCGCGAGAGGTGACAAGTGACGTGCGCTCGCATTCGCCGGGCGTCTAGGCGATTATCGTCACAGCGTTAGGCGGGTTGTTAGCTCATCAAATCAATTTAAATCTTTTATTATACATTACTAACTTTTGCACACGGCTTGGCTTGGAAACTGACCTTATTTAACGTTTTTGTTCTTCTAAATGGAAGGCACTCGTTGTCCTTTTCTGTACCCCGACACCGTTTTATTGCCATGATTATGTTTCTTTTATACAATTTCAGCGACTCGTTTGAATTTTCAAGTTATAAATGAATATCTATGAAGCTAGTTATTATGTCACCCGCTCGGGGCTATAGAGCGCCTGAATTTTCATGATTTTATTCGTAAATGGCGCTGAGATATAAAAATAAGAATGAAATAATGATAGCACTCTTATAAATTTTACGAGATTCTGAGATCTCCGTTAGTTTGTATCCAATAAAATATATTATATTATATATATATTAGAAAAAACAAAACAATATTAATTTTACATAATTATGTTTGAATGCAAAATCAAATCAAACAAAGATCGTTCATGAAAGTTTTTATTTAGGATACAGAGTAGCTATTGTGAATGTTAAAGTTACATTAATTGTAAATTTATTTTTACAGTATAAGTTAGAGTAACTTTACTTTCTGGGGGTGGTGGGCTGCGTGGGCCTGCCCGCCACCCGATCAGCACCAGGTCCGAGAGGCGGCGAGCGTGTTCCCATGCGCGCCTCTGAGTCGTGTTTTTGTCCCCCTACAAGGGGACAGTAGAGGGTCTTTTAAGTAGTGGCCTGCCGTTTCACACGGTGGGCCGAAACCTCGGCGGGGTCGCGATTGCATGTGAAAGCGATTCGCGCGGCCCCGCCGTCTATGGTTATGTCGAGGAGCACGGTGGTAGGTTTAGTCGGTATTACCGGGGTATCTCTCCCCGGTGAGCCCGACATAACCTCTCCGTCGCCCCGCGGAGAGGTATGCGTCAAAGCATTCCCCCACGTGAAAAAAAATAAGAAAGATAATTATATATTAGACTAACTAGCGAATCGGACACAAAAAAGAAACTTTACATTCTAAAGATGAGATAGAGATTCTTCGCATTCTATTGCCACGTTCAGAAAAGCAAGGCTGTAGGCCAATAAAAAGATCTGGCGAAAAACCCACAGCAACTTTCAATCGCCAATGTAATGATACTACTTATTTTTTAAATCGCATTAGTTTATCCATAATCCGTTTAAAACAATACCCTTTCTAATAAACTATCAATTTAACATCCAGCATCGCTAAGTAGATAACGTATCTAAAAACCCACTATTCAAAGTCTACTCGTATTTGATTTTGCACAAAGCAAATAACAGATTTATTGTTAGCTGTAGATTATTAATGCTGAGCATATATTTACCGTGAGGCTGTTCAATCAACATAGGCTTAAACGTGGCTTAGAACAGTAATCAGTTCTTGAACGGCGAAACGCGATACGAAACTGATTTCTCATTGAATTTAATTAAGAGACACCAAGCAAATATTTTTGAAGAAATTTCTCTAATGAAATTTCCATGTATTTATAGGGATGCATATTTTAATTGGTTAGTTAATTGCTAGTTTAACTTGGCTGATATTTTATGAATAGGTAATATTATCAAATCAAATCAATATTAATTGCCAAGAACATGGTATAAACAGATCAAATTAATTAAACTTACTAATTGCATTTAATAGAACGTCAATTTTTTTACATAATGACAATACTTTTACACTTAATTTAAACGATTTTATAAACCTGTTTTATACAATTGTTTAATAAAACTATTGTTAATACTATATTATATACTTATAACGTATTATTAATAATAGTTTTATAAAATACTAGCGGCCGGTACCGGTTTCGCACGGGTGAATATTTATTTTTTAAACATTCTCGGATAAACGTAGAGTAAATGTATCTTTGTGCAGGACATAGGCTACATTTCTTTTTCAAATTACTCTTTAATTATGTATATTTTTCTTATAAAATTTTATATTTTATCCATGGACCAATTTTTATTTTAAATGTTTTTTTTTACATTTTACGTATATTTAATTGTTTATTAGTTTTATGTACTTAAGTATTTTATTTTTATGAGGTTTCAATTTTTGTTACATGATCTTATTTTTTACATTTTTATTTTATGGCGTAAGTAATTTAATTTAATAGACATTTACATCTTTACATATATTGTTTATCATTTTGGGATAAACGCAGAATAAAATTACATAGTCAGTTAAAAATGTGTTCATTAAAACGTTCATGACTCAATTTGTTCAAATATTCAACATTTCTAAATCCTTTAGCTAATTTTCATTGAAGTCGAAATAGGAACATAAAATGTTCTTGGTTTTTATATTTTTATAACGTTTTACACTTTTTATCAGTTTTTTTTTATTTACGTATTTTATTTTTAAGGCGATTAATTTTTAAATTCATCTCTTTTGCACAGGTCAAAAACGCCGTGAGTATCGTTTTTGGTTGATTTTTCACCATATCATGTTGCATATTTTCCGCTGAGAAGTATACGCGTTGTCCATTCTCTAAGTGTACCTACGGTAGGGTGTCTGTCATGTATAGAAAACTTTAATAACCGCCATACTATGCACGGTGAAGTCAAAATCTTCACACAATACTCATTAAACAAATCTTTGTAATAATGCAGTGCATTAAAACAGTTGGTCCTAATCGTTAAACGGTATGCATAATACTGCATACATGACACAGTCTTATTTCTTAGCGCAGCGGCGTTTTTTTTTCTGTTAGTACTTTGTTTAGATTGACATTTTTAAATTCGTAATATATTTTGAATAGAATTTCAATAGTTCAAAAAGTAATATACAGGTATTGAAACAGTCTTGATTACGAAATGATTTATTTGGATAAGGATTAATATAAAGGTATGGATAACTAGTCTGATTTTAGCCGGCAATTCTATCAACTTTTAAAATGTAAAAAAGAAGTTATAGTAACATAACTACAATAGTTTGACATATGGTATCGCGAAGTTTTTTGTAGAAATTGATATGTAATTCAATGAACATTTTAATGCTTTGTCATCATTAGTTTCCGCAGCGCATGCGATGAAAAACATTTGATAGCAAATTTTTTTACACCTCGGGTTACGTTAGTTTTAAGCAGCGATAGCTCAGTGGGGAGACCAACAGACTGCAATGCAGAGGGTCTCGGGTTCGAACCCACGTCGCGCACCTCTGACTTTCGGAAGTTATATGACTTTTCGAAATTATGTGCGTATTGATTGACAATGATCGCCTGCTCCGTGCCTCGGAGAGCACGTTAAGCCGTCGGTCCCGGCTGCCATGAACATCTATGACAGTCGTTATTGGGAGAGTGTCGACACAAAAGATCCCACTGGGTCGAAGTGTCGCCGGTCTGCAGTGACTGGCCCCGACATAAGATACATACATACATTAATGGTGAAAGAATTTTTGAAATTGGACCTTTAGTTTTTGAGTTTATTCGTTATAAACATACAAAAATACAAATCTTTCCTCTTTATAATATTAGTGTGGATATACCCCGAAATATTAATCATTATACTCATTAGTATTATATACTTTCTAGTAAAGCCGAGCATTACGTTTTTATATTTTTCTATGGCTCAATTTACGTTATACTTATTTTACTATCTATCTAGTCTTACATTTGTCAAAATCAACAATGGCCGGTTGGCCTATTTTACTATCTGTTGCTCTTCAGAAATATGTTATTATTTTACTACGAGTACTAGTTATGATATTTGAATGATTAATATTTGTTATAATATCACGAAATACAATTGAGATATTTTTGTACAAGTACATGGAATTCACAATGTATTTGAGACTGTGTAGTTCACAACTAGCTCGAGACAATTTCGTTTTTAATTACCGTCTTTTTGCCTTCAAACGGTGACCGACTGTAGAACTTTTCCTTTTTGCAGCAACTTCAATGTAATCAGATCCTCAAACGTATCTAAAGCACTTTGTGTAGTATCGCGTTCACCAAGTTCGTTATCGTTTACTTAAAACTTAAGTTGTCAAGATGTTATTTTATGTATCACGCGTTTCTTCCAACTCGTAGAACTTCTGCTACAAGTTATACTCGAATTTCCTTACCGTTTTTGTATAGATACCTAATATAAATAGGCTACTGTACAGCGAGTTAGTATAAAGCTTGTCGATTTATTAACATGCTTTACGAAAAGAGATGAATTAGGCCAAGACGTACTACAGAAATCAGCTAGTAACTTACTTTTTATCAAAATATCTATTAATTTATCGCCTTTTTACCCGACTACGGTGAAGCCAAAAGGAAGGGTAATGATTTTGACAGTCTGGGTATGTATGTTTGTATGTTCAACTGTAGCGCCTACACTACTTAACCGATTTTAATGAATGAAGTGTCAATAGATTCATAATAATGGCCCGGGAGACATAAGCTAAATAAAATTTAAATTCGGCCTTTTTAGATCCCTTTTTTATGTAGTCTGGTTATAGTGTTTAAACTTTTTTAAATACATCTACTGCACTGGGAATAATTCCTGTGTTGCGGCGGATTTTACAGACATTTAAACAACGAATGCAAAGAACACCCAGACTTGGAACAACCATTTGTGGATCACACTAATTTTTGTCCCGTGTGGAAAATTCGAACCTACAGTACAAGGCGTAGTGGCAGCGGCGAGGCCGCCACTTAAACTATTACGCCATCGGTGCAGTCGAATTGTTTAACAGTTTGTCTTAATAGCAAATATGAATAACGACCTGCGCCGATCATAATAATAATAATAATAATAATAATAATTATATTCTACCACATACACACTACACCATCTAGCCTAAACTAAGCAGAGCTTGTACTATGGGTTCTAGACAATGGATAAACATACATATATACCTTTTTTTTTTGTAAATACATACATATTATACATAGAAACACCCAGACCAAGACAAACAGCCATGTTCATGCACACAAATGTTTGACTTGTGCGGGAATCGAACCCGCGACCTAGACCCGCATGCGATCAAGAGGCACATGTATGAGGCATCTAGTTAGTGAGCAATTGGATACGCCTATTATATGAGTCCGTTTGTTTATTTTTTATTTATTTATTTATTCAAGGTACACCAACGACATTTTTACAAAATAATTAATATTACACATTCATTAACTGGGATGCAGAGTAAAAACATTACTTTAAGGTGTGCACATCATTCACAGTTATCGAACGCAAAAAGTAAAAAAATTGAATTACATTAAATTAAATTAATTAAAATTACACTAGATTACATTGGCGATTAGATTACATAATATAAACAAACAAAAAAGTAAAGCAATACTTTTGTAAAATACAACACAATATTCTCATTAATTTACATAAAATGAAAATTTAATATTTAAATGTCAAATATGAAAATTGAAATAGGTATATGGTATTCTGAAATATTCAAATAGTACAATTGCAAGTGATATTGTGTTTGTAAATTGTAACGGACATTGTAATAGACATAAAATAAATTTAAAATAATAATATTGATAATTATAGATCATCAATACTCATCACTTTAGCTTTAAAACTAGTAGGCCTATTAAATTCTACATTAAACTATAAGTTTGGAATTCTCTTCTCTTTCTTTCGTGTGGTTAGTGGCCAACCTGTTGTCAAGAGTTGTTCAAGCTGCCCGTAGGCCTCTGACATGGCTTAACTGCTGTCAATTTGGCAACGACCGGGACCGACTTTTTACGTGCCCTCCGAAGCACGGAGACGCTCAGATAAAATACCTTTAAGCGGTCACCCATATATAGACTGACCGCACCCAACGTTGCTTAATCTTGCTAATCGTTTACCGATCAGTGAGTGCAACTCGCTATGAGTGCCCCTTTGGAATGAATACTAATTATATTATATCGTGATTTTGTAACGATACAATTATTATAATATTTTATTTAAAAGCATATTACGTCATACTAAATTATTAAAGGTATAACTTAATATTGTCTTATGTTGACGCGAATGTTATCATTGAAATTAAACACTTTATACGGAATTTGTCACGATGTAATTTTTTTTTTTTCGTCGCGTTTAATTCCGTTTATCATGTTTAATTTCAAGGTATAACTTTTTAGTAAAATAGAATACCTCGATAGTTGTAGAACTAATGATTTTGTTCGTAGTAATAACATAATATGAAGGCATTGCAACTGACAAAAAATCGAGTTTCTAAACAATTCGAGTTTAAGACTGCGCCAAGCAAATGTGTCGAAACAGGCGGTCACAGTTAAGTAAATAAAATCAACACTCTTCGTTTAATACAAATATAAAATATACATTTACCATAACAATGAATGTGTTTACAATTACTCCGTGTAAAAAACTTAAAATAATTAATATTTTCGCCTACAAAATTACGCAAATTTGCATTGCGTGATTTTTAGATTATATCAATAGAAATCTATCCTATTTTACAGCTTATACGAATCATAAATAGTTATATTACAATTTGTCCATCCCAAATATTTAAGTTATTGGTTGACAATAAAGATTCATATTTATCAAAAAAGCACTTCAAATCCTCCATACAAGTTTACTATGGCGGCCGCGCGCCGATTTGAATATGCGCCGTACGAGCTCTGTTATTGTCTGTCTTACGCTCGGCGCTGTCTTAAATGAAAAGTCACTACTTGTTGTACACGAAAAGTGAAGTAAATTAAGACTAAATTTTTTAAACTATTACTTACGTTTTTAACTCCTCTCTTTAGCTGCCTCCCAGCCTTCCACCAAGTGACTTGAGCCTCGGGACGGGAGCCCACTGCTTTGCAGTTCACATCATAGTTCCTGTCGGCTGACAGTGGTTGCCGCTTGTTCAGGATTTGTACGCTCAAGGGTCGCACTGCAACAAACTGGATTCATCGGGAGAGGTTCCATGATGGACTGTTTTTGAAAATACGAAAATGAAAAAGCAATACTGAATACCCCAACAAAATTACTCCATGAGGAATTTACAAAGTCTAAAATTGTTTTTAATATATAAAGTGAAATTCATACATTTATTTTGTTCAAACTATTACATAATAAGATTGGTATTCACAAACCTCTTGGATAAACTAATTTCATAGCATAATATTTCGAAAGTTGTTACGAGAACTAACAAATCAAAAATGTGGAACAGGGTACGAGAAAACTTATTCTAAATTGAAAACGTAAAGTTCGAAAACAGTTCCGATAGTAAAGTAATAAGTAGAAATAGTAAAAGAAAAATATATGAGATCAGTTAACTTAAAACGGATTTGGGATCCATTTTAGTTTAATATAAGGAAGAAATTTAACATCTACCATCTGAATCAAGTAATTGAATCCAACTACCGGATTTGTCCAGTCGGAAATTTCAATTGAGTGCTTGCTTATAATAGAGCCGAAAATGGCCAGTTAAGTTGAATCATACCGTTGGGTACAAGAAAGTATATCATTTACATCGTTCCTCTCATTATTTGTTTTCATTATGACCTGTTCTATTTCTAGCTTGCGCAGAATTTTTGCTGTTGTAGATGTTCTTTTTGTTCTAGACATCGAGGTCAGAATGACCTACTTTGGCATAAAGAAGTTAAACAATAACACTAGTATGTCGTAAAACGTTAGTACCACTACGTTCTTTCTTCCTAAGGAAACATTATGAGTACAAATGCATTAGCGACTAACATTAAAAACTACTAAAACGTGTGCAACAATAAGAAGAAAATTACTTTTAGAAAACCTTAGTGTATCAGCTGCATTTTTATACGTAGTACATGCTATGTGTAGATATCAAAAATTAATAGTGAACACGAAAATATTGGCTAGCCCGCCGTAGATGATATCGAAGCTTCTAATAACAACGAAAGCCGTATGTTTTATTCTGTGTGAGTTTAGACTAGTATTTTCAATTCATTTTTATTAAGCCATGTTATCATTTAGTGTATAGTTACTAACTATACACTAAAAAGAATTTAAACTTGTGTCATCGTCTATTTATAAAAAATACGTCACTTTTAAATTAAATTAGTTCAATTACTTTTCTATTTTAAAACTAGACGAGTTTTAAACTTTTGTCATTAACTCTATTTATGGCCTTAGTTCTTATGTTAATCTACTTTCATTACTTACATTCTTTTAGTGAGCAGCGATAGCTCAGTGGGGAGACCAACAGACTGCAATGCGGAGGGTCTCGCTTTCGAACCCACGTCGCGCACCTCTGACTTTCGGAAGTTATATGACTTTTCGAAATTATGTGCGTATTGATTGACAATTATCGCCTGCTCCGTGCCTCGAAGAGCACGTTAAGCCGTCGGTCCCGGCTGCCATGAACATCTATGGCAGTCGTTATTGGGAGAATGTCGACACAAAATATCCCACTGGATCGAAGTGTCGCTGGTCTGCACTGACTGGCCCCCACATAAGATACATACATACATAATCTACTTTCGAAGTTTAAAATTGTATATATATATGATATAAGTACATCTAAATCTTTCTGTAAAATGTTGGAAAATAAGTGGATAAAACTAATAAACCTACAATATAATAATTATAATAAGTTGGCTTCCTAAGCTTAGACGACAAACATCGCATTGAACCATTGGCAGTTAGCCAATATTGGAGACAATCTATCGAACTTACAATTAATATCCAATATTACGAGCTTGGATTCCGGTGCTGCAAGGTTGGTATTGGAAGCTTGGCAGATGAGCCTGGAGTTAAGATGTTGGCGCCCAACGTTGGGGAAGGTCAGCGTGTTGACTGTAACGCCGTCTGTTCGCTGCTCGTACGTGTCGTCTATAACATTGTTCTCGTGGTACCAGGTGAGCCGCGGACGAGGGTCACCTGTGGAAAAGACAAGTATTATAAATTTATACAATGGAAATTTCAAAACGGTGTTATTGATGTTTAATAGTAACGATTATACTTAGATGCTGTATTTGTTTAAACTAAAATTACAATTGAAGCTTTTTGTATTATGGTAATAGTGAATAAAACTACCAATAAAATCAAATTTATATACATTTATATTATAACATTTTATTACGAAGTACATATTTTATGCATAAATAACTGTTTGTCTTCTTGCCTTCTGATGCTTTGCCCGACAGGGCCCATGATTGTTACAATATTGTTGATCTCTTATTTATTCAGGAATCCAATAAAGTTTGGCATGAAATTGGATAGTTTAAAAAACAAAAACAGTGTAGCGAACGGCCTTCTTGATGATAAGCAGTAACTGTAGTATATGATCGCTTCTCACACCAGCGGTACCAACACTGCTGATCATAAGGAGAAAGGGATAATAGTAATAAGGTAAAGAAAGAGATTGGAGCGGTCTTTGGAATTATTACTTTATAGACGAATTTCAGTTTTACACGCGAGTATCCTGTAAGGAGTGCTACTTCTGGATAAAACAGGCTCTTTTGCACAGTCGGTCACATAATTTGCTGAACATTTCGCACTCTTAATAAAACAGCGACTTATCTCTAAATTTGGAAGTAAGGCAATTTGAACTCTATTTGTGTATGTTAAATTCTAATATTATATTTGTGTTAAATTATTGCAATAGAGTTTAAATTTGTTTAAACCAAAGTACTGAGATACGTCTCTGTTTTATTAAGAGTGCGATTTGTTAAATTTGTAAATATTTTATAAATTAAAAATTCTTATTACTATTATCGATTATTGAATTGTGATCATGTCTACTCTTTTTTAACAGGTAAAAGATAGTTGATATAGTTTTTTTTTTTTAAAGCAGGCGTCATGGCGCCCTCACGTTTCGCCTGACGCAGGTGCTGACCAACCACGGTTGTTTCGGTCGGTATCTGTGTCGAATAGGCAAACAGGAGACGCCCGGTTGTCATCACTGCGGCGACTGCCGCGTCGTTGTTGAGGACACGGCGTTACACACATTGGTGGCTTGCCCTGCTTGGGCCACGCAACGCCGTGTCATGCACGTGGCAGTCGGTAGAGTCGTCCTCTCGCTCGAGGCTATGGTTCTGTCCATGATCTCGAGCGAGAGGTCTTGGAATGCCGTCGCCTCCTTCTGTGAGGAGGTGATGTCAGTGAAGGAGGCGGCGGAGAGGGAGAGGGAACGATCAATCCCTCTCCCTAACCGCAGAGCCGGGCGCAGGAGGGCGCGAGACGACCTCCAGCCACCCTGAGTAGAAGCCTGCGGGCGGTGGACCTATTGGGGCCGTCCACCGCCCGATCAGCGCAGGTCCGAGTAGGCGGCGTTCGTGTTCCACGCACGCCTCTCGATCGGAAAGGGGACTAGGTCCCCTGCTTTGTCGTCGGAGACCAGGTCCCCCAATTATGTGTATAAAGTTTTGTGGGACCCGCCACGTCCATCGGCGGGTCAAACCTTTGGCGGGGTCGCGATTCGAATGCGAGAGCGATCCGCGCGACCCCGCCATAAAGGTGTGAGGAACACCGCGGTGGTTTTAGTCGGTTCAGCCCAAACATATGGGCTGGATCC
Organism: Catocala fraxini; assembly: GCA_930367265.1. NCBI lineage: Eukaryota > Metazoa > Arthropoda > Insecta > Lepidoptera > Erebidae > Catocala > Catocala fraxini. Next base: position 1,266,256 of record OV884040.1, on the reverse strand, counting down.
CGACATATCCCCATCGCCCGCCCCAAAACCGGCGATGGGGAATGTGACAAGCACATTTCCCCGCGTTAAAAAAAAAAAAAAAAAAAAAAGTTTTTTAAAGCAAAACAGCTATAAAACATATGTTATAATTTTTAAGGTGGAAGCTATCAAAGTCACCGGGTGTGTATTGAATTATGTTGCTGACTGTACTACCCTCACAAAATTGGTAAAGATGAGTTTTCACTAAAAAGAGCTACTATGAATATCAGTAACGTTATTTTCAATACCTATATTTGATTTATATGTGTCTGTCTGCTAAGAACAACCTTGGATAAGTTGTTGAAATCGATAGGTATCAAATAAGAAGGCATGCAACTTTATGCGCAATTCAAACTTTTAACTCGATGTCATAAAAATATGTATTATCGCTTTTCGTACATTTACTTTAATTCAAACTAGCTTGACTAGAATCTTTAAAATGGCCTAGACGTACATATGTCTTAACTCTACAAGTTAAGACGGATATCACAAAAAAATAATTGTATGTAAAGTAATATTAAATGACTTTGCTTGCTCGGGAACAGTACTTTTTACTCAATGAAAGTTACCCTATGTCATTTTCAGTATTCAAGGCAAGGTATATGCTAAATTTCATGACAATCAGTCGATAAGTTAAGGCGTGACGAAGCGTAACAAACAAACAAACAAATTCACAGCCTGATAACTGTACTTCTCCGAACTAATATTATAAATGCGAATGTGAGTTTGCTTATTACGCTTTCACGCCTTAGCTACTAAAACGATCATGAAATTTCGCATACACGTTGAAACAGAATAGGACATAGGGTACCTTTCATCCAGAAACAAGTACTGTTACTAACCAAAACTAACCTGCATTTACGCGAGCGACGCAGCGAGCAAAAACCTAGTATTATATAGAAGTACAAAATCCTCTGGGGAACAGAAAAGGTTATAGGGTTCATTAAAAACAAGTGAGAAACAGCTATGAATTGCCGTAAATCTTATAGTTCGAAAAATGGTATCACGTGACCTCAGAGGTCTTGAGGTCAGAGGTCAAAGGTCATAGTCATTTCGGGGGTATATCGACAATGCTGAGTTGAATGGCATTGACAGCGAGTCTTTAGCTCTTACGGTTCTTGAGTTTAAATATGGTATCATGTGACCTTGAGGTCAGAGGTCAAAGGTCATAGTCATTTTGGGGGTATATCGACAATGCTGAGTCGAATGGCTTTAACCGCGAGTCTCTAGCTCCTACGGTTCTTGAGATGAAATAGGGTATTATGTGACCTTGAGGTCAGAGGTCAAAGGTCATAGTTAAATAGCATTGACTGCGAGTCTGTAGCTCTTACGGTTCTTGAGTTGAAATTTGTATAACATACAGACGGACGGATGGACGGACGGACAAAGCTGTTGTATGAGAGTTTTTTCTAACTCTAAAAAGTACTTACTGTTACTAATCTAATCTAAACTTAAGTACACTTACATGAGTGAAGTTGTGGGCAAAATATAGTATCCTCTGGGCGCATCAGCATCGCTAGCTTGTATGAGCTGATTACTCATTTTCAGTTATATCAACGTATCGTTAATGTTCATCGTAACAAAGTAGCCGCTATTAAGTCACATTGATTTCCGCAGCAGAATCACGTCTCGAGCAATCTATCTAAATTAGAAGCTGATGCTATCTTGAAGTTGTAGGTCAGGCGGAGATTGTTAATTATAAATACAAAAAGGCTCTGTAGCTTAGATTGAAAGTAAACCTTGCTGTCAATATGACATTTTTATTTTCCTCAGACTATTTTCTATATAAGATCACTACATTTTGCCAGCGGCGTCGCTTACGTTAGTCTAGATTTTGACAACAAATTTCTATCTTCGGGAACAGTAAGTTTTAGGGTTCCGTACCTCAAAAGGAAAAAACGGCACCCTTATAGGATCACTTTGTTGTCCGCCCGTCCGCCCGTCAGTCTATCTGTCAAGACCCTTTATTTTGGGAACGCGTGGAGGTATCGAGTTGATATTAAAACGATATACTCAGGTCTAAAGATTTTTGAAGCAGTGAAAAATCAAACTTCTAAGTTAACATAAAAACAGATACAGCTGTTTATGCCGCAAAAAAAGTATATTTCAATACTCTCAAGGGAATCAGAATTTATAGGGTATTTTCCGTTCACCTAGAACTATGAAATTTGGCAAGTAATACCGTCTTATACTATAAGTATAGGAAAAGATCTGAAAACTATACATTTGTAATTACATTATAAAAAAACAGGGTCTTTATGCAAGAACAAAATTTTTTTATAGTATGTACTTACATTTTTGTACGGAACCCTTGGTGGGTGAGTCCGAATCGCACTTGTCCGGTTTTTTTATGTAAGCGGGTAGCTTTGGCCTTTTTTGTACTCCTGATAATGTGTATGCGAAATTATATGATGTCCAGTCGAGTAATTAAGGTTTCAAGCCTCAACTACTCGGCCAATCATTATAAAATTTCGTAACGCGTAAAAACAAACAAAATCACATTCCCATTTATAACATTAGTTAGGATTACTCTTGTAAATCAAAACAGATTTATGCGAAGAAAGCACATTTTTGTTCATAATAAAAATCCTTAGAAGATTTAAAACAAAGTTCTTAGGTAGAAAAAAATAAGATAAAATGTTTGAGCTCAGGAGATGTCAAGTTTACTTTGACATTCTTATCTCTGTCATCCCCCAGAGACATTGTCACTTAAAGTATTTAAAAATTCATAACGGATTTACTTTTTAAACTTTCACGAATTTCTAATCATTTGTAACTCCAGTTATAAAAGCCGCAGCAATGCCCCTGGCAACTTGACCTCCTGGTATTTGAGTTTTGAAAACAAACAACAAGAACTGAAAAACTTACAGCCTTCTTCATTTAATATTCAAGATAGAAATCCCAATTTAACTAGAAGACTGCCTTGGTGGCGCATCGGTAGGAAGTAAATGTGACTGGGTAATGAGATCTCGAATTTGATTCAAGAATCGCGTACAGTGTTTTATGATATCCCTGTCATGTTTTTTTTGTAGCAATACGTAGTTAGCCGCATCCCCATGGCCGCAACCTACGCGCAAACTTATGTCACGGGACCAACGAGTTTAAATCATAATAATATGTTATACAGTGACCCCGTGCATGCTGAAAATGTAATAATAAAAATAATATAACTTTTATAAGCTCTAAAACAGAATTCGCTAACGTCATTCAGAAAGCCGCAAAACACAAATGGGTTTGGGCTGGACACGTTTGTCGCATGAAGAAGAAGCTTTGGGCTAAAGTCAGCACAGACTGGATCCCAGATGGTGTTAAGCGGCAACGTAATTCGTCCCGCCATCGACGCCTTGGTCTACAAGGCGTTGATGGCGGGAAGAATTAAGAGCTTTAGTAAAGATTGCTACAAATTAGCGCGTAGGAGGGATATCTGGAAACGCGAAAAGAAAGCCTTTGCCCTGCAATGGGACAGTATAGGCTGAAATAAATAAACATATAATGTAATCGATTTACTCGAGGATAAAAATAATTATTTTATACAAGCATGCAGTCTCACACCTCTATCTTCGAAAGGGTACACAGAGTTTATTACACCTATATTTCGCCAGCTGTTGTTTACGATCTACGTAACAAGGGGCGAGCATATTGCCATTTACCGACCACACTTCCATACTGCATGACATCCTGGGAAACAAACTCAAGATGTCATGCAATCACATTTACCTACTACCGCTGCGTCACCAAGACAGAGCCCCTTATAAATCAATATTTATCAAGCTGAAGGGGAACGGATTATCTACCACTGCCCTTGTAGATAACAAGAATACTCATAAATTAATTGAGCTTTTCCACCTACCTGTCACTGTTCAGGCAAAATGAAACAATTTTTCATAAAATTGACGATAAGCTTATTTTGTGCCTATTATTTTTCAGTCCAGTATTTTTCCTAGGGATTAGGTGGAAATATTTACACACACAAATTTTACACACGTTCCGTCAATTATGTTTGTAAATGGACGATTGAAATGGTGAGCGGTGGATCGATTGGATATATTAATAAAGTAAAACATGATATCGGTTAATTTATGATTCATGCAAGAGTCTTACTTTGATAAAATATTCTTTAAGCTAATAGCACTATTCGATTTATCCGTTGTAAATCTTAAATACAAAATACTATTGTTGTACAGATATCTTAAGAAAGCTTTAAGAATATTCTAAACATAATATGTATATGTGTTCAGCTAGGTTTCTACCTGTTAATCCAAGAGACTGATGGCCTATCTGGGTGCTAATTTTCATCTAAAACCGTTCAACGTTGTACGCGTGATTGAGAGGCAAATATCTAAATCTCGAAACATCTTCAGAATTCTAATTATTTATTGGAAGTACAAAAATATAAAGTTCAAAAAATTTTTACGACTCTTTCCCATTTTAGTTTAGTAGGATAAAAGTTAATAAAGCGAGATATGTCATGATCGCAGAAAATAAATCTAAATAAATATTTGCTGTCTATCTCTCTACGTAACAGGCGTGCATCTATGTATCAATTCATTTATTTTAAATAATGAGCTGCACATACCTTGTCATGTTTTCATGCAGATTATGTTCATTAGTGTCTAACAGTAAATCCATTAACGTGACTAAACCTAAAATATAATATTATGTATATAACCCAAATATCTCCTGGCCCATCTCAAATAAGCTACCATTTGATAAAAGCCGAGCCTTACTCCAGGCGTAGTTCCAGATTTCGCCGGTTTGGGTACTAAGTATTTAATAATACCTTTGTCCTAAATAACTCTTGCTCGGTATCAAAACCAACCTCATCGTGATATCGTTAACGCTTTGCCATTTGACTAGAGAGGTAGGTAGTGATTTTAGATAAAATTTGCTATTTCGTTGGCCCCGCCAGCTCAAACCACAAACAACGTAACAAAATCAATATCATCCAAAATTGTAATCCATTTCCATACATTCGTTATGTGTACACAACCCAAATACATTACAGTATTCCAACAACTTAGAGACGCACGAAGCCATCTATCAGATTGCTCAATGCACAATACAACACATCAACGCTCCTTACGATTATCTGCCGGTTTCACAAATATACAATACTTTGGATTAGATTTTTCCTCCCCCCAGTAAAATGATTAGTTGACCTACTTCTGCAGATTGAGGAAAATATCTCTCGCCTAATGTTATGTTATAAATAAGTATAAAGTATAGAAAATAATCTTTAATAAGTAAGCACCGAAGGATTCGCGGAAATATAATTTGTATAGGTAGCAATTTTTTTTTCTAAAATTAACGTTACGATACATAATACATTGGTTTTTGTTCTTTTTATTTATATTCATAGATTAGCTTTTAGATATTTCACAGCTACTCTACGGTTATTTAAACTTTAAAATCAATCCTTGTGTCATCTAAAATTAAACATTTCTGGAATTGATAAAAAGGACCCGTATTTTAATACGGCTGCGTTCATATTTCAGATGCATTAAAATATAATCAAAATAGATCAATGCTACAAATATTTACGAGAAAATAAATATTAAGGTAACGAATAAATTGTTTTATCAAATGAATAATCTTAAGTAATACACGGGTTGATTATAAAGTGAACACATAAATAAGTAATACCTTAATTTTTTTAGCGAATTAACACGTTATAGAGAGAATGCCTGAAAGTCGAGAAACTTAATAAACATTAACAAAAGAAAGACCACCCAGACCCGGAACAACACATTGTGTATCATACAATAATATTTTATCCTATCAGAGATAAAAATAACAACACTCAGCGCATTTGACAGACGACCACTTGAACCAATGAGCCATTCGTTGAGTCTATCTGCACCGTCAATTCAAAAACCAATTTATATTTCATTTATTTGTACCTGACTGGAATATTTACACTGTTGATGTCGCGATTTAAACTTTCTAACGTTTTGTTTGTAGAAGAGACAAATTTTCTTCATCTCTCTTTAGATTTGACAGCGGCTCATTATAAGGTTGTATTACAGTTGGTAAATGTCAACAGTTATTTCGAGAGCCCTATTTCAATTATTTGAAGGGCTCATTTTTTGGTAGGAAATATTATTGCTGTAATTAACCGTTATGTTTATCCATTTGTTGTCCGAATGTTTAATTTTAATGACCAAGTCATTAACTCACTGGTAAGTAATTAGGGAGTTCTGGCTGGAAACCTGATTATTAATATCAGACGTCATTATTATCATAATCGTTTTCAACAGTTAGATAAAAGCGACCTGCTTTTATCTAACTTAAAAATAAGTATGCTGTATTATTGTTTTATCAGTATTTAACTATATAAATGGCGTAGTGGCTTAAGAAGTCGCGTCACCACTCGGCGCTGCGCTCAGTGTTCGATCCTCACACGGAACAATAATTTGTGTTATCTACAAATTGTTGTGCCGAAGCTGGATGTTCTTTGTCTGCGTTCTTTGAATTTTTGTAAAGTCCCTCGCGACACAGAAATATTTCCTGTCACTATAAACATACTGACAGACATACAAAAATTCTAAAATCCTTTTTTTGCCTTCTATATTTCATATAAAGATCCACCACATTAAATTGCTCTTAAATATTTCCTGTATATAGACAACAACCTGTTACAATTTTACTATCTACTAGCTGACGCGCGCAACTTCGTCTCCTTCAGACAAGAGAATTTGCCCCGGTTTGCAACATTTTTCATTGGTGCGCCGCTCCTATTGGTCGTAGCGTGATATTAAATAGCCTATAGCCTTCCTCGATAAATGGGCTATCCAACACTAAAATATTTTTTTAATTTGAAGCAGTAGTTCCTGATATTAGCGCGTTCAAACAAACAAACTCTTCAGCTTTATAACATTAGTATGTACATATGTTTGGTATTTATTATTTGAATCCGTGCTACAACATACTTAATTACTGTAGAAGATTGACACCCTTTTTACAAAGTACCGATACATCTGATCAAACCCTGTAACTAGACTGGCTTTTTAACTCATTGAAGAAGGAGAATATTATCTATGTATTGTAAGTTCTAGTTGAGCATACAAAGTTATTCAATCAGAAGTCAGACAATAGGGTTCAGTTTGTATTCAGGTCGTGCCGTTACAGTCACTGACAATAGCACTATATGTACATGTAGGACACTTTTTAAACCTGATGCCTGTAGAACAATGTACGCTTCAGTGATTTAACAAGTATTTCTACGTATATTGAAATTGAACTAAGTATTTTATACCGATTTTATCGTGTTTTATTTCAGAAACGATACTTGTAAGCTATAAAAAACCTATTTCACATTTTCACCAACGTTTTGTTTGCTTTTCAGTATCTGTATAAACAAGTTTAATTTCAATATAACATTTTTGTTGTGTAAGATAATCTATACTAATATTACAAAGCTGAAAAGTTTGTTTGTTTGATTAAACGCGCTAATCTCAGGAACTACTGATCTGAATTGAAAAAAACCTTTTATTGTTGGATAGCCCATTTATTGAGGAAGGCTATAAGCTATAAAGCATCACGTTACAACCCACGGGGGCGACGCAGTAATCATAAACGCGGATGAAACCGCGGGCACATCTAGTTATATATAAAAGTATAGATGTTATATAGCCTATAGGCTTCCTCGATAAATAGGCTATACAATACTAAAATAATTTTCAAATCGAACCAGTAGTTCTTGAGATTAGCGCGTTCAAACAAACAAACAAAGTCTTAAGCTTTATAATATTAGTAGGTATAGATTTTAAGTTAATCTTTTTTCTAATTAATGTAAGCGCAACAGCTAATTTTGAGTTCCTTAATTTGATATCCGAGTGTTACAAAAATATATTAGTGTGTTAGCGTAGTGGTTAAAGATGTCACATTGCCATTGCTGCAGAGCAGAGGGACACATTTTTTTATTGTTTCGTGTCTGAGTGATCGTCGTCTGCAAGATATAGCGCCCTCATATAGACGTAACTCATATAGATGAGTGAAGTGCAATATTGTTGATTCAAAATATTCATTTGGCTAAGTTTAATTTATAATCAAGTTTAGAGGCCTCTATGACGTATTGGTTGGTGTAACCGACTGCCACGCCTGAGGTCGCGGGTTTGATTCCCGCACAAGTCAAACATTTGTGTGCATGAACATGGATGTTTGTCTGGGTCTGGGTGTTTCTATGTATAATATGTATGTATTTACAAAAAAAAAGTATATAATATGTATGTTTATTCATTGTCTAGTACCCATAGTACAAGGTCTGCTTGGTTTAGGCTAGATGGTTTTGTGTGTATGTGACAGAATATTATCGATATTATTTAAATACACAACCTTAAAGGACAGCTTGATGAATTGATAATTAATAAATATACATTAACACGAGATAGGTCGTTAATGCAAACCGCTACAACTTATATATGGTTATATCATCAACTCGATTTCTCAAATTAAGATTATAGTACAAGTAATATTAATCAGCGACAAAGACTTTAGTCAACATTCGGATGCAAAATCGTACAACTTTCATATATGCGAAGTTTGGCTATTTTAGAAATTGCACAATACTAAGCAATGTGCTTATTTTCCATATCAAAATAGTCTGGAAACAAGAGCATTTATAAAAAAACGTATGGTGCCCTTAGTCCCGACTCTCCATCAAACGTTACGACAATTGATAAGGTGATGATTTCCCTTTAAAATATTTGATCGTTCAGACAGGACTTTATGACAGGTTATGTTTGTGATATTTCTTCGTATATTTAATTAATTGAAATATTTCAAAGGAGCCGCAGTTTGAGATGTTCACATTACTTTGTAACTAAATGAGTTTTATTCGATAATAGGTTTCTTGGAGCATTTATTAACGAGCGTACAAAACCCATTTATTTGCGCCGACAGATTGAAATCTCGATTTAGTACAAATTACGATTTCACAAAACTTATCGGTTATCGGCCGAATTTATAATCAATTTAATCTAATCTTTAGATTAAAAAGATTTCATGAATTTTAATAAATCTCGACTATGGTTTAATCTTTCTAAAGATATAAAACGGTTTTGGTTTAAACTACGAGTGTTAAAGATAATTTAAAAAAAAGTTAGACAGGCGTAGACATTACAAATTCACAAGTCATGTTTAAAATGAGTAAGACATATAAATATATTTATTTGCGTAAAACATGGTATAAAAAGATGTTACAATTGTGAAAATATGTTACACATGTTTTGCTTAACATAGCATGCAATTTTGATTACACAATAAAAACAAATTTAATATAGTAGAATTTGTGCTCAAACTTCCAAAAACTTAATTAAAGGAAGTTCTAAAGAGAACCGTAAATAAATATTGTGTTGTGTTCCTGCGGTAAGTTTCTCAATTACCGCAGAAACACAACAAGAATCACTTGACTCTGTGAGGAGATGCTGAACTACTCATCACTCAGCATCTCGTGGGATCTCATGTTTGTGAGAGACAATTCCCGTGGTGCGAAAAACATTGTAAAGCTTTTTGTTAGAAAAATCTTAATAGCATCACTGCATGTGACACTAAATAAAACTATTATAAAAAATATAAGCCATGTTTATAGTAACATTAAGAATCGAAAAAAATTGTTAATACCACAAACTCAAGAATAAGACTGATTTTAAGATGCAAAACCAAAATACAAAATAAGAGATGAGAGCGCTGAGAAACATATACATATGTGGTGTGACTCTGAAAGATAGAATGGAATAGTGTGATTAGAGATGCGGCATAAAAGTGGATATAGTGGCAATAAATGTACAAGAGTAATGTGATGAAAGTGAATGAAGCCAGAGATGTGTTAGGATTGTAGCAAATGGAAATCCGTAGTCTCTACCTACTCCTCTGGGAAACAGGCGTGAATCTATGTATGTATGTAAAACCATAAGTGAAAAATGATAAAATAAGTGCCAAAGTTTTCAATATGGACCTTTCTCTGAATAATCCAGATGAACTGTATGAGCCTTTACTTAAAATAATTACTTTAGAATATAATAATATTTTTAAATGTAAGACCTTTAGTCAGAATAATAAGATTAAGTTTTGTGATTGGGCCATATCTGGGATATATAGAAGTAGAGCAAAACTATACGAATTATATGGTACGAAACAATACAATTTCGATCCAAATTTTATTCAATATGTTAAAAATTATTTAAAAAGACTTGTGCCCCTGCCAAGTCCATTTACCTAAAAAATAAAATTCATAGTTCTAATGATAAAATTAAAACTACATGGAACATTATTTACAATGAAACATGTCACAGCAAGGCGCGTGATAATAAATTGGAACTGAATGTCAATAATAGCGTAATTTCAAATAATTTGGAAGTAGCCCATACATTCAATAACTACTTCACAAAAATACCTTTAAATACAACTAGTACCCTTAGGTCTTGCCCAGCTCGAGCAGAATACTTAATTAGGAGCAGCGTGGAAGAGAGCTAGATACAATTTAGTTTTGAATGTGTACATCCGTATGATATAAAAAAAGTATTTAAGTCGCTCAATTAAAAAAAATCAGCTGACTTATACCCTATAAGTCAGCTGATTTTAAATAAAATTATTTCGAAAAATTATTTGAAAGTATTATTGTTAATATAGCGCCACACCTAGCCGCAATATTCAACGAATGCATTGATGTAAGCATTTTTCCAAATTTAATGAAATGTAGTAAAAATACCATAATAAAATTATTTAAAAATGTATGAAAAAGTGATCCTAGTAATTTAGGCCAATTTCAATATTACCTGCTATTAGTAAAATATTTGAGAAAATTATATTACAGCACCTAGAGAGCCACTTTAGTGTAAACAATTTATTTCATGCAGATCAATATGGTTTTAGGAAGGGCCGTTCTACGACAGATGCGGGTGTTACGCTTTTAAGACATATATTCAGTGCCTGGGAAAATTCGCAAAATGTCATTGGCGTATTCTGTGATCTCTCTAAAGCCTTTGACTGCATTGACCATCATACGCTATTGCAAAAACTCAGGCATTATGGCATCAGAGATACTGCACTTGACTTAGTTGGTTCCTACCTAAGCGATAGACTACAATACATAGATGTCAACGAAAGTAGATCTTCTGGATTAACAGTCACAATGGCCGTGCCACAGGGCTAAATTTTAGGAACCTTTCTGTTTTTAGTGTACGTAAATGATTTGCCATTGTGTGACATTGTTTTATTTGCAGATGACACATCCCTTATTTTTAAAGTAGACAGAAGAGCAACAAATTTAAATACTGTTAATGATTCGCTCGCGCATATCCTGGACTAGTTTACGTCGAATAATTTACAACTAAACTCTAAAAACAAAATTTATCAAGCTTACATTGCCAAATGTAAAGATTCCTAACAAAATTTAAATTTAAATAATGAAATTATTACTTTCGTACAATCGACAGTTTTTCTAGGTTTGACTTTAGATCACAAAGTTCAGTGGGGCGCTCATATATCTTGTCTTGCAGGGAAACTTAGCTCAGCCGCATACGCAATTCGGAAAGTAAGACAGCTTACTGGTGTAGATACTGCGAGACTAGTATACTTCAGTTACTTTCACAGTGTCATGTCCTACGGTGTATTATTGTGGGGCAAGGCAGCTGATATTGAGACAATTTTTATTCTCCAAAGGCGTGCAATACGTAGTATTTATAATTTAGGTCCACGGGTTTCCCTGAAAGATCAATTTAAGGAAATACGCATACTTATTGTTACGTCGCAATATATATTTGATAACATTATGTTTAAAACATAATATTCACTTACATAATAAGAATAGTGATATTCATAACGTAAACACTAGAAATAAGCATAAGTTAGTTTGCCCATATCATCGTTTACATAAAGTGCACAATACATTTGCGGGACTCGGCAGACGTTTTTTTAATAAACAACCCATTAATATAATTAATTTACCATTGCTTAAATTTAAAAGCGCCGTTAAAATACAGCTTATTCGGAAGGGTTATTATTCAGTCAACGACTACTTAACTGACAAAAACCCATGGCATTAGTTGCTTGTTGCATTCAGGATTCAAAGATCTGTATTACTTATAAGTTAATTTAGTAATGTAAAGGTACCTCATGATTATATGTGATGTTATCAAGTATCCTGCTTCTTATTTTGATTAATTATTATTTCAAAATACAAATCCACAACCGCATTTAGTCACGGATTGCCTTTGCATTGTCACAAAGTGTAAGTGTATGCGCCATCATGCCATCCTACTGCCTATTCTAGAATTATATTGAAAAATATAACTAGACCCAAATTATTTAATCTTTATAATATTATTAACTTATTATTGTTATTATCTAGTTTTTTAAAGTCAGTAGCATATGGTATAATGGTTGCAACACCTTGTTGATATGAGTTGTAAAATATTGAAATTATATTTAATTGGCGTTTTAAAAGAGTGGCCGTGAGTTTCTTGCAGGTTTCTTCTCATATGCTTTACCCTTTGCCTGAACCTAGCAACTAACCTAAATGTAGCTTCAGTAACTTAGTAAACTCACTAACCTATATATTTTGACGTTCATAAGTGTTACTTTGTGACCTAAATGAATAAATGATTTTTGACTTTGACTTGACCAAAATACATTCTCTTTAAACTTCGAGGATTAATTCATCAACTAGATTAGAATCGTTTTAAATAACCGTGGTGTTAAATGTAAGAAGCAAAGTACAATAAGCAAAGTAATTGGTTTGAATCGAATTGAAATCTACCTGTCCTGATTATCGGAGTAATGGCCAAAGCGTCCTGTTAATTGATAGCATTAGTCATCGACATAGCTCGCAAACTATCGTAAGTGGCAATGGTCAGGCCATATTTGCCGGGATATAGCACTGATGGCCGCCGGAACGAACTAGTTCTAATGTAGAACCTAGAAATTCGTAAATGTATGGTGAGATGACTTTCGACTAAGTAAAGAAATTACTTAAACAAGATGATATGTCATCTTGTTTAGGTAATGTAAATCTGGAATTAGAAAATTATTTGGAAATGTTATTATGCAAAGTATTTATATAAGCATATTGAACATTTTTAAATTGCGAAATTGTTCTTGGGTCGCTTTTCTCTCTTTTCTTTTTCTTTATTATTTTGTACTAATTTTTAATTGTATTGCAGCTTTTGTATTTCTTCTATTATTATAATATTTTACTTTTAACTTAATTGCATTTATGTATCTATGTACTATTTTGTCGCATGCTGTGATCTCTTGTAAGTAAGAAAACATAAGACCCACAACTGTACTTAGCTTTTAATTTAAATATCTGTATATTTCTTATTAGGGATCCTTATAAATAAACAAATAAATATGTACATCATATGGATTACTATATATGCATTACATCTAACAGACACAACTTGTAACTATTTATATTTACACTTTTCACAACGTTTCGGTTACTTGTCAGCAACTCACGGCGATACTAAGATGGTGGCGGTCTCATTGACATGACAGTGTAGTTATTAAAAAAAACATTACGACTGAGCTACTACTGAGTGATACGTGTAAAAAGGCGTTTTTGTTAATACAAAAACGCCTTTTTACACGTATCACTCAGTTCATTCAGTTTGTATGACTAATATAATACATATTAGTTCTACAGAACAGAATTAATATAATATATTATGTGGTACAATTGTAAACGTATAAATCATTAGAGTCAATACAGACCATCATATCATAACTTAATATTATAAATGCGAATGTAAGTTTGTTTGTTTGTTCCGCGTTCACGCTTAACTACTCGACCGATCATCATGAAATTCTGCATACACGCTTTCAGGGAAACAGAAAACGACATAGGGTACCTTTCATCCAGAAAAATTGCTTTTACTAATCTAACCTTGATCGACGCGAGCAAAGACGCGGGTAAAATTTTGTAGAATATAAATGATGGCGGTGTTTGTAAATTATACATTCAATCAAAAACCAATAAAATGTTATTGGAAACTCTTAGAATAATGCTTACAAACCAATCCCAGTAAAAATAAAATTAGTCACTGGTCTCAAAACGAAGTTATTAAATAAACAAAATGGTACTTCACTTCGACGGCTGAATAAAAATACTGAATTGGAATTTTTCGCTAGTAACATTTTGACTATTATTTTAGAGTAAGTTATTTTAAAACAAATGCTTTTTCAATGGTCGATAACGTAATACTCAATATTTTATTGCATTACATTATACTAGACAAAGGCGAACTTATAAACAAATTAGATCACTATGGACCCTATGGTCTTGGAAAACAAGAAGAGAGTAAATAGCCTTTAAAGTTTAAATAAAATAATATATCTTAATTTATTTATGTGTATATGTTAATATTTTTATATTGTTATGCTAATCACTGTTTATACATACTATACATATACATTTATATATACTATATGGATAACACACACATATTTAAAGTGACTATTTATATTTAAAAACAACATTAAACGTTTAAAAAATTAAAGAAAAGAAATCACATTAAATATTTAAACTTTAATTTTAAAATTAATTTATAAAGAAAGATTTAGAAGTATCAAGAACTTATAGAATGAACTTATAGAATGTTATTCTTTTTAAGAATTTTTATTCAACGAACCAGTATTTTATGACGATAGTTCGATATAAAACTTTGTTCGAAATATCACAAATATAGTCTATTGTTATGTAAATATTTGTCAAAGTCTAACGACCAACAAATATTTCACTGTAAAAACTTGTGCGATGTCGTGTTTTTTTGTTCTTATAGTTGTTGTGGAATCAATAAATTCGGAATTTAGCCTAGCGCGTATTATTATCACTCTGTGTTGACTCTTCACGAACTATTTGATAGCCCTATAGGCAAGTTTCTAACCATTCTCAATGAATATAATAAATGGCAACATGTATTTGTTCTACATAAAAAATAAAAGGCAAAACATGGATGCAGTATAAAAAAACTTAACCTACTTTTTGTAAGGAAAATAACAGAAGAAAAATAAGATGGGCTTGGAACTGCAGCAGCAGTGTATGTGATTGCTGTACATGAATTTAGACTTCAAGATCGGAAAAAAGTGTTATTGGATCTTGCCGTCCCAAAATTCTTAGTTGTCTCGAACTACATAGAATCTTCTTCTCTCTTAGCCTCTATTATTCCCAAGTCACTTGGGGTCGGCTTTTCTGGTCTAACCGGATTTGACAGGATATCAGTTTTTACACGGAGCGGCTGCCACCTGACCTCCGCAACCCGAAGGCTAACGATACCCTAAGGCTAGACCAGTGTCAGGATATTAGAGGGTACTGAATTTCCCATTAACGACTGCCATAGATGTTTATGGCAGCCGGGACCAACGGCTTAACGTGCTCTCCGAGGCACGGAGCAGGCGATAATTGTCAATCAATACGCACATAATTTCGAAAAGTCATATAACTTCCGAAAGTCAGAGGTGCGCGACATGGGTTCGAACCCGAGACCCTCTGCAGTGCAGTCTATTGGTCTCCCCACTGAGCTATCGCTGCTCGAACTACATAGAATACTAATATATAAAACTAATAGCATCAAATATCGTGTAGTATCAAAAACTGTAATCTAGCAAAAAGTATATTATATTACTCTGTTTATTATTTTTCTCATTTGTTATATTATATATTTGTGGACGTCGCCGACGACGTCAAGTGACACGACACTCGTGGTTGGAACTGAAAATCAGTACTGGGGTGAGTTATGCCTAACTCAGTGTATGCTGAGTATCCATCCAGATTTCTTAAACACGACGTATCTTTCGCTAATAACTTTGATTAAGTATTATTGTAACTTATTCTAATAATATTAGGATAAATAAGTCTTGAACATAACCTGTTGCCAAACCATGCATTTGACAGTTGACACGTGGTGAACGCCACGTAGGTACACGTTGCCTGCCATGACTGAGGCACAGATTAAAAAACGTAAAAGTCGATCGCGCGTGACGTGCAATCTCCATGAAGGTATAGATAAACAATGTTTATCTATATCTTTCGGCAATCTCGTAGCGTAAGCGGGTGGCACCACAAATTATTAATATGTATTGGTGGCACATTTGAAAAAATGTACATATTTACCATATTTATGTAAAATATTGAATGTGAAATCTTTCGTGTTTTTTTAGAAATAAAAATATATTTTCTTACTTTCTCTTCTTTTCTATCCAATCAGTGATTAAGGCGTGAACTATGTATGTATAGCAAAAAGCTCATTGGTCTCGTGGTGTTAGTTTCAACGTCCAGTTTTTTCGTACCACCAAACATTAAGTACTAAAACCACAAACTAAATAATTAAACATCCTATGTAGTACTGTAATTGAATGTGTTGAAATGTATGGAAATTGAATGTATGCGAAAAACCTCAAATACCACTTAACTTTTTTGAAACGAAGTACCGACTGTAAGAGAATACTGTAGATAAGCATCACCAAATGAGAGTAGTTGCCAAAATCGGAAGCTTATTAAAGCGCCGTTGAGCTTACACCAGTCAACCCGTGACCACGACCGATGCACGTCCG